>CM068829.1:118897745-119545245 GCA_028554795.2 Sinohyriopsis cumingii
ATCTGCACACGACCACAACAAGATAAACATATCAAGGATCAGAAGGTTATAGATGTCGTCTTAGCAAAGTTGCTGCTTTCGTTAAATATGAAGCAGAAAACGTATGAATATATTTCAGGACATCAGCTTCAAGATCAACATAAAAAATATAACAGAAAGGACGTAACAGGTACAGAAACGAGAATCGGAAGAAATGTTTAGACGGCCGTATTTAAGCCAGCAAGTGTTGAGCTTGATATTGATTGGCTTGAAGAGTTCAGAAGGCTACACAACTCGTATCTTGGATATTCCGATATGGTCCAACAATATCAAGGACAAAAGATCGGTACAAGCAATGGAATGCGCATACTTGTTTTCTTTGAGGTAAGACCTTGTAGAGGCGAACGAGAAAAGATGGAAAAAGTGGTTAGGTATAAAGAGATCATTGTTGATGAAGGTTAAATGGTTAGAGCGAGCTTTAAAAAAAAATTGATACACTTGGACCAAAAATTAGACTCAAAATTAGATCTAAAGCTGCAGATAAATCAGGGAAGGAAATGTCATTGAAATACTTTTAAATACTAAAAATAGCATCTGAGCCTATAGCACATCTAAAATTGTCAGTTGCCAACAAAGAAACTGGCAACATCGGCATAGACGTTGATAATGAGATCACTGAAATACGAGATGACTTGCTTCGGCTAAACTTACTTAGTAACATCGAATACAAAGTTTTGTAAAATTATTTCGTATAGATATGTCCCGAATTCTTCTATTAGACTCAAAGCTTGTTCAAGGAACGTAAGTAATTGTATTGTCATATATATCTCGCCAATTTAATTACCTCATGACAAGCGCTATGAGATTGCATTTATTTTTGTTGAGATTTGGAATACGTTTAATAATGTTACAGACAGCAACATAAATAAGATATCTAACCTCAACCAGTGACGTAGGAACCTTGCTAACAATAATTCATCCAGTGTATAATGTTGTCGATTGCATTAATTTTTGTTGAGATTTGGAATACGTTTAATAATCTTACAGATAGCAACATAAATAAGATATCTAACCTCAACCGGTGACGTAGGAACCTTGCTAACAATAATTCATCCAGTGTATAATGTTGTCGACACAGCTATTGAAATAAAATTAATGGTGACAAATTCTGCAACAAGACGCAGTGCATGATAGTGATTTTCCAGTCAACATCAACAAAGTCTACAGCGTACTGCGGCTGAAGGATCATATGACTCACATCGCAGCCACAACCACGTTATTTACAGCTTCGGTCATAATACGTCTCCTTGATCACATCGCAGCCACAATCAAGCCATCGCCGCTAATTTACGATCCAGTAAATAATATCTACAGAATACTATAAGTCGCCCTGTCGATAACAGACCAATTAGGAAGCAATGGGAACTTGAATAAGGAGCAAGAAAACATTTTACTATTTTAATTGCACCTGAGATCACATGTCCAAACGATGTAACTGACTTACATAATGAAGTCAACACAAAGTCATTGTAGAAAGATCGTAGGAGGATTTTTCGGATCTATATTAGGTAGGATAGCTGCTGTGCGGCCAGGCATATGATGCTTAACAAGATAACCGGGTGGGATTTCGGATTTACAACAGAATACTTTTGATGGTGATACAAATACAATGTTTAATGATGAATGACTTGAATGAGAAAAGAATTATGATTAATAATTGATTATAATATCCAAATATTGGATCAATTAGCATAATCCGCACGAACTAAATAATGAAAATACAAATAAATGACCTTACACAGTAGTGACAAAGGTGAATGATTCACAGTGATTTTACAAAGAAAGAATGATGTGTTTTACTCAGATAGTAAAACTGTGGTATTGTATTCATATAGTAAAAATGTATTCACTCAAATAGTGCAAATGATGAAAACAAAGGGACAGATGTACAAAATATCTTTACAGTCCCCAAAACACACTGGGTATTACAAACCCCAAAGATTAGCCCACGGCTAAAATATTACATGTATGGAGTTACACACTCTGTCACCAGCAAATCTGGCTACCAGTAACACTGGTCAATCAATCATTCGGTATTCCAGGTTGGTGAATCAAGCAATCGGCGCACACCAATCTTGGTCAGCAACACCCGATCATCCGCTACTCGACCAGCATCACTGTTTACTCAACTCTGCAGCTGCTATGGTTCGGTTTTACAGCTGCTCTGGTCAATTTATATGGTTAGCTCTGCAGCTGGTACCACGTCAACTCCGAACACTCCGATAAAATTTGATCACTCCGATCACTCTGGTCAAATATACAGATGTGACTACGATCACTCTGGTCAGCTGAAAATACATCTAAAACACCGTACACTATGCCTGACACGGGCATATACCATAAAACGTAATGACATTATATACGGTAAGCTACACAGATTACATTATCGGCACAATAATTACAAAACAGTACAAGTTCAGAAGTGAACCTAACCGTGCCCGACAAGAATCCTACGATACAAAACGTTTCGTAAAAGTGGAACTTTATATATGACTAATATAACTCTCCTGCTAAGTCACAAACAAGAATATAAACTATTTGCTTGATACTACGTAAGCAGAAGCTACATAGCAAATATACAAAAATAAACATTGTAGTACAATAGTTATAACTTATACACAAGAAATTATTAACTCACAAACCTCTACAGCTGAAGATGTGCAAGTCCTTAAAGTAGACCGGTCGCTGACAAGACGTTCCGTAATGTAAAGATTTTGACATACGGTGAGGTATTTAGACACAGACGATGCTGCAATACATCTTCTGTGCGCAAGAAGTATTCAGTTTTTCCCATCGAAAGCACTTCGCATGTGCGGCTTAGGATGAACCAAATTCACTATTTTTAAATCCTTGTACAATATACATAAATCACCCTCGGATATCGGTGTACACAAAAACGAAACCCGAGTACATGTAGTTAATAAATAAAAGGATTTATACACTTCCGTGACAGAGGAAAACATTGGCCCAACTGTTTCAAATTCTGCAGAAAGTCCCTTTATCAGCAGCAGGAAGCGCAACAGGAAATCAGATCTTAGAAATAAACTTCACATACAGTTGCGGACGTTAAGCATATTATTAAAGACATTGTGCCTACTAAAGAAGGTGTAAGCATAATGACGACTGCAGTCAAAATGCTAATATCTAAGCGCGATCAAAAATTACGTATTAGCTTGAAGTGAGGATGTTATAATTGCCAAATCTCTCAAATGTTATGGGGGACTTTGGTTTTAAAATTAATTTCGTTTGCAACATAGTGGTATAATCATGATGTCGAATCCCCCAGTAATCTAAACTCTTTGTCGAAACTACTATTGATGACTCTACTATCGAATACAAGATAGAAAATGAATGCGAATACGACGGCGAATAAAAATTATTCGTGATCGTTCTTTATGCATCAAGAAGCTATATACAGTTATCAGGAATGTAGTAACAAGAATTAAAATATCACTGGATGAATTAGCGAACTTGCATACTTTTGCTCATTTTGATTTTCTAAGCAGATAGAACGAGCAAAAGATTACATAGGGCACATATCGATATGCAGTGGACCATAGTACAAGCTGTCGTCGCAAATTATCATGCATACTTTATGGTCACAGGAGATATAATTTTGACACGTGATGCTATTAGCGGGAAAATGACAGTGATCGTATAATATCATCTGATTTTTATGTGTCAGTTTATCCAAAGATGTCATAAAATGAGTTACATCACAGCAAGCTTTATCTGACGCTAGCGCAGCAGCGGTCAATCAAAACTGTTTAGTAATCAAATCAGGAGGGACAATTAAACTTGGCAGCAGCCAACTGCACCAACTGGACAGCACTATCTGATGCTGACAATTAGCACATGAAATACAACATAGCAAGAATTACTAACGAAGAGGGATAATATCAATATTGCCTGCAAAACAAATATCTCACGGAGGCAGATTTTTTCATGCAATATTACCTTTGCTGGCGGCCTTGGATGATCACTAGATATTGCATCGGCCTCTGTGCGATATCAGGAGCCACTCAGAATCAGTAAGTCCGCTTCGGATTTAGAAGCAGAAAAAATATTTTCCCTTAGTGACTTGTATAATCTTTCAATCATTGTACATAGAAATGCCATATCTAGAAGAGTTACTCTCTCTCTCTCTCTCTCTCTCTCTCTCTCTCTCTCTCTCTCTCTCTCTCTCTCTCAAACTCAACGTCATAAAAATATTACGCTAGCAGCTTTTAGAGACAGCCCCTTATCGATAACGCTTTCACCATTACAGCGACATACGTAGGTTCACAGACAGCCAGCGTGATAAAGTGAGAATGCAAGTAGCTTCACGTGGGTCGGTGATTCTTTCCAGGCTTTCCCCCGGATTCTTCCTCGAACAGTTATTCTGGCTGCCACGTATAGAAGAATATCCTGTACTGAAAAATGGCGTTAAACCCCACAACAACAACAAAGTGAGAAAACAAAGAGCAGCAGGCAAAGACGTCATACCTAATTTGTCTGCAGCACAACTTAAAGAACAATGCGGTGTCTTACAACTGTTGCAGATGGTTCAGTTGGTGATGCAAGCGTGCTGTTGCTTAAGCTAGTTGGGAAATTGGGGTTCAGGGGCTTGTAATAGGTATAATAAAAACAACACTTCTTAAACACAAAGCCGCTAAGTAACTATGTTATTGCAAACGCGCTCAGTCAAATAACAACATTTCATGGTGTCTCTTCATGTCTCTTCAAAGGACATGATGTCAAGACATTAAACTTAATGACATCTGCGTCACCAAGAAATAAAATTATTTACATGGTTCTAGAACACATCAAGTCGTCATAGTCAGCAAACCAGATACTAACAGCGCAGAATATTTTTGACTAGTTTGGTCCGCCATACAAAACAATATGTTCGGCGACAAAACAGGGTTGATAGAAAAGTCAAGTATAATGACAGCATCGTGCAAGAAATATACAGAGAACCTTAGGGCAACTTTGTCTGAAACTATATCCAGTCGGCCCTTGATGAAATCAGTATCTGCTGCGTGCGGCAAGAAAAACTCGTTTTTTCAACACTATCGCTGGCAGCGGCTGTCACGCCAAGATGCGAATAGTGGTTCTGGATACTTAATATAATGTATACTTTTTCTGACAATATTTGTGTCCAAGCAACAACATAGCTTACCATTGAGCTGCCTGCATGCGGCTCAAAATGTTTAGTAGAGCATTATATCTTCTTACGTGTATTGGCAACCTTCCTAAGCCAAAAATTAGTCATAAATGCTTCACTTGAAAAGCTGGTCTGCCTGGCTACAAGTATACTGGCCCATGGAACAAACAACTGATGCAAATGATCAGTCACTTCCCAGACAAGAACCATATAATTAAATAGACGCATGATATTTGCTATCTAGACCACTTACAAGAATATAAATATGCGATAAAATTATGACTGATGAGCTAACCGCGATTAGGTCAACTGGAATCAGATAACGAATTGACAAAACGTTTATCACAGGCTTGCAGTAGAACTACGTAGACAAGACACCGTTTTCCTAAAGTGATTGCTAATGATAGTTACCCTGCGGATTTAATCGACATGAAAGAACATTCAAAAGAAACCGTGCTAAATAATATCGACGTCTTCATCAAGCAATAGTAAAAAAGAAAGATTTTGTCAAATGAACCGCATTTGCTGCTTCATCTAATTTTTTTATCTTGGCATCAGAGTTACGTTTACAAAGATAGATACTACTGAATTCGAACCACATATATGTTATTCACAAACTAGACAAGACGGATACACTCCATCGTGAGGGTTCGGGCTGGATTTTGGTTGGCGTTTCAAGACTCGTAAAATATAACCCACTCGCGTCAAGTCATACCTGGAGCTGCCTGATAAAATGAAGGTCTGCTACAACTGTGTGAACCAGAACGAGTAAGCAACTATGTGGCTTGTCAATATATGTTGAGTTTTCCTGTGAAAATGAATGACGTTTAAATTTAAGAGATTAAATTATATCTTGGTAAACATATTTGGCGTCAGCAATAGCGCAATTATCTATCCTCAACACACTTCTTCGGTGGCATCTCAGCGCGAGGTTCGACGAACATGACAACACCGAGGCTGGTCATTACTGCTGGATCAAGAATTTCTCTGCCTTGATCACTGGCGAATACAAAAATCACAAGGGAAATATGTTTTACCCCATGAAGTTTCTCCTCATTTTTTTTAATGGAGAACGTCTTAATGAGCACGACAGAGCTTGCACCCCCGTCGTAGAAGCGATCATGACAGATAAAAATAATTGCATAATACGAGAACTTCTCGCGTATGACAAGGGTACCGTTTGTGATCTATGCCAATTTTTTATTCATATTCTACGTTCTAACATAATTTGTGATGCGAACGACAGGGAGAAATTAATTTCTTCTTCATTGTGTTCAATTTGCAAACAGCCATTGCGCGATGACAACATTCGGGATCATTATCAAGGCGTCATAGTCTAGTCCAGTAGTCTTTCATATTCTCAGGGACTACGACTCATTTCTCATAGTAATCAATTTTTGAAAATTATTGAAAAAAATAAGAACTTTGAGAAACATTTGTCATTCTCTTTGGGCATGCTGCGCTTTTAGACAACCTGCAGGACATAAATGCTTCACTTGAAAAGCTAGTCAAGAATACAAAATCGTTCAGATACACCGCAGAAGAATTTGTTGGTGACAGGCCCAGTCTACTTACACGGAAAGGAAATTATGATGCTTCTGACAGAGACTTCGCCCACGCGGCAGATGTTTGGAATAAATGTGATATCACAAATCTTGGTAAATTTCATGATCTGTATTTGAAATAAGACGTGCTGTTGCATGCCGATGCCTCTGAAAATTCTCGTGATATCTGCATGTCATATAACAGATTCAATCCTGCTTGGACTTTCATGGGATGGTGCGCTCAAGCTTTAAAAAAACATCAGGATTAATTAGCTTATCGATATACATACTTTTGTCGAGAATAGCATGCGCAGCGGAATCTCTTCGAAAATAAAGTGACAATAATCGACAGTAAACATGCCCCAGCTAACAAGTGCAGAGTATCAATTCAAAAGTGTTCTCCATGGTATAGCAGTGTTAGGGACCAGCTTCGCACTGCTAAAAGAGACCGCCGTAAAGCTAAGAGGCTTTGGCTTTCCACCAGACTCACTCTTCATAAGCAAAGCTATGAAGCCGCTAAGACGAATGTCACAAATATAGTCCATGCAGCGAAATCAGCACACTACACTACTAAGACCATGGAAAGTTCCAGCTGCAAAGAGCTCTTCGAGATTACTAACAAGCTAATGTCAAGGAACAAATCTACACCACTTCCAACTACCTTCTCTCCAGTCGAACTTCCGGACATGTTTGCAAATCTCTTCTGTGACAAAGTACAAACCATTAGAGATAAGCTTGACACCACAATTTCAACTGACTCGTCGTCACCATTCAGTTGGGATACAGAATTTGAGCGGCAACCATTAGCAGCATTTGAACCTGTCTCTATGGATTTCGTACGTACAATCCTGATGAAGAGTGCACCATAGCCATGTGAATTTGATCCAATTCCAACATCACTGCTGCTTGAGTGCTTATATCCAGTATTGCCTTCACTAACTAATGTTATTAATAACTCTCTCTCATCAGGGGAGTTCCCATCATTTTTCAAAACTGCCATTGTAAAGCCTCTGCTAAAGAAACCAACACTAGACCATAACGATTTAAAGAAGCAACGCCCAGTATCTAATCTCCCATTCATATAAAAAAATCTCCGAAAAGGTTGTTCTATCCCAGCTTGTATCTCATCTGAATTCAAACAGTCTTTTTAGCAATGTACAATCTGCATATCGCCTTTGCCACAGTACTGAAACTACTCTTCTAAAGTAGTTAATGGCATTCCCTTTGGATAGCAGAAATATTACAGTCCTCACCTTCCTTGATTTGTCTGCAGCATTTGACACAATAGACCATGATATATTACTTCACCGTCTCCAGCATGTATTTGGCATTCATGATACAGCCTTACCGTGGTTCAAGTCCTGCTTGGTCAACAGGAACACAAATTGTGTCTGCAAATGGAATACACTCCAGCCCACTTGATATATGTTGTGGTGTTCCACAGGGGTCTGTTGTTGGACCTGTTGTCTTCATTCTATACACTCAGTCGCTCTCATGTGTCATAGATCATCATCCAGTGTCTCACCACCTGTACGCTGATGACACCCAACTATACAAATCTAGCCACCCAACTGAAGTTGATGCTACCATCCAAGGTGTAGAGAGGTGCATTTCTGATGTGAAATCATGGATGACATGTAACAAGCTGCAGATGAATGATGATAAAACTGAGGCCATTCTGATCACAACACAAAGACTTTCTCATTCACATCCTTTACCTCAACCAATAAATATCAGCAACACCAACATTAAATTCACACAGTCAGCACGAAACCTAGGTGTTACTCTGGACAGTACTCTCACATTGCACCAACATGTCATGAACATATGCAAGGCTGCATATCTTGAGCTGAGACGCATCAGCTCCATTCGCAAATATCTTTCTGTTGATGCCACTAAAACACTTGTGTGTTCATTAGTACTTTCAAGACTGGACTTTTGTAATTCACTTCTGTCTGGTTCATCTCAATATCTACTCCAGAAACTTCAAAACGTTCAAAACACGGCTACTCTGATCATACTTAGAGTACCACGATCAGAGCACACCTCCCCGCTGCTCTGTACCCTACACTGGCTATTCATTCGATCCAGAATCAAACACAAAATTTGTTCTCTGTGTTACGTTTCGCTGACGGTCTCTAGTCCAACATACCTATCCGACCTCACCCATGTGTATACACCAGCAAAATACTTACGCTCCTCTTCTGACAATCGTATGCTCATTATTCCCACTATGAAAACAAAGTCATATGGACAGCGTTCTTTTGCATACCAGGGGCCAGCAACGTGGAATGAATTGCCCACTGAACTTAAACACAAAGACACAGTGATCCATTCAAAAGTGCTTTCAAAACTCACTTATTTCGACTGCAAGAACAAACGTAAAGACCTAATGTTTGCTACCTTAAATATTCTCAGCATATTTTTTATCTTTTCTAATTTCATGGTGTTTGTTTTTAAAATTGTATCATTATATATGTTTTTTATCTTATAGGTGTTGTCTAATGTTTTAAAGCGCTTAGAGCTTCTAAAGATTAGGCGCTATACAAAGTCCTCATTATTATTATTATTAAACACTGGCCTGAATATGAATAAAAAAAACATGAGGCAAAGAACATTACTCATCTCTATGCGAATAAGCTGTATGACTGCTGATCCCTATTACAAACGCTTCCTGTACACGATTATTCTTGGATGGTGCCGGAACATTTTCAACTAAAATTTTAACTCGTGATAATGACGCATGCTATATTCTCGAGAAGGAATTAGGATATCCTGCTGCGTTACATGACGAGCTCCTGATTTCCACGAAGCCTACGAAATGGCTAAACACTTTAGAAGATAAAACCTAAGGAGTAATTAATCATAATGAAGGAACGCCGTTTAGTGATTTGCAATGAAGCATCAGAGTTAATTACTAGGCTTTTTTGGAAATAATATGATAAAAAAATTGATCGGGGTTGAAACTCGCTAATCTGATTTGAACTAAATTTTAAAGGAGGAATAAAATATAATCTACAAGTAATAACTATCTGATCTGTCACATACTTTCAACACGTGAATAAAGGAAATGACACCCTTTATAATGACAACTTTACATTTTGTTAATGCAACAGCATACATGCAACAAATTAAGTTTTGTTAAACGCCAAGGATAGATGGTGTCCTTAACGAACGCACAAGTTATTGTGGCCGTAAACTGTAATGATTACAACCTCTTGTCAACGCGCTATTTAAAAGCTTGTATATACCTTGTGACTGGAAAGTGGAATTGATTGTACCAATCATTAAATGTTGAGGAATGGTCTCGAGAGTATCAAGGCTGTACATTTATTACCTTTCCTCACGCAGTGTTTGAAAAATATATATGTAATAGATCTAATACATAGTAAGAAGCGAAAATGAAAAATTTTACGAACACTCAACATCATGGCTTCCATAAGAAATTAGGCTGGATAATGATATAGTCTAAGTTACACGAGGCTATCATAACTTGGTATTTATATCAAACGTCTTTTTTCGAATATAAGAAAAGCGTTTGAAATAGTATTACATGAAGAACTTTTCACACAAAAATTTCCATATTGCAAATAGCTGGCAGACTCTTCACTGCAATAAAGGAATCATGCCCTAATTAATAAGTAAATAAAATAAAATAAAATAAATAAATAAATAAATATGAACCCATGCCAACCAAGCAAGGTGTTCATCATGGCCAAGGAGCAGAATATATTCTTTTGTAAAGCTATCTCAGCCGTTTGATACATACGTACCAGAAATCCATCGAATAATGGATACAAAATTAGCTGAAGTAACACCCTAACATGCAGTCGCGGCACTAAAATTGACTCATGTACACGTGGGCGGAAGATGCGTTGTATTTGTTTTCGTCTTATAGTGCTATTAAATGGCTACCAAAGTGTCGATAGCGACGGGTGCATAATTAAAATAAAACTCTACATGTGCATTTTTGTACCAGCCGTTATGGCCTATAGAATGACATTCACAAGACCAAGCGTTACACTCTTCACTGTAAAATGAAATTTGGAAAAATAGTTTGTATCATGATTAATAATACATTTAGATTCATAAAATCGGTTTCAAAACAATTCACCAGTAATTGTAACCGCTTGATAATATGCATTTGAGTATAACTTGAGACAAAATGAAAGGAAGTTATAAACTGCAATATGGTTGAATGAGCTGAATTTTGGAAAATGTGGACGATTTTTGTTAGAGCACCTTATTGTGCAAGGGAGATAATTATGTGCATGTTTTCAAAGAAATGCTCAAATTATTATCACTCCTCATCAGTTTGATAATCCCCAATGAAATTAGATTATACTATTCAGGGACCATAATAATTATTCAATGCGTGTTATGCATTTTATTACACGGTCAATGATAATGTACATGTCAGAGCAATGGAAGCATTTAAATATAGTTACAAAATGTAATATCCAGATAAAAGGGATCTTTTCAAACATAAAATTACTGTCTTTATTTCATTAACTCACATATGGGTCATTCTTAACTCAGGCAAGGTGATTGTGTTAATACATTAAATACATTACAAAGGTTTGAATGTATTACATGCACTGAGATATATGTTTCGTAATGAAAGAAATTAAAATTTAAGACATAACTTACTGATCGTTGGAACGACTGGCTCATGAGTAGTTATAGGTGAGCAATGGGGGTCATACGGGAATTAACAGGACGCCGTAGGTTTACATTGAAATTACTCTTGATGAGAAATGCGAAATACTTTGTTAAAATTGTCCATATGTTTAATATTGGCGGTAAACAATAATCTTTACACAAAGATAGTATACAATCATAAGGGTAGAATCAACAGAAGTCGCCAGAAGGAATGGCCTGACAAATGATCCTGTTTGCCCTAATGTTCAGGTTATCAGTCATGTTGGCACCAGCCTTGGTCACCCAGACAGCGACTTGCGTATACCTTGCGTACTTAATTTTCGCTATTTCATCGAGGTGTTGTTTTTGAGGCACGTCACTGTTGTGGGGAACAATGTTTCTGCAAATGGGTCAAGGTAATAAACTTAACTTTACACCTTTGCGTTTTGTTAGTGGCATCATTTGCGTCCGCGTTTTGGCGATCGACGTATCGCCTTCTGTGTGCACTTTCTTGTTTAGACGGGTTGGCTACGTTCGGGATGGCCTCTACAAGCCACGACCTATAGAGCTGCTTACTACCGTTGCGCAGCATGCTGTCAGCCTGGAAGATGAAGCGGTTGCATGGCACCTCTACACTGGTCGGACACGAAAACAGCTAGAAGAGGTTCACGACAGAGGCCTTCACTGTATTTGTGTCTGAATCGCAGAGGCAATTACTTTAAGCATCCATCGTAGACTTGGTGATATATTGAGGTCCACAGGAGCCCCCGGAACATCCTTGTCATTCTGAGAACGTCGGAAGATAGTACACTAGACCATAGCATGTTTATTTCTAAACAATCCGGTGGGTCAACGACAGTACAGCATACATAGGAACATCGGGTGTAGGGTCGCGATTTAATGCCTGTAGCAGTTAAATGGACTCGTCGCATATTAGCCCTTGTGCTTTTCCTTTACAGGAAGGGTTGAATAAGCGAACCATAAACCTGTATATGAATAATACCGGGCTCCTCAAGCGTCTTCGTGGTGGACGACCAGGAGTGCCTGGGGGGCTCAGTGGGCTCCAGGCTGACATTATTCACCTCGACATCTGTCAAAACCGGCACACAAATTTGAATGGCGATCCGGGCGACACCTTTCCTCCTTCTCTACTTCGACAGATATGGCCTCACCCTTCCGTCAGAGGTCGCTGCGTACCGCCGCCACGTCTGCCCCGGTGACCCACAAGATTCTGCTTGCTTACCATTTGTGAATGTGAGAAGTGTATCTATTATTTTATAAGGCTGCGAAGAATTTTACTATTTTCAGTGGATACAAAGGCACAAAATGTTTCGTGGTACCCAGCTCTAGGGGACACTCATTACGTGTTTCAGGGTCCTAGCAATTTGTAGCAGGTCACTGCTGAAATAGGGCTCTCATTATGGTCGCAGTATGACTCGGAAGCCTTAACTTTGTTCTGGACAGAACGCAGACGGCAACTCCCATATACTAAGGACAGCCAGGTGAATAGCCATGCCAATTCCAGGCCTAATTGGACTAGTACTGATGGTCACGTATTACACATTCGTGCAGCATATGTGCCCACAATATAAAGAGCAGGTGATGAACGTCAAGAAAAGATGATATTGCGCATGCTGTCCCTGTGACAACTCTAAGTAGTACAGCCGCCCATGCCACGTCTCATGGCTGAATTAGATAATAGTGCTTCGCGCCTCCCTTCATCCGCCAGGTCATCGATCGTTCGTCTATCCGCATCACTGACCACGTCTCGCATGTCGCGAGTTATGATTTAGTCAGTGGCATCTTCAGCCAACTGAAGTGGTAACGAACAAAGGTTCAAGACATTTTCCACAGCTTTTATACCGTCCTGGATGGCAAGAAACGGACGTCCTTCCTTAGTATCAGCCGTCTTGATCACGTAGAAGGCGAGCGAGGATTCTGCCCCTGCTGCCGCAGTCCTAGCCAGCCCTGCCACTACCTTTGTGGCTGCGATGATGGATCAAACGTTTTTACCATGTCTGTCATCTTAACCGATTCAGCCCCGATCCCGTCTGTAGGCGTGATGAGGCTGTACCCTACTTCAAAGCCCTGCAGCATCGAGGCCATTTAAGATAGACCAACGTGGGTGGTATTAAAAAAAAGCAGACAGATATAGCTCTAAAATGGTATCAAATAATCTGGAAGTTCTAGTTGCACTACAAAATACAGAGAGAAAAAGCTCATTTTTTGGACCCGGTTTTTTTTCACCCAAAATTCGCTCGAGATCGGAATGCGATTTTGTGTCCGGATTTTAGACCTTTTGGCCTCAGATCTAAGGCATACCGGTCTTAACTGAACACAGACAGGTGAACCTTTGCAAAAACTAGGATAAGGTGGGCATTTGGAATAAATTGCGGTCTCCATACGAAAATGATGGGTCTATTAAGCAAAAAAAAAAAAAAAAAAAAAAAAACTCCAACTTTTACCCTTCTGCTCATGCGCAAGCAAAATAACCAATGGAAATTGATGTTTCTAATACAACTAGGCATTATTCTCATGGATAATCTGTTGAAAACCGCTGTATTACGATGTGTTCAGAAATAGCACCCCAAATCTCGTTCCTACGCACATTTCAGACAAAAATGACAAAAACCTCTGGGGCCGAATGAGTTAATGCAGAAATATTTACAATATATTCAGAAACCGCTGTTTTAATGCAGAAATATATATAGTTTACAATCTATTCAGAAACCGTAACTATAGGTAACTATATGTAACTATATAATAATTTCTGAAACGTATATCTGTCAGATGCTTTAGTAGCTCATTGCTAGAGCGTTGAACTATGAAACTCGAGGTCCGGCGATCAAGTCTCATGACTGACAACTGTCGGTGGTTACGCTTATTTGCGAATTTTATAATTAATTGGGGGCTAATCCTCGAAACTCAACAGAAAAAGCACCCTCCCACCACGTCACCAAGTGGTGGATACATGTTTTTGTATCACCCACGGGCAGATTATTGGGGGGTGTCAAAATCTGTGTAGAGCTGTCCCCCGTATATGTTGTATTGTCCTTAATGTCGTGCTGTCCTTAATTAAGATTTATATGTTTGTACTGTCCTTAGAAATAAGTTATACATTAATTAAGATTTATATGTTTGTGCTGTCCTTATGTGTGCCCTCTAAACTTGCTAGAATGCGGTGGCAGGCTAGGAGTTTATACGAGGGTTGTGCTGTCTGTGTCGTCATTCACCAAACACGCCCTCTTGAGCCTGCTAGACCGTTGTTTGACGGGTTAGGGGCTCTCATAGGGGTTGTGTTTCATGCACCTTCTGAACTTGCTAGAATGCGGTGGCAGGCTAGGAGTTCATATGGGTATTTTTTTATTTTATTATTTGCTGAAGAAACCATATATCGAGCACTTCCGATTGCTAAAAACTTATTTTAAAGATATATAATATAAATATATCCGATGAACTAATCCTGAAAAAAATTTTTTTCTGATTTTGAAACATTACAAGAGGCTAAACACGAAGGAAGATATATTTTACCATCTGAATACAGATTTATAAAGAAAATTCAGGCGGCGATGTTTCAGTCGCTATCTGCGGTAGAAAAAACGCGGATAAAAGAGTTTGTTTCGTTGTCTTGTGCAATTGAAAAAATTAGGTCGAATTCATCTCACGAATATGAAGCAAAAAAATAATTAATACTCGTGTGAGGCAACTAAGAAAAATGATGTCAGATGATGAAGTAATCGAAATTATGTAATAGTTTATTATTATTCTGAAATATTTTATTATTCTGAAATATTTTTAATTTTTCTTCGATAATCCTATGTTTTTAGTCAAATTTATAATTTTTTAGTCAAATTTATCATTTTTTTTTTCGGTCATTTTAGTCGATTTTGTCAAGGAAAATTCATCAAATCATAGTTTTTCGTTGGGTCAAACCTCAAGCGATTCTCTATTGATTTATCGATAAATTGATTAGAAAAAACCTTTTTTTTTTTCGAAAATCACCAGAAATTTTTTTCTTTCGAAAATCACCATAAGAATCGTGTGAAAACAACCTTTCTTTTTTAGCTAATTTTACTGGTTTTTATCAATTTATCGATAAATCAATTAGAGAATCGCTTGAGGTTTGACCCGAATGGTTTAGGAAATTTGATGAATTTGCCTTGACAGAATCAACTAAAATAACCGAAAAAAATGACAAATTTGACTAAAAACAGGTTTATCGAAGAAAAAATTAAAAATATTTCAGAATAATTATTTTTCTTGAATCATATTCACGATTGAAAATCGTAGATTTAAAACAGTTTCACGATTTCACAAGTAAATTAATATTTATCGGTTTGTTTCTTAAATCCAATAAGTGGCCTAATTGGTCTGTTAGCTTGAAATTTATTCTTGATAATAGACCATTATGACATCGTAGATAGACCGGATTGATCGGTTCTTGCACAATCCAGGTGGATCTTTTGGTGTGAATGAATAAAGAATAAATCCTTGCTGAGCTTGATTTGATATTGTTGTGTCCGTACTGTAGCTTCCGTCGACGATATCACACACAAGATTGACCACGACCACACAAGTTATATTTACGATTTCCGGAGATACATGTCGTCCTTGCCCCACTGGATCCTTGTTGTACCGGAGAATAGTTGCCGGTGGTAGTGTTTCTTTGTACTGTGCAAGTATTTTAGAGAAGTTTTCGTTGATTACATCATTGACTGATTTTCTTAATTCAGGTGCGTTATACCCGGGAAATTTATAATTTGGCAGCGACGCTTCTGTTATTTTGTATTCAGTTAAATATCGTTGTTTATGGTCTGACTTTTCAACATTAATTATTGCCTGAATTAATCGCTGGTTAATATATTCCATGTCTGATACGAGCTGATTTAGTATTTCAATGTGTTTGATGATTTCGCCGAGTAAAGTTATATCAAAACGATGTTCTTGGAAAGCTGCCTTAGTCGATATAGTTGTGTTTTATGTTCTTGATTAATGATTTTAAAATATTCAGTGATATGACCAAGATTAATGAACATAACTTTTTTCTTTGACATTCTATATCTTCCTGGAAGTTGTTCATAAAATATCCACCGAATATCGTCCTTGCTGATAAAGAAAAAAATCACTGTGCAACGTTGCATTTTTTATATCAAGTAATTGTTGTTTGTTTGATGGATTAACATTGTGGTATGATTGTTTGTCTGTGACATAGTCAGACGTTTTGGTTCTAGTGGTATCGGTGGTGCTGGTGGTTGAATTTCAGGCCATCCTAAAACCGTTCTGATCGAACTCTGATATATGTCCACGGTGTAGTCGGGAGATTTTATGTCAATTGCGGATGACAGTGTTGGTTCATGAGCTGTTATTTCTATTTTGGTTCCTTTTCCGGTTATATTTTTTATTCGTTGTTGCAATTCCTCATTGATTTCTTTGATTTGATAGCTCCCGGTTGGTATTCCAACAACATTCCAGTCGGGTGTACCATCTTGTTTATTTTTATTTGCAAACACAAACGAATTATTTGCTGGTAATCCACCAAATGATTTTGATCGATATTGTGCCAACTGTGATATACTCGTAACTGATATTGTTGTATCGTTGAGGCTTGATGATATCAGCGACGATAATTTCGAATACACGTTCGTGGCTGTGTTTAGCAGCGTGACATAATCGTTGAGTTATGTGTTTGTGCGTGTTGGTATTTTTTCGCGATTATATTAAAAACACCTACAAGTGCCGCTGATGATGAAACGCATATTGTTACTGCGATTGCAGTTGTTACTGGTGTCAGCGCTGATAATACTACTCCGGTGGATACAACTAACGCAGATACTAAGTATACTGCAACGTCAAGAACAACTGTTCGTCGCCGGTATTTTTTTTACTTTTGTTGCGTATTTGTCGATGATAGTTTTTAACTCTGACTGCCATTCACGTACTTGATCGTATCTGTAATGTTGTGTTACTGCATCATGCTGGACATCTGTTGACTCCGTTTTTGTTAATGCCATTTATTATTTTACGCAGTAAACAATTGAGGTGTTTCAGCCACAAATTCCAGACACCACCAGTAAGATGCCGCTGTCAGTTTCCCATCGGCTGCTTCCAAAATAAATATTTTTTCGGTTCCCTTGTTTAATAAGATAGTCACAACCCCGGAAAACTTCTCGATGGAATGTCGCCATAGATACGTTGTAAATATCTCAAATTTTGCAGCACTGAACACAGACAGCCTGTACACGCCAGTGACTGTTGCGGTATATTTCATAGTTTTATTTTGCTGTGACCATGTTGCAAATCCCGATGATACTGTGTATACGATGTTGGTAATATGCCCGGGAGTTACTTCAAGTGGAATTTTAATCAGACTAACTTTGTTGACGATCTCAGGAATTCCACTTACGACATCTTCGAGTGTTTTTTTAATCGTATCCAATGTTTTTTTATATCAGAGAGTTTTGCGTCAGCGGTGAGCGGAGTACCAAAACATTCCTATGCGGTTTCATTAATTTTTCTAAAGTTTCTACGGAGATTTGCAAACGCGTTTACGTGAACGTCATACTCGGCCCGCAACGTTGATAGTTTACCATCTACGGTGTTGTAGTTAACGTCTTCATATTTTTTCGTTGCAGCATATTCGTCGGATGTTGAATCTCTCAAAACTACTATCTTATTTCCGTTCATGCTGAGTTCACCTGTCATTGTGTCACCGGTATTTTTTAAGCGACCAGCAGCACTTGCTGCAATTTAATCTTTGATGGTTGCAAATGATATACTTGAGTCTCTGATTTTTCCGCTGTCAGTGAACAAAGGGATGTTACCCGGAGTAGCTCCAATAACCCTACGAATTATTTCATACCATCTGATGTCACTGGGTTTTAGTTTTCCATATCGGTCCTGAAAAATAACAACCTCATCTGGGTCTATCCCGGAGAGGGTTTAAAGATTATCGATTTCGTCTTTGGTTGCATATTTTGATAAATCCACATCGTCGCGTTTTTTTACTTTTACTCGTGCTGAGAGATCTTCCGTAAATATCAACCATTATTTCTTTAGGAATTTGTTTAATTTATCCATGGTATACTCGTGCACGACCATGTAAGGTGGTTTGGTTGATTTTGATAACGCGTCAAGTACATTAATTACTTCACGGCCACATATCGATGGATCGGTTAATGTTTGTGTGGGTAGCGTTGAATACCAAACTGGAATGGAAGTGCTTTGCATTTTGCGCACGTATTTTAAAAATTCAACTGGCGATGCTAACCCATACGATTCGAAATAAACAATTCCACGTGGATGTATCGCGCAAGCAACCCAGTGAGTCCCTGGACCATCACTGTTATCGAGATTAATAATTCCAGTTTCTGGATTATTCGGTTCATGCGGTAACTGATCTCTCATAAAAACACCTCTGAAATTTTTTATATTTAATTGTTTAGCAGCATCGAGCAAATCAAAATTTGACATCGGTAAAACACTCTGTGTTTTCAACGACGTTTGGGGTACCATGAGGGCGGAGTTCCTGGAAGCTTCAGACCTCTTCCCCAACGAGATCCCGGTAATCTTAGACCCTTTCCCTTTTTTCATATCCTTTTCCTGTTGCTTTCTTTAATGCCATTCCTGCAGCTGTTCCAACAGCACCTAACGCAGCTGTTTTTGCTACGGCTGGAGCGGCAGCAGCTATTAACGCTGGTATTGCTGCGAGAAGTGAAAATATACCACTGTTTTAATCATATCTTTGATGGCACTTGGAGCGAAATCAGGTTGAACTCCGGTTTTTGATTTCTACGCTTTATTGAGATGTTTTAGTTGGGTTTTAGTCAATGATAGCTTGCTTGGGCCACCATTAGCAATTTGATCTCGCTTCAATGTTATTTTTGTCCCACATGCGCTCGCGTTTTTCGATTGTAATTTTTTCACTTGACCGGGAGTCAGAGTGACATTAACGTGACTGTATGACATTTTATGATAAATTCTTGCCACGCTCCAAATAGTGATTAAAGATTTTCCACTGGTGCATCAACGAATCTCATTCGACCACTACCACCTTCAAGTAACATTGCTTTATCGCTGAGTATGACCGCGATTATTCTGTTAGGACCATAAACAGTTGGTGGACCAACCGCGAGTTCTGGCGGAGCACCATCACGAGCTCGGAAGTGTATATCAACATCAGATTGTTTGGATAAATCAAGATGCTCCAGCGAAAAGTAATAAATCGGATACAGTTTTATAAAATCTAACTGTGATATTTGCAGCCCTGTGTCTATGTTTTGATCACGTTCCATAAATGTCATCAAACGATGATATGCGCGTGCCACATGATTCATGGTATAATCTAACAATATATCTTCGGATGGTTCTTGTTGTCCGTTTATCCTCAACGAAACCTCGCTAACACTGAAATTGTCAAATATCATATGTGAACGTTCTTGATTATTTAAACGATCATAGTTCTGAAATGCAATAAAAATAGGTCGTGGCGCAGAAACACCTTGCTGTGATGCTATATGCCATGTAAATACATCTTTGGCGGCACTTTGAACAGTATCTGTGGTTACTGTTAACCATGATAGCAATGATTTACCACCTTGATCCATAAAAGACAATAATTTCTGTTCTTCTGTGACCGATGGAATAATTACAGGCATCCATAGTGATAGTTTTGTTATTTTTACTTTACCAGCATCAGCACCAGCACCTCGCCAGTTCGCATCATTATCATCACCTTTTCTTACGAGTACAAGTGTGTGTTTAACTCCAAAGATGACCTTTCTAACATCTCTGCAAAATCCGAAGATGTGAGACAGTGGAATCGCACACGAAAAATGTCTTCTACCTTCTGACAACATTGATCGGCGTGTTGCAGATCCTAAGTTGTAAGTTGCATTAACACTAATAATTATCGGCTCCACATCTGCGTCATCAGCAGCGGCAGAGTGGTTTTTTTTTTTGGTCATCTCGTAGTATATTGAATATGATCAGCGTCATTGGTAAGATCTTTAGCAAACATCATTGATGGACCAGCTGATCTTGTATAATCATCAGAATATCTTGCTAGACCAATTATTGTTGTAGCAACATCGACATCCTTCTGAATCGATTCGATATTTCTTCCATCAATCATGTATGTGGCGTTATCAAATAATGCCATGATCCCGTTGTTGACAAAACCAGCTCGTGCATTATCACCGTATGCAGCACCATCTACTGCTTTTACAAGTTCACCTTCTACTTCAATAAATGCCTCAGATGGTAAGAAATATCTAGTTGTATCCTGAACTTGAAGTTCGATACGTCCCCGTTGATCTGGTTGTCTTGCATCATAGGAATAAAATTGATAATCACGTACTGATTCATCTTTGATGACTGGTTCATCTATGTTAAATGCTGAGTCAGATACATGTTTAAACATTTTATTATATATCTTCGATTTAAATCAATTATCGACGAACAGGAAGTCCACTTCCTGCTATCATATTTGCAGTGATATTTCTTTGTAATTCATCAGATTCTTGATCTGCTAACGCCGCTAGTTTTTTATTTGCGGCTTGATTTATTATTTTACTAACGTCTGCGGGCATATCTGTAGTGCTTGATAATTTTACTGGTGGTTGTGATTTTCGTTGCACTAATCGTGCTATTCTATCTTTGATCGCCGAGAAAGCCTTACCAGCAACATTGACAATTGCACTAGGAATTTTTTCACGAACAACATCAATAGCTTTCATCGATAATTGTTTTGCAATAGGTGTTACTTTTTGAGATAATCTTCTAAATAACCCTTGAACAACATCACCAAGTCCATCTCCGTATGTTGCTCTGTAGATTGGTAATCGTGAGTTTACTGCTCTGACCCGTACGGGTCTGTAGTGTCTGTTGTACATAATCATTTTTATCTAAATATCATTTATCTAATCGCCGTAACAACTAGTCACTGTAATCATCAACGAGTTCATCGATACGTTCTCGGTAAGCACCGATATCCATGATACCACCTTGGAATAATCGCTGACAAATATCAGCTGCTTCATTAATTATTTCTGGTGAGTTATTTCCAGCTCGTTTTCCTCCTATGAGAACTTCTAATCGTGACATATCATTGAGGATATTATCAGGACAAGTAATAAAACCGCTTCCCAAACCACTTCCAGTTGCTCCGTCTTCCTTACTTGTTGTTTCCGCTTTTTTCGTAGATAATTTTAATTGTTCTTTTGATTTTTTAAGTAGCTCTTTAGACTTTTTAATTCCCGACATCATTCTTCGCTGCGGTGAGGAAAATTGTTGTTTTCCTGCTTTTTCTTTTGATGTTCTTTCTGCTCTTGATTTTTCAAGTTGTTGTTTTATTTCTTCTTCTTTTAGTATCCTTTCTTGCTTTACTCGTTCAATATGCTCGTATACTGTATTATTAAAGATGTCAAAATTATTAATATCTTGCTCGGATCTGATTTGCGAAGTATCAGTAGCGACGCGATATACATCCCTGATCCAATTGATAGGTCTCAACCTTCCAACATGTTCGGGTTTTACATATTTTTCTCTTTTATGATATCCAAACGCGGCAATGTCAAGTAATTGGTCTGGGTCTTTGATAGCGGCAACACCCTCAGGCGTGAATTTATTCATGATGCTGACTCTAACTCCTGACGGTTGTGGTACTTCAGGTTCTGGTTGAGGATGTTGCTGGGGTGGTGGAAGACGGCCAGCAATATCAGCGGGTAATGTCTCTAGAGTTTTTTGAACCGCCTCAGTTACTGTAACAATTTTCTTGGTTGGTTCGACAATTGGTTTAAATCATTGTTCTGTGCCTTCTACAAATTCAACTTGTGCTTGCTGTCTCGCTTGTAGGTTTTCTCTAAAAGAATCTCTCACGGGGATAAATATTTTAATTGCTTCTAGTCTCGCTCGGGCTAACCGGGCAGTATAAGATTCTGGATGAACCATTATTATTGATATAACATTTTTTAATTAATAGCAGCAGGGGACGTACGACCTCAAGTTGGTTCGTTTTTGTAATATACTCGCCATCGACAAGTTTTCAGTTGGAGAAATAACGTGGACTAACCCCCAAGAGGGAAAATCTTTAAGGAACTTTCTCAGAGAGTCCTCGGAGTATTTAGTTATTTTGATTTTTAAGGTTATTAATCCCTTTTTTTAGGAAGGTTTATTTCGTATTTTGGGCGCTTTTACAAAAAGGTCTGTTCGCCTTCCCTGCTGCTACTGTTCAATTATGCAACATTTCCACAAGAATAAAGGTGGTAAATTTTGATAAATTTTGTACAATCTCTACATGAGTAATTGTGATACCCACTGTTAAGTTGCAACACCTCAACATGAGAAAAAGTGGTACGCACTGGCAAGTAACAGGACATTTCCACAGGAGTAATCGTGGTACGCAATGTTAAATTGCAAGATCTACACATGAGAATACGTGATACGCACTGTTAAGTTATGCTACATAGAAAGTCTTGCTTACAGATTAATAATCTCTTTACAAGGTAACGTATTTTTGGTACTCTGCTATGTAGTCTAATTATTTCCTTCTAGAGTAATGTATTTTTGGTACTGTGACATGTGGTCTAATTGTCTCCTTCTAAGACTACGCATTTTTGGTACTGTACCGGCAATGCATTTTATGTGTTGTACCATGTGGTCTAAAAATCTCATTTTAAGGTAACGCATTTTTGGTACTGTGCTATGTGGTCAAATAATCTCTTACAAGACAACGTATTTTGGTATTCTGCAATGCGGTCTAAAACTTTGATTCTAGGGCAATGTCTTTTGGTACTGTGTCTTGATTCTAAACTACGTTTAATTATTTCATACCAGAATGAATTGACGAGAATCGATGAGAATTGACGAGAATCGATGATAATTGACGAGAATCGATGAGAACTTTTCACTAATGTTCTACTACTTCAGTCTAATATAGTTACTTTTCAGACTGACATATATATTAAAAAAAGAAAGCCGTCCTTCCTTCCATTCATACAGTACCTTCTCTCTTTCAATATATTTAGTCATAAACTGGCAATCATTTAGTTTCAATACATGTTTTCCGCTTATTTATATTAACTAATAAGATCTCTGTAAATATGTTAGTTTCTGTAATACACACCAGAACTCCTTTGATGTTATAACCACGTTTGCTTTACTGATCTGTTAAAAGTTTTCGATCATTGAGCAATGCATGACTGGTCAACATTGTCCAAAGGTAATTTGAAGAAGTTTACAATTGTGTGACTTTTATTCAAAATAATTTTTAAATGTTAATCAAGATTTTATTTATTTAACATTACAAATATCTATAATGTATACTTAAAGCCCAAATTATTGAATGTTGTCATAAAATGCATCTTGTAGATGATGCATTTATTCTTGAATTTTCCATGTTAATTCTGCTGAAAAATAAACACCAGCTGTTTTGGTCTTTCATAAGAACTGAGACTGGAACAATATAATCTCAAGACTTCATGAGACCGAGTGGCATTTTTTATACATGTACGTGTGCATAAATACCATTAGTGAACGGTGTGTACATTACTGTCTGTTAAATTCTTATTATTTCATTAATATTGATGTTGACAAGTTAATCTTTTTTGTGAGGACACAAAGAAAGTCCCACATACATACGTGCAGTCACATATTTTCCTAAAAACGGCTTAATCAATAATTATCAACTTACATGTACAATTTGTGTACAGGTGTTGTCATGATGTTTTCAAATTCAATCGGATGCACTAATATACCTCTTCCAGGCAATCTTAATGAGAGATCTCAGAAGAGGAAGTTCATCTGCTGTCATATCTAAACAATCTTGTGATGTCAATTGAAATTCCTTGCTCCACGCAGATTCAGGAACGTAAAGGGGTTCTAATTCCAAATCCTTGCCTGGTTCCACTTCAGCACAATATATTTTGACTTGTTTGAGGATTAATTTGTATTCTTGAACCTCTAGGAAAAAGTCACTTCCTTCCGCATGCACCTTGTCCCAGAAAACTTGTTGGAAATGTTCATACAATTTGTAGTCTGCATAGTTCCACTTCTTCAGGTTCTTTATATCATCGGGTTTTAATACAAAAATTTCTCCCCTTTGAAGCGCATTTAAGGGAACATATATAATATCTTTGGTCTCCCAACAAAGAATTCTTTTCATTAAAACAAGAGATTCGTCAAAATACTCCATCAACATAATGAGAGAAAAATCTTCATCGAGAGTTTTCAAAAGTCTATTTATTTCGGTTTCATTGTAAAATGACCCTCTTTCGAGACCAAAATCGAAAGACATTCTGTTGTGAACAAATGTAGTCGGAACATTCCAGTTAAAAGGATTCTCCAAAAATACACTAACAATGTTTTTTGTTGACAATCCCCTCTCAATTGCATTTTTCACAAGACCGTGATATAGACCATAATAAGCTCCCGCCGACATCATATGACTGGCCGGTTCTCGAATTATTCCAATATTTACAGTATCTTTGGGCAGTATGGATTGGAACGCTTCCCTTTTGTACAAAACATGGTTGCATAATATATCGTATGTTTCATTATAGGGCACTGGTACTACATTTTCACGTCGGACAGTGTCTTCATATCCAATATAATTGAACCCATTACCTGATGTCCTTTTCGGAAGTACGATATTAAGTTTATTCTGAACCGCAAATCGAATAAATATGTTCATGATAGTGGTGCTGCCTGTTTTGTGAACTTTGAGGAAGGCCACATGAGTTTTTTTCGTGGAGCAGTTTGTGTGGCTTTCTGTTGGTGTTCGTTTCACGGCGTATTTCCTGGGTGAATGCAGTACCTCCTTGCATGACGACGCATTTGTACAAGTGGAATTTATACGTTGAAGCGATGGTTCATAGATAGACATTTGCGAGATGAACCAGAGAGACGATATGGTCAGAAAAATTCTGAAAACCAAACAATAATAATACAAATGGTAGGAGGCAAATATATTGTCTTGTATGCGACTTTTGATATTGTCATTCACGGTCTAAATCGTGAGATCTTGACGCTCTCTGTAATGGGCATAATTGCGGTAAATTAAATTATATTGTAACTGACTTGGGTTCTGTTCTAAACTGGCATTTTGACCAATCATGTATTGTCTTTTCTTCATCCACAAACGTCTATTAGAATATTAGGCTCCGCTAAATGTAATCAAAACGTTAAAATGGGATGGATGTTCAATGACTATTTAAAATGCTTTCTTGACACAATATTGCAAACAAAGGTGGCCTAGTGTCAAATAGCAAAGCTGACAAGAGAAAGTATTGTATCATGTAAGGTAACATTCTAGTGTTCAACTAAATCGTATTTGCCAGTATTACCGTTATAATACCATCGTTCACTCAGACTAGTGTGGCTCCGTGAAATCCTCGCCATACAGGTCCTTTAAATGGCAATAGTTCAGCACGGAGTCATGCAAGAGCCTGGTTAAAGAATCCTATAGTTATTTCAAACCAGCCTATCTTAACCTATTCCGGTTGTGTAGCCTCTAATTAGTTTTGACCTAGTTTAATCAATTCACAAATGTATTCAAACCCATACAGAGCGTCATAAATTTGGACCATATTTTAAAAATTGAATGTGCACATATAACGTGGGTCCGGCTCCTCCCACTCATTCATAACGGTTAGGTTGGTATAATACACGAAGTATATACTATACAAATGTGACAACTATTGTAATACTTTGCAATACCACCATTTGTAAAACAAACTAAATAAAATCTTAACTACATATGTGATTTTTTCTAACGCAACCACAGTATAATGTTTATACTTACAAAATTAGAAGCATCTGCTTTAGAGAGCAGATACCAAAGAAAGTTAGCATATTGATACGTTTACCATGCTCCATTATTTAGTTCAATCACTTGGCAAATTCTCTGAAAATAATAATAATAATAATAATAATAATAGCAATAATAATATAACAACAACCAATCAAGAAACAGCTGCAAACGTATAAGCAATAAACTTTAACAAAACGGGTCAATGTGTAAGGTATCCTAATAAGGTGTAAATGTTTTATAATTTGTTTTAGAACTTTTATTATAAAGCATAATA
The DNA here is from genome assembly GCA_028554795.2 of Sinohyriopsis cumingii. NCBI lineage: Eukaryota > Metazoa > Mollusca > Bivalvia > Unionida > Unionidae > Sinohyriopsis > Sinohyriopsis cumingii. The sequence continues at coordinate 118,924,196 of CM068829.1, forward strand.
ATACTAGAAGTGTCTGTTTTCAAAACAACATATAACCGCGTTTCCTCGTTGTAACCTCCAACCAAGAATTGCAGCCTTTTGAGTAGGTCGCGAAGGGTAAGGACTGCCTTGGGGGGAAACATCAGATGGGCGTGTGAATGTGTCTTTTCACGCTAAATAACTATATACGGGGCTATTGGGTAGATGATGTTGATATAGTCAAAGGTATGACTCAGTTGCTAAGTCCCATAGCGGGTAAGAATGGGATCCAACGTCAATGACAGTTGCATGGATAAATTTGTCCTTTCATTACCAGTAAGTAAATATTTGCAAATGGAGAGAGGATCTTGTTGCGTATATCTATATGGTGTGTTTAATTTTTGTCAATGATTGTAAAGTGTAAGGGTCATTTGTAAACAACTTACTATATAGCTCATTTTTGTCCAGGACTGTGGGTTGAACTTTAAAGTGACATGTCTACACGTTTACAAGGCTACTTATGTGCTTTTGACCATGCAAGGTTATAGAAAGATAAATTGTTTACAAATTTGATGGGAAAATGAACCACAGCCCGATTCTCTTAATGCGTCTTAGTTATTTATTTAGGGTTTGGGATAAACAAAATTACTTATTCCGATCGCAACATCAGTATTTGTGAAATCAGTTTTAGTTGTGTTTAGTTATAATTTAAGGGGAATTATTTATACAAATTATTCATTGGAATTACAAAGTGCTCATTGACATTTTAGACGAAATCACTATTTTGAGATTATTGGGGAAAAGACATTCTGGATTATATCATTGTCATACATCAAGACTGTTGGCATATCAGCTTGCTGATTTGTTTTCTTCTGAATGTGATGTTTTTTCTCTGTTACATAGAGTAAGACCGTTGAGTCGTAACAATCGTAACAGTTTCTGTGTTTTGATCAAGCGACTAAGTTTCCTGGGGTTGGAGAAAGATCATGGGCAATAACCATGGCGTTCCAGTTCTGGCATGTGTCATTGGCTCATTGTTCACACATACCATGTCATAGACATGTCGGACAAACAACTGTCGAGTTATTTGAAATTTATCAACAAATTACCGCTAGTCCGTTTTCGTGGACAGATCAAAATTCAAACACAGCATAATTAGCACAATATTATTCACACCACACCACTTGTAGATGTATCAAGCTTTCTTAAGAATTTATAATGATTACACACATACATACGACCGCAAGGACAGGCATGAATCAAAAGATCCAATCGCCTAAAAATGCGCTTTGATAACTAGTTAAAATGTATATATGGTTCAAAAGCTCTAGAACATCTTGAAATGGACATATGTAACTCCTTACTCAACCAAGCATATAGAGACTGCGTAGAACTGATTTAGTATGTGTACATATAATCTTATACAAATTATGTCTATCTTCATTTTTAATGCAAGCAAAACAAAGTGTATACTTACATAATTAGCTACAACATATTAATATAACGGGGCAAGATGTGACGTGGCGGAGACCATGAAAAAAAATGCAGTTCTCTTGTTGATCAATTTTTTTAGTGACGAAAAGTCGTACAATTGTATCATTGTATATAAATAATGATTATACGGTACAGAACTGGAAGTTTGTAATGTGTTTTAGTGTGGCAAAGATTACAATACTTGTCTTTCTCTAAATTTGTGTACCATATTTATATAAAATGGACACCACCTTAAATAAATACAATGTAATCACAAGTCTTGAAATATTATAACTGAAATTCATGGTCATATATACGACGACTGTCAACGCTATCCCTGCTTCCCGACTTTCATCTTCAGTTTTCCTTTCCAAGCCTTGATTGTTGAAGATGATCGCATTACTGATCAAACGTACTCCCAAGGCCTGGTCACAATCAGCAAATGCAAATAAGATCATGAGTTATTTAAGCAAAATAAATAGAAAACCATGAGGAAAAAAAAAATTAACGAAAAAGACCAACGAATAGCCATTTGTAACGTTAGTTCTCTCCCAACATAAGATTAGTCAATGGCAAACAAACACAAAGTTAAACTTTAATGGTTACCTAGATCCGTGGATATTTCTTGGACCAAGACAAAAATGCTTAAATAAATAAATACATCGGTTAGAACTTGAAAATGTATTACAAAGTTGTGCGACAACCAATAAAGAACTTCTGAAACTCATTATGGCGAAGAATAAATCCCAAATTGTAGCCAAGACTAGAAAAGGGATATCCATGCCCTCACACTCTAAGAAAAGGAATAAAAAAAAATGAACTTATAGGTGCGTAACGAGTTATATCGTCGGAACCCACGGGAGACATTCAAATACGATTGCTTCCGAATCAGATAGATTTGTGTTACATCCATTTACTTAAACCTCATTAGGCTTTCATTGCGAGCGCGAATAATATCTTTAAGCCATTGTTACACAACGGGCATGATCGATCGCAATGGTGAAAAGATTTATTTGCGATCGCAATGATCGGCAAATGAGATTTATTTACATTCACGGTATTTGATAGAGTCAATCAAAGTTTCTGTTCCCAAAAATATCGATAAAACGGACACATCATCGAAATAAATATATCAAGAGTCAATCAAAGTTACTGTTTCCAACACTATCGATAAGGCGGAAACTTCATTGAAATCAATAATCATTTAAGGTGAAGGATTCTTAAAATATACAACAGACTGAGTAACAGATGGATCTAACGCAATTTCTCTCTTTTCGGGCATCCCATCCCATAACAAGCAAACTATATATATTCTTGATAAGAAACATGTGCCGCAACGAAATATAAATTATCCTAAATAATGTAAGATAGTGGTATGATGTGTCTTCTCCCTAAGATACAGTACATTTATGTAAAAATATTTGTTTAGATCCAAATGTCAGTGTCCTTTCCTGGGTCTAAGTATGTATGAGTTTGGGTTCAACAGCGCGTCAGTATAATAATGTCTGTACAGTGCTGATTAAAACTGTATGTTATTAAAATGTAACGATAAAGAATTGTACAAATATCTTCAGGAAGTTTTATTATCTGTATTTTTTAAAGTATGTATGATTGTGAACTTGACCTTCTATAAATCAATCTCACAATCGATAAGCTTCTTATCATTCCACAGGGAAAATCACAAATTCGACAAGTTTCCTACCATTCCACGGAGGTGGGGTGGCTGAGTGGTTTAAAGCGCTTGTCACTGCTGATTACTAACATCTCTTTTCTGTCCACGTGGATTCGAGTCTTGACGAGCACACATAGACCTGTAAGGAAGCTTGTCAGTAGCTTCCAGTCGATTGGTGGTTCTTCCAGGGCCGGCCAGACTATATGGCGCCCTAGGCAAGGTTAGATTCTGGCGTCCCCCCCCCCGAAAATATCAATTTAAAAATTTATAAACAATACACTTTTTTTTAAAAATGCGCCCCCTTGAAATCAGCGCCCTAGGCGGCTGCCTAGTTTGCCTATATGGTATCGCCGGCCCTGAGTTCTTCCCGGAGTTTTCCCCAAAGTTATACTGGCCGCCATGTATACCCTATCGTGTTCTGAAAGATGGCGTTAAACCCACAAATGCATCAGCATCATTTCAAAATGCAAATCACAGACATGATATATATATATATATATATATATATATATATATATATATATATATATTAGGGCTAATCACGTACGAAATCGGTAAACTTACACTTATTTCAAGGGCCGACTCACAGACAAAATCGAAAAGATTGTTGTTTTTATTTATTCCACGGTGCAAACCAAAGAGAGAATTATAATCTTCCATTCGCTCCCTAGGGCAAATCACAAACTAGATCGACAAGCTTCTAATCATTTTATATGGCAAATCACAGACAAAATCGACAACCCTCCCCTCATTTCATGGGGTATATCACAGACAAAATGGACAACGTTTACGTCATTCCATATGGCAAATCACATGCAAAATCGACAAGCTTCCACTCATTCCATGGGTATAATAACAGAAAACAATCGATAAGATTCCACTCATTCCATGTGGCAAAACATAGTCTAAATGTATAACCCTCCACTCAGTCCATGGGGCAAATCAGTCTAAATGTATAACCCTCCACTCAGTCCATGGGGCAAATCACAGACAAAGCATGTGCAATGTATGTGAGGTAAAATTAAAGTTATCCCTAAGGAACGAAATCATTAAAAGAAGGCAGGCATATGCATATAAGAACAGGATATTAAAACAAATGGCAACAAACGGAAGACAATCTAAAAATATGTAGCCTTCCATCTGGTGGATATCGTGGATGTCTTTACAATATCAGATTCAGTGACATAAAAAGAAAAATCCAAAATTCAGGTTGGCAGATTGACAGCCATTTAAACTGGTATCTCTTGCTTTTTGTTGTTGTTGTTGTTGTTGTTGTTTTAGGGTTTAACGCCATTTTTCAGCACAAGATAGGCTATACATGGCGGCCAGTATAACTGGTGGAGGAAGAACCCTGGAAAACCCAGAAAAGAACCACCGACCCACGAGAAGCTACTGGCAGGCTTTCCCACGTACCCACGCTAGTCTTGCTTTTTGTGAGACATTGGTTACAAGCGAGACTAAATGTATAGGATGGGAATAGCATATTCTCCAACATATATGAGTTCAACTGAGATTTATGAGTAATTTGAGCATTCACATACCACTGCCAACTTTTATTCAAACTTGGTCTGTGTAGCTTGCAGTGGAACTCGACATATAAGCAAGTGCACACGGTACCACCGCCAACTTTTATTCAAACTTGGTCTGTGCAGCTTGCAGTGGAACTCGACATATAAGCAAGTGCACACGGTACCACCGTCAACTCTTATTCAAATTTGGTCTGTGTAGCTTGCAGTGGAACTCGACATATAAGCAAGTGTACACGGACCACCGCCAACATTTAGTTTGTAGATACGCATTTTTATAAGTCAGTAGCTATCTTTCTTGAAAAACTCTGACCTTGCCTGTATAAGAATAAAGTTTTACAAAATAGTATAATAACCGACTTTACTTTGGGTTTCCTGGTAAAGATGGCAAACGATCTAACACCAATGTCTAATTTATGAAGTGGCTTAGCGCGGCCAGTATACGAACAATATAATGCGTGATAATCAGCTTAGCCGATATAGCTCGGGCTAGATACGCTAGATACGCTAGATACGCCAGTACAATCCGGTTTAAAAAATGTGCGTCAAAAGCTATCAATGACGGAAACAAATGATCGGTCAGTATCAAAACTATGAACGAGGGAACAATAAAGAATGAATGAACGATTGATAAAATAATAAATGACAATTTCGTTCAATTGGTGTATCATCCCAACTAATTTATGGACCTATATCCATATGTAGCCAAGTTCCCATCCAATAAGACAGAATGTTGTATATATTCTCTAGATGACGAGAAATCGTTATTAATATATTTTACTCGTAGACAAAACTATCGATAAAGCAGGAACTATGGGTTATATGTTATTTATGTGACGGTCGGGAAATTGAAGACGAATTCTTATTTCTTTTTTTATTACAATGCCCAAATACATAGAATTAAGAATGAAGTTTCTTCCAGAGTACTATTACAAATATTCATCGTATGAAATATTTCTCAATGAACATTTTGTAACACATTTTGACGAATTTGTCAGACAAAAAGCACAGTTTATATATTTAGATTTCAAGCAAAGGAAATATACTTTACAAATTTTGTCATCTTAAAGAAATATGACTTACTACCCTTATATATATATATATATATATATATATATATATATATATATATATATATATATATATATATATATATATATATATATATATATATATATATATACAAACATACATACATGCATAGTAAAATCAATGGTAACTATGAAGAGATTAAAAGGTGGGGTTGTATTTCAATAGGACTTGAAAGAGGATAATATCCTTACCTATGTCTTCACCTAAAATCCACAATAAGATTATTATGACAGGAATCAAAATAGAGCTTTCAATGGCAATATCAATAATTTACACGTGACGTGATCCGTAGAAAGACTTCTGTACGACTTTTACTTATAAACGTACCCACTTCATATTAGGAATTTGTATTTAATATTCTCCATCAGACATGATCAAGCCGGTTTTGGCTGGAATTTTCAAAGATATGTTGAGATTTTGACACTCGCATTTATCTATAGGTATTTATCAATGCATATATCATGAATAGACGGTCAATAATTACTTATCCTTATATATCTAATACGCCTAATCTGGATGTAAACATGTAGCGCGTGGTCTAGTAGCTTTTGATAACCCATATATTATATGGTTGTACGATATCGTAGCCTTACAACTCAGTTATAGACCATGCTACTGGTTGGCCGCGGTGTGTGCAGCAAAAACACGAATCGTATAGAAGATATGTGTTATGTGGTTCTACGATTTTATAAAGTAATTGCAACGGTTTAGAATATAAACAATCTACAAATATATTGCAATATTCAATATTATCCATTAATTTTGTTTGTTATTTTAAACACTTTCAAAGACTTTATTATTTCACTCTTGATAACCGATTCTTGAGTGTATCAAATAAGCAGACATAAAACATATATAAAAATGAAGCTATCAACACAACACAAAGATGAATAGATGAATGATAAATATGATAGGAGTCAATGCAAAACGATGATAAATCTAGAGAACCATTTATGATCGCTTTAAAGGTAAGTCGAGCTGCAAGCAACATATACCCTGATTTTATTTTCGCATAATGTCGCATAATGCGCCCTAGATCAGGGTCTACGATGCTTGTTCTACAGATTACTCCTAATAAACTTGATCGACGGCGCATTATCCGACCACAGAGTTGGGTGTGTGCAGTTTGCAGACGGGATAGTCTTATAAGCGAATAAACACGGTATAATACGGCATGATACTTCTCAACATTTGAAAATGAGATATACAGAAACACCTCACAGCAATGTGCATGTAACCTAAATAAATATTAGAGGCTGGGTACGATGAAAATTGTGTACCATGGTATTTCGGAACGTACCGCGTTATGTATCACGGTATACTGCAATTTTATTAAGGACCAACAATTTAACGTTCGAACGCAGGAACCTGACACTTTTTGTTTAATTTTCTTCTGTCAATAGCGGTGACAAATATTTTGCTCTGATTAACAGCAAGATAATATTATATTCTATGCATGTTATTATTTGGAAAAATATTAACTATCTTGCGTATAAAATAAAAGAAATGTTTCAAGCTCAAAGGAAATACAGCCCCGCCAACTCTTCCCAAACTAAAAAACTTGTACAATATTATATGTGAATTCACTATGTGTATGTAAATTGTTGTATACTTTGTAATCTAAAAGCTGTAACTAAATTGGGATGATTAAACTTACTCGCTTTAGCTATTACCCTGATGAAATTTGGTTTCTTATTGTACAATGCACACCATATGCCGGATTGGTTACATTATAGGATTCGTACTGAAGCTGCAGTGTGAAATCATATATTCCAGTGAAGACAAATAAGTTTGTTTTACAATAAACCGAGCACTTAGGAGATTGCAGTAATCTAGGTTATGTTTCAATGACAAGAAGTTGTTTGGTTCAGTAAAATATATATGTTTTAATGTCATATATTTTCCTCCTCCCCCAAAATAGCCTATCCACATTTAAGATTAGTAATATTGCCCAGTTCTCAAAATAACTTTTCCATACCTGTTGAAAATAGAGATATCCCCGCCAAAGTAACTGTTCCGTATCTGCTTAAATCCAGAGATGTTCCCTCAACAAAACCAACCTTTCCACATATAAGATAAGAGATATTGTCCCACTCCCAAAAATTACATTTCCAAATATGTTTAAATCACAAATAGTGTCCCCATCCCCCAAAAGAACCTTTCCATATTTGTCTAAAATCAAAGATATTGATCCCTACCCCAAAACAAACTGTTAAATATTTAAAATCAGATATTGTCCTCCCTCCACAAAAATAATAGTTTCATGTCTGTTTAAAATTAGAGAATTTTTGCCTACCCCGTAAATATTCTTTCCCTATATATGTTCAAGAGCATAGATACTTCCCTCTCCTCCAACCTCACCCCACCCAATCTTGCCGTACCTTTTCATTCAACTTTTCCTACAATAATGTTGTTCGGGACAACATACTTATTGCAAACTACTCCGTGTTCAGTGACGTTTCATTGAAAGGTAAAGAAAAATACTGATATATAGGTCAAAAGTTCAAATCTTAAGGTCTCATATTAACATGAGAAGGAAAATGATTTTGGCATAATATTGCTGATGCAGTTTAACAGACGAATAATGTACTCTCTGTACTGCGTGCGCTTAGAATGTTGAAAACTTATGTATTATTTTAGTAAAACATTTAAGAGTAACAAAGGGTGTCACATGCCTACTACGGTATTATTTCTAACACCGGAGAAAGTGGACAATTAAAATTTAAATAGCTCCGAGCCAAAAGTCAGCAATGCCCAGGGTCGAGGTATATAAATTACTCAAGGTAAAAAGTATAACAATTTAATAAAATATAGCAATTGCATTCAATAACTTCACAGACAAATTCCTCAATCGCAATTTTTTTCCGAACAAATACAATCAACGACCTATTCACAGTTGTCAATTATTATTTCGTCATATTAAATTAAAGGTCTAAAGTGAGAGTTTTTACTTTCAGTGTTTTCTCTGTTACTCATGTTTCACCAATGTCCGCCTCTTGTTTCTTTTTGTCATTTCCGGTAGCCTTGAAAACGTGATCTCCTGGCATTTCCGGATAGGTTCCTCCGACGCTTCCGATTCTCACTACCATGAGCTCCTTCTGACACTGCACCTTCCCACAAACTGCTGACGACACTGTAAACGCCTACCACGTGTTCTCCACGTCTCGTTGCTCGTCTCCGATCCTTAGATGTCGAATCTAACACCCAACCTGAACGCTTCCTCAAGAAGCCTTCGTTCGCAAATTCCAAACCTAGAATTTCACTATAATTTTTTTAAAAAAATTTTTTATTTTTTGGCACCAGACAGATGCCCCCCTCCCCCCAAGTGGAAATTGTTTATGTGTTGGCGTTTCCACCGAAGGTGTGTTGTATGTATTATTTTTATAAAAAGAATTTTGAAATTTTATTATTTAGAAATTTGATTGGGGTATTTCTAATTTTTCCCGAGTGTATCTATAGGGTTGTTCATCCGAGAATGATTTTTATTATCTTTTTAGTTGACCTTGCTAGGGGTCACCTATGTCCCGCGTATGCTATATGTTTGTGCTATATGTTGTGATTGCTATTTTTGTTTCCATGTTGGGACAGCATATTTTGTCAGATTTGAACCCAGCTGTCCTATCTTCTCCCGTGATCATGTTTTCACTGGGAGATTTATATAATTTTGAATTTTGGCGAGTTAGCGTTGTACTAGTACATGAAATTAAAACCTTAGTGGTTTATATGTGTGTACTTAGTCGGTGTCGCTCTCACATTTTATCATAAGATTAACTGTGCTCGAGGTGAGGTCGACACTTTTTTTATTTTTTGTATTTCTCCCATCTCGAGCAGGTTATCTTTTATTTAATTATCTGCCAAAATTTCCAACATATTTTTGGATTTCTTCTTCAATTTTTTTTACACTTTTCTTTTTCTTCATTTACTCCAAAAAATATACCTAATGCTTTGACTCTTTCTCTGATTAGATGTCAGGGTAATCCTGAGTGTTTACCTCGCCAGTTTCCTATTTTCAGGATTTCTGTTTTGTTGTGGTTGATTTGAGATCCTGATGCTTTCCCGAACTTCTCGAATTCCTTAATTAAGTGTTTAAAGGAATTTGGATCTTCTATAAAGTGTGTGCAAACATCTGCATGCTGTAGCATTTTTACCTCTTCTTTTAAATTTGGAACTTTTATACCTATTATTTATTTTATAACATTGATAGTGGGCAGCCTTGTCTCACTGATCGTTGCATGTCAAATTTATCTGTGAATTCTCCATTTACCTGTACCATAGAGGTTATTGTATTGTACAGGATTTTAGTCCAATTCCGGAAGTTACTTCCGAAACCGAATTTTTCTAATACTTTTTGTACATAGTTATGTTCTAATCTGTCGAACGCTTTTTCTTGATCAAAAAGTACCATAGGAGCTTTTTTTTCCACTCTCTTGTATATAATCTATGATTGTTCTTATGCTGAGTACATTGTTTTGTATATCCATTCTTTTGAGTCCACATGTCTGATTTATGTTTATAATTTTTTCCATACCTTTCTTAACTCTGTTTGCTAATACTTTACTTAATATTTGTAGTCCATATTCAGGAGGGAGATGGGCCTCCATTTTTTAAGATCTTCTCTCTCTCTCTCTCCTTTCCCTTTATATATTAAAATTATTATCCCCTCCCTCGTGCTTTCTGACATTGTTCCATTTTTGATTATCATATTATTGTACAACCATTCTAGTATGGGCAACAACTCCCCACAGAATTTCATGTAGAAATCTGAGGAGAGTCCATCTCCACCTGGTGATTTCCCTTTATTAAGTGTTCGGATACTTTCTATTATTTCTTCCTGCAAGTCTTTATGTTCTGTTGATAACATCTCGCATTCGATGTCTTGCAGATATGCATCAATTTTATTATCTGCAATTTCTTGTGTTTTATATAAATTACTGTAAAAATCTTTTATGTGCTTCATGATTTCGGTTTTATCTGTAGTTAGTTTATTTCCGGTTATTTTTAAAGTGTCTAAGTTTTTCTCTCCCCCTTTCCTTATTTCTTCCCTTTTATATAATCCCTCTGCTTTTTTAAAATATATTTTTGTAAATTTTCCTGCTCTGATTTCTTTACCCTTCATTTCCTCCTCTATTATTCCCGCTAATCTAGTTTTAAGTTTTTTATCTAACTCTGCTGTATTTATTTTTTGAAGTTGTAATTTTATCGCTTCTTTTTCCATTTTTAGTTTGTTGCTTCTTATTTGTGAGAATTCGATCGCTATTTTTTTAAACCTTTTTTTAAGTGTTTCCCACTCTTTAATTATATCTATGTTTCCTTTATCTCTAAAATTATTTCTTTCTTTTTTAATTTAATTTATAAAATCAGAATCTTTCAATAGTATGTTATTAAACTTCCACCTTCCTTTGCCCCATTTTCTGTAATTTTTTAATTCTATTTTCATGTAGATTAGTTTATGGTCCGAAATTTTTAAATCTGTGATCCCTGCTTCTTTATGTATTGTTTCACTGCATTGTTTGTGCATACAAATTTATTCAATCTGCTTCGTTTATTTATTTTATAATTAAAAGTATATTCCTTTCTTGGCATGTTTAAACGTCTATATATATCAGTAAATTTATGTTTTTTGATAAAATTTTATATTTCTGGTTTTATCCTTAAATCATTAGTTGTTAATTCCCCTTCTCTGTCTATGTTCTCCCCTACCCAATTAAAATCCCCACCTAAAATTACGTTATCCATAGTGTATTTTTCTAGATTTTTTTGTAAAAACATTTTTTGTGATACATGTTTGCGGGCATATATAAATTTATAACATGGTTTTTTTTCTTCTCAATAATTATATGTAACAGTCTTCCTTTAAAATGTTTCCCTTCATCAACCCTTTCCCAATTAATCCCTCTTTTATGTTTAATTAAAGTAGCTACCCCGCCCCCCCCCCCTTTACATCATTTCCTTCATAGTCATTGGTCAATAGAATTCCATCTAAATGAATATCACATAGCGCTTTAACTTCATTAGTGAAGCCATTATGTGTTTCTCGAAAATATAAAACATCGTATTGCATATCATTTCCAAGTTTTAGTAATTATCTTTATTTATTCCATTTACAATTATAGACAAAAAGTTCTTTCCTTCCATCTTTTGTCTCTCTCCAGGTTGTCGCATTATGGTTATACTTTACTAAGGTATTTTAGGATTGTTCAATTTTGTGAGATTTAGGGCTCAGTTGGGGGCACTGGTTTCTCCACCTCCCCCTTCGGAAGTGTTGGGCGGGGTTTCATCCCCCATTGTACCACTTCCTGTAGGGTTTGTTTCATACAATGTGTTTTCCGTCTCGTCTTCAGTTGTTTCTGTTCTTATAGTGTTTTCTTGTTTCTTCTGTGCTTTCATACTCAGTTTCTGTTTTGGATTTTCTTTCTTCATCATCAGTCTCATCATTGTCCTTTTCGCTTTCTATTTCTGTTTCCATTTCACTTTCATCCGTTTCATCATCCTCTCTTTTCTTTTTGAGTGTACTGCTTCTTTTCTTTATCCCTTCTTTCTCATGGTCCATGTTAGGTGTTGTGTTTCTTTCTTCTCCTTGTTTTTCTTGGGGCGATTCTAGACCAGAGTCCGCTTTTCTCTTCTTTCTATTTCTCCTGGGTAGTGGGGTGATGCAGGGGGTTTTACTCCCGTAACTTCGTTTTCCGTCACTCCCGTTATATTTCCCTCCTCTTCTTGTATTACTTCTTCTCCTAATCCTTCAGATCTGTTTTTCAGTGTTATTATTTCCTCCTTTGAGGGTGTCTTGATCCTCCCCGTTCGATTCGGGCTCACTATTTCCTCCCACTCTGGGGTTTTCTGTGGGTCTTCTATTCGAGTTACGTCGATCTCCGGTAGTGATTGTATTGTATCCATTTCATCCTCTTTTGTTTGGTTCCCTTCCCTGATATATTTTATTAGAGTCATTATCTGCTCTTGTTGTAGTTGTTCTTGTTGTTGCTGCTGTTGTTGTTGTTGTTTTTCTTGTTCTTTTTGCTGCTGGTTTCCGTTTTGATATTGTCTTGCTGGGGCTGCTTTACTGGCAGATGAAGCTGTATTTTCTCTGTTGTAGGCCCTGGGCCTGGGCAGTCTCTTGGGCCGTGCCCTGTTTGGAAGCATTTTGGGCATGTTCTATCATTTTCTGAGCCCTTGTACCAGCTTTTCAGGCGGAAACCCAGTACATAATTTCCACCTCACTATTTAATGAGTGCACAATTCGGAGTACAGTATAATGCCTCTCAACTTCTTAATATCCGCCCCTGGCGAGGTTCACACATTGACTGATTGAACAATGGATTTGCTTCGAACATAAGCGGTGGCTTGTTTAGACTGAATTTCTCAGTTTTGATTGGATGGGGTCTGACCTCTTTGAAAACTGCCTTGATAACTTAACACTTACCTTGCCACTCTCGGTTTTCCGGTCCCAAAAGCCCTAAAGTACTTCCAAGTCTGTCGCGACATCACTACCTGATTGCAAAATAAACATCGTAGTCGTCCTGGTCGTAGAATTCCCTTCTAAACTCATCGTGGACGTGTCGTTGCGTACTGGTTATACAACCGACAGGCAGTTTCTTTGTTTACATATGCGGGTCTATAGTCGTAATCTTACATAATACGTATGCACATTATCCAAGGTGTTCTTAACTACAAACAAACTAGAAGATATGTATGGTTTGTTTTCACCGACTCCACGATAGTGTACACAAATGGAATCGGGTCACAATTAATACTTCCAGTTCAGTACCCACGAATGTAGTTCTAGTCTATTTTTAGAACATTTTTCCCTCTCTCATTTTGGTGGTGATAGAAGAGTTTTATTTATGCTTTTCTGGTAGGGATTTAAAGGTAATTGTTTATTCTTGAGAATATGAGCTTAGGGTGTTGTTGTCTGTGTGTATTTCGGCGACAGTGCATAGTGAGTAATAAAGGCCTTGGTGATGATTCGGAAGTGAAAGCTGTGTTCTGTTTACATATTGCTCTGTTGACAGTTCACATCTCAAAAAAGAGCAGGTCAACCTTTGACGAGATCTTCACCGTGAAGTCATCTTTGAAGGTATTTTAGATTAACATATGATTTGTATTGATTGTCACACAGTGGAAAGGTCAGTACTGAAAAATAAATGTAGAGAACATATAGTAAAATGAATTGTGTTCTATGTCCAAATGCACATAATGTATCGCGCGCACACATTGCGCCGGCATTTTGAGTCCCTGACAAGCCATTCCACACGTATATTTAAACTAAAAATGACAGTACAATGCCGCCTAAACAATCAAGAAGGATATAATTCAAAAGACGCAAAGTTAATTATTGCTGGATTACCAGTAATTACCATATTACGTGCATTTTTGTTCCTTCCTGCACTTTTTTCACTTTTTTCATTTTTTATATTTTTTTCATATTTTTTGTATGCATTTTTCCTCAGATTTCTATTTTTTAAATTTACTTGGTTGATTTCTCAGTTTGTCACTTGACAAATTAGAATCTAGTGCATTTACGGCGATAGTAGAAGACTGGGAATTCTCTCATCGTGATTTGCAACTTAGTTGTTAACAAAGTAGTGTGAGACCATACTTGTACACACAAATTCACAGTGAACACTACTCAGTCGAAATGGAAGTACCAACTGAGGGTACTAGGCCTAAATAGTGGAACGAAGCTACAAAATTACTTCGTTACCAGATTAGAGGGTAGTGATGGATGTCAAAGACTTGTGGCATACCACCCCCAGGATGCCAAACAATTGATTTTGGGGATGTCACAAATTGTCCCAAGCAATCAGAAATACTGATGGCCTTAAAAACCTTAGGAGCCCCAATAGAGGAAATATATGGGCTACAAAATGCAGGGCGAAATAAATACGTCTTGTACCCAAAAAAGTATGATACCCCTGTAATCACAGACGCAGAAAGTGAAGTGATAGGGATAAAAGCCAAAGTAAACAGAACAGAACCAATTATAAGGTGGTTGACGTGACTGTCACCGGCTTGCCCCTTGAGATAGATACAAAGGAAACTGTTACAAAACTAGAACACAAACTAAACACCAAGTCAGAGCGCATAAAATGGCTACAGTTTGGTGGTTTAGAGAAATAAAATCCAGGGTCAGAGTTATAACTGTTTTGAAAGATGACGCAAAGAAGATCCCCACTTTTTTCTATGTGACGGGTTTACTCTTCCGCACATGGTATAGAGGATGTGAAAATGATAGAATTTGCCCAAGGTGTAAACAGGTGTGGCCGCTACTTATGCCAGTAAAGTAGCCAACATAGCACACACCGCAGATCGAGAAATTCTTAGAGCAGATCGAAACCTACAAGCTCAAGTAGGTCAATTGATTGATCAAGTTAGGATAGAAAATGAAACACAGATCAAAATGGAAAGGAGAAGGGGCCTAGCTTAGAAGAGAATGAGTCAAGTGCCTCAATGTTTGAAACTAACAGGCCAAGTATAAACCTAACGGAGATCAAAGGGGATGAGAATTCTCAAAATGAGCATGGTGGAGGGACTACCTTAGTCCGAATAAGACTGGGAGTGCCCCTACGCCAATAAAGCGGCGGGGGGGGGGGGGCAAATTGCCCTAAGGAACAGGTTTTAAATCCTGTGGAAAAAAAGCTCAATAGATCAAGTTGAAAATGAGCAAGAATCAGGAATTAGGCCACTGTCAGATACCCCATTAAACCTCAACCCCAAGGTTTAGAAAAGGAATTTTTTTAAAAATCCAAATCAAATTCATCACAGGAAAGTGAGGACACGAAAGTAGAGTTTGATACTCCACGAACAGCGCACGACAAAAATGTGGCAAATATGCTGCAACACAAAAAAAAGACACGAAAAAGACGAAGAGAGTGAAGACAAACATACAAACGAGGCAGAATAAACGTACGAGAGCGATGAAGATGACGGAATGGAAACTGAAACAGGACCGGAGACAGACAGTGGAAACGACGATGATATAGATAAAATAGAATCAGACAAGACGTTCGTGTCCACAAATGAAACAAATGAAAATAATACAAAGGAAGAAATGGGAGGGGGCAGTGCCCCAAAAATCATTGAATAAATACCCTTTTAAAGATAAATAAAGAATAAAATAGAACCTACTAATTAAGTAAAAATGCGGCGACCTGGTGGAGAGAAAAAAAAACAAAAATGGAGGGAAAAAACTTCCGTATAATCTCAACAAACTTAAATGGAGAAAGCAGGGAAAAAATTAGTAAACTAAACAATGTAGGGTATTATGATATACTATTTGTACAAGAAATACACAACCAATTTACAAAAGAATTGGCAACTTTCTGTGAAGAAGAACTTGATGGAGTGTTAAACCTTAGACATTATAAAGAGGGAAGACAAAAGAGGAGGAGTAGCTACCTTAATTAAAAATAAAAAAGGGAATAAATTGGAAGAGAATAGATGAAGGAACAATTCTTTCGGGAAGGATGTTACACATCCTAATAGAAAATATTCACTACATAAGTATATATATGCCGGCAAACAAATGCAAGAAACAAAGTTTTATTGATAACCTTTTAAGAACCTGGAGACATGCTCAGTCGAAAACATTGTTTTTTGGGAGGAGGGGAAAACATGTAGAAAATTTTAGGGATGGGGAGAGAACAATATCGGGGAAAACTGAAATTTTAGATTACATCAGGGAATTTCATAGCAACCTGTACAAATCACAAGAAATCGAAGAAGATATTATAGGCAATTATTTAGACGGAATACCATGTGAGATGATATTGCCAGAACATAAACTCCTATGTGATGATTTCATCTCCACACAAGAAATTAAACAGACTATAAACCAACTATCTAAGAAGAAATCCCCAAGTGAAGATGGACTCACTGCGAAATTCTATCAAAAATTCCAAAGTGAGTTGTCGTCCATTCTAGAATGGTTATATAATAATATACTCTTACGAAATCAAACAATGACTAAATCAGTGAGGGAGAGAATCATTACATTAATATACAAAGGGAAGGGGAGAGGCATGATTTAAAAATTGGAAGCCCATCTCCCTCCTAAATATAGATTATAAAATTTTAAGTAAAGTTCTAGCTAACAGAGTTAAAAAGGGAATGGGTAAAATAATTAATTATAATCAGACATACGGGGCGGAAGGTAGAGACATACAAATCAATATTCTAACCATAAGAACCTTTATTGATTACTTACAAGAATCGGGCCAAAAAGGTGCTATGATACTTTTTGACCAAGACAAAGCCTTCTGACAGAGTAAAACAAAACTATGTACCAAAAAGTACTAGAGAAATTTGGTTTCGGAATTTTTTTCCAAACGTGGACTAAAATCCTGTACAAAGAAATCACTGCAGAAGTACAGGTAAATGGCGCTACCACATAAAAATTTAACATTAAAAGATCGGTGAGGCAAGGTTGCCCACTATCAATGCTATTATACGTAATAGGAATTGAAATTCTGAGCATAAAAATAAGGATTAACAAAAGTATAGATTTATAAGAAACCCAAACTCATTTAAGCACCTTGAAAAGGAATATGAGAAATTCGGTAAAGCATCAGGGTCAAAAATCAACCATGATAAATCACCCCGGACTGCCCCCGCATTTAATTAAAAATCGAGTGAAAGCATTAGGGAATATTTTTGGAAAAGGAGAGGAACAAGAAAACTGCAAAAATATAGAAAACAAAGTAGAAAAGAATGTAGATATCTGGGCGCTTACGCCACTTTGTCTAATGGAGTGAGCCCAAGTGGCCAAAACTTATCTGTATGCGAACATTAATTTTATTTTCAAATCCATAGATATAAACAACAAGAAATTATATAAAATAGATAACAATATTATAAACTATATATGGAACTTTCAGATACACTATGTCCATGCAAACACTTTGAATAGAGCAAAGGAAAGAGGGGGAGGCTAGGATTGCCGAACCCGATATTAATTAAATGTTTAAATTGTACAAATAGATTCTAAAGACTAAGCTCAGAACCAAAATCTGCCTGGGAAGGGTTATACATATACTGGCTTGGGTTTACAATGCGAAATAGGGGAGATATCGATAAGAATAATAAACTAATGAAACAGCTGGAAATACCAAACAAATTTAAATATATTCATCATCATCATCATCAGTCTCATGACCTAGTGTGGTCGTCGAGGCACTGTGCTGCTGAACATTTGACCAGTTCCCTCCACTTGTCTCGACCATGTGCAAATGCCTGTGTCTCAGCAAAACTTTTCCTGGTCCATTCTGTGATGTTGTCAGTCCACGTGTTTCTCTGTCTACCTCTCCTTCTGCCACCCTGGACGCTGCCCTGCAGGATTTTGTGGATAGACTGTTGGCTCTAGTGACATGGCCATACCATTTCAGCTTTCTCTTTTTGATGGTGGTGAGGAGGTCCTCATATTGGCCTACTTTGCGCCTGATAGTGTTACGCACTTCTTCATTTGTGATATGGTCCATGTAAAAGATGCCAAGGATGGTTCTGAAGCATCTCATTTCAAGTGACTGGATTCTTCATTGTACTTCTGCTGTCAGAGTCCAGGCCTCACATGAGTACAAAAAGATTGAGATGACTAGTGCTCGCAATAGTCTGATTTTAATTTTCAGACAGATATTCTTGTCTCTCCAGATGGGTCTTAGCTTTGACATAGCTGCCATTGTTTGTGCTGCTCTTGACAAAAGTTCTGCTCTTGATCCCTCTTTGGTATGGAACCAAGATATTTGAACTGGCTCAGTTTCCAGTTCATGTCCTCTGACTTTAATCTTGGCTGAGATTTGTTTGCCACTATTTGTCATCAGCTTTGTCTTCTCAGCGCTTATCTCCATGTCAAATCTGGAAGATGTTTCATCCAGGTTCTTCACTAAGGTGGCAAGTTCGTCTTCACTGTTAGTAGCTCTTTCACTGATCCCCCATTCTTGATACGTTCAGCTGGGATGTTGTCTACTCCAGTTGCCTTCCCATTCTTCAGTGCTCTTATTGCTGACTCCACCTCTTCTTTGAGAATGGGGAAGTCATCATCATTTGAGGAGTTTTGGAATTCAAGCACCTCTGGGTCTTCTGTGGACTAATGGTTGTAGAGTTCTTGGCAATACGAAGACCATCTTTCTGCAATGTCACTCGCTTCTGTGAAGCATTTTCCATTTTTGTCTTGAATGGTACTGCTGTCGGTTGTTTCTGTCTGGTGAGGTCTTGCACAATTTGGAATGCCTTTTTTCTGTTATTCTTTATCAGACTGCTCTCTATTTCTGTGCACTTTTGTCCAATCCAATCGTCTTTTGCTTTCTTCAAGTTTGTTTTGATATTCTTGTTTATTTCTCGGTACTCCATTGCCCCTGTCGTGTGTCTGGTGTTTTTGAGTTCTCTTCGGGCATTACACAACTTCAGAATCTCTTCTGTAACCCAGGATTTTTTCTTCGGGCGATGGAGGCCAGTGATGTCCTTGGCAGCTGCTGTCATGACTGTGTTGAAGGTGTCTGTCATCCCTTTGACATCACCATCCATCACAAGGAGTGGAGCAAATTTTCCTCCAATTGTGGCTTGGAATGACTTGCAGATGTTAGGGTCCTTCAATTTTCAAGGTTGAATTTCAGCCTGATGTTCTTTGGCTTATTAATTTTATTCAGCCTCACTCGGAAGTTCATAATCACGAGGTCGTGATCACTCCCAACATCAGCACCTGGGAACGTCCTTGTTTTTGCTCTATTGATGCCAGATCAGGAACGGTTTTGAACCAGTATGTAGTCGATCTGGTTGTAATAGGTTCCATTTAGTAATAGGTGCCATGTCCAGCAATGTGATGCTGTAATGTTCTCCCAGGGTGTTGGCTAGTACCAAGTTGTTGTAGCTTGCGAATTCGAGCCGCCATCTCCCTCTTTCATTGGTAAGCTCAATGTAAGAAGGTTCTCAATGATCTTCCCAGTCTTTTATAGCATCTTTGCCAACTTTGGCATTCCAGTCTCCTTGGATGACGAGGATGTCGTTTTTACTGACCATGTTTAGAATACCCTGTAGTTTGTTGTAAAACTCCTCTATTCCATCATCATCATGATCGGTAGTTGGAGCATAGACTTGGATAATTGTGATGTTAAAGGGAGATGCTTTCAGACGAATGGAAAT
The DNA here is from genome assembly GCA_028554795.2 of Sinohyriopsis cumingii. Lineage (NCBI taxonomy): Eukaryota > Metazoa > Mollusca > Bivalvia > Unionida > Unionidae > Sinohyriopsis > Sinohyriopsis cumingii. The sequence continues at coordinate 118,944,044 of CM068829.1, forward strand.
GATTCTACTAGATATGGGGCAGCATTCAAGCACATATCCTTTGATGGCTTTGTTTACAAGGAAGCCTACTCCATTTATGGACTTGTCACAATCTCTATTATAGTATAATATATACCCATCTTCAGTTTGGTGTTCTCCTAGGGCTTTCCATCTAACTTCACAGAGTCCCAGGATGTGCCATGTGTAGTGTTCCAGCTCATGTGTCAACTCTTGGAGTCTTCCAATTTGCGCCAGAGTTCTAATGTTCCAGGTGGCGATGGAAATTCTGTCTCTCGCTCTGATTTTATGCAGAGTACCAGTAGCATACTTGTCACCTCCGTCCTGGTGGACAACGGCAGGCGCCGTTTTTGTTGACCCGGGTGACGACAGATCCGGTATGGGAAGTTCAGATTTGTCCAGCATTATCAGTGTGTCTTGGGCAAAAGTCGTCTGGCGGAGCCCATCCCTCTCCAGACCCAGGAGTTGCCAGAAGGGGATGTAGTACATCGTCCAGCTGCCTTAGGGTCTCCAATCCGGATTTTCTTATAGGGTTTACTCCCTTAGCCTTTGGCTAACCAAAGCCGACCTGCAAGGCAGCAGGAGACTCTGGATGGGCGGGTGCGTCCATGTCCTGAGCAGATAGAGCATCTGCCACTGCCCAATATATATTAAAGACTTGTTAATTAAATACAGGGATGAGAGGGAACTAATGGAACAAAATTAAAAACTGAAGTATAAATGGTTAAGGGAACAAAATACAAAAATAATAAGATCTAAGGTGGAGAAAAATATTAAGTAATACTTTTCTTACTTCACCATTTCCCCTTAAGAGGGATGGGACAGGTCAACTATGTGGGGTAAGTACGAGGTATGGGGCTATATCACATGGCGCCACGCGAAGTGGACAGGCCCATGAAAGAGCCTAAGAAAAACATCCCACATAGAACACAAACATACACATGCAAACATAACATAAATAGAGGGATTAGGAACCCTTTTAAACTCTCCTACTTTCTATATTTCCTCTGAACAACTATACAGCTCCCGTACTGCATAGTTAAATAAATAAACATTTGGAACACTTTGGCTAATAACCTAAATTAAGAGCGGGCCAAACTCGAGTCTGGAGATACGAGGAGTGACAGACATAATCACACACATAAAACAATAGGTTTTCTTTTTCTGATCATAATTAACGCACCACTCACTCGTCGAAATTCGAAATTATACTTATATATAATAATAATATACGTCAGTATGACAACTGGGGTGATTGAAGAATATTGCTGTCCCGACACGAAAACTATATATAGCACTCACACACACATAGCAAACATGGAACTTAGGAGACTTCTAGCAAAGGTCACAAATAAATTCTAGGGAAGGGATTTCGAGAAAGGTGAAGGAAACCTAGCTCGGATGAACAACCCTATAGAATACACTAGTGAACTATAAATACCCCATCAAAAATTAAATCAGAGAAATTTTTGATCGAAATTCTTTATTTAAATATAACAAACAACACACCTTCGGAGGATACACATATACATAATACACTTTTTGTTTTTTTTCGGAAATGTGGGGGGCATCTGTCTGGTGCCCCCCCCCCCCCCAAAAAAAAGAAAAAAATATGATCGATAAGGATATTTACTTCATAGAAATGATGTATAGATTATATTTAAAATTAATGTAGCTGGAAATTCCCTAGTTTAAATCGAAGGACGGAATACTGAAGTTGAAATTGAAACAGAAATGTATCTATTAATGACATACAATATTGTGATTTGTTGCTTGTTGTTTTTTTCTTCATTATTTTGTATAATGTCCCCAAGGTTGTAATCTTGAAAACGATTATATCCGGACAACGATCTTCGAGATACAATATCAGTTACGGAATTAAAACTTAATGGCATATAGATTATGCCAGAACTTTTATTTACAAACACTTTTAACGAAAGCAAGCGCTTTAGCTAAAGACTGCTGACAAATAAATTTTAATTTGTACCGTAAAATATTGTTTTTGTGGTGGAGATGATGGACGGAGAATAATTTGAATGAATTCGAGTAAAGTTGAAAAAATGTGTAATTTTCAGTGTGTTAAAATGAAGCACGTGCCTAACGGAACACGACTTTGTCAAAACCGAGTATTTTTGAAATGCTTATAGAAATATGAAATTGTACTTATTAATGATTGTTTATTGATGGATCTATTCTTTATGAAATATAAACAAACATAGTTGAAATGTCAGTGTTTAAGCAGCAAGGTGGGTGAAAAAAACGCATTTTTGAGCATGTCTTCTTTGAAAAATAAAGCTTCATACCACATAAAATGCAAATACAAGGTCAAAAACGTAGAACCGAAACCTCTAACCGACCGAGATTGTCTCTAATTGGGTTAGCTCATTTTGTTACTTTATCTTTATCGCTCGTGTTTTTAAATTTGTATGCGTGTTTTGTTTACCTTTCGGACACTCATTTTTGGTCGCACCCTCTTGTTGCTGTCATGTGTGAGTAATTAAATCATTAGGATTTAAATAATGGAATCTCGCACAGCTAAATTAGCTCGAGAGTGACTAGAGGCAATTAAGAAATATATCCCTGTTCGTGATGCTGTCAAGCAGCAACTACAAGTGCGTCAAGAGTCTCAGGTGGAATTTGCAGAAGGTACAGAACAGTTATTTAAGCCAATTGTCGAGCCAACAAAAAAATTGTTACAGCAACTGAGGCGACTCATAAAGGTATTGAGGCATTACCTGTTGGAATTGTTGGCTGTCTTCAAGCAGCTCACACACACACCCCAGCAACCTCCTCAACCACAACATGAATTTTACCACAACCTCTGCCAAGATTCCGAATTAATATTATGGATAAATTTACGCTTGAAGGTATTGCCGCTATCAGAGACCCAGACAAAGTACCTAATATTGCCGCGTATGGATATCGTGATAGAGATAAGTATGTAAACCCCGAATATGTTAAAACTCTAAAAGCTGCCGATGGATTAGGGATGTATATCGCATCACTACTAATACTCCGCATATCAGATCTGGGGAAGATATTTATAACTGTGGTCTCTTTAACAAGAAAGTATATGGGTATATTGAATAAGTAAAGCAAGTAAGGAAATAAAGAGAAGAAGAAATAAAGCAGCAACTTGAAAAAGTAAGAGCAAAAAGGAAAGTTTCAAAAACAGGTAAGAAAAAAGCAGTCAAAACAACAAGTGAGGAAGAAGAACTAGAATCAATGGAAAATGCGATGAGGGTTATGTGTGAAAGAAGAAGAGAAATATTGTCCAGCCCCCGTGCACTGGAAGTGGTCTTGTTACGTGACGAAGTGGTCTTATTACTCCATGTCCCAGCAACGTCCTTGCAGATGTTGAAAGACTAGAAATTCTGATTGGCGGAAAACGAAACGGCAATAATTCCCCAGAAATAATGAAGCAGTTAATATTTGTCAACGATTATTTACAGGCAGTATTATGGACATTATCTTTTATAGATGAAATTATTGATGATTATCACAGTGATTGAGGGTATACAATTAGATACAATGACTAAATAAAGATGACCAAACATAATGCTCAGCGTGGACTGATCATGGTCAGGGTGATAAATCCACGATTACCAACATATAAACTGATATACGGAAATGGACTCGGTGATGTTGTTCAGGGTTTATTTAGGATAGCCCCAAAAGCAATATCATTACAAAACAATTATCAATGAAAGCTATTTACGTTGTTCGTGATAAAGGTATTGGTGATGTTGGTTATGTTGCCAGCAAAGCAATATCAGCAGTCAAGGATAAACTAGCACGATTAATAAGACTAAAACCATAGCCAGTAAAATTACCCAGCGCTGAAATTATGCTTTCAAATGTTAGTAAAATAATAAATCAAGCTGCAAATCAAAAACTAGCACAGTTGGCTGGTGTACCACTATCAGAAAAAGAAAAAACATAATTGCAAGTTTAATAACAGAAAGTTGTCTTCGTGTTAGATGATATCAATTATACTAAAATGTTCAAACGTATGTCTGATCCAACATTTGACATTGATGCGCCAGTTCTCAAAGATGAATCTGTGCGATTATCAGTAGTATTCTTATGACGCACGAGAGTCAAATCAGCGTGGACAAATCGAACTTCAAGTTCAAGATACCAGCAGATAGTTCCTACCCGCTGAGGCATCCATTAGAGTAGAAGGTAGACGTTTACAAGCAGATGGCACAGGAATCAGAATTGGCGATCGATCGGGTTTTGTTAACAATGTTATTATCGCGTTATTGAAAAGTGCCATATACATGATTGACGGAAGACCCATTGAATCATGCCTCGAAAACGTCGATATTGCCACGACGATACTTGGCATTGCAAGATACAGAGATTATTACTCCAGATCAGCTGGTCCGTCAATGATGTTTGTAAAGGATACAACTGATCATTCAGAAAGCAGACAGTGCTATATTAGACGACCAAAAAACAATGCCGACAACGGTGACCCTGATGTGTGGCTGGTGGTTCATGATGTTAATCAAGAATTCAACTTAGGAATTTGCGCCATGTAGATCAATGTTAAATAACCTTTCTGACATGTCTACAAAATTCAGCATAATTCTATGCGTGTATTTTCTAATCTTCTTTGATGCATTATTGTAAATGGCTGCTTGAAAGTGCTACTTTCATAATTATATTTATGTATATTGTATTCTTCATTGATGCAAAATTGTTCGTGGCAGTTTGCAAGTGTCACTTTCCTTCTGCATTATTGTCAATGGCTGCTTACAAGTGGTACATTCATAATTCTAGTCATGAATTTTCTATTCTTCATGGAGACCACTTGTACATGGCTGCTTGCAGTTGCTTAGATCTACTTTACTTCTGCGTCATTGTATCTTGCAGTTTGCCAACTACTGAACTGATTCTGTAGTTTTGTCGTATGGCAAATGCCATGTCAGTTATTACAAGTTTTTTTTATATTCTGTTTATAAACTTGCTATTTTACAATTACGTCATTCCAACTGCTATTTTCATACAGATTTGGCCTTTAAACAACATAAATGCTAAGCTTTATCTGTATCGTCTTTGTTGTCCAAATCGTGTCGCCATCTGTTGTCATAATGGCATACTAGAGATCAGCATGGCATTATGACAACAGACGGCGCTCTAAATTTCTACAGTTTTTCCTTCACCAGAAATAATTAATGCTCCCCACTGAGCTTTACGGCATTCATTTTGTGTCGATAAACATTGTACTTCTTCCAGTTCCTTTTTTAAGGTGTACTTTAGCAACAACGTTTTAATCGTTCTCTAAAACCATATGCTTTCTCGAAGATCTAAATTATGGCAAAAACAGACATATCAATTCCTTCCATATTCTTCATATTTGTCCCATGCAATATCGTTGTTTTGGCTTTTTGTGGTGGAACATGTATTGTTTTGACAAATGCTTACCAATGGGTTGTAGTTCCAGTTGCAAGATATTTGAGACCTTTTGCAATTATCTTCAATGCGAACACAAAGTTATCTATAACATGCATGACGCATATTTTGGACGAGTTTTGACACTAGATGCAACTCGTTTCCAATGCCAGCAGAAGCTCGATCTCTTCCTGACTGTATGTGCCGACATCGGCGTTACTATGGCTGCGGATAAAACATTTCCCCGGTCAACAACGATGACGTAACTCTGATACGAATTGGATTCCGCGATAATGGAGGTTCGCCTTCCCACGGACAGACTAGAAAAATGTAATAAACTCGTACATTTATATCTTGCTTGAAATAAAATTACCCTCAAGGAGTTGCAATCCATCATATGTACTCTTAACTTTTCTTGCGCAGTTGTTTTGCCGGGACAAGCTTTTCTTAGGCGACTCATCAACTTGACAATTGCATCGCAAAACCACATTAGATTAACAAAAGAGGTAGAGGAAGATTTAAGGGCCTTGCAAAACTTTTCAACCGGTTTTAACGGTAGATCCTTATTATTACCTGACATTTGGCTGACCTCCGACACGTTGGACTTGTACACAGATGCTTCTGCCTCAGTCGGATACAGTGCCATCCGGGTCACACACTATTTCTATGGCATCTGGGATCAGACATGGGCATATCAAAATATAACGCTTCTAGAATACTACCCCATCGTTCTGGCAGTTGTGGTCTAGAGAGAACACTTATCCAAAAAATGTATATATTTCCACACTGACAATCAAGCCTTAGTTGAAACCATCAACAAACCATCCTCTAATGTCACTAAAATCATGCATTTCATTCGCAAATTTGTACTCTTGTCTTAAATTAAATATCTTGGTCAGGGCATAACATATACTGGGTAAGCGGGCTTGGACGCTATATAAAGAGTTCACATCTGACAACTTGACCGTGTTCTCTCTATCAGTTTAAATAATCAATATGGCCCTTTCAGATGCATTTAAGAAATGCATAAGGTTAGGCAAAAAGGTCTCAGCTTTGTAACTCTTTAATCACTTTTTCTAAGATCGCCATTCCGCCGTATGCTAATTCCTGTTTCAGGTCTTGTGGGTTTCACAGACTTAGAACCGTAGGCATCGACCGTGCTTTGCTGGGATATCATTCACTCGACCCGGAATAATCTGTGTCTACCTGCCTTTTCGACCGCCAGGAGCGTACGAGGGTACTCTAACAGCTCCGGAAGACCAACAGCGCATTCAGGAAGTACGCGCATCTGTTTTAAAGTTTCTTCCCAATCCTCCATAAATGTTGGTTGTATCCTAATTAATAAGGAGTATGAGGGTGCTCTACTGCACCGGCAATACAGAATTCATCGGTTTAATTTTGATCAACATTTATCTTTTCTTTGATGCTGGACATTTTTGTTCTTTGCCCCACCCTTCTTTTTGTGGCTGCCAGAAATACAGCAAGCTCTTTTTGCTGTATTTCTGTTTATGGCGGTTGCAGCCTCAAAAAATGTCTGTATTATATGCTATGTCTCATTGTTCAGTTTCTTAGCACGTTTACGCTATAGACTTTGTCCACATAGTTATGGTATGCTACAAATACATAGCAAATATTTGGTTCACTAATATCATTTATGTTCAATACAAAGTCACGAAAGTGGCCAGCATCAAACACAACGTTTGTCATTGTTTTAATTATGTACCCATATACTTTGACTTTGTAATGTTTGCACGACTGACCTAGGGTATTCTGTCCTTTCACTCTCTATCTTCCTCTTGACTCTATCGATGTCGGAAAGAGTAGACTGGTGCATGTACATTTCATTTTACAATCTCATCAAACAAGTTAATAATACAAACTATCGTTCTCATTCACTTTCGTTCTGACAATAACTTGCACCCCTCTTCTACATGTGCATGAACACATCACATAAAACGATTTACGCTCGCGTAATAGCATTTATGGGATGTGTGATTGGGTCTACAATTTCCCCCACATTTGTCGTGTAACGCGCTGTCAAGGGCCAATATATTTAAAGCTTTCAATCACGTGTTCTGCCCAGCCAATCGCAATACTCTCGCTCCGGCAGCGCGCGGAGGGATTCTCTCTGATAGTGACTGCGGCGTCAGTTGAGCCAATTTCTTTATGGGGTGCGGACGTGTTTCCTTTTTTTCTGTAGAAATTTTCCCCACCTCCACCACATCATACCTCCCTGTATATAATTGTTATATGCTATATTGTTGTTGATGATATGTTTGTTTATTATCGTTTTTTGTTTATTTGTTGTTACATTTTACTTTCTCCATTTGTTCGGTTTTTAGGTTGTAGCATCCGCAGTAATCTCTTACAAGGTTATACGGCTTCTACAGTATCGTTGTATTATAATACCGCTCGTCTCAGTGTTTCATTTGTTAGCACCTTTACTTGATATGTTTTGTTTAAAGTTACATTGCTGTAAATACATAGTTTAGGTTGAGTCTGCTCAGTACATACCAATTATGTTTACGGCGGTTGCAGCCTCAAAAAATGTCTGTATTATATGTTATGTCTCATTGTTCAATTTCTTAGCACGTTTACGCTATAGACTTTGTCCACATAGTTATGTTATGCTGTAAATACATAGCAAATATTTGGTCCACTAATATCATTTATGTTCAATACAAAGTCACGAAAGTGGCCAGCATGAAGCACAACGTTTGTCATTGTTTTAATTATGTACCCATATACTTTGACTTTGTAATGTTTGCACGACTGACCTAGGGTATTCTGTCCTTTCACTCTCTATCTTCCTCTTGACTCTATCGATGTCGGAAAGAGTAGGCTGGTGCATGTACATTTCATTTTACAATCTCATCAAACAAGTTAATAATACAAACCATCGTTCTCATTCACTTTCGTTCTGACAATAACGTGCGCCCCTCTTCATCATGTGCATGAACACATCACATAAATATCTTATAGTCACATTACCTAGTACTGATTGGTTTGAGAACGTGTCATTTTGTTGTATTGATATATGTTTGTTTGTGATCGCATTGATGGGTATTATAACAATTGCACGAGTAATTTCATTATTTAAGCAGCTATCACACTTGGTAGTCTTGCAACCCATTCACGAGATCTCATGTCTTTCTGACTTATTTCCTTCGCATACTGATATCAAAATAACAGCTCAGCATGTGTTCATTTAAATGGTTCAAAAATTGCCTCATCACGAAGAATTGCGGTATGTCCTCGTCTGATTCTGACGTTATATTTTTTTTGTCAGAGATGCTACTGCACCAAGACATTCCTTGTCAGGATTAACATGTAGTAACTGTGGCCATCGTAGACTAACACGTTGATAAATTCGTTCAAACGCAGACGCAAATTTAGTTGCTACTTTAGATGAAAATGGTTCTGCTTCTTTATACCTACTTGCAACGTCAACAACAGTCAACGCGTATTTGTATGTACGTAATTGACGTCTACCAATTTTAATAGTATCGTGTGATAAAAATGAAATATCTGCCTGATGAACTTGATTGGGAACGCTGACATCAAAATGTACGTACTGAATGTGTTTTCCTTGACTTGTCAATGGAGATAAATTTGTATTTTTTACCACATTTCACACACTTGCCTGTTAGTACACGCCTTTAATTTGTTGTTATTAATGTTGTTAATCCACTGGTGGAAGTTGATGTTCTGCATTGAACACAATAGAAATCAATACTAGTTATTATATTTGTACAACAGGGATATCATTGATTTTTCAGCGACACAAAAACAAGAGCCAGTCAAGCATCATCCAGCGCTACCAAATTATAGCAGAGTAATTATCATAGGTCTATCTGGGGCTGATAAGACGCAATTGCTGCTTAACTGGATAATGAGATGGCTCAGGTTGGATAAGTTATATTTGGTGGCACCACCTATACATGATCAGCGATGCTACGATGTGCTGAACGATTTTAATGAAAATGCAAAATTGTTGGACGAGGATGGTAATGATATTATTGATTTTATCCCCGATATTGATGAAGCCCCATCCATAGATGACCTCGACGGATTTATTAATAGTCTCGTAGTATACGATGATGTGCTGCTGGACAAACAGTCAAATCCAGCTCGGATATTTTCTCGAGGCAGACACAAAACATAGACGTGGTTTACACAGCGATATACACAAATACCTAAAGGGATCAGAGATAATTGCAATATTTTAGTTGTGTTTAATGGAGTTGATACACATACTCTGCAAAACTTTCATCAGACTTGGTGTCATGGGGATATGGACATCAATAATTTAGATTTTTTTCAAAAGCGCAATCTACCCCCACACATATTTATAACAATAAACTTGCATGATCCTCGTCACGATATAAAGTATGTCTTGATAAAATGTTTGGTTAAAATAATAGCAGTAGGGAGGGTACGACCAAAAATGAGTGTCCGGGTGGGTAAACAAACACTCATACAAATTTGAAAACACAAGCGACAAAGATAAAGTAACAAAATGAGCTAACCCAATTAGAGAAAATCTCGGTCGGTTAGATGCTTCGGTTTGACGTTATTGACCTTGTACTTTTCTTTTCTTTTTTCGCATGAAGCTTTTTTTGCAAAGAAGACTTGCTCCAAAATTGGTCTGTTCACCCTCCCTGTCGCTGTTTTATTCAAGAGAAAAGGGCCAAAGTCACGAACTCGGTCTAATGTGGTTGACATACAGATTGTGATGTATTAAGATATCCTTACGCACAAAATGATATGTGCCGTCATAATGATGTCGGAAGGACAATGTTGTTAGGTGTCGGTTTTCATGATTAGGGAATCAATATGGCGGATATAGAAGTGCACACATTTTTTGACGTCACCTTAAAACAACTCATACATGAAACATCTGCAAATTTTCTCACAGCGTGACGTTGGACTTTAAATGATTCCCAGGACTTTGTTACCGTTTATTTATTGATTTATTTATGTAAGATATATTCTTAATTGTATTGAAAATGTTTAGGTCTAAAACAGAAATGAAAATAAAGGAAAAACAAATAACATTGGCAATAATAATAATAATAATAACAATAATATGATGTATGCAATGTCTGCCCCTGATGCTACAAATTTTTGCTGATTTTATTGTGTCTGCCTTTATTATTATTATTATTATTAGTAGTAGAAGTAGTATTAGTAGTAGTAGTTGTAGTATTGCTGATAACAGTTTTGGTGATGGTGGCCTGAATGATCCCATATATAATACATATATTATTTATTCCCAAGAAAATAATTACAGGGCGATATTTTAAGGGTGCAAAATTATTAGAGTAGCGTAATTGTTGTGAAAACTGCATACAAATCCAGGTCACAGTACGAAATAAAACCCTTTCCAACTACGAAGTCTAGCCCTTCTTGTCTGTGCGGATCACTCTCCTTTTTCTAGCTATGTTAAGCAAGCGAATTTCGAGGAGATCTGTCTGTTAATTTCGAGCCGACCTGTCTACTGTAGGTTCCTATACACACCTCTTGCGAAGACAGAGACAGAGTCACTACAACTATAACAATGCTAAAGAAGGCGAACTTGCATAAGCTTCCATTATCACTAACAATTATAGATACATAAAATGAATAACTTAGGGGACAGGGACGTATGCCAACCCAAGGAAAGGATGCAATGAAGGGGTGATGCCAAAGCTACGTGGCTAACGCGATGTAGAATGTATCACTCCGGAGCTACTAAAACGTAACGGGGCGGGTACATACAAGAGTAATAATATTACAAAGCAATAAAACAAAGGGGGTAAAAACAAAAAACGCTGCTAAATAAGCCAGAACAATATGCACATTTTAATTTGTTTTTCTTCTTCCTATTCTTTATTTCTGTCTTTCAAATATAAGACATGTTTAGATAAGAAGATCATTAGGAACAAGAAGAACCAAAGGGATGAAAATAGATGGGGATATCAATCCAATAAGGATGTGGTAGCCATGATCGAACCCTTCCGTCTCTGCCACATGCTACCTTGAAACACCCAAACTCCTGACAATTTATTTTTGTTTGCTAGATAGCCCTTTACAAATTAAAGGCAACTGAAAGAATATGACACATTGAAGCCGGTCCATGCCAACATACGGAGATATAGCAGGCAACAGAAATAAGCATGAATACATATATAGCACCCACTGGATAATTAGGGATCTCTAGCAAGGATCACTGTGAACAATTAGGCAAAGAAACCATCCGATAGACTAATTTCAGTAGGAGGGGAGTACGAACCTTACTACGTTTTAGTTCTGGATACGGAAAGGAAAGGAATCTTGTGAAACAATCCTAAAGAGGTACATATGCATGCAAAATAACAGGTAATATGAACCCTTACCAAAATTAAATTAAATTTAATCCAAAGTCCTTTTGATTTATTTTAAATGAAAAAATACGGAACGAAATACAAATTAGGGAAAAATAAATATATATAAAATAGTTTAATATTTTCGGAACCGAAAGGGATCTCCTCGATATATAATATGTATTAAAATATATATATATATATATATATATATATATATATATATATATATATATATATATATATATATATATATATATATATATATATATTAAAAAACTTCTCAATATATAGGGTCATAATGTATGTAAATTGTTTATAACATTTATGTGCCCTTTACTGTATCTTCCTAACAGGGTGTTCATTACTTTATTCCTAAATCTCGTTGTTTCTCTACATTTTATCATTATTTGATAATATTTGGAAAATATGTGGTAGTTACATATTGGTCATACTGTTATGGTGCTAGTTATATGTCTTCTAATGAGCATACTGGTATGGTTCTACTTATGCGTCTTTCAATGGACATACTTGAATGGTTCTATGTATGCGTCTTTAAATGGGCATAATGATTTTGGTTCTGTGCATGCGTCTTTCAATGGGCATACTGGTATGGTTCTGTGTATGCGTATTTCAATGGGCATACTGGTATTCTGTTAGTTTCCTTAGAAACTCTGATTTTATGCTGTTATATTCTGTAGGAACATCTACACAGATAACATGCTACCCGTTTATATATTAGTGTGACTACCCTTCCCGAGATGTCTGGTTCAAAGATTTTTGTTCTTTTGGTCCAATATGTATGCTTAAATGCGTCCGACTGTCAATGGAATGTTTTGTCGTAGTTGACACGTGGATGTGAAATATGCATATCCTTGTAGTTAAACTGTTATTGCCTTCAGGTCATAAAAATACCATCAGAGAACAATTTGTTTAATTTATTTTGTTTCAGTTTTTGCATTTTGTATATTGAAATATTTTTACAAAACAAATTCATGACTGTATAATAACATTCAAATTTGCTTCCCAAATATCACTATTACGAGGTGGATTTCATCCCCACAGATTTACCTCCGCTGATATGCGTAATTCAACAGGATCAACCATTCAATGCCATTGATGTTTACGGGAATACAGATTTAATCCCAAATCAAGATAAAAACTTAGCTATACGGGTACCGCATCATTAAGGATGGACAGGAGGATTGACAACATAACGTATTCACAAGACATGTCATACATTTCTCGAGTGATGACGACTCAAAATTGGCGGACAGTACAATGCGAGCAATGAATGTCTGAGGCAATCGTGATATCACAACACTAACCTGCAACTTAGTCAATTCTAAATGGGAATTTTGGAAATGTACCAGTAATTTCCACATGTACCTACAAGGACACTTTTATCCTTCTCAATTTAGTCATTTCAGATTTTAAAAAAGGCACAGGACGGAATTGTTTTAAAGACGAGAAAACTTATAATTCTTGTATCACACGTGCCGTATGGGCACTAAATTCAATGAATGTATCTCATTCAATCGTCATGGATTAGATACTTTGGTAGCATAATACTTCGATTTTTCGCAGTATATTGCCTTTCGCTACAACTAAAGTGGTGGTAAAGGAACCATACAGGATTTTATAACTGCAAATAAGACCAAGGGAAATAATTTATTCAAGAGTTTTGAAGACTCCAGATGTTGGCGTTTAATATTGGCTTTTCAGTTGTCTTCCGTTCAAGCAAGACGTTGTGGCTGAATATTTTGCTGGTAATTAGCGAACGGTATAGAAATATACAGAAATAATATGTCGTATCATCTTTGATTCGTCAAACTGTAAAGCAAAATTGACTAAAATTGCAAACCGAAATAAAGCCGATTAACTTTTGTCCATGATTGCAAATTGTAAGAGCCATTTGTAAACAGCTTATTATATAGCTACATATTGTCTAGGATTGTGAATTAAACTTTAAGATAATATCTACACGTTTACAAGTTGTGATGTCTGTTTAACTATGCAAGGTTCTAGAAAGAAAACGTGTTTCCGACTTTGATGAGAAAATGACCACTAACCTGATCATCTTAATGTGTCTTAGTTATTTCTAAAAAAGAAAAGTTTTCTGATCAGCAAAACCATTTATTCCTATCTTAACATCAGTAGTTGTGGAATCAATTTTAGTTGTGTTCAGTTATAATTTAAGAGGAATTATTTATACAAATTATTCATTGGAATCACAAAGTGTACATGACATTTTGGACGAAATCAATATTTGGGGATTATTGTGAATTCATTCAAGAACATTCTGGATTATATCATTGTCATACATCAAGACTGTTGGCATATCGCGTGTTGATTTTTTTTCTAAACGTGTTGGTTTTGCTCTGTTACTTAGTTTAAGACTATATAGTCGTAACATTCTAAATAGTTTCTGTGTTGTGACTAAGCGACTAAGTTCCTTGAGGGTGGAGAAAGATTATGGACAAGTTCGTGTATGTGTCATTGGCTCACTGCTCATACATACCAGGGCTTAGATATGTCAGACAAACAACTGTCGAGTTATATGAAATTTATGGAAAATTTCAACTAGCCCGATCACGAAAGTGAAATCCGTGTTTCAGTGCACATTGCTTTGTTGACAGTCTAGCCTCTCAAAAAAAAATGCCGGTGAACTTATAACAAGGATTTCGCTCTGAGTTCATCTTTGAGGGTACGTTAGAATGAGATCTGGTTTAATATCATTGTTGCACAAAGGAAAGCTAAGTAATGAGAACCAAATGTAGAGAATATATAATAAAATTAATTGTGTTCTGATTCCTGTCAGTAGCATATCATTTAAGCTTTAAATTTGTATTGAAAGTTTATTTTAACGATAGACACATTGTGTATATTTACTTTTAAAAAGAAGAATAAAATTGAAAATAGGAAAATAATTTTTATTTAAAAATTAAATGAATTTGTTTCTAAAAAAATTAAATTTAAAATTTAAAAATGCACTTATATAATATTTTACGGGAATGATATTAAATATTATCAGCTTGTATGTAATCCTACACCATATACAAACTGCAATGATAGATATTTGTCAAATTGTTTCAGAGAAAACATCTTCGAAAGGCAAAGTAGGACCTTCATTTCAAATACATTACGACATAATTATATGTTGTATTATTCTTTTTGGTCATTCAATCTTTTTACTATGGGTCCAAGCAGTTAATTTATGTGTTTAGGATGGTGTGATTTCCCGAATAATACAAATCTGTTTGTATAGCTTTTAAGAATTGTCTATGAACATGGTCATGTGGTATTTAATGAAAGGACATAGATGGAAACTATGTAGTAGAACTTACTCAACTTTTCATCTAAATCATTGTAAACTGTCAGAGGATGAAATACAAGTCAAAGGGATAAAATATACTTTCCCCATGTATATGTGCCCTTGGACGTAAGGAAACAGCAAAGTCGTGTAAATGGAACACAAAATGCATTCCATGTTATTGTTGGGTTTGGTTAAGACTTTGAGTGATATAGTGACCTAAGATGATACTATGGGAATTGTAATTAACTATTTTACTTTATGCATTTTTAAATACTAATAATATTTGTTAACTGACACGCTAAAGATTACAAAATAAATTTTCAAACAAATTATTTGAATGTAACTTTCTACAACTGATCTTAACATGGTTACATATCCCACATGCGAACAAATATCCATATATTGTAGAATGTTTGGGATCAGAATTTCACATCATATAGGATGTCATTGTACCTATATTGGATCTGTAAGCATATATCTGGTTGTGTGCACTTAAAATATCCCAAAATATTATTTTCATCATGAATATGCTTATATTTAGTAGCATATTGTAATTCAGTACTTTAATACGCTAAAATGTTCAAACAGATCATTTGAATTATGTTTGAACATTTGATCTTAATAAGTACATGGTACATGTCAACATACGCAAATGTCCATCCTTGTGTACAAGTTTTGTGGATCAGAATTTCACATTTAATTGATGATTATAAGACCTATAGCTGACCAATGAGGTCACATTTGGATGTATTCTCTTGCAATATCCCTAATTGTTTTTTCCATCATAAATTAAGATTACTTATATTAGTATCTTTTAACTTAGCACATTGTCACTTGACTCGCCTGTATATAGCTATGTACTAATTTTTGCACCAATAACCAAACCTCACCGCCCTCACATTGCCTTAAACTTTGTTATACCTGGTGTGCCTTACTGGTTATTGAGCCTGTAAATGACTAAATATGCTTCTAGAAACGTCATATATATTTTTGGATGAAGTTATCACTTTAATACATGCCCATTGCTTCACATTTGTGAGTGTCACTATGTCATGTTGAATATTTTTTCCCATGCTTGCACCCTTAATGTCATTTTGAAATCTCTATATCTAACACATTTTAACTTCATTTACCTGCATCTTACTGTTTTCTAAGATCAAGAGAAACATACTATATATTTTCAGATCTATCCAGGTATAGGGAACACGTTGGACGAGTTTGATTAGTTTGGAAGCTCTCAAGTAGTCAGGTGGTGATAGCAAGGTCTCATAAGGACCTATGGAATGTATCTGCCTTAACTGACTAAGATTGGTTAATATTAACACACTGATATATGGCCATAGAACACAATTAATTTTACTATATGTTCTCTACATTTGTTTCCCAGTACTGACCTTTCCAGTGTGTGAAAATCAATAAAAATCATATGTTAATCTAACATACCTTCAAAGATGACTTAACGGTGAAGTTCTTGTCAACGGTTGACCTGCTCTTTTTTGAGATGCTGGACTGTCAACAGAGCAGCATGTAAACAGAACACATATTTCGCTTCCAGATCATCACAGGGCCTTATTACTCATTGTGCACTGTCGCCGAAATACACACGGACAACCACACCCTGAGCTAATATCCTCAAGAATAAACAATTACCTTTAAATTGCTACCACAAATGCATAAATAAAACTGTTCTATCACCACCAAAATGAGAGAGGAAAAAAATGTTCTAAAAATAGACTAGAACTACATTCGTGGCTACTGAACTGGAAGCACTAGTTGTGACCTGATTCCATATAGCTATTTTGCGTCATTACCGTTGAGAAATACGTTATCAGTTGTACAGACCCAAAACATCCATTTGTTTTAAATACCATTCATTAGTCAATTATGCTGTCTAAAATTTGTCAATTTAAATTTTAAAACTTATGTGAAAATTATAATTTTCTTAAATATTTTCAACATTTTTCTGTTTTAAACATTTTTTCGAACAGGTCCATTTTGTTTTTACATTTACGTTTTTACTGCATTGAAAAATTCCTATAACTAAGGAAGATATAGCAAATTTAGTTTCGCTTCCTCAAGAACAGATGGGCTAAAACTTGCACCCCCGTGAAACACCAGCACCACACACTTTCTGACAGCTATCACATGTCCTGTTCGCGCGGAATTCAAAAAGACTGCATGCATAAAGTTGAAGTAGGTGTGGCATGCAAATATAAAAGTTTGACTGAAATTGGCTATAAATAATTTGGCCTGTTAGGAATCAGATCACAATAATTAGTTCCGGTTCAGTACCCACGAATTTAGTCCCAGTCTATTTTTACAATAGTTTTTTTTTTGTGTCTCCTTTTGGCATTGATACAGGATATAGATTTAGACATTCTTGGTATGGATTTAAAGGTAACTGTTTATTCTTTAGAATGTAAGTTTATGATGGGGGCGTCTTTGTGTGTTTCAACAACAGTGCACAGGTAGTGATAGTGCCTTGGTGATGACCCGGAAGTGAAATATGCGTTACATTGCACATTACTTTATTGACAGTCAAGCCTCTCAAAGCAATACCGATGAACCTACAATAAGAACTTCACTCTGACTTTATATCTGAAGGTACTTTAGAATGAAATATGATTTATTATCATTAGGACACAAAGGAAAGCTCAGCATGGAGAATCAAACGTAGAGAATATATAGCAAAATTAATTGTGTTCTGATTCAATATAGAGACTGCGTGGAATTGAGTAGGTGGGTGTGTACATCGAAATGGACGTATGTAACTCCTTACTCTGCTAAGTACATAGAGACTGTGTGGAACTATATGTATGTGTGTGTGTGCGCGCGCATTGAAATGGAACTATGTAACTCCTTACTCCAACGTCCCATATAGAGACTGTGTGGAATTGTGTTAGTGGATGTATTTACAATTTTACAAAGAATAGATCGGTCTTTATTTTCTAATAAAGCAAAGCAGTGTATATACTTACAGAATTATCAACAGGAGAGAATATAATTAATATCACGGGGCCAAGATGAGATACGACGGAGTTCATGAAATACACTTACAATAAATGCATTTCAACTATATATCAATTGCTTTACAGTCGAAAAGGGGAACAATAAGATCATCGTGCATAAATGATAATTATATGCTGCACAATTGTAAGTTTATAATGTATTTCAGCATGTCCAAGATTACAATAATTGTCTTTTTCAAAGTTTGTATACCCCTTTAATATACAATGGACACCACCTTTTGTAAATACAATGTCATCACAACTCTACAACATTGTAATCGAAATTAATTGTCATACCTACAAAGACTGTCAACACTATCGCTGCTTCCCCGTCCTAGACCTTCAGCCTTTCTTTTTTATCCTTGATTCTTGTAAGGTGATCGCATTACCAGGTAAACGTACTCCCAAGGCCAGATGACAATCAGCAAATGCGAATAAGATAATGAGTTATTATAGAAACATAAAAAGAATCCACAAAACAACAAACTTATTTTTAAAAATTGCAAAGACCGACGAATAGCCATTTGTATTATTAGTTCTCTCCCAACACAACATTATTTAATGGCAAAAACCCCAAGGTTAATATTTAATGATTACAGCGATCCGAGGACATTTCCTGGACCACGAAAAAATTGCTTACGGAAGTAAATACATAAGTTAGAACTTGAAAATGTATTGCAAAGTTGTGAGACTACTGATAACGCTTTTGTGAAACATTATATGTCGAAGAATAAATACCATATTGACGAAACGGCCAGAAAAAGGATATCCATGCCCTAACACACTAAGCAAACGAATAAAAAATTTAAACATGTAGGTGTGTAATGAGTTTGTCGTCGCAACCCATGGGAGACAATCAGCTATAATAATCGACCATCGTCGCAACCCATGGGAGACAATCAGCTACGATTGTTTTTCTTATCAGTATGCAAATTAAATCGTTTTCTCTGCATTTACACAAGCCTGCTGTACGAATCATTGCGAGCGAGAAAAATCTATTTTCGCCAGTGTGATCCAATGGTAATGGTGGGTCACAATGGCGAAAAGATTTTGTTGCCCTCGCAATGATTGTTTAATCAGATTCATTTATATTCACGCTTTTTGAAAGAATCATTCAAAGGTTCTCTTTTTAACAGAATCGATGAAGTGAAAACATAATCGAAATCAATAAATGAATTAACGCGAAAGGTTTTTTAAATCTGCTATAATTTGAGTAATAAAAGGATCTCACGCAAATTCTTTGTTTGATTTCATTATAGACTTGTCATCACATAATCTGCTAACTGCATGTATATAATCTTGCAAAGCAATTTTGCTTCAGCGAAATTCAAATACTCCAGTTCTGAATAATGTATGGTTGGCTTGTGAAGTGTCTTAACCGTGAGATATACTGATGTAAAATTATATTTTCAGATCCAGAGGTCACTTTCCTTTCCTAGGACTTAGGATGTATGTATTTTGGTTAAACAGCGGTCACCACAATACCGCATATACAGTCCTGATTAAAAAAATATATGTTCTTAAATTTAAAGATAAAAAAAATTCAGAACGTTTTATGAGATTTGTGTTTAATTTTGTAGGTATGTGTGTGAAATTCGCCTTCCCTAATTCGAACCCAAAATCGATAACTTTCATATCATGCCATAGGGAAAATCACAAAGTCGATAGGTTTTCTGTCATTCTATGGGATTGGGGTGGTTAAGTAGTTTAAAGCGCTGGCCTTTACAGATTACCACCATCTCTTCTCTGTTCACGTGGGTTCAAGTTTTGTCGAGCCCATATACGTTTGTGTGAAAGCTTGCTCGGTGGTTCCTCCTCGAGTTTTCCGCGGTTTTTCCTCCCCACCCACACACACACACACACTTATACCTGCTACCATGTATATCCTATCGTTTGCTGGAAGATGAAATTAAACCCACAACAACATCAACAATAATCCAAAGAGAAAATCACAGACAAGATAGACAAGTTGTGGCAAATCACATACAAAATAAGCTTCCACTTATTCGAAAGGTCAAATCACAGACAAAATCGACAAGAATTTTTTCAAATATTCCATGGGGCAAATCAAAGGCAGAATGTATAACCTGCCATCTCTCCATAGTGCGAATCACAGAACAAATCGACAACCTTCCCCTCATTCCATGGGGTAAATCAGACAAAATCGACAACCTTCCCGTTATTCCATATTTGCAAATAACATTCAAAATCGACAAAGCTCGAATTATTCCATGGGGCAAATCACAGTCAAGATGGACAAGATTCCCCTCGTTACATGGGGCAAATAACAGACAAAATCAATAAGATTCCACTCATTCCATGAGGCAAATCAAAGTCTAAAGGTATAACCTTTCACTCAGTCCATGGGGCAAGTCACAGACAAAATATGTGCAAGATATGTGACGTAACATCAACGTTTTCTCGCAGAAACTAAATCATTAAATTATGACAGGCATACAAGAAGGATATAAAAACAAATGGCATACCACGGATGAAAATCTACGGATCTGTAGCCTTACATCTGGTAAATATCGCTGTCTTTGCAGTAGCAGATTGAGTGACATGAAAAAGAAAATCCAAAATCAGATTGATGGACAGACATTTTATTCGGTATATCTTGCCTTTTATGAGACAATGGTCACAATCAACACTAAATGTGTAGGATGGGAATTGCATAATCTCCAACATGTATGAGTTTGATTGAAATTTATGAGTTATAAAGCACTCGCATACCACCGCCAACTGTTCTTCAAACTGGGTCTGTGCATCTTGCAGTGGGACTCGACATATAAGTAAGTGTATACAGTTACAACCGCCAACCTTTACTTTCATTGTAGATAAGTATTTATGTCAGTTGTCATCTTTGTTGACAAACTCTGACCGTGTCTGAACAAGAATATAGTTTTACTAAATACTATATTAACCGACTTTACTTTGGGCTTTCTGGAGAAGATGGCAATCGATCAAACACCAATGTCTAATTTATGAAGTGACTCAGTGCGGCCATTATACGAACAATGTATATCATTAATGGATGATAATCAACTTTGCCGAGAGAGCTCGGGCTAGATATGCCAGTCTATTCCAGTTTTATTGAAATGCGGGTCAAAAACTATAAATGACTGAAACAAATGATGATCTTGTATTAACAACAACAACAACACAAAAAAACTAACGAGGGAACAAAGAGTGAATGAACAAATAAATGAACGATTAATAAAATGATAAATGACAATCTCGTTCAATCGGTGTATCATCCCAACTAATTTATGGACCTATATAGACAATTGTCTATCCCACAAGGCAGAATGTTGTGTATTATCTGAAGATCACGTGAAATTCTTATTAATAGATTTTACTGGCAGACAAACCTATCAATAGAGCAGGAACTATAGGTTTTATTATATTTATGTGACAATCGGAGAAACGGAAGACAAATTCCATTTTATATTAAAATGCACCAAAAAAAGCCCTTAGAATTAATTATGAAGTTTCTTCAAAAGAACTGTTACGAATATCCATCTTATGAAATATTTCGCAATGAAATTTTTGTAACATTTTGAAGAAGTAATCAGAGAGACAGCACTTTTTATATATTATGGTTTCAAGCCAAGGAAATATACTTTACAAATTCTGTCATCTTTAAGAGTTATGACATACTACCCTAATGTGTGTGTGTGTGTGTGTGTGTGTGTGTGTGTGTAATAAACTGACTACGAACAGTGAAAAACTAGTATCTAGCTAGCCTAAGCGCCTTCGACTCTTAATGAGTCGGCCATTCACAAATAAAATTACCTTTTTGCAGCCGGCATGTTCTTTTTTCAATAATTCTCTAAATTTGCTTATTAGTCACCCAATAACCTATAATTACAGCTATAACAATGAAATATCCGGGATATAATTTGCGCGTACATATATTTACATAAAATAACAGATGTCGCTATGGCTCATCCATTTCTAGGTCAATATAAAATATCTTCCAGCATCTGCAACAAGTCATAGTCATGTAAAGTTTTAAAAATACAACGGTTTGTCTGTTTTGTTTCTTTGCCTTGTCTATGTTTTGTATTTGCCTTTGAAAAAGACTCTTCGAAAGCGCTTAGGCTAGCTAGATACTAGTTTTGCACTGTTCGTAGTCAGTTTATTACATTTATCTTAATCAATCCCTGACAAACGTGATCCCTTGCTGGATCCAGTGCACTTGAAAGGACTGTTATTCGCCATATGATTTGTATTGTTTGTGTGTGTGTGTGTGTGTGTGTGTGTGTGTGTGTGTATGTGTGTGTGTGCGTGCGTACATAATACATATTATGTACGCTGTATCAACGATAAACCAAGAGATGTAAAAATTATTCATTAAAAGAAAACGAGGCTAACTCCTCACATCCTTGCGATTGTGTCTGTTACAAAATGTAGTTCTATATGCCTTTGCTTGTTGTTCTCAATCACATATGCAAATTGAAAAGTTCGTTGTTTTGTTTTCGATTTTCTATTTGTATTCACATTTATTACATCAATATAAGACACACTCGTGATTTAAACATGAAATATGGCTTTTTCTGAAGAAAATAGTGCACTACAAACACGGTTAGCTTCTTGTACACAGGCATTCATATACTGGTGTATGGAAATTAGCGTGAAAGAGAAACTAAGCGAAATGACGAACCAACAAGTGGTAATTAAAATATTTTAATATATTTACAGTTCATCTAAGTCATTATTCTGCTTTAATTAACATTTCTAAAGACTGGATCTCTCTCTCTCTCTCTCTCTCTCTCTCTTTTGGACGGTTTGACTAAACTTTACCATTATTCTTAGGTCCAGAGACATCGTTGTACGGCACAAGCGAAAATACTCAACCCACGTATCTTCGTGCATTTCCGCCCGTATCTAGCTATGATAATCCAGAGAAGGGGGTGGGGGGGGGGGGGGGTTTGCGGCACCATTGGGTCATTTTTATATTTAATAAATAATAATCGATTTTTAGAACATTATGGTAGGTTTAAGAAACATCATCAACAAAATATTAAATTCGCTACAGTGTGTGTGCCACCTAAGCGTCAAATTTAACATTAAGTGTCGACTGGCTTTTGCTACTATGTATCATTGATATTACGAACACTGTAGATATATCCCAAAGAAAGCGTAAACATATCGTTAGTATAGGTTACTTGGCACAAGTTGATTTTTTATGTTTTTGTCCAGCGCAATATGATTTTCTCTCTCCCTCCAGATTTTCGCTTATTTTGTCCCTTACGCACGAGAGGGGAATGGAAAAAACGAAAGGATTAAGTTAAAATTGTGTACCATTTTAATGTCTTTTAGAAAGCAGGGACTGTTAATACTTTTATCGTTATGTTCATATCTCATTTATGATTAATGATGAGTAGAAATTCATCGTTGATCTATAGGCCTGCAGTTGAAAGAATGTTTGTATATTCGCATTATTGCGCTATGGGCGGATCACAATTTGATATACTAATGCGGGTTAAATACTACTAAGTATCAAAATAATGAATGTTTGTTCTACTGCTAACTCGTAGCAAACTGCATCGACCCAGACCTGACGCGCATTATGCGGCAGCAGAGTTAGGTGTGTGCAATTTGCAGACGGACTAGTCTTATAAGTGAATATACACGGTATAATACGGCATAATACTGCTCAATATTTGAAATTGATATATACAGAAACATCTCACCGCAGTGTGTATGTAACCTAAATACATATTAGATCTCGGTACCACGAACGGTATTTCGGAACGTACCACGATGCATACCACTTTATACCACAATTTTATTAAGGACCAGCAATTTTACTTTCTTGGGGGGAGGCCTGACACATTTTGTTTAATTTCCTTGTCAATAAGGGAGAAAATTTTGCTCTGATTTATAGAAAAATAACGTCATATTCTGTGTATGAGGTTGTAAAATTATCACATTTTTTGAGATTGAAAGAAAAGAAAATATTTCGGCTCGAGGGAAGGTCACAGCCCCTCCCACACCTCCCCAAACAAACAACAAGTAGGTGAATTCGCTATGTGAATGCTAACTGGTGCTTACTTTGCGATCTCACAGCTGTAACTAAAGTAGAAACAATGTTAAGCCATCAGATTCATGCAGTAACAGACAACCAAGGCGACAATCCCAAATTAAATGCACGATGCGCTTGCCGCGTGACAAAGTACAAATCATTAGAAATAAGCTTGACACCACAATTTCAATTGACTCGTCGTCACCGTACAGTTGTGATACAGAATTTGAGCAGCAACCATTAACAGCATTTGAACCTGTCTCTATGGATTTCGTATGTAGAATCGTGATGAAGAGTGCACCAAAGTCATGTGAACTTGATCCAATTCCAACATCACTGCTGCTTGAGTGCTTAGATCCAGTATTGCCTTCACTAACTGATGTTATTAATACCTCTCTCTCATCCGGGGAATTCCCATCATTTTTCAAAACTACCATTGTAAAGCCTCTGCTGAAGAAACCAACACATGATCATAACGATTTAAAGAACTACCGCCCAGTTTCTAATCTCCCATTCATGTCAAAAATCTTAGAAAAGGTTGTTCTATCCCAGCTTTTATCTCATCTAAATTCAAACAGTCTTTTTAGCAATGTACAATCTGCATATCGCCCTTGCCACAGTACTGAAACTACTCTTCTAAAAGTAGTTAATGACATTCTCTCTGTGTTGAATAGCGAAAAGATTACAGTCCTCACCCTCCTTGATTCGTCTGCAGCATTTGACACAATAGACCATGCTATATTACTTCACCGTCTCCAGCATGTATTTGGCATTCATGATACAGCCTTACTGTGGTTCAAGTCCTACTTGGTCATCAGGACACAAATTGTATCTGCAAATGGAATACAATCCAGCCAAGTTGATCTATATTGTGGTGTTCCACAGGGGTCTGTTCTTGGACCTGTTCTCTTCATTCTGTACACTCAGTCGCTCTCAAGTGTCGTAGATCATCATCCAGTGTCTCACCAATTGTACCCTGATGACACCCAACTATACAAATCTAGCCACCGAGCTGAAGTTGATGCTACCATCCAAGGTGTAGAGAGGTGCATTTCTGATGTGAAATCATGGATGACATGAAACAAGCTGCAGATGAATAATGATAAAACTGAGGCCATTCTGATCACAACACAGGCTTTCTCATTCACATCCTTTACCTCAAACAATAAATATCAGCAACACCAACATTAAATTCACACAATCAGTACGACACCTAGGTGTTACTCTGGACAGTACTCTCACATTGCACCAACATGTCATGAAATTATGCAAGGCTGCATATCTTGAGCTGAGACGCATCAGCTCAATTCTCAAATATCTTTCAGTTGATGACACTAAAACACTTGTGTGTTCATTAGTACTTTCAAGACTGGACTATTGTAACTCAATTATGTCTGGTTCATCTCAATATCTACTCCAGAAACTTCAAAAAGTTCAAAACACAGCTGCTCGGATCATACTTAGAGTACCACGATCAGAGCACACCTCCCCGCTGCTCTGTACCCTACACTGGCTATCCATTCGATCCAGAATCAAACACAAAATTTGTTCTCTGTGCTACGTTTCACTGTCGGACTCTAGTCCAACATACCTATCCGACCTCACCCATGTGTATACACCAGCAAGATACTTATGCTCCTCTTCTGACAATCGTATACTCATTATTCCCACTATGAAAACAAAGTCATATGGACAGCGTTCTTTTGCTTACCAGCGCCCAGTAACGTGGAATGAATTGCCAACTGAACTTAGACACAAAGACACAGTGATCTCATTCAAGAGAGCTCTCAAAACTCACTTATTTCGACTGCAAGAACAAACTTAAAGACCTAACAGTGTTTCCTACCTTAAATATTCTCAGCATGTTTTTAATGTTTTCTAATTTCATGGTGTTTGTTTTTGTAATCATATCATTATATGTTTTTATCTTATAGGTGTTGTCTAATGTTATAAAGAGCTTAGAGCTTCTAAAGATTAGGCGTTATACAAAGTCCTCATTATTATTATTATTATTATATATACACATATATACTCATTATTTTTAGTAGTATTATATATATATATATAGAGAGAGAGAGAGAGAGAGAGAGAGAGAGAGGATATCAAATGGGTAACGATTTAATATTGAATTTATGAAACGAGTTGGATAATGACCAGCTTTTGCGAGCCTTGGCGAGCAGAAGCTGGACATTTAACGAGTTCATAAATTTAATATTAAATCATTACCCTTTTGAGATTCTTTTTATCACAGTTTTATTTTAGTAGAAATTATTTAGATAGAAAGAAGAACGAATACTTCGTTAATTCTGACAGACGCTGTAACTTTCATTTGTTGTGCGTAAAAAATAGTCCCAAAGTTGAAATAGTAAAAGGATACTATATATTTCTGATAACTATAAATCAAAGAATAAGCGTCCATCCAAATAAACAGAGCATTTTACAAAAGGCTAAACATTTGTCAACACAAAATGTCCAGTGCGTGTGATGTCACATTGTTTAATACGGTGCACCGGTTTTAGTTGGCCTACACAAAACAGTGACAGAGTTTACGTTGAAATTCTATATCACAACTAAACATTACATTGTTGCGACATTATTGCGAAAAGATTACTGGATGCAGAAAGAAACATATTTATTAAACTGTATTTGTAACCGGATATTTGCAGTATTTGATTTGGAATATTAGACTCTGCCGAAGACGTAAACAAATCTCTTTATGAGTCGGACTTGCATCACATATTTACCACGTAAAGATGACGTGGTTGGATAAAGTTCTGTCAGTTGAGGAGATCGTTTTATGTCCAAATTCTATTTTGAACAGAGGTTAGTGTCTATACATCAGTAAGTTCCCATTTAAACCAAGCTTGTATATAGTGTGGATTCCATGCTACAGACAAACCGCACATCCATCCTCACAACCACCCTCGTTATCATCACAGCAATGCCGGTAGTTTTAACTGTTGCTATTATTCCTGTCTTGGGGTTTTTGCCATCTTTCGTGTTATGATATGTTATACATGACCTAACAGACCCCTGTGGGGATAAATTGGTAATATTGAAACAGACTCGACCATCTTTCCTAATTCCCTTTCTCGAGTCGAATTTTAAAAAATGGCGGCCAAAAATGTTTATTGAAAAATAAATTCCAAAAGGTGGGGTTTAAAAAAAAATTTCCCACGAGAACGGCCAATTAGATGAGGGTCGTCTTCAGTATTTATGCTTTTTTTCATATATGGTTAGTTTCATAATGGCCTTTATATTTATTTGTTTCATTGTACAGTGGAATACATTTACAAACAATAAGAGGTCAAAGAAATTTAATTACGACAGGATTTAGCTTAAAATAGCATAAATTCTACAGTTATCAAACTTATATGTCCTGCAACACAATCCTACATTACAGACTAAGACCAAATGTTGTGGATGGCTTACATAGTTGTGATAATTCATCTATTTTGAGGTTAAAGCCTTAGATCATTGTCATTGTTACTGAAGTAAGAAACGTGGTATGATGTGCTTATTATTAATACGTACTATCCGTCGTGGAATGAGACCATGATATACATAGTTTTACATGTTCAACATTGATTGTGTACAAAGAGAAGGTGAACTGCTAAAGAAATAAAGGTAGAAAGCGGGAAAATTAGAATATTACCCAAGTAAATAGTCCCACATAACATTTAATAAAAATCCGTATGATCATAAGTCAGTTTTATGTTGTGAAATGTTTGTTTACGCAAGCGAGTTAGATTGTACCTGATGTGCCAGCCAGTATAACGCAAGAGGCAAGTAATGGAGGAAGCAATTTTGACTTGGGATGTATCTTATGAAGATGCTCCAGCTGAGAAGGCCTTGGACTTTTAAAGTTAGCTCTATATAATAAAAAATGACTTGGCATTGTTAAAAAATAAAATGTGATGATTAAACTTACACACTATAGTCGATACTGTGATGAAATTTGGTATTTTATTATACAATGCTTGCCATTTGGGTTTAAAGAGTATCTCACATACGGGATCAGTTAGATATGAGGATAGTTTGGTTTCATAATAAAGCTAGAGTGGGAATCTTTTATTCCAGTGAAGACAACTGGAATGTTTAACAATGAACAGAACACTTGGGAGATCGCAGCGAGGTAGGTTGTTTGCATGATTGGAAGCAACATTATTCAGTAAATTCAGAGATATTGTCCCCATCCACAAAATAACCTTTCCGTATCTGTTCATTCAAATTTTCATACAGCAATATAGTTCGCGACAATGTACTTCTGGCCAACTACTCCATAAATTCGGTGACTTTAAATTGCAAGAAAAGGAAAAATACTGACATAGAGGTACAAAGTTCAAAGCTCAGTGTCACATATTCGCGTGATAAGGAAAGTGATTTTGACTTAATATTGCTTTAGAATTTAACACTGGGGAGAAGAATAATATACTGTTTGTACTGTTATGCATAATTTGATTTAATCATATCTGATTTAATATATATTTATTTCAACTTAATTGTTTATTGGTCATTTTTTTAAAAATTTTATTACATCCTATTGCAAGGTAAATTTATTTACTGGAGATGATACTTTTTTTATACTTTTTCCAGAAAATAATTTCACCTTGACTGTTTTAGTAAACACCAGGTGTTGATCTAGATCCTGACCTTGATTCAAAAT
Source organism: Sinohyriopsis cumingii (assembly GCA_028554795.2). NCBI lineage: Eukaryota > Metazoa > Mollusca > Bivalvia > Unionida > Unionidae > Sinohyriopsis > Sinohyriopsis cumingii. The sequence continues at coordinate 118,972,806 of CM068829.1, forward strand.
TAGCAGCAACCACGTAAATAAGTTCTATTTTTATTTTAAAATGATTGGTTGTTGTCGAGGTCATGATGGGACTACATGTTTCAGATGTAAACAATTTTTTAAAATTTTATTTCTTAGAATAAAATGATTTGTTTTCGTCATAGCCACATTGGGTGTACGTGATATTTAACAAGTAATTAATTTCGACGAGGTGCTGGAACATGATCACGTGACCCCCTTTTGCGTTTTTGAATACGACATAACCTTTGTTTTGGAGAGATATCCTCAGTGTTAGCTGGGCTCTTACACTGGAAGTTGTATTTTGTGCTGTTGGAGTTATTTCAAATTACTTTGATTCAAAAAGGATTAATTCTAATTTTCCTAAAAAATTACGTGTGCTCCTATGAAATTCCTGAATAGAGACAGTTCTTATAAAACTTTATTTGGATTTCAGAAACCGGAGTGATAATTCTTATTTCTACAAGGAACTGTAGACTTCAACACCACAGGTTACAGCATACGTTATCGTCTTCCATCTTTGATTCTTCGTCTGGACTCGAACTTGAAATCATTAGAACATTTTGTTATTAGGACTTCAAAACTTTATTCGTGGATTATTCTTTGATTATTTTTTAATTTGATTCTATAAAATCGTAAGTTCATATTTTTCATTTTTACAGAATTTTTCCAGGGAAACAAATTATTGTATTTTTTCAAAGCTTGTTTTCACTCTTTCTTGTATTACTGTTTATTCGAGCCTAAAAACGTAACATGAGAATACTGCGTTCTCTTCTACTATTGAGAACGTATGTATTGTTTGCGAGTAACTGGGCTGGTCTTTGAATAATTTCCAGGACTTTGTTAACATTTATTTATTGCCTTATTTACGACAGATATTTTCTCCATTTGGTTCAAAATGATCAGGTAATACCACATAAGTTAAAATAAAGGAAAAGCAAACATATTACTCTGGATATAATAATAATAATAATGATAATGATGATGATGATGATGATGATGATAATAATAATAATAATAATAATAATAATATGGTATATGAAATATGTGTATAATATTCCTATTGCCATGTCAGTCATCGATACCACAAATTGCTTCTGATATTACTGTGTCTGCCTTTATAATTATAAAGTAACACTTTTTTCGTTCATGGGTAGTAAGTGTCATTTCCTAATTGCTTATGCCTCAAAAGTATATAAAATGGCTATTATTGCCCACAAACTTTGCTTTTGTGACCAGGACAGTGATATTTTGAAATTTACCTTTTTCCCAATGTCACAGAATTAGGCAAAAAACTTGGTTTTGCCTTAGAACTATTTGACTATTTTTCGTTGTACATGCGTTATCTAGGGTGAATAAGTGTTTTTCCAGGTAAGCGACTGTACTAACATGTACTTCGCCGGAAATTGCTTGCGACGAGGGACATTAAAAGCATGATATGCACGGGTATTTTACCCTGACTATTACTCACTCTCCAGTGGATTTAAGGAAGACCAATTTCTAACCGACACACTGGTCGTTTTGGATCTCGTCAAGGAGTGTATGCTCTCCATTGTTCTCCGGCCATAGGGGTAAGTATTAAATTTATATTTCATTTGATATGCGAAGCTTATTCGGTTTGTAATGTCATATCGTGTAATGATGCATTTGTTACAACCCAGATTTGAACGTTGTGAACTTTGAATTACAAGTTGCTATTAGAGTTTAATGTATTAGCATATATCTAGAGATTTTTCAGAACCCATTAGTATGACCAGTTTGGTTTTATTATAGCTGACTAGAGCTGTCTGAAGCTGTCTAAAGCTGTCTGGAGCCGTCTGGAGTTTCCAGAGTATTTAGGGCTGCGTGCTGTCGATATGTGTACATGTGGTGGAGCCACGGAAGTAGACTTAGCTAATTCAAGGGGACTGTATGCTGTCTGTACTTGTGTATACGTATGACTGCACATGTGGTGGATCAGTGAAGGATGCGAGCGGCCGATAAAACTGTGGGCCAATCCAAGGACTCGGTGAAACTGCGGTTCATCAGTTCATGAATCGTACGAGTGTACAAGGGTCAAGAAGCATATGTGTGTACCAATTTTTTGTTTCAATTGAGCACATTTTTATTTACATAAGATTATTTGAATCTTATTAGTTGTATTCCTTGAGATTATGTGAATCTCGCTCATAGTGCATAACATTATTTAAAACGTATCTGCAGTCCATGAGGTTTCTTGAATCTGTATTTCATATTTAACTCACATTTTTTGTTTATTTTCAATGTGTCAATGTTTGTGTAGAGTGATTGGATCAATCGTATGTTGAGAGTGTGAGAGAATCATTGTATTTATATACCATATATTTTTCTTTACTAATTCATTTCATAAATTTCCATCTTTCACACATTGTATTTGTATTATTCATTTGGTCCAAAACCCACTCGATTTCTGTTCTGCGACACCCAGAACATTCCAGATAGATTCAGTGCTGAGTAAACTTGAAGTAACTTCTAGAACTTTCCAGTAATAAAAATAGTAGTATGAATACAGGGGTCCTTAGCCAACCAGTTCAGTTTAGTTCCAGCTGCCTATGTGGATACATGTCTGCATTGTTCTGAGATGGCATAAAGATACTGCAAGCGCCCTGCAGACTCATTCTGCTGTATGAGGCCAACTTATCAAGATAAGAGCGAAAAAGTACTCCGTGGAAGCATCTGCTAAGATGTGTGAGGCCTACAAGGCATATTTTGGCATGTCTGTCGGGGATCAAAACAAACACTGGGCACCTAATTTCACCTGTGAACACTGGGGAAAAAACAATGGAGGGTAAGATGGACATTTTATGTTATAAAATTTGTTACACTTTTTACAATTATGAAAGTTTTAACTTTAAACAGTTTTACAGTTTTCAATCTTATTGAAAAACTATGTCATATATGACAAATGTTGCGAGAATCTCTTACATATTAGTCACTGGTGAAAAAAACTGTAATTTTTGTAGAATGGTACAGAGGGGAAAAGAAAGCCAAGAAGTTCACTATTGCAAGAATTTAGCGGGAACCCACTGACCACTCAACCAACTGATACTTCTGCATGGTGGACCCTTCCAAATGTCGACTGGCAAAAATGCACCTGCTATCACGTGTCCGGACTTTCCTTCAATCCATTTCCCCGGTACCACACTGCCCTGAGCTCCCCGTACCCACTGCTCTGGAGAGGGAGAGAGAGCACCCGTCTTAAGACGAGATTAGCAAGACAGAGCGATGAAGACGTTGTAGATCCAGATGACAATTGCAGAGGTGGAGCTGATGAGTGAAACTCATACTACCCCAACCAGAAAGACCTCAACGAATTGATGAGAGATCTTGGTTTTACCAAGTCCATTGCCTAGTTTTGACGTCAAGACTCAAGCAGTGGAACTTGTTGGATGCAAGTGTACAAGTCGCAGATCAGAGGAAGCGTCACCAAGCTTTTTTCAGCTTCTTCACCCGTAATAATGTGCTCTGCCACAATGTGACCAGTCTGTTGGAGACAATCGGAATCACCTGTAACCAGAATGAGTTGCGCGTCTTCATTGACAGCTCATCCAGGAGCCTCAGAACCGAGCTGCTCCATAATGGGAACAAGTACCCGTCTCTTCCCCTGGCTCAATCGGTGAACCTCAAGAATGATTGGAACATCATCAAGACCTTGCTGAACGCCTTGAAGTATGATGAGTACGGCTAGGAGTCATCGGAGACTTCAAAATGGTGGCATTGCGAATGGGTCTCCAAGGCTGTTTTACAACGTTTTCCTGCTATATTTGCCTTTGGGACAGCAGGGACGCCTAAGCGCACTATCATAGGCAGGACTAACTACAGGGGACCGAGTTCTCTGAGGGGAGGAACAGCGTCAAGTTGGAGCCACTGGCGGACCCCGGAAGGTGCTGATGCCACCACTGCACATCAAATTGGGCCTAATGAAACAATTTTTCAGATCTCTACATAAGAAGCTGGCAGACTTCAAGTAGCTTCAAGAATTCTTCCCTAAGCTGTCCGAGGCAAAGGTCAAAGCTGGTGTCTTCTTCGGACCACAGGTAACGATGATCCTGGAGTGCATTGAATTCCCCAAGAATCTCACTAGTAAAGAGAAAGCGGCTTGGAACAGCTTTGTTACAGTGGTTCGGGGCTTCCTGTGCAATCACAATGCCGAAAAATGTGTGGGGCTGATTGAGAACTACGGCAAAATTTACTACAAGATATCCCCCGAAGTCCAGATCACTGAAGCTCATCTTATTAAATTCAAGGAGAATATAGGCGCGTAAGCAGAGGAGCAAGGCTAGCGCTTCCGCCAGATATACTGGATTTTGAACGCCACTACCAAGGGTATTATAAGGAGAACATGATGGGATATATCTGTCACTGAATTGTATAAATCCTTTTATTTATTTAACACATGTTCTCGGGTTTCGTTTTTGTTTATAGCGATATCCGATGGCGAGTTATGTATATTGTACAAATATTTCTAAATGGATAGTTTGGTTCATCCTATGCCGCACGTGCAAAGTGCTTTCGAGATGGGAATAACCGAATACTTCCCGCGCATAGAAATGTAATGCGGCATCGTCTGTTTATAAATGCCTCACCGTAAGACAAAATCTTTAAGTTACGGAACGTCTTGTCAGTGAGCGGTCTACATTAAAGACTTGCACATCTTCAGCTGTATAGGTATCTGAGTTATTAATTTCTTCTGTATAAGTTATAATTATTGTACTACCACGTTTTATTTTTATATATTTTCTATGTAGCTTCGGCTTACGTAGTATCATGCAAATATTTTATATTCTTGTTTGTGACTTAGCAAGAGATTTATATTAACACTATATAAAATTGCATTTTTAATAAACGTTTAGTACTGTAGGATTTTGTCGGGCACGATTGGGTTCACTTCTGAAATTGTGCATTGTTTTGTAATTATTGTGCCGATAATGTAATCTGTGTAGCTTACCGTATATAACATCATTACGTTTTATCGTTTATACCCTTTTCATGCATAGTACACGGTGTTAGATGTATGTTCAGCTGACCAAAGGGATCAGAGTTACCAAAGTGATCTCAGTGGTCGGAGTGATCAGAGTCGTCGTGGCACAAACTGTAGAGCTAACCAAAGGAATTGGCCGTAGCAGCTGTGAAGCTGAACCATAACTGCCGTAGAGCTGAGTAAAGTGTTGCTGGTCGAGTAGTAGGTATTCGGGGGTTGCTGACCGGGATTGGTGTGCGCTGATTGCTTGATTGACCAACCTGACTGCTTGATTAACCAGTGTGACTGGTAGCCAAGTGTGCTGTTGACGGGTTGTGTAACTCCATACATGTAATCTTCTAGCCGTGGGCTAATCTTTGAGGTTTGTAATACCCATTGTGTTTTTGGACTGTAAAGATATTTTGAACATCTGTCCCATTGTCTTCATCATTTTCACTATTTGAGAGCATACATTTTTACTATATGAGTAAAATACCAGGTTTTACTATTTTAGGAAAACACGTCATACTTTCGTTTTGAAATCACTGTGAATCATTCACACCTTTTACTTGTACTATTTAAAGTCATTTATTTGTATTTTTATTATTTAGTTCGTGCGGATTATGTTAATTGATCCAATATTTGGACTTTATGCGCACGTATTAATCATAATTCTTTTCTCCTTCATCATTAAACATTGTATTTGTATCTCCATCAAAAGTGTTCTGTTGTAAATTCGAAATCCCACTCGGTTATCTTGTTGAAACTTCATTTGGGGGCTGATTTGTGAAAGTGATTTACAGTATAACAAGACAACTGGGTTGCATTTCGGATTTATAACCAAACACTTTTGATGATGATACAATTACAATGTTTATGATGAATAACGTGAATGAGAAAAGAATTATGATTAATATGTGCGCATATACTATCCAAATATTGGACAAATTACCTAAATCCGCGTGAACCTAATAACGCATCACATGAAAATACAAATAAATGACCTTAGACAGTACAAGGACAAAGGTGAATGATTCAGTAATTTCACACAACGAAAAGAATGATGTGTTTTACTCAAATAGTAAAAATGAATTCACTCAAACAGTGACAAATGGCGAATTAGACTGAAATAGTAAAATGATGACAACATAGGAACAGATATAATACGAAATATCGTTACAATCTTAAAACACTGGGTATTACAAACCCCAAAATTAGCAAACGGCTTAAAATTACATTTATGGACTTACACACTCTGTCATAAGCACAATGGGCTACCAGTCACACTAGTCATTCAAGCAGTAGTATTTCAGGTGGTCATCGACCACCATTCAATTATTTGGTCAATCAAGCAATCAGCGCCCACCAATCGGTCAGCAAGGCCCGATCACCTGCTACTCGACCAGCAAATCTGATCACTCAGCTCTACGGCTGCTATGGTTCAGCTTTACAGCTGCTATGGTCAATTTCTATGGTTAGCTGGTACCACGACGACTCCTATCAGCTAAAAAAAACACCGTAAATTATGCATGACACGGGCATATACGATAAAACATAATGACGTTATATGCGATAAGCTGTACAAATTACCTGCACAATAATTACAAAACAATAAACATGTTCAGAAGTGAACCTACCCATACCCGATAAGAATGCCACAGTACTAAACATTTCTTAAAAATGCAACATCATATTGCTAAACATTCTCTTGCCAAATCACAAACAAGAATAGAAAATATTTGCATTATCATACGTAAGCCGAAGCTACATAAAAATATATAAACATAAACGTGGTAGTACCATAGTTATAACTTAGACACAAGAAATTAATAAATAATTCACATACCTCTAGAGCTGAAGACGTGCAAGTCCTTACTTGACCGCTCACTGTCAAGACGTTCCGTAATGTGAAGATTTAATCTTACGGTAAGACATTTATACACAGACGATGCAGCCCTATATCGCCTGAGCGCTGGAAGTATTCGGTTTTTCCCATCGAAAGCACTTCGCACGTGCGGCATAGGAAGGACCGAACTCACTGTTTCGAAATATTGTACATTATGCCTAAATCACCCTCGGGTATAGTTGTACACGAAAAACGAAACCCGAGTACATGTATTTCATAAATAAAGGGATTTATACATTTCCACGACATACAGTATAGTCGTAAATTACTCACTTCTAAATCGTTTCTTGTCATTTTTGTATTACTTTACTATAAATACATGTTAATTTTGATTCATATGTTTTTTTCAGACTTTATGTAAACGAAAAGACACACATTCTGCCGTTTTCTCATTGGAAATAGGTACATTTCAAAATAGCCCTTGCCTGGTCACAAAAGTAAAGTGTATGGGGAATAAAAGCCATTTTCTATACTTTTTAGGCATAAGCAATAACCAAAAAAACGCATACCCAGGAACAAAACCTGTGTTACATAATGTTATTATAATTATTATTATTATTATTATTATTATTATTCCTATTGGTGATAGGAGTTATGGTGATGGTCTGATTGATACCATGTATAATAAATGTATTATGTATGTCCTTCTTTACACGTACAAGGCGATATTTTAAGAGTGTAAAATTATATTATTAGAGTAACGTAATTGCTGTGAGAAATGCATATTCCTCCAGGTCACTACATGAAATAAAATTCTTAGTAACTATGAAGTCTACTATCCCTCTCCTTTTTCTAGCTATGTTAAGCTAGCGACCCTCGATGAGTCACCCTTTTGTTCCGAAAATATTAAACGATTTTATATATATTTATTTTTCCCTATTTTGTATTTCGCTCCGTAATTTTTCATTTAAAATAAATGAAGAGGACTTTGGGCTAAATTTAATTCAGTTTTGGTAAGGATTCATATTACCTGTTGTTATTTATGCATAGGTACCTCTTTAGGATTGTTTCACAAGATTCCTTTCCTTTCCGTATCATGGACTAAAACTTAGTAAGGTTCGTACTCCCCTCCTACTGAAATTAGTCTATCGGCTGGTTTCCTTGCCCAATTGTTCACAGTGATCCCTGCTAGGGATCCTTAATTGTACAGTGGGTGCTACATGTATTTATGCTAATATGTGTTGCCTTGCTATATCCCCGTATGTTGGCATGGACCGGCTTCCAGTGTCATTCCTTCCGTTTTCTTTCATTTTTAAAATCACTATTTAGCAAACAAAATTAATTGTCAAGAGTTTGAGCATTTTAAGGTAGCACGTGACAGTGACAGATGGCTACCACATCCTTATTGGATTGATATCCCCATCTATTTTCATCCTACAGGCTCTTGTTCCTAATACTCTTATTTATCTAAACATGTCATACTGGAAAGAGAGAAAGAAAGAAAAAAAGAAAAACCAACAAATTAAGTCGAAAAAATATATATATTTGTTGTATACGTGCTTGTTGTGTACGTTTGCTTGGCTTACTCGCATTTTAGAGGCTTTCTATTTGTTGGTTTCTTCCCCTTGTTTTATTGTTTTTGTCATGTTGTATTTATGTGCCCCCACCCCCTTTTTCAGTCGCCCCAGAGCGATATGTGCTACCTCGAGTTAGCCACGTAGCTTTGGCATCACCCCTTCATTGCATCCTTTTCTTGGGTTGGCACAAATTCATTTCCCCTGGGTTATTCGTTTTGTGCACCTATAATTGTAAGTGATAACGGTAGCTTATGCAAGATCGCCTGGCTTAGCCTTCTTAGAGCTTTACTGACTATGTCTCCCTCTTCACAACAGGTCGGGATAGGCACCTGCAGGAGATAGGTCGTTTCGGTTACTGAAACTATTCCCATTGGGTGTAGTATACCTACCTCTCTCCTATTGTTCCCCTCCCATTTCCAGGCAGACACAGTCACTAAATTGTTTAGTAGTAGTAGTAGTAGTACAATTCCGGCGTCCTGTGGCTAGATATAGATAAATCCTTTGTTCCATACGAGCTTTATTATGTATGTGATGTATTAAACAACTTCTCAATATATAGAGTCATTATATATGTTACTTGTATATAGTATTTGTTTGTCATTGACTTTACCGTATCTAGCTAATAGAGTGCTTATTACTGTATTCCTTCATTACGTTGCTTCTCTATATTTTATCTTTATGTGATATTTAAAAAGAATGCATGCTACATAGTGGGCATACTGGAATTGCTCCGATTATATCTATATCAATGGGCATACTGGAATGGTTCTACTTATATCTTCTGTGTCAGTGGGCACACTGGAATGGTTCTTATTATATATCTCCTAGAAGCCATTTCACCAGTGAGCCATTCTTCATGTAGATAAGTGTATATGTAGCTTTGTTGTGCTGTTGACCTTATTTATTCCCATCTTTTTCGTATGTTCTCAAATGGCACGTCTGGGTTTCCGTATTCTACATTGTATCTTTTTTTTGTATAACTTTCTTTAATTAGTATATCGTAGATGTTTTTTGATTTTTCTCTTTCTATATTGTCATCTTTTGTCCATATTGCACAAATATATGTATCATCATGTTTGATTGTTATTGTTTTAGAACTTTCTCTGGTGAGCATAAAAATTGGAAGAGATCTATCTATCTATCTGTCTATCTATCTGTCTGTCTGTCAGTCTATCTATCTATCTATCTATCTAGCTAATCTTATCTATCTATCTGGCTAATGTTATCTATATATCTATCTATCTGGCTAATCTTTATTTATCTATCTATCTATCTGGCTAATCTTATCTATCTATCTATCTATCTATCTGGCTAATCTTATCTATCTATCTATCTGGCTAATTTTATCTATCTATCTGGATACTCTTATCTATCTATCTATCTATCTATCTATCTATCTATCTAATCTTATCTATCAATCTATCTATTTATCTATCTATCTATGTATCTATCTATCTATCTGGCTATTCTTATCTATCTATCTGGCTAATCTTATCTATCTATCTATCTATCTATTTATCTATCTATCTATGTAACTATCTGGCTAGTCTTATCTATCTATCTATCTGGCTAATCTTATCTATCTATCTATCTATATATCTATCTATCTTGCTAATCTTATCTATCTGGCTAATTTTATCTATCTATCTGGCTAATCTTATCTATCTATCTATCTGGCTATCTAATTCTCTCATGTCTACATGAAAATTCGAAGTGATTCTCTCTCTCGCTCTCTCTCGCTCTCGCTCTCTCTCTCTCTCTCTCGCTCTCTCTCTCTGTCTCGCTCTCGCTCTCTCTCTCTCGCGATCTCTCTCTCTCTCGCGCGCTGTCTCGCTCACTCTCGCTCTCTCGTTCTCTTTCTCTCTCTCTCTCTCTCTCTCTCTCTCTCTCTCTCTCATATATAGCTGCCCATGCATACGTTTTTTTGTTATTAGATTCTTTATCCTATTTACAATGATAGTATTTTGAATATATTGAAGTTGTGTCATCCTTACTCCACGCCACACTCTTCTATTAATTAAAATAGGTAATACCTTAGTAAGCAGTAAATTGTCCCTTCCCATATAAATGTTATCACTTTTTTATCTAGCGGTGTGAAATCAATCGCTATTAGTGTGTACAGTATTTGGCTGTAGATATATATCTTTGTGACTTGCACTCTTTCCATTATTTTTAATGGTGTAAATGACCAAATGTATATCTGTGTTTTAGCTTTTTTCTAGTATTTGTTCATAGTTAATCTGTGTCGAATTGTTTTCCATAGGTTATTCCGATTGCCTTTACAGATTCCTTGATAAGATGAAGTGTGAGTCCAGGGTGATTCCCCTCCAGTTTCCAGTCAATAAGCTTTCTGTTTGATTATGGTCGACTCTTGACCACGAAGCTTTGCCAAATTATATGAATTCCTTATCAAAATTGTCATGTGTACACTTTCCTTTATGAAATTCAAGTAATCATCTGCATGCATTAGAGATTTTAGGTCTTTTTCGTATCTTTTACTCCGTTTATGTTCGCATTGTTACTAATTTTCATATATAGTATTTCTATTGACAGAACATATATAAGCATGGATAAGGGTTATCCTTGCTTCCTGACCGTTGTATCATGAAGTGCTCTGTTTTAGCTCCATTTATGATTACTTTTGATCTTAAATCTTTAAACATTGTTGCATTACATTGACGAAATATTATTTTATGGAAAGCGAAATTTTCTTAGTACTGTTTCAGTAAACACATTTTCAATGCGATCGAAATCTTTTTTCCTATTCAAATAACAGTAATGCGCCATTTTCTCCTCGCCTTCAATGAAGTCTATAACAGAACTTATTGTTAGCGCATGTTAAGTAACGTTTCTGCCCCTCTCCACAGATTTCATTTTTATTAATATTTTTCAATCTATTTGGTATTATCTTACTTAAAAGTTTTAATATATATTTCAAAGCTTGATCTATTCCCTTTTTTCAATGTTAGGCCTCTCTTTCACTATTTCACTTATAAATTATCGTTATATTTACCTCCTTCCTTGTTTCAGTCATTTCCCCTTTTAGTGATATATTGTTATGTAAGTGTTCGATAATAATAGTCATGTTATTATGGAATGTAATGAAACAGATTGCTGTGAGTCCATCAGGGATTTGATATTGCTAAGTTGAGTTATTGCCTTTGTTTATCTCCTGTTGTATGATAAGTCTCTCACATTGTTTTCCTATTTCATTTACCTGTTTAAAAAAAATTATTGTGGTATTCCTCTTTTGTTTCGTTTACTGGATATTTTGTGTTGTGTACATGTCCTTATAGCCTTCTCTTTCTTCTCTTAATATATCATCATTTCTTCTGTATGTCTGATTATTCCTTTTGACTTCGTCCGTTTTTCCTCTTTCCCTTAATTGTTCTGTTTTTCATATGACCCGTTTGCTTTGTTATATATATGCAAATTTTCTAGTTCTTATTCTCGCACCTTGTGCTTTATATATTTCTCGTTTCTTTATTTCATTAGTCCCCTCCCTTATTTCTTCCTCTGTAAGATTACTTAATTTCTTTATCTCATATCTATGTTAAATTCCCTCTTAGTCCTTGTGTAATATTACTATATTGTTTGCTCATTTTTTTTCTTCTCATTTCTCTTTTCAATGTCTCCCACATTATTATTATTATTAGTAGTAGTAGTAGTAGTAGTAATAGTATTGTATGTTCCTTTAGCATAAATTCTTTTAGCATACTTTTAATTTCTTTTACATATTTCTCCTGCTCTAAAAGTGCATTATAAATTGACACCGTCCTTGTCCCCATCTTACTTTTTACCTTTAATTTTACTAGATTATAATCTGATATTTCTTCGTTACGTATTTCACATACCTGGTTATTGTTCATACCTTCGGTCGTTATATAAAAATCATCTAGTCCGCTTCCACTATCATTTTTGTGCGTGTAAGTACGCAATCTCTTTTCAACATTTTCTCTATATGTATCTTTATAGCTTATATTTCGTTTAAAAGCTTTTATCAGGTGTTTCATAACGTTGTTGTTTGTTTTTTTTTTTCTTGTATAACCTTCACGCCGATCTACGTCACTGTCAATCAAACCAAAGATGAAATGGAGGATGGGCAACATAACGCTTTCACAAGATATGTCATACATTTCTCGAGTGAGAACGACTCAGAATTGGCGGACAGGTCAGTGCGAGCAATGAATATCTGATGCAATCGTGACCTCACGACAATGACCTTCAAATTAGTCTTTCACACAAATTATAAAAGGTATGGTCTGTTTAGAAATGTACCAGTGACGTTCCTCCTTTACCTAAGAAGGACACTTTTATCCTTCTCAATTTACTCATTCCACATCCAAATCAGACACAAGACGGGGTCCTTGTATCACTCGCACCATATGGGTACTAAACTCAATGATAGTATCTCAGTCAATCGTCAGGTGCTACATACTTTGGTAATATAATAATTCGCTTGTCTGCAGTATATTGCCGTTCGCTAGAGTTGAAGTAAAGGTAAATGAACCATACATTATTTTAAAGCCGCAAAGAAGACCAATATAAATAATTTATTAAAGGATTTTGAAGGCTCCATATGTTGGCGTCTGATATGGACTTTCCCATGATCTACCCTGTAAGAAAGAAGTGATGGCTGAACATTCGCACATAGTTGTTCTTCACCTAGAGAAGCAGATTTCTGCAACTACTTTCTTAGCCTCGTGTTTCTAGTAATTGCCAAACGATATTAATATATAAAGAAATAATCAAGCATGTGCCAGTAAATATGTATTATCTTTATTTCGTCAAACTTCAAAGCGAAACTAAAATTGCAACCGGAAACAAGGCCGACATTAGGGCACTCTATGCAGCGCGATGCGGTATATTTCTGACTTTTCACCCAACAGAGACATTGCGAGTTTAACTGCACGAAGAAACATGTTACATATTGTTGTTGTTGTTTTACAGTTACTAATATAACAAAGATTTATATAACAGGGACTTGTAAATATGCATGCCCGCATACAAGTTTTCTAGGTGTATATCAAAATAATGCATGTTACAATTAAAGTCTGCACCGGTCTCTTTCTGAGCCAATTCAAAGTACTGCATATTAAAAGCTTGCCTGGCTCGCCGTCAACGAAATTATACACGATATAGTATTGCACAGGCATATTAGTTTGTCACCTAGCGAATTATATGCGCGTTATCATATGGATTTTGGGTACATTTATATCCCTTGAAATTCTAGTAATAGTCAAAGACGGTTTTTCAGTTTCCGTGTCTTGACATTTCTACGTTAGCCGTTTTCTACGGGGACATGTAGTGTTTTGCACGTTCATACTTACTTTCTATAACTTGCTAGTTTATGGTGGACTAAAATTAAATCTGATCTGGGGTTTAATATTGTACAGTCATTGATCGGTCTTAAGTATTACATTCCCCCCTCTCCCAATCTCATCTTTGAATTTTGCACATAAAGCACTAATCTAATCAAATCTTGCTAATTATAAGGTAAATACAGAAATAGAGACGAACATTTTTATTTCCTTTAATTATTTTAATTGATTGAATAATATGAATTTATCAAACAATGAAGTCATCCTATAATCTAATACATTTATCCATCAGGATTCAAACGAGGAATCCAACATGTTCATTTAAGTAGACCTTGCAGTTGAAAATCAAAAATACAAATTCATCTGGATGAAAAATATTATAATCTGCTGAAGCCGTCATCAAACTTTATTTCGACACGACACGAAAATAATGGATCGATAAAGTTATTTATGTAAACTTTGTCTTTATTCATGCATTTAGATCAAAACAACTACAGACCTACAGATCTTACGCCTATTATTTCAAAAATATTTGAATACAGCATACTGCAAAGATGTGAAGTCGCAATCTCCGATCAACAATTTGGCTTTAAAAAGCAGCATTTAACAGATTTATGACTATGCCTTTAAGGAAACTGTCAGCTATTATGTAGAACTTGGCAGGCTAGTGTTTGCAAGCTTTTTCGATGGTAGTAAGGCATTTTATATGGTCAGTCATTGGTTACTCTTTACAAAGTTCATTCATATTAAAAGACCTGTCTACATAGTTTATATTTTAGTTAACTGGTGTGGCAAACGGTTGTATTATGTGCGATGGGGAAGTGGAATATCCAGCACTTTCCATGTAACCAATGGGGTCAGGCTGGGAGGTGTTCTTTCCCCTTTGTTATTTAATATATATATATATATATATATATATATATATATATATATATATATATATATATATATATATATATATATATATATATATGGTGTTGGTGTTGTGCGGTTTAACGCCATTTTTCAGCACACGATAGGCTATACATGGTGGCCAGTATTAATGGTGGAGGAAGAACCCGGGAAAACCCCGGAAAGAACCACCGACCCACGAGAAGCTACTGTCAAGCTTTCTCACATACCCAGATTGGCCGATTCCGAGACTCGAACCCACGCAGACAAAGGTGAGATGGCAGTGATCCATAAGAGAGAGCGCTTTAGACCACTCGGGCCCCCCTCCCCCCAAAAAAAATTATATATATATATATATATATATATATATATATATATATATATATATATATATATATATATATATATATATATATATATATATATATCCCGTTTAGTTTTGCTGATGATGTGGCATTGAAAAGTGCTTCAATCGCAGGTTTAAGGTAATTATTAAAGATATGTGAACAATACGCATTTGAGAATGATATCATCTATAATACAAAAAAAATCAGTATGCGTGTTTTTTCAACCAAATTCTTTCAAATTAACATCACACCCCCACCCCGTATATCTTAACGGCAATGCTCTTATGTATGTCAACAGTTATACGTAGTAGGGTAATATTTTGTAATCCAATCGGTCAGATAATGAAGATATGATGAGACATTACCGATTTTTTTGTACTTCATCATCAAACATGCTTCTACGCAAAGTTAAGAATCGTTTATTGAATATCAAAATTAGATAATTCAAACCTTATTGCTGCAGTATGTATTGTGCTCCTCTATCGACAAACTTTAGTGAACGTATGAAAAGAAAACTAGTTATTGGCTGTAGTAATAGTCTTCGTTTTCTATTATAGATGGAACAGTGCCTCCAACATGTTTGTAAATTATAATGTATTCAGTTTTGATGAAGTAATAAGAAAGTATGTATTCTCAATGATGACAAGAATATCTAGTAGTAAGAACTGTATATTGAAATCTCTTTGGAACTACGACATTCATTTAAATTCTAGTATTATTAACAGATGGAACAAATTACTCTTTAAATGTGCCACTTAATTTCATTCTTAACAATGCAGAGCGCAGTTAATTGTGTAGATACATCTGTATACTTGTACGTATGATATACATGTTCTTTCATGTTTCCAATATTTTTAATTAATGTCTATATTTTAATTTTTGACGTATGGACTATGTAGTCTGAATAAAGAATTCTTATCTTAATTGCGAATTAGTCTGTCCAGCGTATTGCACATTTTGAAGTATTCCAATTAACAAGATTTAAAGTTGTTCAGCTAGTATCATGATTCATTTTAAATATTTCTTTAGAGTTACTGCCCATTAAATATTTTTTAATAATAGATATGTAAGAACACATGTGTCTGTTACATTTATTAGTAAATTCGTCTCTTGCATGTGGCTTCTTTATGAATTTAAAACGGAAAAGTAAATATTGAAAATTCTGAGTTCATCTGTAACGAACTGTTTGATTGCTTTTGTGGAGTGACTTAAACACTTACATTACAAGACAGCTGCAAAAAATCCCAATGTTTGATGATAATCCTATCTAGCTCAGAGAGCAAATGGTAATTCTCAACCACGGAAGGAATGCTATTTTCGTCTTCGTCCGTGATCATTTTAATGAATCAAACTGTGTGAGACAAAATACCTTATCGAAAGCTGCAACAATTATATCATTTGGGCGATTTCTTTTTTTGAAATTGCTTGGGCGTTAATTCAGTCAGTGAATTTCTGAGCGTGTCATCAATAGTGATAAGCCTTCTTCATTTCATGGCTTGGATCTTGGGTCTTTTCATGAAACTGGATGACACGAAGAATATTCAACATATTGATGAATAGTTATGCTTTATAATGTACACTAGTTGATACATAGTTACATCAGTTTAAACGATATCTGCATCAAAATAATACTTTGTTTTGATACGTTGAACGTACATTTAAGTGAAGGATGAAATTTATTGAAGGATCCTCTGTCTCTTCTCTCACGTTAGGAGCGTACTGAGAACAAGATTAACGGTTTTAAAACCACTACCTAACAACAATGTGAACACATTGCGATAATGCATGTCGCTTTCATATATATAAGTATAATAAACATTAAAGGACCATCCATTTAGCTCACTGAGTCAATTGGCTTATATTTTTAATTATTATAATAAAAGCAAAGTAATTTATATTCAAACAAGAAGCCAGATACATATCGATATTTAGTTGTGCAATATTGATACATTATCTGATTTTCGATTCACAAATAAAAATTTAAAATATTAATGATAAATTTAGAGCGATTAATAGCTTACGCAGATACTACGTTCAGTCAGAATATACACAGGATTGCATCTCCTTAGCAACAAGTACGAAACTTTCTGGGTATAGCGTCTTAGTAATTTAAATTCAAATTTATGTGAAACATTTTTAGAACGTGTCATTTTTTGTCTTTATACATTTCCAAGGAGTAAAGTTGATACACACTGCTACACTACATAGTCTTCGCAAGAGGAAACATTGTACGCACTGGTAGGTTATGCAACATTTCCACATGAGTAAACATTGTACGCACTGGTAGGTTATGCAACATTTCCACATGAGTAAACATTGTACCCACTGGTAGGTTATGCAACATTTCCACATGAGTAAACATTGTACCCACTGGTAGGTTATGCAACATTTCCACATGAGTAGACATGATACGCACTTTTAAATTGCAACATCTTCATATGAGCAAACGTGGTACGTACTGTTACATTATGAATCATTTCCAGATGAGTAAAAAAAGAGGTACGTATTGGTAGCTTTTGCAGCATCTTCACATTGCAAACGTAGTACTCACTGTTAGGTTATGCAACCTCTCCCTATGAATAAACAGTACGCAGTTAAGTTGCAACCACCTCCACATGAGTAAAGGTGGCACGAATTGTTCAGGTGCAACATCTCCGCATGAGCAAAAGTGGCACGCACTGTTAAGTTGCAACCACGACCACATGAGTAAAGTGGTATTCACTTTCAAGCTGCATCACCTCTACACGAGCAAAAGTGGTACGCGTTGGTAAGATGCAAGATCTCCAAGCGAGTAAATGTGGTACTCAATGTTAAGGTGCAACATTTCCACACGAGAACGAGTGGTATCCATTGCTAAGTAACAAAACATTTCCACACCAGTAATCGTGGTACGCACTGTTAAATTGTAAGATCTCCACATAAGAATACCTGGCACGCACTGTTATGCTATGCAACACAAAAATCTTGTTAAGAGACTAATACTCTCCTTTTAAGTCAATGTATTTTTGGTACTGTGCCATGTGGTCTAATGATCTCCATCAAAGGCAATGCAAATTTGGTACTGTGTCATGTAGTCTAATAATCTCCATCAAAGGCAATGCAAATTTGGTACTGTGGCATGTGGTCTAATAATCTCCATCAAAGGCAATGCAAATTTGGTACTGTGGCATGTGGTCTAATAATCTCCATCAAAGGCAATGCAAATTTGGTACTGTGGCATGTGGTCTAATAATCTCCATCCAGGGCAATATATTTTTGGCACTGTTCCATGAGGTCTAAAAATCTCCTTCTAGGGCAATATATTTTTTGTTCTGTGCCATGTAGAATATATGTGTAGAATATATGAATATGAATAGTAATCTGCTGATTCAAACTACGGTTAATTATTTCGTACCCGAATGAGATGACGAGAACCAAAGAGAAGTTTCACTGAAGTTCTCCTACTTCAATCTGAGTTACTTCTCAAACTGGCGGATTATATTTTTAGAAATAAAGCCGCCCTTCCTTTTACTCGAACACCCAGTACCTTCTCTCTTCCAATATACTTAGCTATAAATTGGCAATCGTTCAGTTTCAAAGGTCAATACGTGTATGTCGCTCTTTTATATTAATTAATAAGATTTCTGTCAACATGTGTTTTCTGTGATACACTCCGGTACTCCTTTGATGTTATAACCACGTTTGCATTAATAATACGTTTCAAGTTTCTGATCTTTGAGTTCGGCATGATTGGTCCATAATGTCTAAAGATAATGGTGAAGAATTTAACATTTGTATGAACGTTAATTCTAAATATGTTTTAAACGGTAATCATTATTTTTATTTAACAATATCGGTATGATATTATGTCATACTTAAGGTCCAGATTATCGGATGCTGTCACAAAAGGCATTTTTGTAGATGAAACATTTATTTTTTGCATTTTCCTTGTTTATCCTGCTGAAAATTATATTACAGATGATTTGGTCTGCAACATAAATTGAGACAGGAACAAAATAATCTCAAATTTTCATTCGGAGACCTAGTGGCATTCGTTGTACCTGTACATGTATATTACACTATTAACGTGCTACATGTACATTACTCTCAACTAAAGTCTTCTTATGGTATTATTATTGAAATTGACAACTTGATCCAATTTTGTTAGGAAATAAAGTCCTACATACGTGCGTACGTTCAGTCATATTTCTTTTTATAAAGCTGCTTAGTCAATAATTATCACCTTAACGGGTACAATTTGTGTACGCATGTTTGTACTTTGTTTTCAAATTAATTTCGATGCACTGGTATACCTCTTCCAGGCAATTCTAATCAGAGATCTTAAGAGAGGAAGTTCATCAGCCGTCATAACTAAACAGTCGTGCGATGTCGTTTGAAATTCCTTGCTCCACGGAGATTCAGAAATGTAAAGAGGTTCTAACTCCAAATTGTTGTCTGATTCAACTTCAGCGCAATATTTTTTTACTTGCTTGAGGATTAACTTGTATTCTTGAACCTCTAGAAAAAAGTCACTTCCTTCCGCATGCACCTTGTCCCAGAAAACTTGTTGGAAATGTTCATACAATCTGTAGTCTGCATAGTTCCACTTTTTTAGGTTCTTTATATCGTCGGATTTTAATGCAAAACTTGCTCCTCTTTGGAGAGTATTTAGGGGAACATATATAATATCTTTGGTCTCCCAACAAAGAATTCTTTTCATTAAAACAAGTGATTCATCAAAATACTCCATCAACATAATGAGAGAAAAATCTTCATCGAGAGTTTTCAAAAGTCTGTCTATTTCGGTTTCATTGTAAAATGATTCCCTTTCTAGACCTAAATCGAAGGACATTCTGTTGTGAACAAATGCAGTTGATACATTCCAATTAAAAGGATTCTCTAAAAATTCGCTAACGATGTTGGCTTTTGACAATCCCATCTCAACCGCATTTTTCACAAGACCGTGATAAAGGCCATAATAAGTTCCCGCCGACATCATATGACTGGCCGGTTCTCGAATTATTCCAATATTCACAGTATCTTTGGGCAGTATGGATTGGAATGCTTCTCTTTCATACATAACATGGTTGCATAATATATCGTATGTTTCATTATAGGGCAATGGTACTATATTTTCACGGCGGACGGTGTCTTCATATCCAATATAATTGAATCCATAACCTGATGTCCTTTTCGGAAGTACGATATTAAGTTTATTCTGAATCGCAAATCGAATAAATATGTTCATGATAGTGGTGCTGCCTGCTTTGTGAACTTTGAGGAAGGCCACGTGATTCTTTTTCGTGGAGCAGTTTATGTGGCTTGCTGTTGGTCTCATTTCCACACCGTCTTTCCTGGGTGAATGCAGTACTTCCCTGCATGATGATGCGCTGCTAAAAGTTGAATTTATACGTTGGAGCTGTGGTTCATAGAGAGAAATTTGCAAGATGAACCAGAAAGAGGATATGCTCAGAAAAATTCTGAAAAAGCAAACAAATAATAATAATAATGATAATAATAATAATAACAATAATAATAATAATTTCTCTTAAATGCGAATTTTAATATTGTAATTCACGTGCAAAATTGTGAAGTCGTGTCGCTCTCTATAATGGACATAACTGTGGTCATTTGAAATTAGATTGTAATAGACTTTGAATCTGGACGAACCTGACTAAATTAACTACTACATGTAATGTTTTTTTTTCTTTTCATCCACAAACTTCCATTAGAACATTCTAGACTGAGCTTTGTATTGTTGTTTTTTGCCATCGTTCAATCCGACTTTCGCGTGTCTCCGTGTGATCATATCCATCACTGTTCCATGTGTGGCAATATCTCTCATTCACGCGAGAGTCTATTCCGTGGTATGGTTTATAATTACTTGTTCTGGCCGATTTTTAATCAATTCATCGGTATCCACCCTTTAATCTTTGCTCGGGCCATTTTTCATTTGTAATGGACCATATTTTATAACATAAAACGTGACTCCGTCTCTTCCCAGTCATTGGTAACAGTTGTGGTGAGATAACAAATGATGTGTATGAGATATCAATATGACAACTATTGTAAAACGTGGTAATATTACAGTGTGACAGCAACCGTAAAACGTAGTAATATTACAATGTGACAGCAACTGTAAAACGTAGTAATATTGCAATGTGACAACAATTGTAAAACGTAGTAATATTATAATGTGACAACTATTGTAAAACGTGGTAATATTACAATGTGACAGCAACTGTAAAACGTAGTAATATTACAAGTGACAGCAACTGTAAAACTTAGTAATATTACAATGTGACAGCAACTGTAAAACGTAGTAATATTACAATGTGACAGCAACTGTAAAACGTAGTAATATTACAATGTGACAACAATTGTAAAACTTAGTATTATTGCAGTCTGACAACAATTGTAAAACGTAGTAATACTACAATGTGACAACAATTGTAAAACTTAGTAATACTGCAATGTGACAACAATTGTAACACGTAGTAATATTACCAATTTTGAAACAAGCTTACAATAATTACAGCAGTCTTCTTTATTTTCTAGTCCAAGCAAAATAGTGTATAAACCCCTTTGCAATACTTACAGAATTATCAATTTTTGCTTTAGCGAGCAGAGACCAAAGCACGTTAGCATATTGGTAAGTTTGTCATGGTCCACTGTTTTCGCTCATTCACTTGGCAAATGCTCTGAAATTAATAATAATAATAATAATAATAATAATAAAGAAAATGTTGCAAACTTATATGCAATACAATTCAAAAAATGAGCTTTCCGATATACATAAGGCGTCGATGCTTCATAATTTTAACACTTGAATTTGAAAGTATAATAATAAATCGACTTGAAGGTTGTGCTTTCAAAACACAGATAACCGCGCTTCCCCGTTGCTATCTGCAACCAAGAGTTGTAGCTTCTTGAGTAGGTCACGAAGGATAAGGACTGCCTCAGGAGGAAACATCAGTAGGCTGTGTGAATTTTGTCTGTTCATGCCCAATAAGTACGTAGATGGTTATTGGGTAGAGGATGTTGATATATTCAAAGGTATGACTCAGATGTCATGTCCCGTAGTGAGAGGAATGGTATGAGGCACCGTAGCGGACAAAAGCTGGTCCAATCAGAATGTTGCCATTGAAATTTAGTGTCATATGTCCATAATTCTAATATCACACGTTGCATCAAAAATGCTTGTCCTTAAAGTTCCATTTTCTAGGTCGAGATTTTAGATTGTATCTGTTGAATTAAACAGTAGTGGCTGCTTGTACTTAAAGTTCCATTTTCTAGGTCGAGATTTTAGATTGTATCTGTTGAATTAAACAGTAGTGGCTGAAAGTTATATTTTCTATGTGGAGGTTTTAGATTGTTTCGTTTGAATTACACGGCGGTGATTGAAATTTAAATGTCATACGTAGAGCATACTTTATTTACGTACTGGTTCAATGTGCTTATGTTGAAAGTTCCATTTCACATGTTGAGTATTTAGATTTCATCTGTTGAATTACACAGCGCTGGTTGAAAATTCGATGTTCAATGTCGAGTTTTTAAATTTTATCTTCTGCATTATACGGCGGTTGTTGAAATTTTAATGTCATATGTCGAGACTTTAATTTTAACATGTTGAATCACATTGATTATGTTGAAAGTTCCATTTCGCATGTTGAGTTTTTAGATTGTATCTGTTGGATTACACAGCGGTGGTTGGACAT
The DNA here is from genome assembly GCA_028554795.2 of Sinohyriopsis cumingii. Classification (NCBI taxonomy): domain Eukaryota; kingdom Metazoa; phylum Mollusca; class Bivalvia; order Unionida; family Unionidae; genus Sinohyriopsis; species Sinohyriopsis cumingii. The sequence goes on from CM068829.1 coordinate 118,995,460, forward strand.
TTTATTGCGCTTGTCAGAACTGTTATTTTATATTGTGAAATGATGTGTTGGTGATAAAAGTAATATTACCCAATGTCCACTTTAGCAATTCAAAATAACATCGAGTATTAAGATGCACCATTCGTGTATTCAATTATGAGGCGTTATTACATTTCGTGCATTTACAAGTTACCATTCACCGGTCGAGAATTACTATGAATTTCTTCACTAGAGGTCGTTCTCGTGAACGGACCTCGTATTTGTAAACAAGAAGGCTGCTTCTCGTTTCTGTGAAATTCAACAGGTGAAATACTCGCCATTTGCAATGGAACTTTCATCACAACCAGCTACATTCAACATGTGAATTAGGGATTCTTGACATATGATACTGAAATTTCAACCACCATTGTGTAATTCAATTTATACACTGTAAAACGTTGACATAGGAAATAGAACTTTAAACCACCACTGTATAATTCAAATATAAAATCTAACATTTCGATCTAGAAACGGAACTTTAAGGACATGCAATTTGATCCAACGCGTGATTTTGGATTTCTCGACATACGACATCGAAATTTCAACTGCAACTTACTAATTGGACCAGCTTTTGTCCGCTACGGCGCCTCATAGAATGGGATCTGATGTCAATACAACTTGCAGGTATGTATATTTGGCATTGCCAATAAGAGCACACAGTGAAAATCTTAATAGTTTATGTGTTATGAACAAGCCACTCAATTCCATAGGGATAGTGAAAGACTTTGGGTCATAACACAAGGATTCCAGTTGTTTCATGTGCCTATTATCATTGTTTATGCACACCCACTTGTAAACATGTCGGACAAACAAATGTCGAATTATTTGAAATTTATGGAAGGGTTACTTTAGGCCGATCCCGGGGTCAGAACAAAATTAATTCTTTGGCACAATTTACACCCATGTGAATATCATTCATACACAGTGTATGTATCTAGCTTTAAATGGAGTTCAATAGCATTATACCCAGACATAAGAACGTACGGACTGGCCCTTATCACAACATCCCCTAGCTTACTACAAGATAGCAGAAAGAGAATGTATGGACTCGTGTTAGTGTGTCTACACTGAAATGTATATATTTAATTTCTTATTCCAAGCAAGACTCTGTGGAATTATGTTAGTGTGTGTGCGTGAAAAAGAGTATATAATTAACGTACGTAACTAGGTGATGTGCGACGGAGTTCATCAAATCCACTTACAAGAGGTGAAATTCTCCTCATTATCAATTGCTTTACAGTCGAAAAGGTTGTACAATTTTATCATCGTGTATAAATAATAATTATATGTTGCACAATTGGAAGTTTATAATGCGTTTTAAAATGCCCAAGATTATAATAGTTGCCATTTCCAAAGTAGGTATACTCCATTTGCATAGGCCACCACCTCATATAAACACAATGTCGTCACAAATCGTAAAACATTTTAATTGAAATTAATAGTTATAAATAAGATGATCTTAGCCACTATCCCTGCTTCCCCGTCTTTGACCTTCAGTATTTTGGATCCTTATTTGTTTAATATGATCAAAGTGCCAATTAAACATACTCCTGGAGCCAGGTGACAATCAACACATGCGATAAGATGAGGCATTTAAATAACATATAGAGAATCGACAACAACAAATAAATGAACGAAACAATTTGCATGGACTGACGAATGACCATTTGTAACATTACTCATCTCCCAACGCAACATTAGTCGAAGGCAAAAACCAAAAGGTTTCAATTATAGGTTACAGCGATCTGTAGTATTTCGTGGCCCAAGAAAAAATAGGCTTACATTCAAACCCACAGAAAAAAATCCACTACGCTCCTTTATCAAACGTGCGCAGATATGTTCATTTTTCATGAACATCACTGCGAGAATGAATACAATTGTGTCGCCATTTGACCCACCCTGACCTTTCACGCTGTTAGAACAGGGTCAAAGTTTTTCATTTTAGTATGATCGATAAATCGGACATATTCTTTTTTGTGTTGGGGTTGTTACATTATTACATGCTAGATGCTGTCTTTTTTCTTTACGCGATTAGGCAGCCACGGGTGATAAAAAAGAGGTGGATTGTCGCCCATAGCTTGCAACGTTTTGACGACTCTGTGGAAAGGTGAAGAAAGATTTCAGTATCTTAATAGTGGCATTACTCGTTATATTTTCCACCATTTCGTTTTGCACATCTCGTGAATTTAGACTTGCAAATTTTCCAACGTACTGTGTACGTAGTTAAACCAAATATTTCTGGATATTCTTTTTGTGTTGCATCCCGTATTAGTGAACATCATTAGACTAGTAACCCACTGATGATATCAGCATTTATTCAGTCATTCCATTTATCTTTCTTTCCGTCTTTTTCCCTTCCTTCCTTCCTTCCTTCCTTCCTTTCTTTTTTTCTTTCTTTCTTTCTTTCTGAGTTTAAAGTATTTACTACAGTTCATCTGTCTTTCTTTCTTTCTTTCTTTCTTTCTTTCTTTCTTTCTTTCTTTCTTTCTTTCTTTCTGAGTTTAAAGTATTTACTATAGTTCATCTGTCGCGCTTTAGTTAGGTGTTGTGTTTAGATAAATTTTCGGACACCGTAATGGTACATACCTGTTTTATATGTTGTTGTTGTTGTGGGGTTTAACGCCTTTCTTCAGCACACGATAGGCTATGCTATGCATGGCGGCCAGTATTAATGGTGGAGGAAGAACCCGGGACAACCCCGTAAAGAAGAACCACCGACCCACGAGAAGCTACTGCAAGCTTTCTCATATACCCACACTGGCCGAATCCTAGACTCGAACCCACGCAGACAGAGGTGAGATGGCAGTGATCCGTAACGGAGAGCGCTTTAGACCACTCTGCCACTCGGGGCCCCACCCGTTTTATATGAACACATTTCTAGGTTTATGTTTTGTTGTTTATGTGCTTTATATGTATGTGTCGGTGGTTCTTCCTATGCCAGTTAAACAGGCCGCTATGTATATATGTATAGCCTGAAAGATGGCATTAAACCCACAACAACATGAATAACATTCTACAAGGCAAATCACAGACTAAACCGACAAGCTTCTACCCCTTCCATAGGGAAACTCAAAGACAAAATCGATCAGCTTCCATTTGATTCCACTTACTGTATAGGTCAAATCACAGACAAGATCTACAAACTTCCACTCATTCCATGCGGCAGACAAAATCGACAGCTTCAGCTCATTCCATGAAGCAAATCACAGACAAAATTGATACGATTCCATTCATTCCATGAGGCAGATCACAGACAAAATCGATACGATTCCATTCATTCCATGAGGCAGATCACAGACAAAATCGATACGATTCCATTCATTCCATGAGGCAGATCACAGACAAAATCGACAAGCTTCCACTCAATTTATGGGGAAGATCACAGACAAAATCGATTAATTTCCGCTCAATTTATGGGACAGATCACAGACAATATCGACAAGCGTCCACTCAGTTTATGGGGTAGAATCGGTAGATCATAGACAAAATCGATAAGCTTCCGCTCAATTTATGGGACAGATCACAGACAAAATCGATAAGCTTCCACTCATTTTATGGGGTAAATCGCAAGGTCTTTGTAATATATGCGAGGCAAAACTATAGTTGTCACACAGAAACCAAATTCTTAAATAACGGACAGACACGGTCACATTTTAATTCTTATTTACAACAGGCATATAACTACAAGAAGGATATTAAAATAAATGATATAAAACGGGGGGGGGGGGGGGCGGGATCTGTGGATCTGTAGTCTCCCATGTGGTAATATTGATATTATTTATAATGGCAAATTCAGTGCTATAAAAGAAAAATCCAGAATCAGGGCGATAGACTGACGAACATGAATGTCTTGCCTCTTGTGAGACACTGGTCACATGCACGACTAAATATGTTGGATGTGAGGAGCATTATGGGGGATATATTCCCTAACACATGTTTTCGATGTGATTTAGTAATAGTAAAGGCACTCGCATATCACCGTCAACTATTATTTTCGCTTTCGATACGCATCTTGAAAAGTCAGTTCTCTTAGCTATCTTTTTTTTATAAACTCTGACCTTGCCTGAATAAGAATATAGCAAACAATCGATTTTTAGTTGGGGGTTTTCTGGAGAAGATGGCAATCGATCTAACACCAATGTCTAATTAAGAAGTCGCTCAGTGCAGCCAAGATACGAACAATGTATATCATTAATGAGTGGGAATCAGCTTAGCCGCGATAGCTCGGGCTAGACATGCCAGTTTATGCCAGTTTTATGAAATGCGGGTCAAAAACTATCAACGACTGAAACAAATGATGAGCCAGTATCAAAACAATGAACAAGGAAACAATAAAGAATGAATGAACGAACAAATGAAGGATTGATAAAATAATAAATGACAATCTTGTTCTATCCGTGTATCATCCATAATATTTTATGGACCTAAACATCCCTTATCCAGTTAACTGCTCATCCAACAGGGCAGAATGTTGTATATACTCTTTAGATTACGAGTATGTGTGTATATATATATATATATATATATATATATATATATATATATATATATATATATATATATATATATATATATATATATATATATATATATCATCAAATGAACCCAGGTGGCTCTGGCTAGATATGCCAGTCTATGGGATGCGGGTTAAATACTATAAATAACTCAAGTAAATGAGGGAGAAAGTATCAAATCAATGAACGAGTTTAAAATAAAAAATGAATGAACCAATTGATGATGAATGAATAAGATTATAAATTACAATCGTTTCTGATTAGCAAATCAAACCAAGCATTTTAATGCGCTCTCTCTCTCTCTCTCTCTCTCTGGTTATTCGTCTTTGTCCATTTTCCCTCCTTCCCTCATTTAATTTATATTTTCTTATATATAAGACTTTTGCTCGATACGCCTAAAAACCGAACCCTCTGGTTATCGGAATGCCCTCAGGACAATGGTTTCTTCTTCCGAAACATTCCTTCTTTAATATCATCTTTCCCCAGTAAACCGGAACCACTCAACTCTGAATACCGAAATATTTTCGATCCCAAATTCCAATTTTACGCTTAAAATATCCCCATAAAACAGAACCTCAGTTAAAACTTGGAAATATACTTTAGCTGCTAAATTACTGACACAATGAAACATTAATTGCTGTTAACAGGAGTGGTAGTAGTTTGATGTACGAGACAAGACCAGGAAACTGCCCAAGGACACGCCTAATTAACGCAGCACTTGACATACGCGCCGACACAGATTATGGCAGACAACAGGCTAAGCTTAAGTCTTTGCAACATAAAAAAGAGAGCTTTTAAGGCTAATTCCATGGATTACTAACAAAATGCTTATAGGTAAACCAGTTGATTATTTAATTGTGATTGATGTTATTCATTTTGATTAAACATCATAGACCAATCAATTTATTTTAATTAAGTATCAGCGCTTTGTTAAACAGCCAACACTTCACTTTAGATGCTTCGCCGACGGAAACGGACAATGGAGTATTATAAATCGCAGATTCACTCAAATGATTTTCAATAAAGAAATATTAAATATCAAAATATCATTTTATAATTCTAATGCACATATAATAATGATTTCAAAGTACCTTTTTCATTCCTAAGATGTTTCCTGTGATAAGGACTATATCTGTGTGGAGTAAATCTATTTATTAATTTAATAGTATACAATTTTCGATAGCAGCGAATATTGTTCCGCTAATTCATCATTAAATGCGTATATTAAAACTATAATAAAAAATAACGGCTTTTCTAAATTTGTGCACTTTTCACACAAAGACACTAATGCTCTCTCTATCTCTCTCTCTCTGGGGCCCCGAGTGGCCGAGCGGTCTAAAGCGCTCTCCGTTACGGATCACTGCCATCTCACCTCTGTCTGCGTGGGTCCGAGTCTAGGATTCGACCAATGTGGGTATGTGAGAAAGCATGCCAGTAGCTTCTCGTGGGTCGGTGGTTCTTCCCGGGGTTTTCCCGGGTTCTTCCTCCACCATTAATACTGGCCGCCATACATAGCCTATCGTGTGCTGAAAAATGGCGTTAAACTCCACAACAACAACTCTCTCTCTCTCTCTCTCTCTCTCTCTCTCTCTCTCCTGATTATTCTTTAACTTTGTCCATTTTCCTCTTTCTCTCTTTAAATTTGATATTTTCTTATCGAAGCTGTTTACTATAAACTCCTCAAAACCCTCAGGATACCGGAATGACTTCAATACCACGCGTAGTTTAGTCTTGAAATTGTCTTTCTTTAGCATCTGTCTGTCTGTCTGTCTGCATGTCAAACACACAAGCACGCATAATAAAGAAGTCGATAGTAATTATGAAGTGACTAAAAGGTACGTTTTTCAATGTAACATGAAAGACGTTTGATGTCGTTACCAATGTATTCACGCAAAATCCACTAATAAAATATTATTACGAAAATCAGAAGAGACTAAAATGGAAATATTAATAATTTGCACGTAATGTAGTTCCTTAGAAAACCTTCTGTATGCTTATAAACGTACTCGCTTCATATGAGGAAATTGTATTTAATATTAACTGCCAGACATGGCTAAACCAGTTTGGCTGGAATTGTTGAAGATATTTTGAGATTCTGGCACTCGCATTTATCTATATGTATCTTTCTACGCATATATAATAATTTTTGTTGTTGTTGTTGTAGGGTTTAACGAGATTTTTCAGCACACGATAGACTATACATGGCGGCTAGTATTAATGGTGGAGGAAGAACCCGGGAAAACCACGGAAAGAACCACCGACCCTCGAGAAGCTACTCATATAATAATAATAATAATAATAATAATAATAATAATAATAATATTAATAAACTATCTTTAACGAGGATAACACATTTGGTCATTAATGACCCATCTGCCATGTGGTCTATGTGTGACTATACTGGGAAATATACAAATATGACCCATATTCAATACACAGGTACATACATTTCTGCACAAGTCTTACTTTATATAAATATATATAAATATATATATATATATATATATATATATATATATATATATATATATATATATATATATATATATATATATATATACATATACATACATACATACATACATACATATATATATATATATATATATATATATATATATATATATATATATATATATATATATATACACATATATATATACACACTCATATATATATACACACACACATACATATATACATACACATATACATATACATATATAGATATATACATATACATATATAGACATATATATACATATACATATATAGACATATATATACATATACATATATAGACATATATATACATATACATATATAGACATATATATACATATACATATATAGACATATATATACATATACATATATAGACATATATATACATATACATATATAGACATATATATACATATACATATATAGACATATATACATATACATATATAGACATATATACATATACATATATAAACATATATATACATATACATATATAGACATATATATACATATATATATAGACATATATATATAGAGACATATATATACATATATATAGATATAGATATATATAGATATATAGATATAGATATATACACACATACAGAGATATATATTGCGATCAGTCTGTAATGTGTTTATGTAAGTACTATTGTAGACACAAGGCCGTGTGATAAAACTTTATGTACACGTGGTTGTACTTATTTTGTTCTGAGTAAGATATAAGTAAGATATTTATAATTGTTGTAGATGTATAAAATTATCCATTTCAGTCACTACACTTCAATTAGGCCAAGGTTCTCAATAATTGTCTGAAATTTATTGTCTTGCATAAAACCCTGGGATGATGGACTTGGCCTGCCATACATGACAGCGCACATTTATCTCCCGTCAGCCATAGTGAAAACTACTCAGACGTCAAATTATAGAGCTGAATCGAATACCAAAATAGTCGGTGTCAGTCATTGTTGACTGCAGTCAAATAGGATTCAAATATTCATCGATGTTAATAAAATAGTAAAATTCATCCTCTTTTCTTCGTCTATGCTGGTATTTAATGACACCCACCACTCCCAGGCATGACGCGTTGAAAAAATGTGAAGTCAGTTATAGAAATCTAGTTAAATAGCGTTCCAGAGGGTTTTAGTAAAGAAAAATGATTCAAACTTAAACTCAGATGAATGTAGATGTTATTCTCCTTCTTTATCTTCAAACCCAGAACAAACGTAAACGTTCATTTAGTGATGAAATTCCATTACTGAACTGTTCAATGTGGGAAGTATCTCAAATATTCATCTAAAAAGTGATTTATTCACAATCAAAATCACACACAAACATGTGGTCAAATTATAATTATATTATTTAAAAATATTACATTTAGATACGATAATTATAATTATATTATTTAAAGATATTACATTTAGATACGATAATTATAATTATATTATTTAAAGATATTACATTTAGATACGATAATTATAATTATATTATTTAAAGATATTACATTTAGATACGATAATTATAATCATATTATTTAAAAATATTACATTTAGATACGATAATTATAATTATATTATTTAAAGATATTACATTTAGATACGATAATTATAATTATATTATTTAAAGATATTACATTTAGATACGATAATTATAATTATATTATTTAAAGATATTACATTTAGATACGATAATATGTAGGTCTCCAGAATCTGTCATACTATCGCATCCCTGGCATTTCCGCAAAGGACTGACATTTGAGGGATATAGAATGCCCAAATCGGACTTTTGGAGTTCTATGCTAAGCCAAAAGAAACTCTCTTATTCAGGCTTCAAACATAAGGTGGGGGGGGGGCAGGCGGGGTTCTTAATTTAAATTCAGAATTAAGTATTGACCTCGTCTCATAAGCGAAACGTTTATATCAATAGGCGTGAAAAGGAATCATGTCTTCTGTGGACCGTATACTATAATAATTCCCTCTTTAAAGTTTGGGAGTGGAAAATTCGGTTTCCGGGGTAAAAAATGACTACCCGCAAGCAGTAAAAGCATTTCAGAAAGGCATATGAATTAAAAAAGAAAGGTAAATGATCCATGCACATAGTACAGTATATGTAGATAAATATGTCTTTGTGCACACAAAATTACAAAAAGGTATTAAAATAAATTGGGATTCCGGCGCGAAATTCTACCTCGCGATTTCTTGTTTGGTAGCCGAACTGCACGTGTCCTAGGACTCGAGTGACAAAAGAAAGTGTCAACAAAAAATAAAATTGTTACAAAGAATATTAAAAAAATTCGGATGAAGCGAGTTTAAAAGAAAATTTCAGCATAAAAATACAATAGAGCAAACAAAACTTGTAAATCTACCTGGAGTTTCGAGCTCGCGACCTCTTGTTTAGCAGCCGGGACAAGCAAAATGATACATTATTGACTGACTTAGGAAAGGGGTTGATAAAAGAAAACGTCAACATAAAATAAACGAAACATTTTTTCATTAAAAATTAAAATATTTTGATACGAGCGAGTTTAAAAGAAAGTATGAAGGTATGAAAATTGGGATGCCCCTCGAGTTTCGAACTCGCGACCTGTTGTTGGGCAAGATGGTGACACAAAAAGAAAGACAAATCTGATCCTCGCTAGGCGCTCAGCGTTAAGAGGTTAATGTTAGGACTGGTCGGTCTGGTGTCAAGTTAATGTGACTGGGTGGGACACCATGCTATATGTCTGCGGCATAATTCCCCCAGTACTAGATATCACTTTAAACTGTCACACTGTAGAAAACTTAGCTATATGACTGAAAAATTGTTAAAGCTAATTGTTAAAGCTAAGTTAAAAATCCAAATCATACACACACATTTATCATAGGCACTAGTGGAAAATAAAAATAAAAAGTACTTGACACGTAGTCCACGTACTTTATTTGTGGCGTTTAATTAATGTCTTTATCTTACTTATTATGTTAAAACATATCCAAGCAGTCCATCTAACCCAGACAAATACGAGATGAGGTAACCTCTTCCCTTGACCTGCAATTATAGAGTAATCCGTGAATTTTCTGCTCTTGCTAGAAAAGACAAAAGGAGTTTAAAGATAGAACCTGAGAATAGCGTTCGTTCCAGAGAAAGAAATAAAGGGGTAATATTTGTACGTTTAAGAGGGCAGAGTAAGATATTGAGAAAGAGGGTAGATATGAACGTAAAGAAATAGCGAAAGAGAAAGAAGAAAAAAAAGGATTTATTCACAATTTGTGGAAAACACTTAGTCTGGGAAATTTGTTAGTCTGAAGTTCTGATGACACTGGCAGTAAGAAATACATTAAGGAGCAGGCGCCACATGTCACGTTTACAAAAAGACTTTCGTTGAGGATGTTACAAATGCATAATACTGATTACAACGTGCTCAAAACACCGACAGAAAATATCCTAAATGATGAAATAAAGTAAATCTGTTATATTTAATAAGACATCTATATTTATTGTATCTTGGCAACACACTGCCTTATGACCTGTTACCTTGACATTCAGCCTTTGAGTACCCATACCTAGGGATTTTGTTTGTTTCCTTTATTAAACTCTTTTGTAAAGTAACAGTTTGTTCGTACAAACAAAATGTATACAGATTTACCGCCAAAGCTAAAAGCTTCCTCTTTTTGCGACGTTTCTATTTGACCTCTGATTTGCCTTCAACAATGATGACAACTACGCCTGGTTAATAGGGTTAATTTCTGACTCCTGGTGATGAACGTATGAGAAAAACAGTTTTCTTAAGAACTTTAAACAACTGACCCCTGTGGCCCGGAGTTTTAATCTTTTGACTCAAGATTCGCTAGCATATCTTGTAAATTGTATTACAGTCTCTGATAACAATTTTATCCTGCTTCTCAGTAACTGTCAAATCCAAAGCTTAAACATGTATCACTCATCTAAAAATGTAACCTATTGCCCAGTGACCTTCATCTTTGACCATAGCTAGCATTCTGTCTCAAAAGATTCCACCACCACCAGTTGACTGGAATATTAACGATCAAATGAGCTTTTTAACACCATGCCTCGCTTCTGAGATATTCGTCCCACACGAATCAATAAAAGAAACACACAACAAAAACAACTGCTTTAGACTGTAATCACAAAATCATCGGTTAGAGCGTCCGCCTCGGATGCGGTGGGTCGTGGGTTCTATCCCCGGTCGAGTCATACCAAAGACTTAACGATAAATGGTATTTACAGCTGCCTCGCTTGGCGCTCAGCATTACGAGGTTAGTGTTAGGACTTGTCGACCTGGTGTCAGGATAATGTGACTTGGTGAGACACCGTGCTACATGTCTACGGCATGATGCCCAGTGCTAGACATCACTATAAATTGTTACAAAGCAGACATCGTAACGATAAGAATGAAAAATTGTTACAGCTACGTTAAAAATAAAGATATCACACACACACACACACACACACACACGCACACACACACACACACACAAGCATCATTGTTGACATTAACTCATGGACAGCGGGTGGCCAAGTGAACAAAAGAGCCCGTTTTTACTGATCATTGCCATCTCACCTCTGTCCGTGTGGGTTCGAGTCTCGGCCTCAGCCTATGTGGGTATATGAGGAAGCTCACCAATAGCTTCCCATTGGTCGGTGGTTCTTTCCGGGGTTTTCCCGGGTTCTTCCTCCACTAGTTACTCTGGCCACCATATATTATATATTCTATCATGTGCTGAAAAACGGCATTAACCACATAAAATCCAGACCTCATCATCCATCATTCTAAATATAAAAATCCAGACCTCATCATCCAGTCACTAGTAGATTTCGAATGAACCCGAATAACATGGTCTTTCCACCTTATTTAATTATAAAACTAACGCTCTTTACTTGATTATTTGCGCTCGTTTTGGCAGAATGTTTCTTAATCAGCATAAGAGCCCATCACAAGAAACTACACCTAGAACGTAATTTCTCAAAATGTGCAGCACACTAATTCAACAAGAAAAGAAAAAGAATTATCTAAAACGTTTTTTCAGCATGTACGACAATAATCCATTCTTTTATCATTCAGGTGTCCACAAAATATTTCGGCATAAATATTTTTCTTACAAAAGGCAATAGCTATTACCATAATATTGCCCAATACCAATATGCTCCTGAAGTCGTAGTTTCTATACAGTTTCTGCCATTCTTAGGTAAAACTGTCCAGCAGGTTCGTGAAAATATTGTATTTTACGTTTCAATAATTACAATTGCATTTCGAGGATTCCATTTTCTTCTTTTTTTTTCTTCCTAAAAGTGTGAATTTCTTGGACTAGAATAGTTTTTATTTTCTGTAACAATCGCCCTATTAATGGTAGAATCAAATGCTTACATTTTTAAGCATACTGCTGATATGGAGATAGAAAAAGTTAATTCAATGAACAATGAGAAATTCAACTTTTCTGATATTTTTCTCAACAATGCTTGCCGTCTTTGGCGTATTCTTGCAATTTGTAAGGAGCCAGCATTATTAGGGTCTTCAGCTGCAAATAAGTTGTCTTGGGAAAAATTATAAAATTGCCCATGTAACGAGAATGGCTTAAGGGATGAAGCTACAGAGCCATGTTGTTACGAATCTATGGTCTTAAACAAAGTCACAGAAAAGAACGAAAACCAACAGGTTTTGTAGTGAAGTTATAATGACTAAAGTTCTGAATAAACTTTAGTGGTGTTCCGAAATAAATCAAACGATGGAAGTATTGATTGCCTGTATAGTCTGAATAATAATGATGTTGTTGAATCCCATTAATAATATCCAAAATTATATTCTTGTTTAAATTTCACTGCAAATACAAGTATCTATTTTCAAGAATAGTTTTATTAACTACGCACTTTGTATTTCCATTAAATAAATAATTGGAATAAATACATTCCAACCCATATGAAATACTGGACACAACAAGAAGACTGATTTCTGTTTCAGATGTTATTGCAGAAATATTATTTTTCCAGTAAAGAAGACTTTATATTTCTATAGCATTTCAAAAACAAAACATTACTACTTAATGGAAAATTTCATTCTAGAATGTTCCAAATGTTTACAAGACCACATCTTAGTTATAATTAGAAGGCCCGTTACTACAATTATAATAAAGAACACGATAAACACAATGTCCTTGACTCAGATCAAGATAATTATCCTAATATTTATCTTTCAGTCAGAAAAGGTAAATAATTATTTATTTTTTTTTTTTGTTGCAAAACTGTCAATAATTTTGGACAAGGTCAGCTACAAAAATACAATTTTGCATAATCTACAGCATATCATGAAATACAATTAAAAAAAACAACCAAAAACCAAACAACAACAAAACAACTTAAATATAAATAACAATGTTTTGATCGTCAAGTATCTGTGCAATTACGTAACTTGACAATTATTCTATGTAGTGGACAGGAATTTTAGTTTATGTAGGAATAGTTCCATTATCTCTCTTGTGGAAGTTTTGGCGAGACAAACTATTACTCCATCTTTTATGTCCCGCAGTCAATAAACATTGGTTTGAAAACGTTAAATAAAAATAATACGAAATTTTATTTAAGAGAGAGAAGAGAGAGATGAGGTGCATGTGTGTGTAGGAGGAATCAACAGTGTCTCGGTGTTCTGTGTGAAAACACGACAGGGCCCGTTTTAGCATTCACACGCATTATGTCCGCGCCATATTAAATCGGTCAGACTGATTTTTTAAAGTTAATGCATTGTAACAAATCTAAATCAATATTTTTATGTAATTCTTAGAAGTTTGGTTAAAATTTTATATTTTTGAAGGAGTGCTCTTTGTCATAATATTAAAACAACGTTCCTACTCTTAGATTCACGCCATGGTGTTGTGTACATGACGAGGCACGCGCTTGGATAATTTGAAGGGAATAACTCCTCTACGCTAAAATATGATTTTTATTTTAAAACATCAAAGTTAATGTTGACAATGATAGTCGTAAATCATTTTTTAGTCCGTTACATGGTTTGTGATTTGAGGTTTTGCTAATTAGGAAGCAAATTTGTTACAACTCTTATTTCATATCACGTTGAAACAAGATTAAGATTATATTTTCTGATGTCGTTAAATATAATTAACATATTAACTATTTTGAACGTTAACTTCACCATACATAATAAACGTAGTTAATAGACAAAAAAAAAACAACCCGATAGCTTTAAAAGCTAAGTAATTAATGTCTAATATTGTTATATACAGCACTTCACAGTACACGTGTTATACTTCCTGCACATTATTCGTATTAGTTTGAGAAACAACTGCAGTGATTTAATCAACGATTTATATTCAAGTAGTCTCTCAGACCATTTAACACATGTATAGTAGACTATCCGACATGTCATTGTATACATGTAGAATAGTCTCTCTAATAGGCAATTGTACACATGTAGAGTAGTCTCTCTGATAGGCCATTGTACACATGTAGAGTAGTCTCTCTGATAGACCAATGTACACATGTAGAGTAGTCTCTGATAGGCCGTTGTACACATGTATAGTCTCTCTGACATGCCATTATACACATGTAGAGTAGTCTCTCTGATAGGCAATTGTACACATGTAGAGTAGTCTCTCTGATAGGCCATTGTACGCATGTAGAGTAGTCTCTCTGATAGGCTATTGTACACATGTAGAGTATTCTCTCTGATAGGCAATTGTACACATGTAGAGTAGTCTCTTCGACATGCCATTGTACACATGTAGAATAGTCTCTCTGACATGCCATTGTACACATGCAGAGCATTCTCTCTGATAGACAATTGTGCACATGTAGAGTAGTCTCTCTGATATGCCATTGTACACATGTAGAGTAGTCTCTCTGATAGACAATTGTACACATGTATTGTAGTCTGACATGCCATTGTACACATGTAGAGTAGTCTCTGATAGGCAATTGTACACATGTAGAGTAGTCTATCTGATAGGCTATTGTACACATGTAGAGTAGTCTCTCTGATAGGCTATTGTACACATGTAGAGTAGTCTCTCTGACATGCCATTGTACACTTGTAGAGTAGTCGCTCTGACATGCCATTGTACACATGTAGAGTAGGCTCTGACAGGCCATTGTACACATGTAGAGTAGTCTCTCTGACATGCCATTGTACATATGTAGATTAGTCTCTCTGATAGGTAATTGTACACATGTAGAGTAGTCTCTCTGACATGCTATTGTACACATGTAGAGTAGTCTCTCTGATAGGCAATTGTACACATGTAGAGTTGTCTCTCTGGTAGACCATTGTTCTCATGTAGAACAGTCTATCTGATAGGCAATTGTACACATATAGAGTAGTCTCTGACATGCCATTGTACACATGTAGAGTAGTCTCTCTGATAGGCAATTGTACACATGTAGAGAATGATAATGAGACTGCCTACAATTGTATTTTTAATTATAAGAAATACACAGTACCAAGGCTGCAACTAATGCATTTTTTGAAATGATTACCTCAAGTGTCAATGTTTGCTGTTGAATCAGCAGACCTATAAAATAGCATAAACAGCCTTATCTTTAAAATCTTCCACTTATACTAAAGAGACTAATCAAAATGGCAATACTCGTCGTAGACAAACAAGCTTCTGGCACGATCTCCCTCCTTCCCTTTACAAGGAATCCCTTTATCGACCACCCCACCACCTTCGACCTTCCGTTCTCTTTTTTTTAAATGGTGTGCATTACACTTATTTTGCATTAGCTTTTGTATTATAATGCATGTTTCATTATTCATATGTATTAATGCAGTGTGTATGATCCAGGCATATGTATATACATGTAGTGTTAGTCGTTGCCACTTTTAACCTATATGTTTGTGTATTTGGGTAAGGGCTGTTCCCATGTGCTACAAATTAGGCAACATAATATGTTTAAACCAGAATTTCCGACGTATAATTTTGTCTGTATTTATTGTCTTCAAACTTAGTAAAAATTAAAATTGTTCTTCATCCGAATTCATCTTTATGCAATAATATTTGGGAGAAAAAAAAATATGAATGTTAGTAATAAATAAACACATCACAATTTATTTTAGATCTGCATTGATTACGTGTCAACTATTGTTTTAAATAAGCAAGTAACAGATCGATAATACCGTGATATACGTTTTGGATTCCAGATTCAAGAAAGAGTGTTCAACTAAAGCACAGCTTAGCTGTAACAATCGTTAAAAGTCTACATCAGCCATCGTAAATATTATCATAATAGTCTACGGCAGCCAAGGTAAATATTTATTATCATAATAGTCTACGGTAGCCAAGGTAAATATTGATTATCATAATAGTATACGGCAGCCAAGGTAAATATTAATTATCATAATAGTCTACGGCAGCCAAGGTAAATATTGATTATCATAATAGTCTACGGCAGCCATTGTAAATATTGAGTATCATAATAGTCTACGGCAGCCAAGGTAAATATTAATTATCATAATAGTATACGGCAGCCATGGTAAGTATTAATTATCATAATAGCATACGGCAGCCATTGTAAATATTGATTATCATAATAGTCTACAGCAGCCATGGTAAGTATTAATTATCATAATAGTATACGGCAACCATAGCAAATATTATCATAATAGTCTACGGCAGCCATTGTAAATATTGATTATCATAATAGTCTACAGCAGCCATGGTAAGTATTAATTATCATAATAGTATACGGCAGCCATAGCAAATATTATCATAATAGTCTACGGCAGCCTTTGCAAATATTGATTATCATAATAGTCTACAGCAGCCATGGTAAGTATTAATTATCATAATAGTATACGGCAGCCATAGCAAATATTATCAAAATAGTCTACGGCAGCCATTGTAAATATTGATTATCATAATAGTCTACAGCAGCCATGGTAAGTATTAATTATCATAATAGTATACGGCAGCCATAGCAAATATTATCATAATAGTCTACGGCAGCCTTTGTAAATATTGATTATCATAATAGTCTACAGCAGCCATGGTAAGTATTAATTATCATAATAGTATACGGCAGCCATAGCAAATATTATCATAATAGTATACGGCAGCCATGGTAAATATTAATTATCATAATAGTCTACGACAGCCATGTAAATATTAATCATCATAATTGTCTACGACAGCCATGGTAAGTATTAATCATCATAATAGTCTACGACAGCCATTATAAGTATCAAGCATTGTGCCGAAAATAAGCTGAGACTGAAGTCATTTTGACAATGTTTGCCCGTTTGTAAATACTTATGGGGTGCAGTAGCGGACTAACGGAGGGGGGTGGGGTGTGCACGGACGACGCGCCAAAACAATGGACGCAAGAGGTCTTGGGGCGGCGAAACCCTTTTGGACTTTCATTGTCGCCGCGGGTGCCATTTACCCTTAGTATGCCATGGGGACAGGGGAGGCGTGCAATATTCTCTTTTTATTGCAAATATTAATCTTTGAGAAGTATACCAGATTAACATTGAAAACTGCATCATATAGACCGTGTTGTGCTGCTGTCCTGTGAAAGGCAATAATAATGATTCTTGTTTCTATGATATGTAATGAACAAGAATACAGTAGGTTGATATAAAACAAGACAGAGTGATGCTGTTCTTATAGAATATTATTTGGACCATATTTGTACATTGTTTCTGCTTAAGAAGCAATTATTATCCTTCCATGGGAACCAGACTTTACTGTGTGACAATCATGAGTTCTGAGCAAGGTTTGAGTAACAGCCAGTGCTACATGCATAGGTCATGGATCAATAACTGCACTGATTAGCCACAACAAATGCGGCTGCACATGACAAGCATGCAGTCCATTCACCTATGTCATATATTCATTCAGATGCCCAATTTCGAGTTTATAGGCTGAGGGTAACCTATCACAATACATAACGTATAGTTATTACTATGAATAGTTTACCACTAAACAAACATATTCATACCTACTTCCTTATTATATAGCTAGAATACACATATACACACTATATATATATATATATATATATATATATATATATATATATATATATATATATATATATATATATATATATATATATATATATATATATATATAAAGAGACAGACAGGCAGACAAACAGACACTCAAAAATTAAGTACTTAAGCTGTGTTAGTAGATAACAAAATGTACGTTACAGTCACCTTCTTTTTTTTTGGTTTCTAACTTCTAAATATCAAATTTAAAGTGATTATGAGCTAAACCTCAAAACTTGACCACAGCCAGTCAATGAAAAAATGTAGGACACGATGTGTTTCTTTTGTTGCAAAGGTGCTTGTCATATTAATGCCACGTTTCTTCAAGACTAGTTTATAGATATTGCCTGTATGTGGAATATCATGTTCATGAAATGTGCAGATCGTGTAAACCATCGTACAAGCAAGCATGACATATACTCTAATAAGAGTGAAAACATGTCTTAGCTTTATTTGAATCAGTTATAATACCCACTATTGAGTCTGGAGTTTGGGCCTTTATAGCCTTATAACCATGATCTTTTTTTCTTAGTGTATCTCGAGATAAGTTTTCTTTCAACGAATATGGTGGATAGAATTGTTCCTTTGTTTCCTACAAATATGAGCATGTGTGTCTTGGGACCAGAAATTATTGTATAAAAGCAGGCCCAACTTCCTGGCCAAAACTATTAAGAGTGTGGAGTGTGTTCCTTGTGGTCTTAATGTCAGTCTCAGTTTGTAATTATTTCCCTCTAGACGTGATTATTTCCCGTTTGTAGTGATTATTTCCCCCTTTTAATGAGTATTTCCCTATAGTCAGTGATTATTTTCCCCTTGTCGTGGTTATTTCCCCCTTTGTCGTGATTATTTCCCTCTTTTTGTGATTATTTCGTGCCTATATGTATCACATGAATACTGTGTTATATATAAATTAAAATATCCATATCATATTTTCAGTTGTGTAGCACGTGTAATACCATCTCCTGTTGTAACAAAAAACTGACTGCAAATATACGATGTAACGAACGAGGAATCTGAATGTACTTTGTTCATTTTACTAAACTAGTATGTGCATTGGCCAAATTGAATCAGTATGTTTCTTCATGACCAAACAGAATTTTACAAATCAAATTAGAGAAGCTTGTCGAGTACGTTTAATTCATTGCGTTCAAAGGCTCGATAGAAGTTATAATATTAGGTTAATAAATTTATTTTCTAGTGGGCACTGCACAAACACACACACGCGCAAACACACGCACATACACACACATACACACACAGTTTGTGTGCTTTACGGCACAACACAAGTAGGTGTTTTTGCATTTAATCGTGGTAAAGCGCCTTACCCAACAACACACCATGGTAGCTTACCCAGGATGTCTCTTGATATCTCAATTTGCTTACTTTCATCACTGAAAATCTTGTTCCTTAATACAATGTTCATATAGTCAAATTTGTAAGTGCAACAATTATAAGTTATAGGTCTGTTCTAATTTCAATATACAGCATTTCAGACTTTTTATGCAGTGGATATTTTTGTGACAGTGACGCTGGGCTTATTTTATTTATTTATTTTTGTCATATATTGTAAATGTCAAATTTATGATCCGGCTGTCTGTCTTTGTCATTTTCTATCCTATTACTCTCTCTCTCTCTCTCTCTCTCTCTCTGTAAATTTGTGTCGCTATTTTTTCCATTTAATTCGGTTCATCTATTTGTACATAAAAACTGGTCCCTGCATGATGGACAAGATATGTACATGGTTACACTGGGTTAAACGAAACTTGTCACAAGGGATCTTTTATTGATCAATTTTAGTTTTCTTCGCTGGGAATGTGCTATTAGCTCGTGCAACATTTCAAACCATGAATTAGGTATAATTTAGCTTTTACATGAGGAATACTTATGCCTGGGTTCATTATCTTTGTTAAGATCCTATCGTTAAACGTAAAACTAACATTTATAATGGCCAAACGCACTTATCAGACAAGACAAGATCGCTGTCATAAACGAATGCCACATTCTCTTATTTGTTACAGGTGGTTTTTTTCCTCGTCTAACATATAAAGATTCCATTGCATTTGATTAAACGGCAGCTTTCACCTACCTTTCTTGCACAGGTCTATTACTCCCCGAATGTCCACCAACAGTTTTATATCCTTTGAAATGAAATTGTAGCAGATATGTTTTCTTTTATGGCACACGCTTTAGACGTGGGCCATGCAATGCTTTCTTCCATGCGTCACTTTCACGCTTCGTCAAGTTTGTCTTGATAGGCCAAGCCAATATTTACTAAATTACCATATGTCAGTCACTCGACCAGTCATCAATCAAGTAGAAGTGGAGATGATGTCCGATAATTTTTGATACCACATTCTTCTTTGATAAATATAAATGTAAAGAAAAACAATATTGACAACTGAAGATAAATTATAATTGCATATACGACAAAAAAAGAACACCACGCAATTCAGTATTATGTTCGATTATTACTGTATTAATAATTATTAGTATTACGATACATATTTCAGCTATGCATACCATGGCAGTCTTACGGTAAGTTTCAGATGGATGGGCAGTTGATGTTTTCATCGACCAGCTCATGGGTTAAATACTTTATTCAGTACAAAGTAAGCAATCGCTCTAATTGCTTGAAACAACAAACTGCAGATTAGCGAAAACTTCACCTGAGCTGGATGTACCGTGATCAGACCGTGTGAAAATAAGTGTCAGTGATTTTAACATACGGACTATTGTCCTGTTTCCAGTAGGTGAAGATATTCTTTGTAATCGCTCCCTCGTATTCGTATTCACCACGAGAAGAAATGTATTTAATTCATATGGTTATGTAATAAACAATAGAAAATCGTGGAAATGATTTTTGCAATACAGATTGTTTGTAGCATAATTTGTACTTTAGAGAATGTGATAGGGCAAATTTCTGTCGATCGACGAAAAGATCAATAGTTTTGGCCAGAGAACAATTAATTAGAATTATCGAGGCAGGGCTTGTTAAATCGCTATACTGCAGTGATTCCAAATATCTGGTCGGTAGTGGTAGAAATTTTAAATTAAGCATTCGTTTCCTTAACCACGAGACGGACTATTAGGTACACGTCTAACTTCGATTTCATAGTGGAACTGTCAAACTTGAAAAAATTCCAGAAACAGTTATTTGAAGACCTATTCCAAGTTGACCCCAATTTTGGCGCCTAGATAAAAAGAGGTAAATATATTTATCATCCTGATTGGTTACGCTAAATAGGGGCGTGTTTCCCACACTAAATTTCCTAGCTGTAAATATTCCCCCCCCCCCCTCCAAAATCTAATTAGTCTAAGCTTTGCTGCAAGAGTAATGGTACAGGGGACTCCGAGAGTCAATTTGGAAGAAATTCTCTCGTAAAACATATGTCCAAGGGACCGGATGTCTTAAAGGTCGACGGATCCAGTTTTGGCGGTATAAACGAACAATGTTTGAAAGCACAAAAAGTATTTGCGTCAAATTCATGAAATTCGTTGACACCAATATAATGATTTACTTGAATTCTTTGCTAATATGTGCATGAATTTAGTTGTTTAAATTCGTAGATCAAATTCGTAGATCAAATTCGTACATTAATCTTCTTTTGTATAAGGTTGTCGGATTGTTTGAATTAGTCGTCTTGTTTTTATAGGAATAAGGTTCTAAGAATGTAATGTCTTACTTTAGTTAATATGAGTTACGAGAAGCCGTGTGAATTCACCGATCTTAGGTAATTTCATGTATGCTAAAGACTCGAATGTGCGTATTCGCTGAACATAAGGTAACTGAGGCAGGTAGTGAATTTCATTCATTCATTTGTGTAATTAATTGAGACGAGAGCGTAACTTCTAAGTCTCGTGTGTTAATGCCAAGTGATCAGTTAGCCATTAGGAAGTACTTTAAATATTATGAAACTAGGTTTGTTTTGATCTGCCATGCTTGTTCTGACTAATAGTCTGTGGTATCTGTTTCAGTACTGATAGTAAGATCTGATAATGAGAGGGGAGTAATGTTCTATCCCCAGTAGAATAACCGACATGAAATTTAGGTTATTCCGTTGTTTTTTTTAAAGGGGAAAATAGCTTCTCAGACGTATTCCCAGAAGTGTCCTCAGATGTACCTACACACTGAGGTATCCACGTATCTGTGTATCTACATGATTGCATATCCACCTACCCACACAAAGTTTGAGGACCAAAAATAGGCGAGACTGTAGGGAGGTTGGAAGAAAAAAAAAGAGGAAAAAGGCGAAAGGACAGAAAACAGCTAATGTGAAATTGGAGTGAACCAGAGATAAGCAGGTTATGCAATTGTACAAGGCAACTACTTTGATTGTTCACTCGATCGTATGATGAACTAATTCTATCAGTAAAAGAAGATCAGCTATTTTTAAAAATATATTTGTGTTTTGAAATTCGGTGAAAGATTTATTCCAAAGAGAAGCGTATCTTCCTAATGTATTGTGCTATCACCATTGTTTATGTAATTGATTAAATTTTGATTTTCTATGTACGAAGGCTCGAGTCGTTCTGTTCTATATATCTGTTCAGATCTCTACCTATAAGTTTACTCGATCAGGGCAATAACACCGAGAGCGATCATCTCCTAGATAACGAGAACCGAATAAAGCGGACACCTTGAATGAAGGTACAATCCGCTTATCAACCCTAACCCTTTAAAAAGAGCGTGGGCGTTTACAGACAAACTTCATTAATGAGCAATTAAGTCAAATGACAAAGAGGGATAAAAACCTAATCCAAATAGTTGCTTTATATTGGTTGACAAACTATATACGTTCCATTCTTTTATTCCTTTTTTAATTGATCACTTCCAGTTAGTAATTTGGAGATTACAGACACCGAGTAACATTTAGTTACATGGAAAGTTAAAGAGCAAAGTCTACGCACTTCCAAAACTGAACATTTGCCAGAGGATGTGATCCAATGAGTAGACACAATTTTACGTTTTGCAACAACTTTGGGCGCATGCGTAAGCCATGAAGAATTTGCCTTTCGTTGTCAGTAGAATATGGTGTTTTTAATCATTTTTCTGGAATTTTAAGTTGTGATTACTATCAAACATAATTTTAAGGGCACCTTCTATTTTAATCGCAGAATTTGTATGCTTAACTTGACAATTTTTTAATATTAAACAAACACATTTTTACAGTGTACCAACCATTTTGCTTTGCATCACAATTTGTCCCGCGCTGTCAGTTCATCTCAGTCGAGGTGCGGATAGACAATCTCGCCAACCAGATATGAGCCATCCTGTCTACCTGAGGGCCCCCTAGTGGCCGAGTGGTCTAAAGCGTTCACCGTTACGGATCACTGCAATCTCACCTCTGTCTGCGTTAGTTCGAGTCTCAGGCTCGGCTAACGTTGGTACGTGAGAAAGCCTGCCAGTAACTTCTAGTGGGTCGGTGGTTCTTCCCGGTGTCTTCCAGTGTTCTTCCTCCACCAATTATACTGGCCACTATGTATAGCCTATCTTGTGCTGAAAAATGGCGTTAAATCCTACAACAACAACTGTCCTCCTGAAACATTTTGTCGATGTCAACATACCTGGCAGTCGCAATAAATCAGATTTATTAGGACAATTCGAACAAGGATATCACACTAACCTCACATTATTCCTGATTTTGGCAGGTGATATATTGGATTCAAGCCTAGCCCCAGTAAAATCCACTAAAGATTATGTTCAAAGCAGGTAAAAGAAAAGGATCCAACCATTCAACGCGATGGCTGCTTAAGATATAATTATTCCAGCTAAACCGTTAAATGGCCAGGTCGTAAATTCATACAAGGCTGTGCAGTGTAACTCATGGATAAAAAAAAAAAACGACTGCCCATGCGTTGGTAATAGAATAAACTGAAATTAAAACTGCATATTGTACCTGTATACGTCGTAAATATGACATTCTAATTTTCTCCCACTCCTGTTTTGAAAGCAAACCACCAATACAAAATAAAAATATATTTAACATCTTATATAAGGATGGAAGTGGTAAGACCTCGTACATACACAAAGGCAATAACAATAGCCTCAGTAAAGATAAATAGCATTAAGGGTAAATAGTTGGAGTTACTTTCGTTTATAGATGTTGAAAATAACAGATATCGTTGCTATCCAGAAAAACTGAAATTGATAACTTAGTCACTACCCTCCCGAGTTATTCGCAAAGAAATGTAATTATAATGTATATTACATTGGAGATGGGATTATTATTGCTGGTTTGTGTTATTGATGATTGGACTAAATGCTTTAAAAAAGGGGACTAACTAGAAATATTTTTGTTGAGTTTGAAAGGCTTTAGACACTGTCCTCCATGACTTGTTAAAGTGTACACTAATTCATTATGGAATTGCGCCCTTTAAAATCAAATGGTAGGTTATAACTGGCTAGCCGTCGGCATGTACTCCTCACAAGTCATATTTTAGTCTGCTAGTTATCTAACTGGACAAGGTTTTGTTTGTATCCTTTCATAATCCTAATGAACTAAATAGGCGCATATTTTATAAAGTACAACACTTGCCTGACAACTTGCCAGGCATCCTGTCAAAGATAGTTCTACAACAATCATCCAGCAATGTATACAACGTTAATTATTCCATTTAGTAATATTAAACACCATTCAAGCAACATGTACATGTTAGTTGCTGAGATTAGTTTTGTCTATCTGTACTCCACCCTGTTAACTGGACACGGTGTGGTGATATATTGTATATGGTTTTATACACATAGCATTTGTCTTTTTTTAGCTTTAGTTTTAGACTGCTTTCTGACCTGCTGAATATCATCTTTTGATCAGAGATACCTATTTGTCCTTATATATATATATATATATATATATATATATATATATATATATATATATATATATATATATATATATATATATATATATATATACAACTTCCTAACATCTGTACTCCAACAGCTGAATGATAAGCATATTTGTTAGACTTTAGAAATCACGTTTTAATACCATTCATGGTCCTTGGGTAAATAATAGCAGAAACGCAATCAATATTAGCCTTGTTCAGGATGTTATAAAAGTGGCCCAAACAATGTATAAAATGGCCCATACAATGTATAAAGTGGCCCATACAATGTATAAAGTGGCCCATACAATGTATAAAATGGCCCATAAAATGTATAAAGTGGCCCATACAAATTAAAATAATCAATATATGTATCCTATGCTCATTTTTATGAAAACGTATTAGTGTATTGACACACTTAACAAATACATAAATTCGAATTTCATTTTTCATAAATCCAGAATAATTAATTGATTAGAACTATTAAGGTCTGTATACATGGTTATGTACTTATTTGTCAAGACCAGTATTTGTTCCTACAGTTAGATTCATAAGAGAGTTCCATTGTCAAGAAACTTTTTAATTTTTCTTTCTCAATGACCAGATATGTTTAAAATAATTGAAAATTTTCCACTGACATTATCAGTGTACACCTTGTGACCCAATGCTCCAGAATTTAATAATTTAATAATGAGCTTCGATTATCAAAAAGATTTTTGAAACATGTTGTTCAATTTGTCAGTCATTTTGTAAACAAATGAAAGCTATTAATAGCAACGAAATTTTTAACAACACGTGACGCCCATTCTGACTAGAGCTCCTTTCTCCACATTACTGAGAAACTGGTAATATTAGCCAAATGTGTCATTTATACATTAACTAATGGCTGTTCATTTTGTCTTCTCTAATTTGTATTATATAGATCCTCGATATTGTCCTCGAGGCATGTTTTGTAACAATTTTCTGCCAAGGCCTTTCTTCATTTGCAATAAGGCGTTTAATTCAACTGAGCTTGATGGATTTAATAACAGAATGAATAGAAATCATGTCTAGACCACCATCTGCATGGACAATTAGGTAATGCTGAAAATAAATAAATAAAATTTGGCAAAGTCAATAAATTTATTATAGTCGGCTTCCAATAAGGTACAGTTATCCGCATCCAAAAACCAAGCAGTGTTTCGTAACTTATTTTTACTCTATTCCTAAAGACGAAATGAAAAGAAGAAGAGAACTTGTTAAACTAATTTGGCGCTACATGGAATATTTTAAAACAGTGCTTCTATTATACCTAGTCATTTTGATTTGTGTGATTTCAACACTTTCTTTTGTGTTTATTGTTTGTCTTGTCTCTGTTTCATGTTTGCTTTTGACAAAACTTCATTGAGAGTCGAAACTGTTTGCTGTCAGTTTGCTTCATTTATCTTACACAATCCCTGTCATAAGCGATTTCTGCAGGATGCAGTGCACTTGAAAGGGCTGTTATTTGCCACAAGTTTTTCACCAACGTAACAAACACATTTTCATTTTATTTTATGCTTAAACGTCTTTGCAAACAAAGTGTATAACATATCGTCGTAGCAAATGTCTTACCGGATCCAACGCGATGTCAGCGGTTTACCGTTTATATTTTGCTTTGTTTGGAGAATATTCACACAGAAGACATAAGCAGCAGCACAATATTCCTTCGCAAAGCAAGATAAAATAACAGAATCAGAAAAAAGGGAATTTAGATATTGTTGGAATTCATCTCGGTTCGACTACACGATCCTCTAAGAATAAATTCAAATTTCTCGGTCATAATGTTATCAGTGTCCATTGCCAGGGAGTGATAAATATTATATTATTTCACTCCACTGAATTGGTAAGATTATTTCTCGCAGGAACTTTAGTAATTAACGACCTAGAATAAAATCAAAATAATAACTCCAGGTAATATTTCAGCCCTTCTTTGTGTGAATCTTATTGTTGGGCTCAGGTTTTAGTTTGGGTGGTTTTATCTATTCGAATATTATTCACTGGAATTACAAAGTGCTCAATAATATTCTTGGACTTAAACATTAATTTGGACTTACAGTGGTTTTAGTCAAGAACATTTTTGTTCATATTATTCTGATACATCAAAAAGCTGTTAGCGCATCGCCACGTTCCAGACCAATGGCACATTAGCACATTCAACGCTACAGGCACATCAACACATACAATATTGGAGTTTACTTGGAAAACCACTGATTTTCAATTGGAAACTCTATACAATTGAACTTGTGATAGAACTTTTAGGACTATTTTGGTATCTATTCACAATACTGCAATTTATTTTTAAATTTCCACTTTGTATTCTTGGAAACTAAATGAAGTTTTGCATGCTACAAAGCTTGTTAGTTTTTGTTCTTTTCTGCTACTTAGTTTAAGACCATGGAGTAGCAACAACTGTTTTCGATAATGTTTATTTGGCAATTATCAGCACAGTGTATGTTCATCTCTTCTTTCTAATGATTGTCGATATCTCTTCTTTCTAATGATTGTCGATATAATTCCTGTTGAAATTCCTCTTTTATTTCTTTGCTACTGTTGTCTTTCCTCCAATGTATTCCTTTTACCTTTCTGAGTCAAGTTTATTTTCCATTATTTATTTTGTACCTTAAACTTTCCGATGCATACATCAATACAAAGATACCATCTGAGTTAAGGATTTCGCGTTTCAATCACAGGCTCATATTGTTTGATCTTCAGTTGATGTTCAATTGGCAATCTGGGTGCATATCTCTGCCATAAAATCAAATCTCTTATGTTCGCGCGTATGTGAAGTTATTGACCTTTCCAGCGTTTTTCCCTCCACTTTGATTATTTAGTCAGGGTTCTGTGTTTCAAGTACCTTCAGCTTTGTTGCACTGATCTTCAGTCCAGTTTTCTCAACC
This sequence comes from Sinohyriopsis cumingii, assembly GCA_028554795.2. Lineage (NCBI taxonomy): Eukaryota > Metazoa > Mollusca > Bivalvia > Unionida > Unionidae > Sinohyriopsis > Sinohyriopsis cumingii. The sequence goes on from CM068829.1 coordinate 119,023,236, forward strand.
CAACTATCCATGATTGTCCCAATATTATCCCTGTTGTGAACGTTTTCATGAGCCAGACAATCGATATTCCAAACAGAAGAGGAGATAGCTGCATCACTGTGTCATCATTTAACAATTTTGACAGTATGTTGCTTATGGGAACAAAGTACGTATTGCATACAGCTCTAATGGTGTCGGCAGTTATACTTTTCTGCTACCCAGTATTGATACATGATGTTCTTTAAGGTGACTCTATGGCGACTATCAAAAGCTTTCTGGAAGATCACAAAATTAACAACCAGTGAGTATTGCCATTCAAGGGATTCCTCGATGATGATTCTCAGAGTGAAACTTTGGTCGGCAAATGATCTTTCTGGCCGAAACCCTGCCTGCTCATTTCCGAGCTTTTTTGTCAATCGCTTCTTTTAATAAGAAAGATGTAAAAATTAGGGTTTTATTTGCAACTACAGGAGGGTGGTACCCGCCAATTATTACAGAGATTTCTCCTTTTCTAACAAATATTTTTTCTGAAGGTAATAAAAAGCTATTAGCCTACAGCATGCATACACTTGTATTATATCGTACGAACTAGACAGTTGACGTACATTTTTTGTAACAAATGACTGAAAATTCCCGCACATCTGAGGAGTAATACAATATTCTTTCCTGAATGTTAGTCTGATTGAAAGCAAATCACAGAAAACTATTGTTAAAGACAAATCTGGAAAAAAAGTTCTGTAGCAGAAGTGTCACCAGTAAAGTTGATGGGTGTGTTTTAATGTTAGTGCTGAATGTGTGTCTGAAACTGACACGAAAATGTCCGTTGATAAGTTGTTACTGCAAAAAAATATTAGATGAACTTGATTAGAAAGCAGTAGATAGCTTTCAGGCTATGGACAGAAAGATTAAGTGTAAATACTTTGAGGTCAGGACTTCAGTCTTCTAAAGAGGAGACTAAAACAGTGAAACTTGAAATCGCTGATACTGAAGAGAGCAGAAATTTCAGCAATGAGAGAGTGACAAAACCGCAGAACAATATTAAGCAAGAGCTCCAGACTCTAGATGAGAAAACAAAGGAGTTCGTTAAATATCTGGAAGAAAACTTCTTATCACAGAAAAGCACGAAATAAACTACAACATTCTTTTGTACGAGGTGAGACAAAATGATCCTAGTGAGAACATCTTTCAAGTATTCAAAGAAGTTCTAGAGAAAGACTTCGAATATCAACATGCAAAGAGCACATGCTATGTGGTTTGTATATGCACACAGAGCTCCTGGTCCTGCACCCATTATAATAAAATTCAATTGTTGGATTTATAAGAAAAAGGTGTTATCCTGTGCTAAAAGTTTGCAAGGCTCTAAGAAGAAAATAGTGACTGACATACCAGTTCCTATAAAACTATAAAGAGGGAGACTGGCGATGGAAGCTTATGTTATTAGAATAAATGAGTACTTTCAGACAATATGTATGTATGTATGTATGTATGTATGTATGTATGTATATATGTATGTATGTATGTATGTATGTTCCTACTTCATGATATACTCTTTTGCTCTTGTAATTTCCTCCCGCTTTAATAGAGGAATGTTTTGCTAATTGAAACCTTTGTACAGACAAAACATATGTAGAAAGAAAAGGAGTTGTAAGGTAGTCCGTAGGATGACTCCCCGACCCTTGGCTACCTATGTACGAGGAAAAAAAGTTAAATTTAAAAAATGGCTCTAAATCTATAACATTGACAACTGTTGCAAATTATAACAGAACAGGATCTTAGGCGGAACATTATGCTGCAAATATAAAAGGGGCGTCTGTGGAACACGCTGTTACAGATATCTGAACAAGGGCCATGGCGGAACAATGTTTAAAGACTGCGATGAATGGTGTTATATTTGTAACACAACCCACAAGAAATTTAACACACAATATGCAGACTGTATTTTTAATTATTGTTACTTCGACTGCTACGGTAACCATCACTGCCACAAAAATTAAACTGGAACTCGCGTTGCCTTTTTATATCTGCTAACGCAGTCGAAACAATGATGACGATAACATCACTCATGAAACCTCCGTGAACCAAGCAATTTACTTGTTGCGCCCTATTATGACATTGGCGTTTCCTCTGGTGACAAATGAATGCCTGTTGCGAGAATGACAGGTAGGTCATTTGGCTAGTTAAATGTAAAACATAACTATCTTACGCCAACTCTATAGTTCTTACAGTATATACATGTACATACAGAATGCAGGACAGAAGGCCACACAGAAAGTTACAGACAGAATGTCACAGAAAAATTGGGCACAAGTTAAATTTTCACTGTTATGCGAGACGTGTTGGACTAAGACTAACAGGGCATTCGAGTCACACTTTGAATTTTACCATGTTGCATGTTTTAAAACGAACGACGAATTTCATTAATTGCAACATCATCGTTGTCATATGAAAATAATAAATAAAATATCAGCTGTATGACTTTTTTAAATTATATTTTCAATGTATTTATAACAGTCTGCAGTGGGTTGGCTGAGTGGCACAAAACGTTCGCTTTTACTGCCCACGGCCATCTCACCTTTGTCCGCGCGGGTTCAAGCCTCATGTTCGGCCAGTGTGGGTATTTGTGAACGGTTGCCAGTAGCTTCGTGTAGATCGGTGGTTCTTCATGGGTTTCTCCTCTACCATTTATACTGGCCGCCTATCATTTGCTGAAAATATGCAAAACAACAATGACAACATTCTGCAACAAAAACCCCAAAAATATACTGTATATGTTCTAAGAAAAAATTACGGTGTCGTAACTTTCACTTCTAATGCAATGCAAAAGTTTATGAATATTTGAATGTTAATGTTTAAGAAAGTCTTTAAAGGATTTCTTTCAATTTAACACTTTTGAAAAGTAGATATTGAAAGAAACACATTTTAATTGTATATATTGTTTTAAATAAAAACTACTTTTCCCGTCAAGCAGAAGCCTTATATAAACCTCTGAGATCTGAATGCTACTTTATTGTTTTACGATTTTCCCTTGCGGCTTCCATTGCTTAAGAATCTTCCTTACATGTGAAACCATCGATTTATTGTAATCATTAATAGTAATAATTATAGAATGTGAATTTACGTCCTATGATTTTGTGACCTTTTGTTCTTTTACTTTCTGTCATTTTACCGTACATATGTGTTGTAAGCTGACTTCTTTCCTAAATGATAGGTGGCCTTCATAACTATGGAAATAGGACAGCTGCCACTTTGTATATAGCAGCCCAATTTTTATTTTATCTAGGCAACAAATGTCGGACAGGTTGATATTCCTTTAATCCTATGCTTACAAACTTGCTCTATAGCGAATGAGTGACCTTCGTACCATAAATTACTCCAGTTTATCATCCACGTTCACGCACACACGAAAATAGTCATACAGGATGTGTCGTACATGACACTAAAGTGCAATTACGACTATTATTACTGCCACCGTTATGGGTAACACAGTACTGCAGTAAATAAACCAATCTCCCCCAAGGCACTCAAAGAACAAGAACAATATAACTGAACTAATATAGAAGAAAATAATTTGCCACAAACCAAACTAATTAATGAGGGAAAAAAGTATTACACATATTTAATATGACCCAATTTATCGGTGACAAAAATAGTACAACTGACCATTTAACTTAGGTGCCTATACCGATCACTGCCTTCTCACCTCTGCTTGTGTAGGTTGGAGTCTCGGGCTCGACCAATGTGGCTATGTGCGAAAACTTGCAAGTAGCTTCCCGTTGGCTGTGTGTGTGTGTGTGTGTGTGTGTGTGTGATTTGGATTTTTAACGTAGCTTTAACAATGTTTCAGTCATATCGCTACGATGTCTGCAGTGTGACAGTTTATAGTGATTATCACTGGGGCATCATGCCGCAGACATATAGCATGATGTCCCACCCAGTCACATTATCCTGACACCAGGCCGACCAGTCCTAAAACTAACCTCTTAATGCTGAGCGCCAAGCGAGGCAGCTGTTAGTACCATTTTTGTAATTCTTTGATATGACTGAGCCTGGGATCGAACCCACGACCTCCCTCATCCAAGGCGGACACTCTATCCACTAGGCCACCGGAGCGGTCCCATTGGCTGATGATTCTTAGCTAAGTTTTTCCCGGTTCTTCCTCCGCCAGTTATACTGGCCGCCATACGAAATAAACATGATTAACACTGGAGGTAGTATTAACAATATGGATGTGATATTGAAAGCTTAAACATCCTAAAATTGACAGTTAAGTTTAAACATAATTACTATTAGTACTGTATTCAAATCAAGTGGCAGTTCATTTCATAAACATGAGCCAGTTGTTGTTGTGGGGTTTTAATGCCATTTTTCAGCACACGATAGGCTATACATGGCGGCAAGTATTAATGGTGGAGGAAGAACCCAGGAAAACCCCGGGAAGAACCACCGACCCACGAGAAGCTACTGGCAAGCTTTCTCACACACCCACATTAGCCGAATCCTAGACTCGAACTCACGCAGACAGAGGTGAGATGACAGTGATCCGTAACGGAGAGCGCTGTAAACATGAGCCAGAGTGTTAACACTATATTCTTTACAGCTTCGCAAATAAATCATGAAAAAAGTCTTTACCGAGTATATCTACCTTTACATTCAGCTGGAGTGGTCGGTGGAATGTGTTTATATTAATCTGTAATTCTTGTAGTACAAGACAGTAAACCCGATGCGATCAATTAATGGCCTATTCAAATAATGATCAAATAATGTACTTCGAATTGATGGATCGCCGCATCCGCCCACTTGTTGAACAAAAACAGATTACAAGCAAGGAATGCCGGCTATCGCTAACTAGGCGTGACCGTATGTCTCCATCTAAACTTTCCTCTTTCGCCCTTGGCTGTTTTTCGTCACAAAGATGATATATTAAAATTACAAGTACAAAAAGATTTATTGCTTACTTGCTTGATTGATTCGTTTGTTTTTAAAGGCACATACGCACATGAAAAGTCATAAGTTGCCAAGGCAATTCAAGTAAAATGTCTTGCCCAGAGACACATTACGGTTGCTAAAACGACAATGACTGGGATGATTGGAACTCACGCTCTTCCGATAGCGAGTCCAATACTCTAACGAAAGGAATCGTTGCGGTTCCTAGCGTGATCCAAACAACATGTATATTAACGTTTTAAAGACAGTAGAGTGCCGGGACTGATTGGACAGGAATCGAATCTGCAATATTTGGCTTGCGTGTCCAGCACGCTAGCTACTGTGCTATCACAAGCTTATGGTATAATACCCAATATCCAATTTTGATATACTCTCCCCACGTTTTGATTCCTATCCATCTCACTTTTGATATACTCTCAAACGCGCCGAAAAGTCTCTAAACATCAATCTAAAGACAGAGACATGAACGCTTTACACACATCATACTAACATACACACAAACATACATGCTATCAAACACAAGTATGGGTAGGGGTGTTCATAGACACGCTGTACTTACGTACATGCAAATATATCATATATAAGCAAGGGTAAGAGTCTTTATAGAGCAATATACCCTTTTAGATGTTGTCTATATCAATAGGATAGGCACACTAACACATCTAATATTAAACTTTAGCATATGATTTCTCCTTTTGTCTATACATTTCGGTCTTCAGTACAGATGTAACTGTCTGTGGATAATGGACAATTTAATGTTAATTTTGTTTTATTAATTCCTAACACCTGCATTTTCAATCAAACAAAAACACCTTCATTTTAATTACTATTCAACACGGACCTTTTGATTTCTATTCAAAACACACCTTCCGAGCACTATCCAATAAAACCTTTTGATTACTACCACCCACTTTTGAGTACTTTCCAAAATAAACGTTTTGGATACTTTCTAACACCCTCCTTTTAATTATTGTCAGTTATTCCATACATACAATGCAATACGTCACATATTGTGGCTTAAAACCTTACACTTTCCATCCAACGACAAGATACAGGACCGCTCCTGTTGCCTAGTGGCTAGAGCGTCCGCCTCAGATGCGGGAGGTCGTGGGTTCGATTCCGGGTGAGTCATACCGAAGACTTACAAAAATCGTACTAACAGCTGCCTTGCATGGTGCTCAGCATTAAGAGGTTAGTGTTAGGACTGGTTGACCTGCTGTCAGGATAATGTGACTGGATGGGACATTGTGCTATATGTCTGTGACATGATGCCCCCGTACTGGACATCACTGTAAACCGCCACACTGCAGACATCGTAGAGATATGACTGAAAAATTGTTAAAGCTACGTTAAAAATCAAAATCACACACACACACACACATTCGTTTTACTTTTTACCGAGTTCGACAGAGAGAATGTGAAAAGCAGAAAACGAATTTCTTCTATAAAAACAATTCAACACCATTTTTATCAAAATCAACATTTTTTCATTAATTAGCCTAGTTAACTCAACACTAACTGAGATGACGCATTTGCAGTATTCCCTTTCTTTTCATTTACAAAATAGCAAGAACATATAACATGAACGTATTTACAAGGTTGACAATGTTGATGCACATCACGTTGCTAATCTAAAGATAAATTAGTTATAATGTTCACAAAACAATATTTTTACAGTATCATTTTGAAAATTAGCAGATTTAACAAATGAACAGTAAGTAAAATAACACTGGTCTTACTTCGGGTGAAACTCTTCATAGATATATCGATACATCGATACTTTTGTAATACAGATACACGTATCGGTAAAAGATTTGGGGGAATAAATACAGAACGATACTTAATCTATACAAGTTACTTTAATAGTCAACAGTTATTAATAAGTATTAGTCGTTTACCTTTCAATTCTTTAATATGTTGTAGTCACAGACACTCATGTTTGTCATTTAAAAAGAAAAGAAACATCTGTTGACAACAGTCGCTCGCTTTTTGGCAATTAACACAAGGGGACGTGCTTCGTGATGCCTCCTCTCTGTTTCACGATTTTGTGGTAATTATCGTATCCCAACTGTATCTTCAGCAGAACAGAGGCAGTCCAAATGTGTTCCAATGTATAATGAAATGGTTTACTCATAATTTAATAACCACATTTACGCTAAGTTACTCTGTTGATTCGCGTACTTGTCTACTTGAGTCTAATTTGATGGAGATATTCCCGGTGTGTTACACAATGAAATATGTTATATTGACTTCTGATCGGTGATTATTGTTTTTCATGTCCAGAGTAAAACAGCAACCACCAATCAGAAATGATGTAGCTTATTCTCTGCGTGACTCACTGGAAGTATTAGCAAAGCCACGGAGAAACTACGTGCAAAAGTGGTTATTAAATGATCTGCAATGTACTTAAATCGTACATGGAAATCAAATTTGGAATGTTTCTTTTTCTGTTGAAATATTTAACCAGTGAATAAACGTACCAACTGGATAAATAACATAAGCACAACACCAGCGAGGGTGAAGCTTTAAAATCGTACGAGTTTGTTACATGACTTACTTTATTATGATTAACGAGAGTGGGTGTGGTCAATATTTCTCATTCTTCTCTAGCAAAAACAAGTGCATATGGCCACGGCAGTTGTTTTGCATTAGCCTGAAGTACAATGTGATTGATTTTGTTTGAATTCATCCAGACTCCTATACTCTAGGTGAAGTACAATGTGATAGATTTTGTTTGAATTCATCCAGACTCCTATACTCTAGGTGAAGTACAATGTGATAGATTTGGCTCGAATTCATCCAGACTCCTATACTCTAGGTGAAGTACAATGTGATAGATTTGGCTTGAATTCATCCAGACTCCTATACTCTAGGTGAAGTACAATGTGATAGATTTTGTATGAATTCATCCAGACTCCTATACTCTAGGTGAAGTACAATGTGATAGATTTTGTTGGAATTCATCCAGACTCCTATACTCTAGGTGAAGTACAATGTGATAGATTTGGCTTGAATTCATCCAGACTCCTATACTCTAGGCGAAGTACAATGTGATAGATTTTGTTTGAATTCATCCAGACTCCTATACTCTAGGTGAAGTACAATGTGATAGATTTTGTTTGAATTCATCTAGATTCATACACTCTAGGTGAAGTACAATGTGATAGATTTTGTTTGAATTCATCCAGACTCCTATACTCTAGGTGAAGTACAATGTGATAGATTTGGCTTGAATTCATCCAGACTCCTATTCTCTAGGTGAAGTACAATGTGATAGATTTTGTTTGAATTCATCCAGACTCCTATACTCTAGGTGAAGTACAATGTGATAGATTTGGCTCGAATTCATCCAGACTTCTATACTCTAGGTGAAGTACAATGTGATAGATTTGGCTTGAATTCATCCAGACTCCTATACTCTAGGTGAAGTACAATGCGATAGATTTTGTTTGAATTCATCCAGACTCCTATACTCTAGATGACATAATATTTACATATAACTGACTAATGTTGACGCGTTCCATCCATGTGTTGAGAAATTGGAGCTTATAGATTAAGGTCTCGTGATGCAATCAAACCACATTTATCTGCACCATATCTTCATCTTAGATTTGTATTGACCTGAAAGTGGGACACGTTATGTTTACTAAATAGTTTGAAGTGTATCAAATGCTCAAGATGTATTAACAGGGTGTACATAGCGATAGATAAAATGATTGGTCGCACTAGTGTCACCTTTAGAAGCCGATAGACGGTGCACTTCGCAAGCTAATAGATAAGGAATAATGCTAGGAACAATAGATTTTCTGATAGGGATTGAATTTAATATTACTAAAATAGTTTTACCACCAATTCATTTTCCGTCAGAAGCATACCAAACTAGCGATATTGGTTGGTCAGTATTATGTGACATACGTCATGTGACGTGTGAAGTTTGAGCTCTCGCACTCTGTATACACAGTAATATCGTAGATAAATTTTTCTCTTATATTATTTTGCGATGTGACATTGTGAAATAAATATAGTTGTTGTCTTTCTTTTGTGAATATGACGTGTGCTTCTTATACATTGCAAGAGTGAACAATTTGCATGAGTATGTAGCAAGTAACTTTTTTTGTTCTCCAACGCAAATAAGAAAGCTTCGATACCCCATCTTGTAGTTATATACGCTCCGTAGATGTTAATAGTGGTTTCAAAGTGATATTTTTCTTTTTGGTGTTCTAATTTAGCCATATCAGATGGCACAGATAGCCAAGGAACGAATTGCTCGTCATTTCTGATGTAAATTATTTTGTAAAAACACTTACGACATTCAAACCACTCATTCACGCTTACAGTTTGTTATAGAGTCATTTTTTTCAAGCCCGATTTTAATATGAAATATCAGAATTTCTAATTCACTGAATAGTGAATGAATCAATAATTGATCTATAAAAAAACGTATCTTCGTTATGAATAAACTTTGCTTTTATTTCTAATTAGCTCACTAAACTGCCAAATAGTAGCCGCTGCAGATTAACGGTTCCTACAGTGTCCACTGATTGTATTCAGGTATATATTTCCACTGTAGATTAACCGTTCCTACAGTGTCCACTGATAGTATCCGGGTATATATTTCCACTGCAGATTAACGGCTCCTACAGTGTCCACTGAGAGTATCCAGGTATATATTTCCACTGCAGATTAGCCGTTCCTTCGGTGTCCACTGATAATATCCAGGTATATGTTTTTAAATGTAGATTATCCGTTCCTACATTGTCCACTGAGAGTATCCAGTTACATATTTCCATTGTAAATTAGTCGTTCCTTCAGTGTCCACTGATAGTATCCGGGTAAATATTTCCACTGCAGGTTAACGGTTCCTGCAGTGTCCACTGACTGTATTCAGGTATATACAGTCTGTACCGATGAATAACAGTTTCTTCCGCATTGCTGAATAGCGGTTTTAATTTCATTTTTACTCAGGCAAGAAAATAAATTATTTGTATGGTATATTCAAGGAATATATTTATTTTTACTAACTATAAATGATAAAAGTAACGTTGGAATATATTTTTTGGTAGCTTCGATTACTGTGAATCAACTATACTCTTGAATGTTGAAGGGTTGGACTTTCATGAAGCGTTTCATTTTTCCAATAAACTAATTAAAGTTTTCCAGTATGCATTGAAACTATTTCATTATATTTCTGAGTTTCACTGCATAGTAAACACAATTCTTTGAGAACGGCAAGTAATGCAATAATTCGCTGCATGATGAACACGTAATTCCAAAAGAATGCTTGATAGGTAATAATTCGTTGCATAGAGAACACATAATTCATAGAGAATGGCGGATTATGCAATAATTCGCTGCATAGAGAACACATAATTCCTATAAAAAAAACTGGCAGAATATGCAATGGTGCTGCGTAGCATTTACTGAGTGTTCGATAGACGAAACGCTGAATATAATACTTCGCGTTGAAATACGTTGCTGCATACCATGTACTGTTTGATTAAAGGCATATGTCGCGTTAAAATAGGTTATATTGCTGCAAAGCATCCACTATTTAATCATAGGCGCAATGCTCAATGGCATATATATCATTAAGGTTTGGCTAAGTGGCTACATAGCGAAGTTCTGTGAATAGCCGGCGATGTCAAAAAATTTCACCTCGGTGACTTTAGATAATTTGTAGAAAGAAGGCTTTGGAAAGAGAATTATCTCCCTTCTATATTACTGCGAAAATGCTGTCTGTTATCTTTGTAATGCTGAACTTCCACGTACATCCGAAATTTCCTTAACCAAAATAGCTTCCATGTTCATACGAAATTTCCGTAACGAAAAGGAGCTTCTATTTACATCCGAAATTTCCGTAACGAAAAAGAGCTTCCAGGTACATCCAAAATTTCCGTAACGAAAAAGAGCTTACATGTACATCCGAAATTCCGTAAAGAAAAAGAGCATCAAGAATGTCCAGGTTCATGGCCTACGACAAAATGCGTAAATAGTTTCCCACCATTTGACGAAATATATTGATGCAATGGTTTTTGCTATTTTTGTGGTTAGAAGCTAGAATGACAAGTTTCTTATTTGTGCCAAGCGTTTACTTGAATTACTCGCATATTAAAGGCCCAATTTCGGACAAAATATTATGTAAGCATGTGTAAGTTATATAGTCAAATAAAGGTGGAATACCATATTGTTCAGTATAGAGGTTCTCACGATTGGAAAGATACATTTTAACCATAAAATATATACAAGTATGTAGGGCTGAATATTTTGTTCGGATTTCACCTGCATATCATTCTTTTCATATATATATATATATATATATATATATATATATATATATATATATATATATATATATATATATATATATATATATAGAGAGAGAGAGAGAGAGAGAGAGAGAGAGAGAGAGAGAGAGAGAGAGAGAGAGAGAGTAATGTGTGATGTGATTTGGATTTTTAACGTAGCATTAACAATTTTTCAGTCATATCGCTACGATGTCTACAGTGTGGCAGTTTATAGTGATGTCTAACACTGGGGCATCATGCCGCAGACATGTAGCATGATGTCCAACCCAGTCACATTATCCTGACACCAAACCGACCGGTCCTAAGACTAATCTATTAATGCTGAGCGCCAAGCGAGTCAGTTGTTAGTACCATTTTAGTAAGTCTTTGCTATGACTCGGTCGGGGATCCAATCCACGGCCTCCAGCATCCGAGGCGGACGCTCTAACCACTAGAACACATGAGCGATGAGAGAGAGAGGGGGGGGGGGGGAGAGAGTAATTTCAAAGCGACGGGAAAAGTTCAATATCATAAAAAACTTGTTCAAACGTATATTTCCAAATGCCGTACTCACAGGAGGCCCCGTACTGTAACTGTTCTAGCAGTCATTGCGACCGGTGCAATGATGCGTCGCTGAGTATAGTCTAACATCGTTACAGAACAAGTTATACATTGATTGTCGTAGTTTAATATGGAGTGTTTATGCCAAATACGAAATGTTTTTGAGGTGTTTTAAGGAATGGGACAATCAAATGTGGTCTGTGATGGCTTTTGAGGTTGAATAAAAATCGGCCTTCCTTCCCGGAGGTGAGATAAAAGGAAAGCCCAGTCGAAATGGTTTCGGCAGAAATAGTTTAGTAAGTGTTATAAAATGGATTTTGATCGAAACCTTCTTCTCATTTCTTGATATGAGAAGGAAAATCTCATAACTTAAGAAATGTCTTGCCCATGATTAGAAAGAGAGAAAAGAAAGAATTAAGGCTTTCTTAGCCAAAAGGTGTCAGTCAAAACAGGGTGGATACGGTTACATCTTGGAGAAGAATGCGATGCGAGAGAGGTAATACGGGAACGACTGTAAGGAAAGACTGAGACTTCTAATCCTCGATGAACGAACTTTATTTAAAAATGTATATATATTTGCATAATTTCTGCCTTTTAGAATATAATACAGATAACTAAATCTCGACTAAATTCATGATAGACAAAAAGTACAAAATTCAATAGTTGCGATTAATACACCAATCATTTTGAAAAAAAATGTATCTTTCTAAATTTAAAATAGAATACTAATTTTGAATAGGCTACCAAAACATTCTTTATTACTTAAAGAATATTTTTTTTCTAAATTAAATCTAAACATGAAGTTGGTAGCGATTTCGTCTTCTCCAATAGTCAATACCATACCTACGAATGAGTATACATTTTTTGAAACAATTAAACATTCCACTCTTTATAATATAACATAGAGAGAACTCACGAAAATGTTGCAAAATTCGAGTCCAGATTGAACTTTACCGTGAAAATCTCAACCATTAAAAAGTCCATATGCTTTAAAGAAATTTACGAACACAGACTATGCTTACCTGTAAGGAAAGACTGAGGCTTCTGATTCTCGATAAGCTGATTTTGCACAAGCTTGTTTGCAATTTATACGCAATTTTCAACGTAAACTCACGACCAGATATGGACATTCGCCTAAGTACTTGCGTTCGTTCATTTCAAATCAGAAAGAGGCTCTCGTCTTTTTCCCCTGAAGCTGTTTAGCGTCTGTGTGCGTCACCAGACAGACAGTTCTGCTGCATCGGTTTATTCGTTTCAAGAAACGCGCGAATCTTCTAGCTCACTCATCCAAAAGGAATTTAGGAATTTTTCTGTTCAGCAGCTTAATTTGCTGAATTTTGGATACAAGAGAAATGTATTTTATAGTACAAAGATTTTTTTTCGCTTGCTCGAAAAAGCGCAATCTTTAATAAAATAGTGTACAGTTGTAGTACACAAATAAATAAAATTGCCCTCAATATAATTTAATGAAAAATTACTTTTAATGCAATTTAGAGAAAATTTCAATCTTAATACTTTTACTCAACACTTATGTCCTAATAAGTATTTTGATTTGTTTTTGTCCTTTTTAATTTGCGTTGCAGTCACAGTATAATGAACAATGTCTGAGCTGTCCCATGCTCATGATTACTGGTTGTAAATGTATGTTGGTACTTTCATCAAATGGTAAACTTCCTCATTTGTTTTTCTTCTTCAGCTAATGTATGTTGTATTTTGAAAATGTATATTACCATTACATACGAGTTCTGGCAGTAAAATATCAGTATAAATTGTTTACTACATGCATGCCCAACGTCATCGGCATTCATCGACATGGACGAGCACATTTAGAAAAATAAATGAATTTGGATATTACGGTTATCGGTCGTAACGTTCTAAAATCCAAGTCGGGCCAAAAACGTGATAAAGAATCTATAGTATTTATCCACATACTTCTTTCCGCCAAAATACTGGCACCACCTCTCAATGATCTGGGTTTATATAAAGTCCACTATCAATAGTATTCTTCCTCTTTAAATACTGCTGTAATCTCCAGCCATTTTAAACAAATACCCAATATCATTTAGATTTATCATTCCAAAAGCAACTGCTATATATCCTAGTTGTGTGTGCGGGATTTCTCGTAATAATAATAATAATAATACATCGGTGTTTACGATCTTTAATATTAATATTTATAATAAATCTTTTACCAGTTTGGACTAATTCTGATCGGGTTGGTTCTTTTGTGACATTATTGTGACTTGAGTCAGGTATCGAGTAATAATTACAATTTAGGGCCGTAAGGATGCATATAAAGACGTAAAGGTGGACAAATTAGTTAATTCATATTTCCTATTTTCTAATATCAGTCAGCAAAAATGCTGAATTTTGTGTTTAGATATTATTTTAGCAGAAACACTTGGTTGGATTTCTCTTTGGAATTACAAAGTGTTCATTGGGCTTAAATATTATTCTGGGATTATTGAGAATGAATTCATAGCGCCCCGTTTTAAGGAATTCTTAGGTTATTTGTATTACTCGTTTGATTACTGGAACTCGGTCCAGTGGAAATAATCCTTAGCCCGTAGTAACATATATTTACAAGTGTTTTTTTTTTTAATGAACAATAATCAAATGATTGATTTCAACCCATGTTACTTGAAAATCATTACATGTTGTTACTTGTTTGTGTATCCATTTGTTTATGCATCTGTTTATTGATGGATCTATTTGTTTATGAAAGAATAACAAAGATGGCTGAACTTTCAATGTTTTACTTGAAGAAAAAAGGAGTCAAGTCATGCATTTGGTCTCGTGCAGTTGATACGCACAACAGAGTTTGATGTTATATTATATCCTTGCGCACAAAATGAGACATGCCTTCATAATTATGTGGGATGAACAATGTTGTTAGGTGCCGGTTTGTGTGGCTAGACCCGCTAGATAATCAAAATTGCGGATATGGAAGTACACACGTTTTGTTAAGTCACGTAAAAACAACGGATATGCTCCCAAAAGCTAATCTGCGTTATATGGTGCTTTACCAGTGCAACGACTGGCAACAGCAAGTGGTCTTATTATATGCCATAGGCAAAAATATAATGTGGACGTAAGCATGATTGACTGACAGGAAGTAACCATGAATTCGATACATTATCATTCATCATAACTCTGTTACTTTGATAAGTTTATCATCGTTGTTCATTTACTAGTCTCTATTAAGATTATGTGGGCCTCTAGCACATAAAATATAATAACATTCACAAATAATATGCACGTGAGGGAATGACATACACAAAGATGTAATGAATTATACCATTATCATCCATCCGATCCGGTTTTAAAGATTCTTGTTGTTTCCGTTCTGTATATCAAAGGGCAGAATACAACTTACATTTACTTTCTACTTTGCATGACAGATGAACAAATAGTACAAAGGTATGAATGACACAGGCAGAAAGGAAAGAAATATGCAGAGAGAAAGAAAATAAATATGTAGAGAGAAAGAGAAGAAATATACATGAACAAAACAATGACTAATGTCATTATTGTTTGTACTAGTTTACATCATACGTATCTTGGAATACCTTTCTATGCTTGAGTGCATATACTAAATGTGCAAATACTGAGTTAAATGTATCATTGTTTCTACCTCGCAGTGCATACAAATTATCCTTTGAAGGGTCGATAAAAACACATTTAGGTAAATACATTTTGCGAAGCATTTCAAAATCTCCATTCCGATCTAATTTTACTTTTACAAAAGAGATATATTCTTTTGTGTTATGGAGTATAACCGTATCTGTCGTATGGAGTATAACCGTATCTGTCGTATGGAGTATAACCGTATCTGTCGTATGGAGTATAATCGTATCTGTCGTATGGAGTATAACCGTATATGTCGTATGGAGTATAACCGTATCTGTCGTATGGAGTATAATCGTATCTGTCGTATGGAGTATAACCGTATATGTCGTATGGAGTATAACCGTATATGTCGTATGGAGTATAATCGTATCTGTCGTATGGAGTATAACCGTATATGTGGTATCTAGTAGGCCTATTATTGTATATATGGTATGGATTATAATTGTATTTGTAGTATGGGTATAATTGTATCTGCGGTATTGAGTATAACGGTATATGTGGTATGGAGTATAATCGGATATGTTGTATGGAGTATAACCGTTTTTTGTGGTATGCAGTATAATCGGATATGTTGTATGGAGTATAACCGTTTTTTGTGGTATGGAGTACGCCTATAATCGTATATGTGGTATCGGTTATAATTGTATATGTAGTATAGAGTATAATTTTATCTACCCATACTGACACTAATATTCAGAATGTCACTATGCATGCAAAATAAGTTAAGATACAACAGGTTTGCCATGATATCAAGATTTAGTTCTCGACTAAAGTTTGATTTAATGAATATGTAAACTCTTAATATATCCAGTTCATTAATTTTGCATTCCAGGTTTTTGTGTCAATATTTACGTAAATATGAGTTCATCTCCAACACCTTGATTATACCAAGCCTCTCTAAACCCATAGGAAATGGGTATACATAGGAAATGGGTCTACATTTGATTTCATCAGCCCTATTTTACAACTTACATCTGTAAACAATATCCTGATTGCACCGGGCATTTCCAAACGATGAGAAATGAGTATGTGTTTGTCTTGAACTTAATTATAGTTGCATTTTGAATCCAATTTCAGGAAGCCTTCGGTTGGACATTTTGGATGCCAGTATTTTATAATCTTAATCATGCAAAAGTATTGAAGACTGTTACCGTCAATTACAGCCATTGCCAAGCGTCTTGCGGTACAGCTTGTAACTATCAGTACACATTTACAGTAGTTCGCACGTACTCTCTCAATATCAAACAGTTCACTTAGGCCCCAAATTTCAGCCCCACATGATTGAACAGATAACATATTGTTAAACATGTCAATTTATAATTTTCCAAACCTATGCAACTTGTCATTGACTGAGAATAATACCTTCCATACTGAATATTTTGGCATTTATGCCAAATACTAAG
The DNA here is from genome assembly GCA_028554795.2 of Sinohyriopsis cumingii. Taxonomy (NCBI): domain Eukaryota; kingdom Metazoa; phylum Mollusca; class Bivalvia; order Unionida; family Unionidae; genus Sinohyriopsis; species Sinohyriopsis cumingii. The sequence goes on from CM068829.1 coordinate 119,040,037, forward strand.
TGATGAGAAGACCAGCCCTAGATATTTATAATACGAAGCCACTTTTAATTTTTAAATCTCCAAGTACCATTTTTCATGCTCCCGTATGCAGTGTCCTTTACCGTACACGCACACATTGGTACATGTATTGTCATTGATCATATGGACAGATACCAAGACGCATATGGATACATTCAGCAGAGACAGGGAGAGATACAAACCTAGACAGGTAGAGAAACTAGTTAAATTGTATAGGATCTAATATAGTACTAAAATGTATAATTAGATAGTTATATAATTTCTTACAGACCAAGATGAGTAATACATATCAGTACTCCCTCTTTGGGTCATCCATTCTTTGAAGTCAAAATAGTAAAGATGCAAAATTAAAAAAAAATACAGCAATGAACCGAATAATCATCAATCGCCTGGATTAACGTAAATATTTCACAATGGTGAAGATGTGCACTTTGACTTCGGGTCTGACGAATGGGTATTTTCTTGTATTGCCCATATTTATTCTTGCTTGCGGTCACTGACGTGCAGGGAAAAAAATCACCAACTTTCTTTATCTCTTTGACTTCATCCTAGTAAGTTTATTATTTCTTAATGAATGTGTGGATGAAATACTACTGAGAGGTTCTCTTTATTCGTATAATTCACAATTTTGGCCAGGAGACGATTTTATTACTTGAACTTCTCGCATATATTGCTAACTCTACTAGGAGTGCAATGGATTAAGGGAGACAATTTGTCAAGCGACTGATAATAAAAAAACGGATTGTGTCCCTCCTACGGCGTCCTAAACCAATACTACTTCAAGTTTAATGTGGTATCTGGAGGAAAAGTATGTTCGCCGACAAACGCATAAAAGTTCGTCAGACTGAGAGTTTCAGTCTAAGAAAGTGTGATATTTGAAGATAAATTTATGCCCTCAATGATCACAAGTACGTTTATAGAAAAGAAAAGTCGTGATATTAGGAGAAAGTATTCTCATCCAATGATCACACAATTTGTCTTAGTTAAAGAGTGGAATTTGTCGAGAAAATATACTCATTCAATGACCACACACAAATTAATATTAGTTAAATTGTGGTATGGGAAGAAAAATTAGACCCATTCAATGACCACACACAATTAATATTAGTAAAAGTGTGGTAAGTGATGAGAAAATATATTCTTTCAATGACCATACACAATTATTATTAGTAAAATTGTTGTATGTGAAGAGAAAAGAGACTCATTCAATGACTACACATAAACTAATAAGAAGAGTCAATATGTGGTGAGAAAAAGTCACCAATGATCACCATAAAGAAGTTGAAAAAGGAAATGTCAAACCAATCTTCTGAGAGGGCAGGAACTAAATGTTGAAGATATAAATATTCCAAACTCATGAAAATGGATCCTAGATGAAATATAGAAGTAAGAAAGTTACTGATATCTGAATCAGAGGAGGAATTGAAGTTCTACATTTCAATACTGAAATTACAGTTTTAACTTTAGTATCTTAACATTTGTAAACTAGTGAAATTGTTAATCAGATAAAACAATTTCATAATAAAAACTACATAAATTGTAGAATTAGCTGAAATCTAAAATTAAAACCGACACCCATGTCTTGCTATATTGACTTTTCAACCTGACTGTTACATGATGCTGTACATACCCAAGGAATCTGGGCTTCATACACTCAGCTGCTTCGTTGTTTGTTCATCAGTTTGCTGGCTACTGATTCGAACTTTCCTAGACCTTAGATATCGTATAGTTTGACTTTAGCTGGAAAACCGTTGATAGTTGGAATACTGTTGGAAAAGTGTTGAATATTGGAGTTGGAAATGTTTTGGATAGTGGAGAAAACTTGGAAAATTGTTGGAAAATCCTAATTCGTCTTAAGATTAGAAATCTACGTTAAAAGGATAATTATTTATAATCAATAATGTATATTTGGTGAAACTAATATTAGATGAAAATACTTTGTTGAAAATTTATCAAAATCCATTCTGAACCACATTTTGGTAGCAAATATCGCCCTTTGTACGGTGTACGATACAGGACATAGTATGCGCATGCTCAGTAGGCAATGACCGCGAACTACGAAGGCTACGTGCAGCCATGGATCAAGGGTAGCCCAATAGTTTCTATAAGAAGTGGTGGCATCCAATAAATATTATCTCCGGTAACTAAACATGGGTTACACGAACATGTACACATATTGTGTACAATCAGCTGATAGTTCTGGCGGCTCTTATTAGTCTTAACTGCGACCCCTCGGAACAATGCACACACTAAAAACATCTTTATGGTAGTAAGGTGATAGTTGTGATCTTATAAGTTGTAGATTATAGTGTTTGTAACAAGAAGATGGTCGCTATCGTTTAACCGGCTTGAAGCAGCTGTTCCGTTTTTTATTGCCGTTTTCATGATATTTGTGCTTGTTGCCTGTTTTCATCTTCGTTATTGTGTTCATTATGTATTGGCTGTTAAATTCGTATGTGTTTCTTCATCTTCTTTTTTTGGAAATGAGAACAATTAGACTTTTTATCAGCTGTCTTGCTCCACTGTTTTTGAACAAACCTTCATCACGTGATAATCACCATTCAACCCGTTTATGCTACGATGGACCCGCATTAATTGCTTTAAATGATCACTCCTTGGCTCTCTACACGACATTGTGCTCTAAACTAAACGAACTGGGACTACATTCATCATTATCTAAATGTAAACAGTAGCGAAAAAAGAAACGTTGTTTCAAAGCTGGCCGGCGTAGAACATGAACAAGAATTCTAGTTTTCTCCCTTATTTCGGCTCAACAATTTAAAAAAAAATTCGACCGTTAATGTAGATAACCTAATTCAAATCCCTATTAATTCGTCAACCTTTGTGTCAGCTATCCAGGTGATACCTCTGCGTATTGCATTATGCAATGTCCAGTCAGTAGGACCACCGGAAAAGCGCACATAAATAGTTAATTTTATCAACGACCAGAATATTGATGTCTTTTTCCTGACAGAAACATGGCTAAAAACATCAGGCGATGAGTCCAAGTGTGCGGATCTAACACCCACTGATTACTCCATCAAGTCGTTCCCCCGTAATTCTCGCGGAGGTGGAATTGCTATCATCACAAAGAACTCCATGTTAAAACGTCTTAAACACACCACAACATTCAATTTCGACCACACATTGTTTGAACTAGTCCAAACCACACTCACATTGGAGCAAAGGTCAGTCCATTTTTTCTGTCTATACCGCCCTCCTCCTAGTAGAAAAAAACAAGCTGGCTGACTCTCTCTTTTTGGAGCAGTTTCCGAATCTCCTGGACTATGGAAATTCGATAGGTGGTAACCTGATTATTCTTGGAGATTTCAACTTCCACTTTGACTGTCCCGGAAACCCAAATAAATCAAAACTCATAGATTCCATTAATGTTTTCAACCTCAGATAGTCAGTTAACCAACCCACCCATAAACATGGTCACATTTTTGACTGGATTCTTCATAGACCTGGTGATAACATTCTACGGTCCTCCCTGGTATCCCACGACCTTGCATCAGATCACCTCTGCATTATATGCCATCTTGACGTATCAGTCCCTAACCCTACACCTTTATCTGCTACTAAGAGAAACCTCCGTATGATAAATAGAACCAAACTAATGCACGACATCCAAACTAACCTAACAACTTGCTTACCTCCTACCGCAGAACAGCTCGATAAGTGCCATCTTGACGTATCAGTCCCTAACCCTACACCTTTATCTGCTACTAAGAGAAACCTCCGTATGAAAAATAGAACCAAACTAATGCACGACATCCAAACTAACCTAACAACTTGCTTACCTCCTACCGCAGAACAACTCGATAAGTGCCTGCGTTCATTGCTTGACAAACATGCACCAGCTACCCAGTGCAGAGTATCAATTCAAAAGTGTTCTCCATGGTATAGCAGTGTTAGGGACCAGCTTCGCACTGCTAAAAGAGACCACCGTAAAGCTGAGAGACTTTGGCTTTTCACCAGATTCACTATTCATAAGCAAATCTATGAAGCCACTAAGAAGAATTTCACAAATATAGTCCATGCAGCGAAATCATCCCACTACTAAGATCATGTTGTCTAATGTTGTAAAGCGCTTAGAGCTTCTAAAGATTAGGCGCTATACAAAGTCCTCATTATTATTATTATTATTTGACGAACTGTCATCAATTATCGTCAAGACTAGAAAATTTATGTCTGTTACGAGAGAGAGAGAGAGAGAGAGAGAGAGAGAGAGCGTCCACTGTGATACTTTGATATATTTTATTTGGGTGGAATCTACAAACTTCTTTCAGCCAAGATACCTAATCCCACCTCTCAATGATCTGGCTTTGTCTAGAGTCCACTATTAACTCAATGATCTGGCTTTGTCTAGAGTCCACTATCAACTCAATGATCTGGCTTTGTCTAGAGTCCACTATTAACTCAATGATCTGGCTTTGTATAGAGTCCACTATGAACTCAATGATCTGGCTTTATCTAGAGTCTACTATTAACTGAATGATCTGGCTTTATCTAGAGTCATGATCTGGCTTTATCTAGAGTTCACTATCAACTCAATGATCTGGCTTTATCTAGAGTCCACTATTAACTCAATGATCTGGTTTTTTCTAGAGTTCACTATCAACTCAATGATCTGGCTTTACCATTAGTCTACTATCAACTAAATGATCTGGCTTTATCTAGAGTCATGATCTGACTTTATCTAGAGTCCACTATCAACTCAATGATCTGGCTTTATCTAGAGTCCACTATCAACACAATGATCTGGCTTTATCTAGAGTCCACTATCAACTCAATGATCTGGCTTTATCTAGAGTCCACTATTAACTCAATGATCTGGCTTTGTCTACAGTCCACTATGAACTCAACGATCTGGCTTTATCTAGAGTCCACTATCAACTCAATGATCTGGCTTTATCTAGAGTTCACTATTAACTCAGTGATCTGGCTTTATCTAGAGTCATGATCTGGCTTTATCTAGAGTTCACTATCAACTCAATGATCTGGCTTTATGTAGAGTCCACTATTAACTGAATGATCTGGCTTTATCTAGAATCATGATCTGGCTTTATCTAGAGTTCACTATCAACTCAATGATCTGGCTTTACCTATAGTCTACTATCAACTCAATCATCTGGCTTTATCTAGAGTCATGATCTGGCTTTATCTAGAGTCCACTATCAACTCAGTGATCTGGCTTTATCTAGAGTCCACTATCAACTCAATGATCTGGCTTTATCCAGAATACCCTACTGTTATGTATATTTGATTTAATTTATATCTGATTTAATTGTTTGTAAGTTTTAAAATATTTCTGTTTTTTAGTTTCATTATATGTCAAAATAATTTTGTTCTGATTACTTTTTGCAACTCGCACTTTTTCCAGAAAATAGTTTGACCTTGACTGTTCATTTTTGTAAACACATAAGGCTGACCTGGTTTCCGACCTTAATTCAAATTTAGTAAGTCACGTCAACAATATTTTTTAAATCATTTATTTTTATTGTATGAATCATAAGAGTGAGATCGAGTCCGTATTGAATACGTGACCCCAGGCTTGTTAATAGTTTTTGAGTGAAGTAAACAACATTTTTCTCAGAGTAAAATGATTGGTTCTTGTCAGAGCCATGCTGAGAGTACGTGATGTTAACATGATCATGTGACCTCTATCAGGCCAGCTGTTTTGCGCGATATTCAAGTTTTTAAACCATTGCTTTGAGATAGATCTCTCAGATGGGCTTCTATACACTAGGACGTGAAGGTGTTTCTTTTGTTGTGTCATTTTGGGAATTACATTTTTATGTTCATTCGAATTATTTTGGATTCTAAAAGATTAAGTCGTTTCTCTGGAAATATTTTGAGTGCTCATGCGGAATTCTTGAACAAAGAAATTTCAGTAATTCAAAAACCGGATTTTTTTTTTTTTTTTTTTTTTTTTGTTTCTACATGAAACTGTAGACTTCAACATAATACAGGATACAGCATACGTCATCGCCTTCCATCTTGGATTCATCGTCGGGACTCGAACTTAAATTCATTAGAACATTTCAATATTAGAATTTCTAAAATTTTATTCGTGGATTTACAATATTTTTCTCCAAGGAAATAAATAATTTGTTAAATTTTTAAAAGCTTTTTGTTTTCAGTCTTTCTTGTGTTACTGTTTAGTAGAGCCTAAATACGTAACATAAGACTATCAACTCAGTGATCTGGCTTTATCTAGAGTCCCAATCAACAACATTCTTCCTCTTCAAATACTGTGTTGATCTCCACTCATTTTAAATGAATACCCACGATCATTTACAATTTATCTTTCCAAAAACAATTGTTATATATATAGTAGTTAAGTGTCCTGGATGTTTCGTTATAATAATAATAATAATAATAATAATAATAATAATAATAATAATAATAATAATAATAATAATAATAATTAGTAGTAGTAGTAGTAGGAGGATCAGGATAAGTGTTTATAGTATTATTATATAAGACCCTGGAAGTTTTAATCCATACTATAGAAAATGTATTACAGCTACGTCCTTATTTTCTGCAATTGTCAAATCTGTACGATTGAGCTGCTAATACAAACTGAGCCTGATCATAAGTATAAATACGTACCTGGATATTTAACACATCGTAATAGGTCAATGTTCCAGCTAGAAAACTGGGCATAAATCACTACGTAGTTTAATCAGAGACATACATTATTGCTTCATGTCTAATTTCTTTCTTTATGAATGGTGTACTTTTCACGTGTTCTTAGACATATATCTGTACTTCCTGTAAAATAGCCAATTTTTTTGTCCATTAAATATTGCATTTCTAAACAAAAGCAATATTAATAAGGTAAGCTTTCCACTGAAAATTGCTCAATGCATCAATTTCATTCCAGTAGACACTTTTCGTTAACTTCATGAGCACATGCCACATTACATTTCCTTATTTAAAACAAAATAAGTTTGATATCTTACTATTATGGCTTGAATGTTCTTTTCGTCATTTTCTTCAGTTAGTTTAATATATTTACAACTGGTGTCACGTTTTACAAAGCAATAAGAAAACTTTCAAGCGTGAAAGTTCAATTTGTTTTAAAGGATTTTTTATCATTGGAAAGTAAAGCAAGAGTCACCTTTGTGTACTTGAAATCACCATTCACCATAGTGAATATCATAGCAAATAATATTAGATCAAAATGCCTTCTAATACAAATGATACTATGGAAAGACACGCCATCCCTTCATAAATCCATCCATCCACCGATCTATCCTCTACTCCATCCATCCATATTGGAAATAATAATTATTCATGGGACGTAAGACAGTACGATAGAAAGGCAGAAGAAAATGAAGCAAATATGAAGATGTAGCTGATGAGTTATTGTGCTCCTGGAAACTAAGCACCGTATTATAATCATCATTATTGCCAAATTTATCATCATCATCATCATGAACAACGACAACAACAACATCATCATCCTCCTGGAAACTAAGCACCGTATTATAATCATCATTATTGCCAAATTTATCATCATCATCATCATGAACAACAACAACAACATCATCCTCATCTTTCTTATATGTAAATAAATGCTAAACGTTTATTGCCTTAGAGCAAAATAGATCAACATACTAATGTTAACCAATAATTATTTTTTTAAAAAAAACTTTTATAATGATTATATTTGGAAATTATCATATTTTGTCCGTGGTTTAGTATACCTTGTTACTTAATGCTTCCATAAGCTACCTACATAGCAATGTACTTTGCATACACCTTTACTTGGCAACAGCATTTGGCCCTGCCATATGGCATAGGCAAAGATATAATGATGACTTATGTAATGTTGATTGACACGACAGAGACATGAAATCAATTACATTATCATTCATCATAACTCTATTCCGGTGATATGTTTATCTATGTTGGTCAATCACTAGTCTTTATTAAGGTTATGTAGGTCGCTGTCACATATTGCATAATACATGTAACATTAACAAATAATATGCCCGTGAGGAAATATAAACATGATATACATAAACATATGATTAATTATATCATCATTGTTCATCAGAGGTTTGCATAATAAGATTCGTGGAGTTTCCGTTCTATATTTCACAATTTAGAATAAAATTTACATTTACTTCTAATTTTCATGGGAGATAAACAAATAGGAACAATGATGTGAATGATATATAGAGGAAGAAAAGGAACATACTTAAACAAAATAAGGAGTAATATCGTCATTATTATTCGCCATACAAAATAAGGAGTAACGTCATTATTATTCGCCATACAAAATAAGGAGTAATGTCGTCATTATTATTCGTTATACAAAATGAAGAGCAATGTCGTCATTATTATTCGTCATACAAAATGAGGAGTAATGTCGTCATTATTATTCGTCACACAAAATGAGGAGTAATTTCGTCATTAGTATTCGTCATACAAAATGAGGAGTAATGTCGTCATTAGTATTCGTCATACAAAATAAGGAGTAATGTCGTCATTATTATTAGTCATACAAAATAAGGAGTTGTTGTTGTTGGATTTAACGCCATTTTTCAGCACACGATAGGCTATGCATGGCGGCCGGTATTAACGGTGGAGGAAGAACCCTGGAAAAACCCAGGGAAGAACCACTGACCCACGAGAAGCTACTGGCAAGCTTTCTCACATATCCACATTGGCCGAATCCTAGACTTGAACCCACGCAGACAGGTGAGATGGCAGTGATCCGTAATGGAGAGCGGTTTAGACCACTCGGCCACTCTGGGCCCCAAAATAAGGAGTAATGTCGTCATTATTATTCGTCATACAAATTAAAGAGTAATGTCATTATTATTCGTCATACAAAATGAGGAGTAATGTCGTCATTAGTATTCGTCATACAAAATTAGGAGTAATGTCATTATTATTCATCATACAAAATGAGGAGTCATGTCGTCATTAGTATTCGTCATATAAAAAAGAAGTAATGTCGTCATTATTATTCGTCATACAAAATAAGGAGTAATATCGTCATTATTATTCGTCATACAAAATAAGGAGTAATATCATCATTATTATTCGTCATACAAAATAAGGAGTAATGTCATTATTATTCGTCATACAAAATGAGGAGTAATGTCGTCATTAGTATTCGTCATACAAAATTAGGAATAATGACATTATTATTCGTCATACAAAATGAGGAGTCATGTCGTCATTAGTATTCGTCATATAAAAAAAGAAGTAATGTCGTCATTATTATTCCTCATACAAAATAAGGAGTAATATTGTCATTATTAATTGTCATACAAAATAAGGAGTAATGTCATTATTATTCGTCATACAAAATGAGGAGTAATGTCGTCATTAGTATTCGTCATACAAAATAAAGAGTAATGTGATTATTATTCGTCAGACAAAATGAGGAGTAATGTCGTCATTAGTATTCGTCATACAAAATAAGGAATAATGTCGTCATTAGTATTCGTCATACAAAATTAGGAGTAATGTCATTATTATTCGTCATACAAAACGAGGAGTAATGTCGTCAGTAGTATTCGTCATTCAAAATAAGAAGTAATGTCATTATTATTCGTCATACAAAATAAGTAGTAATCGCCCCCTTCGATGGAAATTTCCCACAGATTTATAAAGCCAATGTTCATCCTGATGTGACAAATGTTGTACGCACACCCTGGGGCCCCGAGTGGCCGAGTGGTCTAAAGCGCTCTCCGTTACAGATCACTGCCATCTCACCTCTGTCTGCGTGGGTTCGAGTCTAGGATTCGGCCAATGTGGGTATGTGAGAAAGCTTGCCAGTAGCTTCTCGTGGGTCGGTGGTTCTTCCCGGGGTTTTCCAGGGTTCTTCCTCCACCATTAATACTGGCCGCCATACATAGCCTATCATGTGCTGAAAAATGGCGTTAAACACCACAACAAAAAAAAGTACGCACACCCATTCGGAATCAAAATAAACTGTTAACCCACACCGAACGGCTTTCTGAACAGGGGACTTCTACTTCGACCAGGATAGAGAACGTTAGGCATCCGATTACTAGCAACAGTAATGTGAAAGGTATTGACTTGAAAACCCCTCCAAGCAAGATACCTACCGTTATTGGGGGTCAGGTAGAAAGACCTAGATCATTTGGTAAATCAGGTTTAGAAATAGGTTCAGAGAGTATTGTTGGACATGAGGATGTTGATGACAATAATGAGAATGTTGTATTTGAAGGTGTAGTTAGACGTAGAACAAGGCGCTTTTATGTGGGTGGCATTGGCGTCAAATCTACTGCTGAAGGCCTCGGTAAATTCTTGAAAGAATACGATATAGATCCGTTATCCATAAAGTTTATCCACAGTAGACGTAATTGTCTATCGGCCAAGCTGACTGTATATAATTCAGACTGCAACACTGTTGAAAATGATGCAACATGGCCAAAAGGTGTTCATGTAAGAAGGTGGTATGGGAATCAATCTTGGCGAGACAGGTTTAGCAATCGCGATCAGGAGGCAAATGAAGGTGCAGGATGCGATATTCCGTGACTAGGGTGACAGTTAATTGTTCATAAATTTGCCATTATGTTCTGTCGTAAGTTAATGTGTTTTGTCATCTTTGTCATTTTAGTCCTGCTTTCACGATGCATAAGTATTAATATGCCTATATTGCAAGTTAATATGAATCTTAATATACTGACCTGGAATGTTAGAGGAATTATGTCCTCTGCTCTTAGCTTTAGTTGTTGTTGTTGTTGTATGTTTTAACGCCATTTTTCAGCACAAGATAGGCTATACATGGCGGCCAGTATCAATGGTGGAGGAAGAACCCAGGAAATCCCCGGAAAGAACCACCGACCCTCGAGAAGCTACTGGCAAGCTTTCTCACATACCCACATTGGCCGATCTTAGCTTTAGTGCAATGCTGGATAAATATAATGTTGACGTAGCTTGCGTAACTGAACATAAACTATTACAGCACATACTTCCATTTTGCGATACTATTCGTTCTGATTATAAATGCACTGCTAAGGCAGAGGATATTTCCTCTAATAGCACGTTAATAAAATGTGGTAAAGGAGGAGTTGCAATCTTCTGCAAAACTTCTCTCATGAAATATGCTAACTTTATAGATGAAGTTAATAGTGACAGAGTTGTTGGCATAGAATTCAAATTTCCCGATATGCAAAATGTATATATTTTTTGTGTATATATACCGACCCTATTATATGGCATAGATTATTACAAAGCGCAAATTGAGTTGATTCAAAATCTCTATGATCAGTACTCACAGCTGGGGGACGTGTATTTTACTGGTGATTTCAATGCAGTAGCTGAACCAGACACTTTCAGAGATTACAAAGATAGAGTATTTCATGAGTTCTTACGATATAATAATCTAGTGAGTGCTGGACATTTAATAATATGCACTGGTTCCCGTTATACGTTCACCCCAGCAAGAACGATGATTGATCATTTTGTACTGTCGGATCAATGCATAGGTAGATTACGAAGTGTGCACATTGTTTCAGATCACGAAGAGCACGTGATATCTGACCACCTCCCTATCCTTACTTCCCTTCATACAATGACCTGTTGGAGAGACTTCAGACAGTCTATGAAGAGAAACAACATAGCCTGGAAAAAATTAAACGCTGATATCTTGAAAAACTATCAATCTGAGCTGGACCTTCGCCTGAAAACTTTAGATATAGATACTGTTTCGGACAATGTTGATAGCTTTTACCGGCACATTGGTTATGCAATACAGCAGTCAAGCGACATCGCGCTTCCAAAGTCTAAATTCAATTATCATGCCAAACCATACTGGTCAAATGAACTCAAAGAAGCACATAAACTTCAAAGACAAGCTAGGTATACTTGGATAAATGAGGGAAGACCGAGGGGTTGTCAATTTAATTCTTACAGAGAATATAAAGATAAGAAGAGAGACTTTAGAAACGTTCAAAAACTGGCTGTGGAAAAATATATGGGGGAGGTGTATGAAGAAATTGAAAAAGCACATGAATGCGATGTAAGACACTTTTGGAAAATGATCAACATTAAGAGAGGGAACAATATAAATTTTTGTCAGGAACTATCAACTGATGGAGTTTGTGTCCGTGATGATGATTCCATCACAAATGGCTTTGCCAGATACTATGAGGACATTCACACGCCGAATTTAAACCATAGTTTTGACGGAAACTTTTATGAATTTATAGAGAGAGAATTAAATCGGGGTCTACAGGACGAAGTAAGCCATATCGAGGCCTTACAGACCAGTATCAGTTTAAACGAAGTAAGAGAAATCATTAAAGGTCTAAAGAAATCAAAAGCATCGGGCCATAATCAAATTTGCAATGAACATTTGATCTATGGCAGCGACTACCTCATCGAGTGTATGACAATTTTATTTACTCGGATGATTGATCAATCTTACATACCTGTAGATTGCAAAAAAAAAAGGGTTAGTAATACCACTGTACAAAGGTAACAGAAAATCAAAGAACTCCCTCGAAAGTTACAGGCCTGTTACTTTACTGCCTGTTATCTACAAAACCTTTGAGAAAATTATTCATGAACGTTTGGTAACTTGGCTCAAAGATACTAATTCTAGTATATCCAGTTCACAACAACATGGTTACCAAAAAGGTTTAGGCTGCACAACAGCGAGTTTTGTGCTGTTGCAATCAGTACAATATAATGTAAACATGGGTTCACGGGTTTCTGCTACTTTTCTTGATACAAAAAAGGCATTTGATACCGTGTGGCACGAAGGACTGCTTTTTAAATTATTCACGTTGGGAATTACGGGTAAATCATTTTTGATATTTTTTAACATGTATACAAATTTACAGAGTAAAGTTCTTGTAAATGGGCAATTTTCAGATTGGTTCTCAATTGGCCAAGGAGTGAGACAACGGGGTGTTTTGTCAACCTTGATGTACACAATATTTATAAATGACTTGCTGCTACAGTTAGAAAATAGTAGATTTGGAGCAAAGATTGGATCCTTAGCTGTGGGAAATCCAACCCTAGCTGATGATATTTCACTTTTGGCTATATATCCTAGCAATCTACAAAAGCTGTTAGATATAGCATACGACTACAGTAATAAGTGGCGATTCGAGCTTAGTGTCACAAAGTCATACATTATCATTTTCGGACCCCAATACAAGAATTATATCAATATGAAATGGTATCTTGGCCCGTCATGTTTGCCGGTTACCGATTCGGCAACACACCTGGGTCACCGGATTAACTCAAAGCTGACGTCGCATGACGAAATACTCGATGCATGCAAGAAAGGGAAAAAGTCTTTTCACGGTCTGTTTGGTATTGGCATTAAACCGAATGGTTTAAATCCTTTGGTTGCTGCAAATGTAATTAAAAAGGTAATTTTCCCTTCAATGTTTTATGGAAGTGAATTATGGTGTAACATTTCAAAAAGTGACCTCGCTTTATTGGATAAAACTCTGAGGTATTTTGCCAAACATTTACAAGGTTTTCCAATACATACAAGATCAGACATTGCCCTGGGAATGCTAGGATGGACATCAGCGCAGTCCGAAATTGATAGAAGAAAATTGATGTTTTTACACAGATTGTGTTTGATACCTAACAATGTACATACTAAACGTGTGTTTAACGTTGCGTTATTTCACTTCATTTTGAGCGGATGCATGTCAAGCTGCGGGTTAATTTCAAATTTATATTATACCTCAAAGAAGTTTGACTTGCTCGGGTATCTAACTGATTATTTACATCATTCTGAAATTCCAGATAAACATAATTGGAAAGAAATTGTAAGGTCAAAAATTGTTGGTCTTGAAAATAGCCTCTGGAGAGTTCGTATGTCTAATCAAGCAGATTTTGATAGATTCTCTTCGATACACGAATACTTACGACCTGCCTCAGTGTGGCAGTCGGCTAAAACCAGACAACACACTAAGGTATTTACATATGTAGCTAAACTATGGACTGCTGTTCCACAAACACAGCTTGATATGTGTATTAGATGTGGGAATGTTTATACAGACTTGATACTTCATTGTTGTGTTAGTTGTCCTTATATGTCGAACTTTGAAATTCTTTCTGGGATTTCCTTACTGATAAATTTCCCCTGAGCCTGCACATTACGTTATTTAATGCAGAAGATGAGCTGCAACTACAATATCTTTTAGGTAAAAGTTTACCATCAGGAGTAATCAACAAAGAAAACTCCAAGCTATTCGTCCTGTATGCAGCATACTTTGTCATGCAGTGTACAGCTATCTTCTGTAAATAAGGTACTGAAACTTGCAACTTATGAGTTGACGAACACTTTGTTGATTGATATTGTGTAAGAATTTGTATTCTAATATAGAATTATTTTTTTTTAATATCTATTGATTGTATTCAGATGATTTATTCTTATATCATGTAATCTTCCATGGAAGGAAATAAAGATGATGATGATGATGATGATGATTCGTCATACAAAATAAAGAGTAACGTCATTATTATTCGTCATACAATATAAGGAGTAATGTCGTCATTATTATTCGTCATAGTTTACATTACAAGTATCCTGGAGTAATGGGGTGATGTCTAGCACTGGGGCATCATGCTGCAGACACGTAGCATAATGTTCCACCCAGCCATGTTATCTTAACACCAGACCGACCAGTCCTAACACTAGCCTCTTGAAGCTAAGCACTGAGCGAGGCAGCTGCTAGTACCATTTTAATAAGTCTTTGGTATGACTCGGCCGGGGTTCGAACCCGCATCTGAGGCGGACGCTTAAACGGTCTAACAACTAGGCCGCCGGAGTGGTTGTAACAGTGATAACCTGTTTCATGAAAATCCTTGATCATATGCTAATTAATCGGCTTCGTTATCACTGAACTGGTGTTTCGTCTCTAGATACCACACCTAATTTTATTATGTTCACTTGCTACATAGAAAAACTTACAAAAGATAATTGCGTCGATAAAATGCTGTATAGGCTACAAAATAAAAAAGTTTGATTAATGAAATTTTGCAAAGAAAGCATCATTTAATTAAATAAATTACTGACAAACTGTTAGGTTAAAATAAGTAGAGAGAGAGAGGAGGAGGAGGAGGGAGTTGTGCAATAAATCTTGAACTTAAGGATTTAGCCCACTGCTTTTTTCACAGCTTTGCTTCATTTCATTTAATTTACATGCAGAGTTAAGCCACTTTATTATTATTCGTGACAATTTGGATAAATATCTTTTTCAATGAAGATAAAGCATCTTAACTAGTAAAAAATACTACAAAATACTACAGAATGTAAAGAAGTTGAATCATTTTAATATAGATTTAAAACGAGGGGGCCTCTTAGTAATGAAAAAGAAAGCCCTCAACCGATTTAAACATACAAAGCTAGCTTCGGATTTACTGATATATAAGCAAAAGGAAGCTAGCACAGGACCGTAATAAAAAAGCGTAAACTAACTCATGTCGTACGTACTGCTCCACACTCAATCATCATACGAACTCTAAGGAGGTCTGGGTAAAATTTAAAGCCATGAGAGGGAAGGTCCCGAGAACAACGCCAAAAATATCAGGAGCCGACACCAATTAGGATAAAGCAGAAGAATTAGCAAAACATTTTGCAAATTCAAACAGTTATAACGATCACTCTGCAAAATTTATGGAGCATGGACGGGCACTGGAAAAAGAAATTCCCCCACTATTCACAGACCAAACCAGCAATGATTCACCACTCAAAGACTATTTCAGCATCGATGGATAGAGAAAATCAATAATTATCAAAGAAAACCACATCCCCAGGAAAAGACAACCTGGTCTGTGACATCTATAAACATCTCCCAACAAATATGCAATAATCATACTTTACATGATCAACCTAATATGGAAAACTGGAAATATATCCACATTGTGGAAACAAGCAATAGTCATAGCCATACCCAAACCAGGAAAAGACCGCCAAAACCTAGCATCATACCGACCCATCTTCTTGACTAATACCATCTGCAAAGTCATGTAAACAGGGATCAATGACCGACTAAGACACCACCTTGAACAATATCACCTACTCGCCGAAAATCAAAGTGGAATTAAAACCAAACGATCCACTATTGACCAGTTAATTAGGCTTGAAGCCAGCATCCAACTTGCCTTCAATACCAAGCGGAAAAGAGATAGGCACCTAATTGCGATATATCTAGACCTCAAAAGAAACATGTGATATGGTCTGGACTAAAGGTCTAATCTCCAAACTCAGTCAGTACGATGTAACAAGACATATACACCGATGGATTCCAAACTTCCTAACGGGGAGACAAGTCAAAACCAGAGTAGGTGATGCACTCTCTGAGACCAATACTCTAGACAACGAAACTCCCCAGGGTAGCGCGATAAATCCCACGCTATTCAATCTCATGATCAACAACCTTAGCAATAATATGACCAGCAAGCTAGTAGAACTATCCCAATTTGCAGATGATAGCGAAATTTGGAAAGCAGGCAACCCCCACAGACAAAACAACATCAACCAGCTACAACAAAGTCTGAACGCTATCGGCATATGGGCAGAGAACTGGGGATTTAAAATATCAGATACCAAAACCGTAGGAATGCTTTTCTCTCCAACGAATAACCACATATCCCAAACGTTACTTACAAAACACACACATCCAATTTGTCAAAGAAACGTACTTTCTGGGAATGCTCCTAAACTAAATACTCGACTGGAAACCACACATAACTACCCTAATCAACAAATGCCAAAAAGACATCAACCTTCTAAAAATATTAAGGGGACAACGTGAGGAGCGGATCAACAAACACTGTTCATGCTCTACAAATCATTAATCAGGGCTAAATTCTACTATGGCTGCCAATTGCATGCCTCTGCAAACAGTGCTTTGCTCCAAAAATTAAACAACATACAACATAAAGTACTTAGACTATGCACGGAGACTCTACCCAACATATCGCTTGAGGAACTACAAATACTAACTGGAGATTTACCACTGCACCTGAGACGGGAAGAAAAAATATTAAGATATGTCAATACATAAAGACACCAACCCAACTAAAATAACGATCAAATAGTGCAACACCCTTTCAGTCAAAAACTAGTTCCAAACCCCCCAGGAAGTAAAATAATACATACACTCTGTGAAGAAATTGAACTACCAGGGACTCAAGCAGAACATTACCAAATGTGATCTTACTCCTTGGAAAAATAACTATCCTAAAATAAACCTGATTTCTCAGAACCTTGGATCCAAACAGCGAAATCCACTAAAAACCTTAACAGAAATCAAAAAAATCCTCGATGAAATCTACTCTGGATTTCTTAAAATCTGCACAATCGGATCCAAATCAAAAGAACTAAACAGGACAGCAGCTGCAATAGTAATACAGGAACACCAAGTCGAACTCGGCGCCAGACTACCCGACGGATGCTCCATCTACACAGCAGTATTCTGGGCAATAAATGGAGTACTCAGTTGGATTAAAACTCAAAACTACATCTAGTACGTCATTATAACTGACCCTCTAAGCGTACTGGTGCTCAAATCCCTAGAGACTCGCACATCAAAAAGCAGATGAAATATGCTAGAAGAAACTATGTTATCCATTAGTTAGATCGAAGACAAACAGCAAACCATCGAATTTATATGGGTACCTTCTCACGTCAATCTGACAGGCAACGACAGGCAACAATAAAGCTGACCCAAAAGCAAAAGACAATCTTACGAACACTGCAATAGAGCCTCTAAACTATAGTGTTCACGTTATATATAGTCAGATAAGAAGCAAAATAGACAAGAAATTGCAACAGGCCTGGGAAAACACCAACAAGGGTAGACATTTATACCAGCTACAAAAAGAGGTCACAAGAACAATCAAAACTCTTAAAGACCTGGAAACCAGCGACATCCGAATTATTAATAGGATCAACACAGGCAAAACGTTATTAAAAACAGCTTTGTAAAACATCTCAAGAAAGAGCCGAATCAAGCTATTAACTGTCCTCATTGTCCCATACCAGAAACATTAGACCACGCGTTTAACAACTGCCCCAAATACCAAACTCAACGAATTCAATTAAAAGAATAACAAATTAATAAACATGTCAAAAACTAACCATTTCCAAAAAATACAACTTTAACAGCAATAAATACAAGGGCTATAGCAGCAAGGTAAGATTGCTAGCCAAAGGGCAAACTTATCCCCCCCTTCGCCTTTTTTTTACATACCATTACGCAATGTGTCAAAACGAAACATGATTGGACCCAACTAATAAAAGAAAGCTGCAAGAAAAATAATAATAAATTTATAATTTTTGTAAAATAATATTTTATATTTAGACGAAAATTTAGATAACAAAGAAAAGCTTGGCGGGAGGGAGATATGGGAGAGGGGCTTGAGTTTACATCCCACTTAGGGGCATGTATCGCCTGTGCGCGGGCTGGATCTCTGCCCTCATCATTCACCTCACAACTCACTCTCCCTACTCTTTTATACTTACTATGTTCCCCCTCCAGTATGTTATTAACACGATACTAAATATACAGGTCTGAGTAAAATTACAAACAATACATTTAACCTTAGAATTAATGCATAAAAGGTGGCTAACCCCGCCATCAGGGCCAGTTGCACGAGGCAACAAATAATGGCAGGACAAAAACAAGCACCACAATTTTTAGCACCCCAACTATCCTAAGACTATAAGGTGACCCAGGCCCAGTCATCAACCACCCCTCTCTCGCACAAGGCGGAAATAAAAAATAGCAGACAAACAGTCTCCAAATTATCAACACACAACACGTAATTCCAACATAGCATATAGCCTCTCAGACCAAATACTCTAACCAACTTACAAATAAAAAAGGAGCACAATGTACTTGTCAAACAGACCAGTCGCTAACAACAAAACATACAGCAATGGAAGTCGAGTCAAAAAGCAGAACATCTAGCTCCAGCAAAGCAGCTAAAATAGTCACATCAGAATGGAAAAGAAAGAAAGAGGGACAAACAGACTGGAGAAGGAAGAAAGAGGGAAAAAGAAGAACGGACGACATCGACTTCTAAATTACCTAGTTACATGAGATTCTTCTTTAGGCTATTGAAGTCCTCTTTCAATAATAGCTCTATCCCCACAACCCTGACCTGATCCTTTGTATACCGCCATCAAAATTAAAATCTAAAGTAAACAGAGCGTGACTCAAACATGCATAGGGTGACTGACACCCAGCCAATTGGAAATGTTTTTGAAAATTAAAAGTACTCTATGTACACAAATTTCCAACTTCAGCTAAAAGTAACAATGAAATTATACAACTTAAAGGATATGGAAAATTACACGGGTGTCTCACACGCTATTGGAATCATGTATGTCCACTAGTATAACTGGACTAAATTTGATCATACGAACTCTGCCGTTTTCGGGCGTACTATTTTCGTGTGACGTTTCCGGGGTCCTTTTCCTCCTTCATCACCCGGACTTTGCTTCAGAATTAAAAAGTGCCACATTTGGACATAAAAACGGAACAGTAGTGGCACCATACCTACAGTCCCGACCAATTTATAATCCTGACCTTCAGGACTTAACCGGTCGCGAAAGCACCAGATGCACTGGCGACCTCAATGCTTTTCAGTTCAGTCTAGATTCGCGCCATTCACCATTGAATAAACCAAGATGGCAAGTAACCACCTTAATAAAATGAAGAAGCTGCAAGACGTTCTCGATAATTTGGGGATGATCGAAGAAATGTTAGTCAAACTGGATGACGATTTTTATTCTTACAGTCCCCATCGAGTCAATATGGAAATCAATAATTTAAGAAAATCAGGGGACATGTTAAAGGAAATATTAAAGAAGAAAAAGAGGAGGATGAAGAAGATAGAATAAAAATGAGGGAATGGAATGAAAAGATAGAAAAGGAAGAGGAAAATGAGAAGAGGAAGAAAAGGGAAGAGGAGACGGAAAAACAGGAGAAGGAAAAAAAGAAAAATAAGAAGACAACAGCAATAGCAAAACTAAGAAGATGGTGCAAGTAAAGAAGAAACTAGAAGAAAACAAAAAAAGGCCCTTTTCAGGGCCACTCATATGCCTCGAAAATATATTTATAGTTTCGGTGTGATATACTGATATTCATCAATCTATGTTTATGTGTTGTAAATTTCTGTGTGTATATCTCTACTGTATTTGTCTTTCCCTAGATTAGCACGTATTCAGGTCAAACCCTTGCCACATTGTCACCGATGTCTAGTACCGTGACGTCACCTCACCTGTCCCTATACCACAACCCAACTTTCCGTTGTCGCTATGCAGGCCCAATATTCACCATGTTCAATTCATTTTGACGCTAAACGTTCCCAGGGGGGTCTGAAAAGGCTGGACGCTAAACGTTCCCACGACCTTTTTGACTGGGATATCAATTGACGCTAATACGTCCCCTATAACTAATTATACTCACAATAATAGAACAAAGTACATTAGATATTGCGTGAAAAGCATCTGTGAATCAGTACAGACGAAGATAGTATATCAAAATGATATCAATACAAGATGCGATCGGGTTTCGTTCAACAAACAATCTTAGTACTATGCGCACTTGATCCACTTAGAAACCTGAGAAATAATAAGACACATAACTTGGCTTTATATTAGCACGATACAAATATCGCTAAAACGTCACTAGGCACAAACGAAACCTATAACGACGAAAGGAAAAGACGAGACTTCAAAAGGCGCTTTTCAGACTTGTAACTGTCATGTTGAATGGAAACATAAATGTCACCGGATGGTGTGTGTGTGTGTGTGTGTGTGTGTGTGTGTGTGTGTGTGTGAGAGAGAGAGAGAGAGAGAGATTTGGATTTTTAAAGTATCTTAAACAATTTTCCAGTCATATCGCTACGACGTCTTAAGTGCGGCAGCTTATAATGATATCTAACGCTTGAGCATCAAACTCCAGACAAGCAACACAAACCTCTTAATGCTGAGCGCCAAGCGAGGCAGCTGTAAGTACAATTGTTGTACGTCTTTGGTATGACTCGGCCTGGGTTCGAACCTGCGACCTTCCGCATCATATTCGGACGCTATAAGTACTTCTGCCACCGGAGCGGTCCGATCGTATCTGCACTTTTCAGAATTAGTTAATATAAATTATGGGATGGACCAAATATTAAAGTAAAAATGAAAAAGTAATATCCGCCATGAAAATTTGCACGGTAAAATAAACTAGGAGGTGTGCATCACGCTATATAGTGTTAAAAGGCATGACAATCAGATGGTATCGATGTCCTTCTGAGTGTTTTTGTTAAGGTAACTTGATTTATCACGTTACGTTCTTTATGATCTATTTTTAATACATTAACACATCTCGGATACTCCCCGAAAATAGAAATTAAATATGCATGGGAATTATCGAATTATTAGTTTTTTTACCAGTCCTCAGCAAAATATTTTCTTCAATCTTAAATAAAAGACGTAACTAACGTGATCAATAGATATTCTGTGTGAAGAACAAACTGGCTTTAGAAGTTGATATTCCACTGTAGATAATATAATTACTCTAAGCACATAGTTTCCCTGTGTAAATTTCTAATGAAATAAATGGGTGGTTTTTATGCTCTTTGTTATGATTATGAAAAAGCATTTGACGGTATTGATAGGATCTTACTTTCTCATAAAATAGTATATCAAAATATTGAATTATTCATAATTCTTACGATACCGAAAGCCATAACTACAAATATTAAAACTTCAGCGAAAATACAAATTACTCTAAATAAATATTTTGTCTGCCCTAATGGGGCAAGGCAATGTTGTGTTTTATCACTTTTTATTTTAATTATTTAAAGATTCACATTTCTGACTAGAACATTGGCGTAACATTAGAATCTCCTAAATTATTTGCACTTTTACAATGCATGTCAGTAGTTTTTGGTAATCTGTCTGAGATCTCGAATCCATGTATTTGATACAAAAATGATACCTATTTTGAATTACGTGTCGGACGTTTTGGGCTTTTACAAAGCAAATGACATTGAGGTTGTGCCTTGTCTATTTCTAAATACATTACTAATATGAAACATACACTCCAAATTCTTTTAGCTTTAATGAGTTAGGTAAAATGACAAAGCAAGTAGTAAGATATATAATAATTCGTAAGTACTGGTGCAAGGTATCAAAGACAACTGATGATATATTCCCAAAATAAGGTCATAATCTACAAATGACATGGGTCGAACACTGTGTGTCAGATAAATAATATTGAGAGCCTACTATTTTCACGAGGAGAGGAATTGAAGACGTTTGAGTTTATCAAAAGTTGGGTTATGCGAAACGGATTTTTCATGCATTTAAACAACGCTGCAAATAGAATTTTCTACAAGAACTAAATGGACAGCTAAATTCAGTGGATATATTACGATCCTATAAAAAGTGCAAGAACAATTTGAGTTATCAATTCACTTTAGAATGTTTGAACTCTTGTACAGAAATGAATTCAATTCAGGTTGTGCACCTGTATAAAACAGAACCATGCAGTATTTTCATCACAAAGCTAAAATTGCGACTTTACATGTTTTCACTATGAATATTTTCTTTCTCATTGGCCACAATGGGTAGGTAACCTATAATGGAAGAGGAAATAACTTAGATAATGGTAACAGAGCCAAATTATATTGCATAATATAATAGGAGTTATGTCTCTTGACATACCATCCAATATATATATATATATATATATATATATATATATATATATATATATATATATATATATATATATATATATATATATATGTGTGTGTGTGTGTGTGTGTGTGTGTGTGTGTTAGATAAGTTAAAACATATACTGCACTATCTTAAAGGGACAGAAGATCTACTGACAGATTAGAATTATTAGCAACGCAGAACTAGTTTGTTTCTTGTTTCGTCTATCTTTCTATTGTTTTTGAACTGCGGAGTATTTAAATGACCTGTTAGATTCTTATTTAGCTCCCAAACACTGGATTTGGTAAATAATTGAAGCTGGCCAGTATGTTCATCAACTGATACTGTATGTATGAGAGAGAGAGAGAGCATGATTGTAATACGTCAATATTCGTGACACATATACTGAAATTGCAATACAGCATTTGGTTTTATGTCTCTGTTTAAAGCTTTCCATGATTTTAATGATTGTTGATTTGATTACGGGGAGTCGGTATGGGGAATATATTTCGCAAATCGAGTAAACAGCTAATCACTAAAAGCAGGCGTCATAATGTACATAGACTGTATGGCACCAAGGATTACTTTCGTAAAATGGACCCTCCCTAATTTCTTACCACAGGAATTATCGTCATGTTTTATTGTATAAGTGCTCTGGTCATTTGAGATAGAAATAAGTCTGTGTTTTAGGTGCATGAGTCTTGATTTGTGCTACAGGTCGTGAAATATCCAAAAGTGACACTGGAAAGCGAACTGATGAATAACACAAAGGAGAAGGAATAAGAACATTGCAAGTCTGAAATTAAACCCCTATAAACGTGTGGAATTTAGCTGTTTAAGGAAGACTGCGTGCAGGTTTTGCACGTTTGTGAACCAAGCACTTCAAAACGACTGTTGTCCTGAATCCCTTGGGAACAGGGGAAACACACATGCAGGTGATGTTTATCTCTCTCGGTAGTGATGCGATCCATGACCCCCTGCGTGTAACAATATTTGCACAGGAATGACTTACAAACAGATCAGTAAAGTCAGGACAATCGTCTGGTTTCCTTGATAAAAACTTGAGCAGCTTTGAACACTTTACAATTTAAATCATAAGATGCTGGTATCCTGCATTGATCTCCCTAATGTCTGTACTCCAGTCTGGTTAAAATCAGATCTCCACCGTCCAAGGCTGAAGATCTGACAGCGACCGCTTAGGGGTCATGTTCTGGTGACCTTTCAATTGGCTAACGGAAAAATACACCTTTCAAAATTGTGACAGAGAATCAAATCGTTCTGTACACATTGATGCGCTTCAGTCAAACTGCACAGTCTCTCACATGCAAAAAGATAAGACTTTATTTTATTGGCTGATGAAATCACGATTATGATAATATCATGGGTCACCAGAACATGACCCCTAATCGGTCGCTGACAGATATCACCTAGGACAGAGGGGTCTGATTTTAATCAGGTTAGGTTGTACTCTAAAAGATAATGAGACGCAGTTTCATGTGCCTCCCCAGACTTATTCAATTGTAATTGTGTTGAGTAAGTAAGCAATTAGCAAGATCCCTATGCTTACTTCTAAATTCCTACATATAGGAAACAATGTTTTCCTCTCCCAGTATGTATAGTAACCCGCAGTTCGGTAAGCGCGTTTTGAAAATACGACCTTTGACATCCTCGCTAAAGATAAATAAACCATAAAGCACCGCTCCCGGGGAGCGATTTCCAACATTCGCTATTGTACCAAGCTCAAGCGCAAATAAGAGATGATATTACTGCTGCATTTGTTCAAATTTTCGCAGAAAAACAGTTCGTAAACAAGCACTCATTCCGCACAAATTTCACAAAGATATGATAGTACCTAAAACATGGATTTGACCCCCAAGGAAGTTCACCAGACCGACACTTGTGCCTTCCATATGATCGGGTACGTGGACCCACATCTACGCAGGTGGACCACTAACATGGCTGTGGTTTCAGCAGATGGATCCAGGAAAAGAATTTACCCGAGCCATTGCGACATTGTTGGCAAAACATGTGTGCGTTTTGTCATGGACATATCGGTAAACATCGCGATGAAGCCATTGTGGAATAATCCAACCACACACTTGCTGGATGGTTATTCATTCATCAGTATGCTCAGGAATCGTTAACTGTAATGAAATGAATGCAAATACATGTACGATCGAGTTGAAATTCAGTAACGCGAATAGGCAGAAAATGCTGCTCGGAAAGCAGCTTTACCACCGCAGCCATAGCGTTAGACTGAACCGGAAAAATTGGTTTGGTATTTGTATATCCCAGAATAGTTGGAAAACGGACAACGTCGTGCTACTGACCCGGCTTGGTCCATTGATATGTCAAATCCAGTCAACATTCCTGGGTAATCAAGGCACTACCATTTAGTATTAGCGTCGATCAAGTCACTTCCATGAGTAGTGAAGCCTCCAAGTAGGGCAGTTGTGCAAGAGCAATTGCAAGTCGGTCCCGCGAATTATTGCTATATTTATTGTGGGATTTGCGTGCACCCACCCATAGTGGGTGATTCTATCAGGGGAAATCAATAGGGTGGTGTCCATCGAGGACAATCTTACCACCTGGTGCAACGACATACGTACATGCGATGTTGCTTGTGCGAATTTAAGTTATTTCCAAAGACACGTCGATCGCATACATGTTATGCTTGATATCTTTCGCAATCAACAACCAGGGAAACTAATTGGTTTTCTTGATGTTCTTGCCAGTTCTACCAGTTCCTTCCAGATCGAGTACATTTTATGTCGCAGTCCAAGGATGGGATTATCCGCGCATTCATCCTTGAACTTCCCGGTAACTTTCTTTTTGACGTTGCTGACAACCTGATGGGCCTTAGAGTCCTCGCTGGTGTCGTATTTGCACGCGAGGGTTATCATGATCATATCAACCTAGACATTGCTGTTGGCAATACCCATAAGCAACGAGTCCTTATCCTAGTACAACTAAATATTGCCACCGTCATACAACTTAATCGGTTTGTAAGAACTCTTACATCAGCAGTTTTGATAAATCTAACACAGACGCACCAATGTAAATGGATTTCATGAACTTTAGCTTGGATCATTTGCAGTGTACGGTCAAAAGTCCTCAATCGAAAATCATACATTACTCGAATGATGGGTATGCAATCACCCAGTGAAGAAATGGTTGTTCATTGTCCCAAACAAGGTTGACACGGGTTCTTTTTTTGAAGATTTTCCATGGTTTTCCCAAACATGACATTGTTCATCTTTTCAAGTTTGCTTGGAGTGGCTGTTTGCATATCCATATTCATCTGAGTGTAATCAGGCATCCATACGTGTTGGAGGAATCGATGCTCCCGATGAATTCGCGAACACACTCTTTTCCAATCGCAGATACGACTTCATGTTCAGGTTGCTTCGTCGACATAGTTTGCTTCGGGCAGAGATTTGTATCCTGCTTGGTGAATTCGTCGAATTTGCCACGCTATAAACTTTGATTCTCATCCACAGGCGCACACTGCAGTGGTTACAGTCACATGTAGAGCATCGAGAGGGCTTCCCGGGGCTAGTGAATACTCATTGAGTGTGTGGTGAAACTCTTCAGGGTATTCCAAGTCGATATCGAAGAAGTACCCGTAGTTGCTGTTGTTGTCATGCTCACGTATGTGTTTATGGATGCTTGCATCATCAAGATTGATCCACTGATACTAACCTGCTGACATTGGTTGCATCATCGCCAATCATTACAGGTTGTCGGAGTTTAATACATGGACAGAATCGTATCCGCTCACGCCTGGGTTGTTCGAGCAAGTGAAATGGTTATTCATCATTGAAATCCAGCTGCGACTACCGCGTCCGATAAACAAACGTTGATCGATGTCAGACAGTTCCAACTATATCTTGGCCTCAAACGGTGGCAATCGAGTTTTAGAAATCTTCTGGTCGCTAGTAAATAGGTAAAATAAACTTTTCAAATTCAGCGCCACCGTATAGACAAGTGATCATAAAGCGGTCATAACCAGTAGTTTCCGCTGCAAGGTTATTAACTAGTTTATCCATATTGGAATTGGGCAACTGCAGCGAATCAGTGAAGTATAGCTGGTCAAGCCGAAACGTCATGTATATTTTCATGTTGTTGGGGATGACAATTATTGCAGCGTTCGATGCCGTTGAGATTTTTTGAATTATTAAATTACCATAACACCCGCACAGGTACATCCAGAACCCTTGCTTTGTCTTAGTAAATTCGTAGCTATCCATTGCGTGCATTGTGTGCGGCTCCTCTGAACATACCAGTAATGTGACAGTGAATGCGAAGGTTTGATCTTTCAATGGATCTAAATGCTCCATCACAGATACAATGATAAGATGACTGTCATTACGGGTCAAAATAATTATCTGTGGACGAGGAGGGGAGCTGTTACAGATTCCATTCACTGTAAGCTCAAGCGGTTTAATAACTCCTCACCCCAGTTCTTCCCATAGTACAACATTAGCGGATCAGTCGCTCCGTCACATCTGACAACGGTGTAGCAAAACACTCCTTCGACTTATTTAGCCACTTAAGTCGTATTTGTTTTAACCTTGGTTTCTAGAGGAATCTTACGCAGTCGAAATCGACGTAAATGATATATACAACTTTCATCTTCCGTTGCACCGCTGCGAATTTCAAAACGTTCTTGTCAGGTTCTTGTGAGATCCTTCAAGAAGACTCGAACCGATTGCCTTCTGGGGAAGAAATTGGGGTGTGTCGTTCCACCCAGAAAAATGCAGCATCCTAAGAGTATACAGGAAGAAATCACCGATCTCGTCCGAATATACTGTTATGGAGCACAAACTAACCACTGAGCAGGCAACACAATATCTCAGGGTGGAATTGTCCAGAGACCACTCTTAGAAAAGGCATATAGGCACACAGAAAAGATGGTGAAAAACGGGAACAGTAACCTTGGTTTCCTACGCCGCAACCTACAAAATCAATAACGAGGAAGTAAAAAGTGCGGCATATTTCACGCTTGTCCACAAGGTCTTGAGTACTGTTCAACCGTGTGCAACCCAAATAATAAAGAACTAATAAATAAGATAGAGATGGTTCAGAGGAGAGCTGCTAGATTCACTACAAACTGATACCCTAATACTAGCACTGTCAGCGCAATGTTGAACCATCTCCATTGGGAATCACTCGACTCCGGACGGACAAGTCCCAGGTGAGCATGTTGTACAAGATAGTGAACAATCTAGTGGACATACCAGCGGGCAAATACGTCACCCTAGCGTATAGCCAATCAAAGGCAAACTACGGTGATAAGTTTCAATTAAAGTCAGCATCAACAAATTGTTTCAAGTTTAACGTCTTCTCACGTACAATAGGGACTTGGAACAAACTACCATTAATAACTGCAGAAGCTCCTGACTTGGTGTATCTCACAAGCAGGCGCTTTCCACAATCGCATTTTAACGAACTAGTCAGCTACAAGTAAGACCTAGTGATTATCATAGTTATGATGGTTGAAGTTCAGTATCTCATCGCCGCTACGGAAGCCGGATTTGTCTGAGTATGAAGGAACAAAACGTACACCGACACTCTTTCCATTATTTCTGCCTTTCCTAATCAGTACTATTCTGACTGTCCTATCGCTACGATGGATGGATGGATGGATGGGGATGGATGGACGGACAGACAGATAGATAATATGCTGCAGGTTCTCACTGACCCTTCCACAGTAAAACTCATGGTTGTTAAGCAGTTGCAAGAAGTGTTGGCACAGAAACACTCTGCCGTCATTCTTGCTGTGCTGGTACAACATCAGAAAGATTTTAGCACTAACCTTATTTTGTAAATAGCATGCAAAACTATACCCCAAGGTTTTCCTATATTAATTTTCATAATTTCAGAATGGATATGATATAAGAATAGGAATATATCAAGCCAACTTACATGATAAAACTCAAAAAGACCCAACTGTTTTTAACTACCGAAATAGGTGGCCCAAAGCAGTGATGTACTTCACAAGAGACTAGCTTGAGGAAATTAACTAGTCAAGTGTATAGAAGGTTATCTCCCTTGACTTGTCATTCATAATGCCATTTATTCTTTCACTCTGAATAGTATCCTGAAAACGTTTATTTTCATAGTTTAAAAAGGTTTTCATGCTTTAAAAGTGTGAATTTCTCCAGCAATTAAAAATTAGCCCTGCCTCTTGCTCTGCTTGCTTAATCTACTCTTCTAACCCACTTAATCCACTCTTCTAAACCCACTTAATCCACTCTTCTAACCCACTTAATCCACTCTTCTAATATGATCATTAACACAGATAATACTGCTTGTTTAATCTATTCTTCTAACATTGATAATAAATTTATCAAAACTATTGTACAGTCATTTCAGTTTTATACCAAATCAAAGCAAAATAAAAAATTTCAGCACTTATTGTTATCCACAAACAAAAGACTAGTTTATTTGGGGGGAGTCTTTTATGTGCATGTTTTTACTCTCCAAATATTCTCAAAGGAGTTCCACAGTTAGGAGAAAATCTGTTTTCCATGCACATGCTGTGTAGTCTTCCATTATCAATTTCAATATGGAAAAAGACTGAATCCAGTTATAAGTGTGATGTGGTAAATTAAAACGTTGATGATAAAGATTACCTAGATTTTTGAAAATAAGGGCACTGCACATGGATTGGTTGATTGAGGAGAATTTTACCTCCTTTACCTGAAAAACTTTAGTACAGGGCTTGAAAGGTCTGGACACCGTGGAGTCAATGTACAAATATGGAAGACAATTAAATAAGCATCATACCAAAAGCAAGTAAAGAATTCGCAAGTAAATCAACATAGCATTTAATATTTCGTCCTGCATGTGTTCACATTTAGAAGGATAATTTGTAATATAAAAATATAATTATACAAAAGAGAGAGTATCATAAGATAAAAACCTACTTTTCTGGTAGATATAATTTATTTTTTTAAGAGATTATATATATTTATTCCTTTTCATTTTTTATTATACTGGTCTAATTGAGGTTTGAATTTGTTCCCTTGTGAACTAATTCCACATGGCATACCTAATCTTTCACCTCATTTCATTTACAAATACTGTCAAATCTACTAGGAAAACAATGAAAACATTCAAGCACATGTTTATACTCAAAGTATTCTGATTGTAATATTCGGTTAGAACACAAGCAATGTATATGTTGAGAGGTGTCAAGAGCTGATGTGCACGCTAGTCCAACAATCTGTGTATCCCTGCAGACAAACTAGGTTGGGTGAGGTTGGAGTGATGGTACAGACTGAGAGAGGAAAGAGGATTAACTCAGAAAAGTGCAGAGACCATGCACTATGTTGAAGCAATTACCATCTCGAGAAATTTTCTCATTTATTTCAATTTTCTTCATATTCTGGCTACATTTTTTTATTAATTAAGTTTCCTAATGAAGACTAGGGTTTAATTTTCCTCCATTCAGATTAATGAAATCAGGAACACAGTTCATTGTATTGCAGACATTATAGACATCATTCCATGAGCAGATAAAGGCTTTATTTACATTATCCCTAGAGCAGATAAGGGACTTACTGATGTAATCCCATGAACAGATAAAAGCATTGTTGACATAATCCAAGCATGGAACAAGCTAAACATTTCATTTTCTTGAAACTTACAGCATGCAGACATTTAATAGTGATTCCATGCCTGTGCTATGTGCTTAAGTGTACTGAACACATAACCAAATGGGTGCTGTTCCAATCCTACAATGAGGTCAAACAGGATGGTTACCATGATGTGTCCTTGGATCAGGCACTTTAATAATATTAACTTTGCACTAATAACCAACTTGTGTTGACATACTGTAAAACATAATACCAACATATGATATCTTCACAAGTTAAGGTACCTTTGTTAGCCATCTAGAAGAAAATAGCAATCTGGCTTTCTCTTTTAAATTTGTCATGTGCCATTCTTGTATTTGCTGTTTTACTTTTTATAATAAAGGAGAAATAAATCAAGTGAGTTACTGCTGGTTGCATAAATAATGGTGTCAACTTCTATTTGAAAAAAAAAGCAAATGGTGAATTAAGCTAAGAGAGACTGAAACAGGCCTAACTGATAGACAGTTCAAACTAGCCAAAAAACTGATGGCATTGACAAATAAAACATGGCTCAGATCAGTTGCAGGATACTTAACATTGTAACTGTATGATGGTTGTTCCTTTGTCTATAAGAGACAATTAATGGAGGCTTAATTTCTGCCCTAGTTGTTCCTTTGTCTATAAGAGACAATTAATGGAGGCTTAATTTTTGCCCTAGTTGTTCCTTTGTCTATAAGAGACAATTAATGGAGACTTAATTTTTGCCCTAGTTGTTCCTTTATCTATAAGAGACAATTAATGGAGGCTTAATTTTTGCCCTAGTTGTTCTTTTGTCTATAAGAGACAATTAATGGAGGCTTAATTTTTGCCCTAGTTGTTCCTTTGTCTATAAGAGACAATTAATGGAGGCTTAATTTTTGCCCTAGTTGTTCCTTTGTCTATAAGAGACAATTAATGGAGGCTTAATTTTTGCCCTAGTTGTTCCTTTGTCTATAAGAGACAATTAATCGAGACTTAATTTTTGCCCTAGTTGTTCCTTTGTCTATAAGAGACAATTAATGGAGACTTAATTTTTGCCCTAGTTGTTCCTTTGTCTATAAGAGACAATTAATGGAGACTTAATTTTTGCCCTAGTTGTTTCTTTGTCTATAAGAGACAATTAATGGAGGCTTAACTTTTGCCCTAGTTGTTCCTTTGTCTATAAGAGACAATTAATGGAGACTTAATTTTTGCCCTAGGATGTGCTCAGTGACCTTGGAAAGTCTTGCATAAAGGGTGTGGTTTATATAACAAATTGTGGGATATCTAAACTTATTGGGTGTTATACAGTCAGTAATGAGCTGATGTGTCATAGAATCATATACCAAAATTCCACCTACCCAGATGAAGCTGTCCATATCAAAATCTGCATCATAAAAAATACTTTATTCAGACAAAAAACAAAAGTAGAAAATGAAAAATACAGTAATGTAAAAATAAATTCAATACAAATTTAAATAAATAATATAGATAACAATAACAAAAGAGGCAATTTGATACACTATTTAAAACTACTTAGATATGTTCATACAAATAGGAAATATTAATATACATATTAATCACACAGATTACAAAAATATTATGAGTTATACATCAAAACAAAATAATAAATATATATATATATATATATATATATATATATATATATATATATATATATATATATATATATATATATATATATATATATATATATGGCACTAAACAATATTAAGGAAGCAAGTCTGCAAAATGTTGTATTTACTATCTAATACATAATTATAAGTAAACCAACTTGTGTTAGACTGCAAACCACACAGACCTTGATCTATTTTCACAATGTGCTGGCAGATCTGTTCTATGCAGTTTGTTAGGTATAATCAGTAGATAAAACACAGACCCTGATCTGTTGGTGCATCATGCAATGGCAGATTAGGGTTGATATTGCTTGCAGTTGGACTCAACTTATCAGTGAATATAGACCTTTCTATTTTTGTTTCCATGGGCGTGACCATATTAGTATCACATGACCGTCTGCCATTAAGGTACTGATTCATCTCTGTGGTTTGTCTTAGAGACAATTATTTCCTATGTGTTGATTCTGAATACCAGTGATTATCTCAAGCAGTCATATCAGCAGGAAAGCTTTTGTGTGTAGATAAGTGATCTTTTTCTTAGTAAAACGGTAAAAAGTAATTCCAAATTACAAACGATTAGCAAGATCAGAAAGTTAATAACATACAATCCCTGGGCAATGCCGATTAAGTCTTCTTCCCAGTTATTCCCATTTTAGTGGACCAGATCGAGTCTTTAAATTTCAGACTCAATAAATTCCTTTAAAAAACAATTTAATCACTAAATGATTATAAGAGCTGCTCATTGACCAAAAAATAAAACAAAATTATGGCATGTTATATCTACAAATGCAAAATGCCAAATAGTTTTGACACATGCAGCTGATATTAAACCCATTAGTCAGAGTCAGTTATGGTCTTTCAAAGAAAGTGCACATAACACCTTAAACCTGAGAATGATGCAGTTTTAGCTGACCTGACAAGAGAACACTTTCAAGTAGTTTCAAATCCCCCACCCCGAATTACTGCCCTACTAACATCTTGGTGCAATGAGTGGGAGACTGGAGATAGTGACTTAGATACCTGATTGTAGGACTGAAGGAGAAAGGACAAAAAGTCACAATTCTAATTTTTACAGTTATGAAACAGGTGTAGGATATAACATCAGATATTAAATTATCACAATTATTTGTATTGGTGTTATGAAAAAGAGAAGGTCAACAAGCCACAATATGACTTATATAATTTTTTTAAGTCTTCTTACTGCACAAATTAGGACTATGAATTATTGTCCTATTAATTCTAGTACATGTACTCATACAATATACCTTATTACCTGCTAAATTCTTGTCCAAAACCACCACTTCCTTCATACAATATAATTTGATAACAATAGACAAGATGTTTGCTTCTATCCTGTAACCTTGTTTACTCAGTGATTAAAGAAACAATACTGCCAAATGAAAAATTCTTATCAACATCACTGCTTCCTGTAAAACACACTTCTCTAAGAAGCAACCAAAACTAATGATGGCTAAATTATTGTCAAAACCACTGCATTGTGTCATACATGATTATTTTTTATTTCTGTGTGTAATATTTATATCAATTAGAATACCGAGCACGTATCAGTATATCTGTAACTATGATCACAAAGGAAAAAGCGAAAGGAAGAAAGAATGAAGCAGATAAAAGTAAATTGTTTATAGTGCAGATATTACATGTAGATAAATCCAGTAAACACATGTAATAAAGCAATGTTATTTTTATTGATTTATCCATCACAGTTTATGTTATTTGTGTTGAGATATCTATTAACAGTATCACACCATAAATATTTAAATTAATTTATTCCGTTTAGATGCACACAGCAAAACGTGAAACTATTTATAGCTCTAATTTATTACAATTACAGAATCTCCAGAGAAGTGGTCTCCATAGAGGACAAAGAGTAATACATAAAACTGATCAATTTGTGTATTGCGAATCTGCTTTTAAATTACACTTGGATCGTTATTGGTTGTGTTAGTTATGTGAGATGAATTATTAAGTAGTTTGAAATAAGTGAAAAGTTAATAGATCTGTTACCATAAATAGTCAAACGTACAAGCTCAGTAACCAGGCTTTGTCAGGACCTTAATGGCCAATGCTGACACCTACTGGCTAGGAGGAGATAACTAAGTAAGCACTGTTTACAGGAAAGGTCTATACACAATAATTGAGAAATGTTTAAGTTGACTCCTGAGAAAATAGTACATCCTCTATACTATTAATTACTGACTTTTGCCAAGGTTGACAAAAGAATTTATCTTCATAGGCTGATACATCTTTGTTTCAACTAGCACCAGAATTCAGTAATTATTGTATATCATTTCCTGATCTTCATTTGCTGTAACAGCTGTATAAAAATTAACTTCAAAAGTTCAGCAATAGGTTGCCTTTTCCATTCATTATGTAAAATACTGAAATCATAAGAAATGGTGAATATCTTAAAAATAAAATAACAACAAATGTTTAGAAAGATTTGTTCTTTTCTTGATAAATTTAATGTCTAAACCCTTTCCAAAATTTAAGATGAGAACCTGCACTGGTACATTTTATAAACAGATGGCACATATCAATGGAAAGACAAAAATAGGCATGGATGGAAATGACATTCTATCACTGATGCAACAATATATATTTGACAATGCTCAAACCAGAGAATATTAACAAACAGAAGTCAGGCCACGACCAAAGCACTGTAATCTTTTATTACCTTCATGCATGCACATGAGGGCAATATGTTTTTGTATATATAGCTTCTGGGAATTTAACCAATCAGATAAATGCAAAGTGAGAAGTCACAGAATAATTGATTCCTCTGTGACAATACATAACCTAACATCATTCTGTCTATTAAACAAAATAATGTCTGAACTGCTACCACTACATTATATACATGACAGGCTGTTCAGTCTAAGTCATTAATAAAAATGCTTGAATTGACCTATGAGAGTTAATGTGACGTATCAACTCCAGCCTTCTTTGAGTTTCATCAACAGGAAATACCATTAGCAACTTCTAAAGCTTATAAAATGTTTCACATATACATTATGAATGATTGCTAGATCCTAGATTATACAATGAACTCAAATCCAATGAAATGTAACATGGGACACAACTTTTGCATCAAAAACCCAACAACTGCTCTCCCCATGACATGCATAAAATATACTGCTAAAGGTACACCCTTGAAACGGTTTAAAACAATCAAAACCTTTTATAGATTTTTCTCTAAAACCCCATAAAACTAATTTTGTGATTTGTTTTTACTTCAACATAGCAAGACTGCAATATTAAGCAGGCATCATCTTTGGAAAAAGGCAAATTTAGACAGGTGGTAACCTAATATAAAATAGTGAATCTAAACAACTGATAACCTAATGTGGAAAAGATAATTTAGACAGTTGGAAATGTAAAGCTAGAAAGCTAATTTAGACAGTTGGTAATGTAATGTTAGAAAGCTAATTAGGCAGGTAGTAACCAAATATAAAACTTATTTATACAGGTAGTAACCTAATGTAAGAAAGATAGTTTAGAAAGGTGATAATCTAATGTAAACAAGCTAATTTAGAAAGGTGGTAACCTAATGTAATAATTGCTGATTTAGACCAGTGGTAATCTAATGTAAATAAAGCTAATTTAGACAGGCTGTAACCTAATGCAAATTTCTTTATAAGCTACAGGAACCTCTAGTCTGAAGTATGCAATGTTTATTTCTTTTGATCTGCAACAGTGGTCTCTGAATTATGTCGAAACAAGAGATTATTTTATACCCATAACTCCATTGAGCTTATGCTCGACTTCAATTCATGTGTCCATAACAATGCCCTGCACACACTTTAAAATAAAATTGTTACATATTGCCCAATCAATTGTGAGGATCATGACTAAAACTGACTGAGTCTAAGATTGAAAGCAAGTGAGAGTATGACACAAAACAAATGAATATAAAATATAAGAAATACCAAAGTGTGACTTGTGTAACAATATAGAACAATATGTTGTTGTTGTTGTGGGGTTTAATGCCATTTTTCAGCACATGATAGGCTATACATGGCGGCCGGTATTAATGGTGGAGGAAGAACCCGGGAGAACCCTGGAAAGAACCACCGACCCACGAGAAACTACTGGCAAGCTTTCTCATATACCCACACTGGCTGAATCCAAGACTCGAACCGGGAACAACATGTATTGAACATCATAAAAATATCATAGCATATATGTTTAAAGTTTGAGCTGAACATTTTTGTCTACACCCTCCCCCCATCTTTGAAGGATGAATGAGTTTTACCTGTTATGTGTATAATGATAGAGCGTTGACAATTTATTGAGTTCATATTATTGATACTACAGAAACATTGCCCCTCCCCAGATGTTTTACAATTTCAAAACGATTTATTCAAGTCATTATCATAGAATATATCCATTATAAAATATACAAAATTGGAACCTGAAACCATGATACAAGATCCTCAATCCAAACCAATAAAATTATCTTAGGACCAATAAAGACTGTTGTCTGTCCTTTCATCCTGAATGTCTCATACATACATAAAAAGTATTCATGTGTTTAATGTCTTTCATCTTTGACAGCCTGGGATTCCCATTTACCAGCATTTTCAAATCCATTTTTGTGTGACTGGTAATCCATCATTGCCTGGTGGATTTCTTCATTAGTGTTCATCACAAATGGACCTGTAAATAATAATATATTATATTTGTTATAAACACAATGATAATTTCTACATTATAACTTATCTTTGTAATAGTCTTAGAATATTTGAAGTCAAATTTAATTCAATACAGCATTTAAAATAAACAAATCTGAGAACAAACTAATTCAGGGGATATAAATTCCTGAAGTCTGAGATTCAGCACACAAAAATCTAACCCTGGGGCCAAGTTGTCATTGAAAAGTCCAAAAATCAAACCCTGAGACCAAGTTGTCATTGAAAAGTCCAAAGGATTTCCAGGTCATAATCACTGTATAGCAGCCAAGATGAATATATATATATATATATATATATATATATATATATATATATATTGACAGAGATGAAGAAAGAAAAGTGAGATATGACAAGAAAAATGCATTTACCAAGTATAGCAGATGATATACTGTTCTGATTTAAGTGTAACTTCTATTAGATAATGGAATAGATGTTTTCAATGATGAAGCTGAAACAAAATTTGATTATTAAATACAGGAACCAGGGATAAAAAGACAAATACCAGGAACCAGGGATAAAAAGACAAATACCAGCCCTGGTGAAGCCAACATGGAATTCGTTGTTACTTCTTTAATGTACACCAACTGATCACTACAGAGAATATCACATGACAAATTCATGTTAGAAATAAAGTCAAAAATAAGTTTTTCACAATATCTTTCAACTGAAAAAAATTCTGCTAAAAGATTTGTTGATGTCATAACAGCAATCTTCTACTTGGGACATAATGATATAACGAGTAATGA
The DNA here is from genome assembly GCA_028554795.2 of Sinohyriopsis cumingii. Classification (NCBI taxonomy): domain Eukaryota; kingdom Metazoa; phylum Mollusca; class Bivalvia; order Unionida; family Unionidae; genus Sinohyriopsis; species Sinohyriopsis cumingii. The sequence goes on from CM068829.1 coordinate 119,077,444, forward strand.
TATTCAATACTATATTAATGTTTGTTATTTTTACAACAGTTTAAGTGACCCACTGCAGGACTGGGGATGTAAAATAGACCAGTGAAAGTGCTTAGGAATGTACAAATGACCAATCTATGTGACCCATTACAGTATTGGAAAAGAGAAATAGACAAGTCCAAGTTACTCACTGAAAATTTGGGGATGTAGAATAGACCAGTCTAAGTGACCCACTGCAGGCTTGGGGATGTAGAATAGGCCAGTCTAAGTGACCCACTGCAGGCATCAGAATGTGCAAAAGACCAGTCTAAGTGACCCACTGCAGGCTTGGGGATCAACAATAGACCAGTCTATGTGACCCACTGCAGGCTTGGGTATGTAAAATAGACCAGTCTAGGTGACCCACTGCAGGCTTGGGGATGTAGAATAGTCCAGTCTAAGTGACCCACTGCAGGCATGAGAATGTGCAATAGACCAGTCTAAGTGATCCATTGCAGGCTTGGGGATGAACAATAGACCAGTCTATGTGACCCACTGCAGGCTTGGGTATGTAAAATAGACCAGTCTAGGTGACCCACTGAAGACTTGGGGATGTAAAATAGACCAGATGCACTCTCACATATGTTGTCAGAGGTGATCAATGGAGGCAAGGGCCAGAGTGGCCCAGTGGTTAGCATGCCAGACTCTCAAATGAAAGATGTGGGTTTGAATCCTACCACTGAACCAGCATGCTTTGGCAGACATGGTGTCTTTGGTCAGGCAGTCATATTAACACATGTACTGTAATTCATTTACTTTTATATATCCTTTAATTTTTCAAATACATTCCAGTTATCAAATTAATAATTCCTTTGATGTTTTCTTATCCAACAAAAATTATATCTCAGTACATGCTAAAGTGAAGACCACAGACCACTGGTCAACTAGTTTTATTGTTTCAATATAGTCATACAAAAATAATATAAAAAAACCTTATCACTTTCTATTGTAAATTTGAAAGTCACAGATTCTGTTAAATCGATTCATATATATGCTATCTTTTAAGTGCTTGTACTGTTTTGACTTGGATATAATTAACATTTATTGCGAATCTATTCTATGATATACCCCTGAATTGTTATCTTTAGTAATGCATATGATATCTTGTCCTTTATAACATCTGCTGTATGGACAATGGCCTTGATAGCACATTGACAAATTTTCATTTCCCTAAAGAAGCCTCATTTCCCTACTGGTAGCCTTGCTGATTTGACCTCTTCTGTTGAATGTTGCCCTCTATCTGGTTTCAACTGGAATAACCAAAGTTCTAAGCATATTTAAATAGTGTGTAAATAACACTGCATAGCCATGTCGTTGTTGTGACAGTGTACGCTGTAATTAAAACAAGATTGAATAGTTAAGTTAGAGGTGTTAATTGATAATGGAATATAGTACATGTAGTGTCCTAATATTTGAGGATTATCACAATCATCAGGTAAGTGGAAATAGTCTTTTTTTCTCTTTGCAAAAGCTACAAATAACAACCACCCTGAACAAATACGGTCTTGTACACTAAACATTTTTTACTAAAAACTAAACAAGTTTTCAAGGTTGTTTTTTTTTTGCAATTTGATAATTAGGTTATTGTTTCTGCAGGAATACAAATTGCACCGAACTTCTCAACAATGTGGACTCAGAACACTGCATAAAATTTACCAATAACTAGTACATGTTCAGACCATATTAATCATTTTGCCAACATTACACAACATAACAGCTACAGAGCAGTATGTTCTATATATATATTAATGCAGATGGGCTTGCACACTGAGACATTATCCTATCTATTCTCTCTGTCTCTTGTTCACTAATAACAACAAAAAAATCTTTTTGAGTATTTTTTATTTTTAGTGTAACTCGATTCTTGAGTTGAGAGCTGAATGAGACAGAAAATATGTTTATTTTGCATGTTTGTACCGTTAGGTTGCCAAGCAGTGTGTGTTACAAAGAACTTGTTTGGGTATAGTCCCTTTATTTTTCGTACATGGTCAGTACCATAAAATGATAATCATTTATTTTACATTAAATATTTTAGTATACTGAAATTAATAATTAATATTTCATGTATGAACAATTACATGAAATATTGTACATCACTTCATGTTTGACCTATAACATTTATAACATCTGCCTTCTGTCTAAAGGAAAATTCAAGTTCATGACAAAATAATGAAAACTTTGTATTCTGGTATTATTCACAGTGGTTGAAAGAAAACATGGCAGAATATCTCTAGTTTGGAGGTCACAAATGCTTATGCCAGTGGCAAACAGAATGTTAAATGTAGCCTATGCTCAAATGAGATATCTAACAATGCATATCCCACTGATGTAATGACATCTAACAATGCATATCCCACTGATGTAATGACATCTAACAATGCATATCCCACTAATGTAATGACATCTAACAATGCATATCCCACTAATGTAATGACATCTAACAATGCATATCCCACTGATGTAACGACATCTAACAATGCGTATCCCACTGATGTAATGACATCTAACAATGCATAACCCACTGATGTAATGACATCTAACAATGCATATCCCACTGATGTAATGACCAACTGCTGGAAATCTGCATATGTATCTCTTAAAATGGAGGCAGTAAGTACAGTCTCTGACAAAATGGTAGTCACACAAAAGCCAATTGCTGCATTGACATCACCAAAGATATCCACAATATCCAAAGTAAAGTGGCAACAGCGTGCTAAAAAAATAACCATCATGTATGCTAGTAACATAGGACATGTATGCTAGTAACATATGACATGTATGCTAGTAACATATGACATGTATGCTAGTAACATATGACATGAATGCTAGTAACATAGGACATGTATGCTAGTAACATGTGACATGAATGCTAGTAACATATGACATGAATGCTAGTAACATGTGACATGAATGCTAGTAACATGTGACATGAATGCTAGTAACATATGACATGAATGCTAGTAACATAGGACATGTATGCTAGTAACATGTGACATGAATGCTAGTAACATATGACATGTATGCTAGTAACATATGACATGTATGCTAGTAACATATGACATGTATGCTAGTAACATAGGACATGTATGCTAGTAACATGTGACATGAATGCTAGTAACATGTGACATGAATGCTAGTAACATATGACATGAATGCTAGTAATATATGACATGTATGCTAGTAACATATGACATGTATGCTAGTAACATGTGACATGAATGGAAGAGATTCAAAAGATATTATGTTGATTAAACCCTTAATACCATGTGCCAGGAAAATAATAATTTCCAAAAATGTGTCTGAAATGACCAATTATACTAGAGAGTGACTTATTTCAGATGACCCTCACAGCTTGGTGCAAGAGGCAAGTCCTGCCACCTGGCTCTTGCAAGCAGCTGACTAAACTGGTGGCATTCTTAGGGAAGAGAGTGTGAATACCAAGCCCTGCAAATTATTTGATATAGGTGTGAATGCTAAATGACTTCCATATATCCAAACTGTTCATAAATACTGAAAGAGAAAATACTGAAAGAGAAAATTAAGAAAATATCTGTATTTGGTCACATGTAAATTCTAGGTGACTGAATTTGCAGGTTTCAGCATTTTGTCCATGAGGTGACATTATGGTGCATGTAATTTTATTCACATTCACTGAAAACACATTTTGTAATTTTTGTCCAACATGTGCAACTGACATTTAAGGAAATTTATGTATTATGAGAAATCTGACTCAGCTGGGTATGGAAGTTTTTCTTGTTTTGGTGGGATTCTTTTTTTTCCAGCATATGACAGGTTATACACATCAGACAGTATATTTGGCATAAGAAGAACCTGGGAAGAACTGGAAAAAATCTTTTGACCCATGGGAAGCTAATGGCAAGCCTTTCCACATACCCACATTGGTTGAACAAAGACTGAAACTCCAATGGACAGTGGTGATGTGAGTGATCTGTAATGGTGAACACTCACTACCTAAAGAATACTATATTCATGTCAAGCATGATAGACCACTCACTACTTAAAGAATATTATATTCATGTCAAGCATGACAGACCACTCACTACTTAAAGAATATTATATTCATGTCAAGCATGATAGACCACTCACATATAAAGTAAAGAATATTATATTCATGTCAAGATTGATAGACCACTCGCTACTTAAAGTAAAGAATATTATATCCATGTCAAGACTGATAGACCACTCACTACTTAAAGAATATTATACTCAAGTCAAGTATGACAGACCTCTCACTACTTAAAGAATATTATATTCATGTCAAGACTGATAGACCACTCACTACTTAAAGTAAAGAATATTATACTCATGTCAAGTTATGATAGACCACTCACTACTTAAAGAATATTATACTCATATCAAGCATGATAGACCACTCACTACTTAAAGAATATTATATTCATGTCAAGATTTATAGACCACTCACTACTTAAAGTAAAGAATATTATATTCATGTCAAGATTGATAGACCACTCACTACTTAAAGTAAAGAATATTATATTCATGTCAAGCACTATAGACCACTCACTACTTAAAGTAAAGAATATTATATTCATGTCAAGATTGATAGACCACGCACTACTTAAAGTAATGAATATTATACTCATGTCAAGTTATGATAGACCACTCACTACTTAAAGATTATATTCATGTCAAGATTGATAGACCACTCACTACTTAAAGTAAAGAATATTATATCCATGTCAAGATTGATAGACCATTCACTACTTAAAGTAAAGAATATTATACTCATGTCAAGATTGATAGACCACTCACTACTTAAAGTAAAGAATATTATATTCATGTCAAGATTGATAGACCATTCACTACTTAAAGAATATCATATTCATGTCAAGCACTATAGACCACTCACTACTTAAAGTAAAGAATATTATATTCATGTCAAGGGTAACAGGCTGATTCGGACCATGGCTGATTCGGACCAGGCTTATTCGGTCCAAATTACAGGCTGATTCGGACCAGATTTCTGGCCGATTTGGACCAGATTTTTGGCTGATTCGGACCATGTGAAATATCAATAAGTTTCGTCTGAGATTTAAATGTGACACTTACATTTGTTTAAAACACGATTGTTGGGGATAAAAATCGCTAAAACAGTGTCCATGCAGCAAACATTTATTCATACATATTGATCTGAGTTTACATTATTTGTGTCCACACATAGAGGTCTGGGTAGGTTTAGGCCTTTGCTAGATTTATGTAGAATTTATTTACACTATTTATCTATATACTAAAAGTACTACATAAAACTTATATCTTAAAGGAGAAAGTGAGGTGCTGTACAATTTTTTATTTAGTTCGATAAAATATCACATGTCAATATCATACATTTATAATCTTCTAATTTTGAGTACCTCGTAAGACAAATTATATTTTAATATTTGTTTTAAGCAACGTCTGTTAATGTTTTTCTGAATTCATAGTCTATCTGTAAAGTGTCGAATTTTGAATAAGTATTGAACCTTAAAGTTGAATGCATTGAGCATTAAAATTTTATCACATTTAAGCCAAAAAAGTCTTTTTATGTTCTCTTAGTATGTCTGCAAAAACAGTAGTAACTACTAAACTAAATAATGTGTGTGTTACACGGTTTTTCTTATAATAGTTTACATGGTCCAAATCAGCCCATCATCTGGTCTGAATAAGGCTGTCAATTGGGCCGAATCAGCTATGGTCTGAATCAGCCACGGTCCAAATCAGCCAGCATTCATGTCAAGCATGACAGACCACTCACAACTTAAAGTAAAGAATATTATACTCGTGTCAAGCATGATAGACCACTCACCACTTAAAGTAAAGAATATTATATTGATGTCAAGCATGTTAGACCACTCACTACTTAAAGAATATTGTATTCATGTCAAGCATGATACACCACTCACTACTTAAAGAATATTGTATTCATGTCAAGCATGATACACCACTCACTACTTAAAGAATATTGTATTCATGTCAAGCATGATAGACCACTCACTACTTAAAGAATATTGTATTCATGTCAAGCATGATAGACCACTCACAACTTAAAGAATATTATATTCATGTCAAGCATGATAGACCACTCACTACTTAAAGAATATTGTATTCATGTCAAGCATGACAGACCACTCACTAATTAAAGAATATTGTATTCATGTCAAGCATGACAGACCACTCACTACTTAAAGAATATTGTATTCATGTCAAGCATGATAGACCACTCACTACTTAAAGAATATTGTATTCATGTCAAGCATGATAGACCACTCACTACTTAAAGAATATTGTATTCATGTCAAGCATGATAGACCACTCACTACTTAAAGAATATTGTATTCATGTCAAGCATGATAGACCACTCACTACTTAAAGAATATTGTATTCATGTCAAGCATGATAGACCACTCACAACTTCAAGAATATTATATTCATGTCAAGCATGATAGACCACTCACAACTTCAAGAATATTATATTCATGTCAAGCATGATAGACCACTCACAACTTCAAGAATATTATATTCATGTCAAGCATGATAGACCACTCACAACTTAAAGAATATTATATTCATGTCAAGCATGACAGACCACTCACTACTTAAAGTAAAGAATATTATACTGATGTCAAGAATGTTAGACCACTCACTACTTAAAGAATATTATATTCATGTCAAGCATGACAGACCACTCACTACTTAAAGAATATTGTATTCATGTCAAGCATGATAGACCACTCACAACTTAAAGAATATTATATTCATGTCAAGCATGATAGACCACTCACTACTTAAAGTAAAGAATATTATATTCATGTCAAGCAATAAGATAAAAAATAATGCCTAATGCTAAAATAATGTTGCTAATAGTGTAGCATGGGTCAAAAAGTTTGGTCTTGTGAAAATACAAAATGTAGCAAAGTGACATTCATGTAAAGTACAAAATCTGACCTTACAATTATTTAGGAATAAAATTACCATATTGCACAATTGGTTCATTCAGTGGTTGTCCACCAATCAATACAAATCTGCAAGCTTCAGATTCCTGGACAAGAAGAAAAAAGGTTGAACACTTCTTTTACTTACTGGGATGTAGGAATCATGGTTTTATGCTGAATTTTAAATCCGTACAGATGTTAGCAAAAATTTTATAAGAATACAAAATTCTTTGTTAATATAAATATAAAATTATATAGATTGAGGGTTTCTGAATTACCAAATGGCATGAAAAATTACAGACAACAAAATATGTAAATCCTGGTGATGTTCCTATAAATGCAACTGTAATTTATATTCATGTAAAAGATAATCCTAATTAATAATGTTGGGTCCAGTCTACTAATGGTCATTGTACTTGATTGAAAAACAACTGAAAATGACACAATGGCAGCATGATTATCAGTTGGAAATCAAAACATCTGGAATGTCACAAGTGCAATGTTATAATCATTATTTTGCTTACTTTTCTTTAAAATGTTTACAAAATAAACAGTATCTTTAAACTTTATTTACAGGCATAAGAGTTAAAAACACCCCTGTCAGTCAGCTTAAACTTGATTTACAGGTGTAAAAAGTTAAAAATATTACCTTTAGTCAGCATAAAAAGAAAATTCTAATTTCAGTTCACTTAAAAGTTTTGCTAAGAGGTGTGACATTATATGCTACATCAACAACATCCATTCCTTTCTAACTTGATCTTGGTTTGGCTCAAAATAACATCCATTCCTTTCTAACTTGATCTTGGTTTGGCTCAAAATAACATCCATTCCTTTCTAACTTGATCATGGCTTGGATCAAAATAACATCCATTCATTTCTAATGTTATCACGGCTTGGCTTAAAACATTATTCATTCCTTTCTAACTTGATCATCGCTTGGCTGAAAACAACATTCTTTCCTTTCCAACTTAATCATGGCTTGGCTCAAAACAACATCAATTCCATTCTAACTTGATCATGGCTTGGATCAAAACAACATCCATTCCATTCTAACTTGATCATGACTTGGATCAAACAACATCCATACCTTTCTAACTTGATCATTGCTTGGCTCAAAACAACATCCATTCCTTTCTAACTTGATCATGACTTGGATCAAACCAACATCCATTCCTTTCTAACTTGATCATGACTTGGATCAAAACAACATCCATTTCTTTCTAACATTATCATAACTTGGCTCAAAACAACATCCATTCCTTTCTAACATGATCATGGCTTGGCTCAAAACAAAATCCATTCCTTTCTAACTAGATCATAACTTGGCTCAAAACAACATCCATTCCTTTCTAACATGATCATGGCTTGGCTCAAAACAAAATCCATTCCTTTCTAACTAGATCATGGCTTAGATCAAAACAACAACCATTCCTTTTTAAACTGATCATGACTTGGATCAATGCAACATGCCTGAAGGTCCTATCTTTGATTAAGTCTCTCAAACAAAATTCATGCATTCAGTGTTATACCATGCGTGTGAAAAAATAGTTATAGGGAAAGCACTTAAAGCCCAGAAAAACATTTCTGTGTAAACACTCATGTCAAATAATTTTGTACACTAAATTACAATAATTCAAATAATTCATGGCATTCATTAGGTATTTAATTTTTATATACAATGGAATAAAATGGACACAATACAATGTCTACAGGAAAATTAAAAGACTGATTAATAACAATTACCTTGTTCTCAACAGCAAGATTGCCTTCCTCTTTTGTAAATGTAAGTGTGTGATGTGGAACTCCTTCTGTCTGATTTCCTGGTGGACCTGAAGGAAGTCAATTGAATAGTATGCACATACATATAACACTGGCACTGCCAGTAAATGGACAAATCATTTCACAGTTTGCCCATGGTCATGTATAAATGAATTCCTTTTCTTCTCAGAAGAGCCAAAAATGTTGCAAAAGCTGCAAAATGAACATCACTACTTATGACACGCTACTTTTAAAGGAAATAATAAGGTAACTACAAGGAAGCAAGGTTTTATACTTGGATATAACTTTAAGGTTACTACAAGGAAGCAAGGTTTAACATGTGTACATAACTTCAATATTATTAAAGGAAGGGAGGTTTTACACCTGCATAAAACTTTAAGTTTACTACAAGGAAGCAATGTTTTATACATGGATATAACTGGATGTTACTGCAATGAAGCAAGGTCTTACATAAGGTTATAACTCAATGGTTATTGCAAGGAAACAAAGTTTTGTATGTCGATATTATTTTAAGGTTACTATCTAAGGAAGCAAGGTCTTACATGTGCACATAACTAAGGTTAATATAAGGAAGCAAGGTCTTACACATATATGTAACTTTCAGGTTACTATAAGGAAGCAAGGTCTTACACATATATGTAACTTTCAGGTTACTACAAGGAAGCAAGGTCTTACACATATATGTAACTTTCAGGTTACTACAAGGAAGCAAGGTCTTACACATATATGTAACTTTCAGGTTACTACAAGGAAGTAAGGTCTTACACATATATGTAACTTTCAGGTTACTACAAGGAAGCAAGGTCTTACACATAGATCTTGGGAAAGCCTGCCGGTAGCTTCTCGTGGGTCGGTGGTTCTTCCCTGGGTTTTCCAGGGTTCTTCCTCCACCAGTTATACTGGCCACCATGTATAGCCCATCTTGTGCTGAAAAATGGCGTTAAACCCTAGAACAACAACAACACATAGATGTAACTTTAAAGTTATATAAGGAAGCAAGGTCTTACAAATAGATGTAACTTTACGGTTACTATAAGGAAGCAAGGTCTTACACATAGATGTAACTTTAAGGTTACTATAACGAAGCAAGGTTTTGCACATAGATGTAACTTTAAGGTATAAGGAAGCAAAGTCTTACAAATAGATGTAACTTTAAGGTTAATATAAGGAAGCAAAGTCTTACAAATAGATGTAACTTTAAGGTTAATATAAGGAAGCAAAGTCTTACAAATAGATGTAACTTTAAGGTATAAGGAAGCAAAGTCTTACAAATAGATGTAACTTTAAGGTTAATATAAGGAAGCAAAGTCTTACAAATAGATGTAACTTTAAGGTTAATATAAGGAAGCAAAGTCTTACAAATAGATGTAACTTTAAGGTATAAGGAAGCAAAGTCTTACAAATAGATGTAACTTTAAGGTATAAGGAAGCAAAGTCTTACAAATAGATGTAACTTTAAGGTATAAGGAAGCAAAGTCTTACACATAGATGTAACTTTAAGGTTAATATAAGGAAGCAAGGTCTTACATATAGATGTAACATTAAAGTTATATAAGGAAGCAAAGTCTTACAAATAGATGTAACTTTAAGGATACTATAAGGTCTTACACATAGATGTAAATTTAAAGTTACTATAAGGAATCAAGGTCTTACACATAGATGTAACTTTAAGGTTACTATAAGGAATCAAGGTCTTACATATAGATGTAACTTTAAGGTTACTATAAGGAATCAAGGTCCTACATATAGATGTAACTTTAAGGATACTATAAGGTCTTACATATAGATGTAACATTAAAGTTATATAAGGAAGCAAAGTCTTACAAACAGATGTAACTTTAAGGATACTATAAGGTCTTACACATAGATGTAAATTTAAAGTTACTATAAGGAAGCAAGGTCCTACATATAGATGTAACTTTAAGGTTACTATAAGGTCTTACACACAGATGTAAATTTAAAGTTACTATAAGGAAGCAAAGTCTTACACATAGATGTAACTTTAAGGTTACTATAAGGTCTTACACACAGATGTAAATTTAAAGTTACTATAAGGAAGCAAAGTCTTACACATAGATGTAACTTTAAGGATACTATAAGGTCTTACATATAGATGTAAATTTAAAGTTACTATAAGGAAGCAAGGTCTTACAAATAGATGTAACTTTAAGGTTAATATAAGGAATCAAGGTCTTATAAATAGATGTAGCTTTAAGGTTACTATAAGGAATCAAGGTTTTACACAAAGGTTATCATAAGGAAGCAAAAATTTATGTGTAGATATAACTTAAAGGTTACTACAAGGTAGTAAGACATTGGGCTACGTAACTTTTGTAATATTTTTGTTTGGGTTATGTAATTCTTTTCACATTTGTCAGACTTTTCTTTGGTTCTGTATTTTTTTGTCAGACCATTGTTGGGTTATGTAGTTTTTGTCATATCTGTCAGATCTTTGTTGGGTTATGTAATTTTTGTCCTATTTGTCAAACTTTTGTTGGGTTATACAATTTTTTTCTGACATGTCAAACATTCATTGGGTTATGTAATATTTGTCATATCTGTAAGAGTTTCATTAGGTTATTTAATTTTTGTAATGTCTGTCAGATTTTTGTCAGCAAAAGCTAGCCTTCTATAGAGTTAGAACAATGGTGACCTTTTTCTCAAACATATTGATCCAAGATATGTACCTTACTACTATCATTCTTATAAGACAAAAATTAGCTAAATATAACCCAGTGTTACAAACAGAAATATGCATTTTATCTTAATGTGGATAATCATGAAAGAATCCATTTCTTAGTTTAGAGGGGCCCCGAGTGGCCGAATGGTCTAAAGCGCTCTTCGTTATGGATCACTGCCATCTCACCTCTGTCTGCATCGGTTCGAGTCTAAGATTCAGCCAATGTGGGTATGTGAGAAAGCTTGCCAGTAGCTTCTCATAGGTCGGTGGTTCTTTCTGGGGTTTTCCCAGGTTCTTCCTCCACCATTAATACTGGCCGCCATATATAGCCTATCGTGTGCTGAAAAAATGGCATTAAACCCGACAACAGGAATTTCTTAGTTTAGTAAGTGATACCACACATGTTCACAATGTCCATGGTATTATATGTAGCACACATAAATGAAAATAGTAGAAACTATGGTACCATTATCAGACTAAGTGAAATATCATACTCAATCTACTGAGTTCAAATCCAACATTTCCATATCCAACTACATTTGCCACAAAAAGAGAGCCTTTATAGAATACTGCATTATGGATGCTGATAAAATAAAGGGGAGTTAACTCTTTTTACCAAACAAGGCTTTCCCTGAGAGAACGTAAACGAAGGCATTCCATCCAGCAGGTATGGCCTGTGTCATCTTGCTGCCAGGCTGCATTGTAAAATCAAGGTACATGGTGGGTGTCCTTGTGTACACTGGTGACTACAATACAATATAAATGATTATTTTATGTAAACAAGCAGTTTTTCTGCATGCTCTACAGCTGCATGCAGTATCTTCAATTACAAGCTACTGTATTTTCTTTGAAATAATCTGTCATTATCAATGTACAAACATTTTTGTTTTCAAAAATTAGTGGGAATTTCATAGGCAACTTTGTTTGCAAAGAATAAAATGGACCTAACTGTATGCAGAGAAGGCTTTATTTTTCACTTTGAATTCAATCAATGAAATAAGATTGAAGCATTCAATGACATAATGAAGTCCCCACCACAAACTACACTTGTTATCAAAAGATCATTTTATATGTTGCATGAATAATGAATAAAATGAACTATAAATGCAATTAAAAATTCCTACAGCAAGTAATATAACTGACATAATTCAATAAAATAGAAACTGAATGAAAGTCACCTGACAACACTCAGATACTGCTATACATACTTTGATTCCAAAGGATTCCCCAGCAATAACGTTGACTGTGACTCCATCTTTTGTTGACTTGGGGATATCCTTGTCCAGTAGCTCTTGGTATGCAGGTTGGACCATTTTGTCCTTCTTAGACAGGTTTATCCACAACTGTAAACCATGTCCTTCCTCAGGGCCATTAGGCATCTCACAGTGGACAATACCTCTCCCTGCTGTCATCCACTGAAATATGGAAATATTTACATTAATTCTCAATAAACTTCAATATGTATGGCATAAGTTCTCGGCATAAGCTTGATTTATTCCAAAACTCATGTCTTCTTGTATTTTAAAGGCTCAATAAAAAAACAAACTTTTTTGACAGTCTGGATCAAATTAACAAATTTGGCTAGCTATTATTAGAGACCCATTTTATTTTGCATTCTTATACGACTTTTCTAATTTATTTCCATAATACACCCAAGCTAGAAATATGTGTGTTATTTTTACAATCAAGATTTTGATACATGGAGACATTAGTCCTTTCCATCTCTCTAATTTGTGTATATTTTGTTTACAGATCCATCCATAATACTCTACAGAATAACTGAGAATTCTCAAATACCTCCATTGCAATATAAATCTTAAGTTTGCTGGAAGCTTTATCCAATGCAGTAATCTTCTCAAGCTAGCTTGTGTAGTACCATATATACAGGTACTTCCTTATAGATTAGGTCCAAACCACAAACAATATAGACCCTGATCTGCTACTTCATAATGTGCCAGCAGATCAGGGTCTATGTTGTCTCTTCTACCAGTAACTCCTAACAAACTTTATAGACCCTGATCTGCCATTGCATAATGTACCAGCAAGGTCTATGTTGTCTGTTCCTATCAGTAACTCCTAACAAACTTTATAGACCCTGATCTGCCATTGTATAATGTACCAGCAGATCAAAGTCTATGTTGTCTGTTCCTACCAGTAACTCCTAACAAACTTTATGGACCCTGATCTGCCATTGCATAATGTACCAGCAAGGTCTATGTTGTCTGTTCCTACCGGTAACTCCTAATAAACTTTATTGACCCTGATCTGCCATTGTATAATGTACCAGCAGATCAAAGTCTATGTTGTCTGTTCCTACCAGTAACTCCTAACAAACTTTATGGACCCTGATCTGTCACTGTATAATGTACCAGCAAGGTCTATGTTGTCTGCTCCTACCAGTAACTCCTAACAAACTTTACAGACCCTGATCTGCCACTGTATAATGTACCAGCAGATCAAGGTCTATGTTGTCTGTTCCTACCAGTAACTCCTAACAAACTTTATAGACCCTGATCTGCCATTGTATAATGTACCAGCAGATCAAAGTCTATGTTGTCTATTCCTACCAGTAACTCCTAACAAACTTTATAGACCCTGATCTGCCATTGTATAATGTACCAGCAGATCAAAGTCTATGTTGTCTGTTCCTACCAGTAACTCTTAACAAACTTTATAGACCCTGATCTGCCATTGCATAATGTACCAGCAAGGTCTATGTTGTCTGTTCCTACCAGTAACTCCTAACAAACTACATAGACACAGATCAGTTGGCATAGCATGTGATGGCAGATTTGGGTATATATAATGTTGCAGGTGGACTTAACTTATAAGCAAGTATATACTTGAACCTGTGTACAGTTTAGAGTATATGTAACCTGTGTACAGTTTGGAGAACATATGTAACCAGTGCACAGTTTGGAGTATGTATGCAACTCATGTTCAGATTAGATTATATATGTAACCTATGTACAGTTTAACTTATATATGCAAGCTGTGTACAGTTTGGAGTATGTATGTAACACACTGACAGATTAGATTATATATGTTACATGTGTGCAGTTTGGAGTACATATGTAGCCTTTGTACAGTCTGGAGTACATATGTAACATGTGTACAGTTTGGAGTACATATGTAACCTGTGTATACAGTTGACATTATATATTTAACCTGTGTACAGTTTAGATTATACATGTAACCTGTATACAGTTTGGAGTATGTATGTAACCAATGTACAATTTGGAGTACATATGTAACCTGTGTACGATTTAGATTAAATATGTAACCTGTGTACAGATTGGAGTATGTATGTAACCCATGTACAGGTTAGATTATATATCTAACCCATGTACAGTTTTCGATTATAATTTGGAATATATATGGTAACTGAAATAATCCTATTGAAAGTTATTATGCTGACCTAATAATCATGTTTATTTCCTTTCATCACCTACTTTGTTTTCATGGCCTGGCTGAAAAAAGTATTTATACTGCATAGATGTATCTTCAAGTAGTGCTAAATCTGATTTAAATTTAACCTGATGTGTTTACATGATGGTGTACTGCTTGTGTCATGTGATTGTACCTTTGTCAAAAATGGCAATCATCAAGGTAACAGTCATTAATTGTGAACTTATAATTAATGTTGATGCTCCTTCATTATATTGTGTTTGCTAGTTGTCAATAAATACTGATGTCATTTGCCTGATCACAAGTCATTTCTGTGGCAGTGTGTGAAATCAATGTATGAAACTGTTAATCAATCAGAAGATAAATGAAGTGAAACCAAACATGTCAAGTGCAACCACTCTACACTGATAAATTAATTGTCAATTACAGACAAATGAAGTGAAACCAAACATGTCAAGTGCAACCACTCTACACTGATAAATTAATTGTCAGTTAAGGACAAATGAAGTGAAACCAAGCAAGTTACATGCAACTACTTTCATCTACAATGATAAACCAATCATCTGCAAATTTTCAAAAGATGTTCCAATACAGTCAAGTTGTTGCACAGGAAAATGCTTAAACATTAAAGGATGAAAGAACATCTTTGCATAACAGAAAACACTGAATAAACTAACTGTTTATAACAGAAGCTTTTTTTTCACAATTCCTCTTCCAATTGTTGATGATGCAAAAGTTTTGGAGTTATATATATATATATATATATATATATATATATATATATATATATATATATATATATATATATATATATATAGTTTTAGATTAGACACTGCATTTCAGAAAGCTGTCAAATAAGGAGTCCTAGGAGTCCTGAATGTACAAGTGTATGATAATTGCTACCAATACATTATATTGTAGTTAAGCAATACACTGGGGTTAATGAAAGGCAATGTGATTTTACCTGAAGATCACCTGGATTTATCACACCTCTATGACCACAGAAATCTTCATGCAGAAATGATCCTGACAGCATGTAAGTCACCTGGAGACAAACAATGATTGTACAAGTTATAACAAAAACACAAAATTATGAAAACATTCCATATGCCTAAGGCTTTCTGTATTATGCCTAGGACCCTGAATATGACACGTTACAACATAACTTATCAGTATGCTTACAAAAGTCTCACAGCGATTGTTTTCTTCCTACCTCGTCATCAGAATACAAGCTGTCAGCTAGTGAGATACTGTATCTGATTTTAAGGAAATTTCCAAATGAGTACAACATATATCAATTCTAGGGACCTATCTTTACACATTATATGTACATGATATTTTGTACAGTGCTTGGTTTACTGTTTGTATGCAGATGATACAGCACAATATGTTTAATGTAAAAGTTAACATTGTTGAGAGCAAACAAAATGAAGATTTACAACATGCTATGAAA
This sequence comes from Sinohyriopsis cumingii, assembly GCA_028554795.2. Classification (NCBI taxonomy): domain Eukaryota; kingdom Metazoa; phylum Mollusca; class Bivalvia; order Unionida; family Unionidae; genus Sinohyriopsis; species Sinohyriopsis cumingii. Next base: position 119,093,732 of record CM068829.1, read on the forward strand.
TGGACGACAACAAGCTGTGCTTAAAATTAAAACCTAATTAATATTAATCTACTCAGCACAATGGTAAGTCAAATGTACAGAACTGAGTTTGGAGTTAAATGGTAAATCAAATGTACAGAATTGAATTCAGAGTTAAATGGTAAATCAAATGTACAGAACTGAATTCAGAGTTAAATGGTAAGTCAAATGTACAGAATTGAATTTATAAGTAAATGGCAAGTCAAATGTAGAGAATTGAATTTAGATGTAATTGGTAAATCAAATGTACAGAATTGAATTTACAAGTAAATGGTAAGTCAAATGTACAGAATTGAATTTAGAAGTAAATGTAAATCAAATGTACAGAATTGAATTCAGAGTTAAATGGTAAGTCAAATGTACAGAATTGAATTTAGAAGTAAATGGTAAGTCAAATGTACAGAATTGAACTTAGAAGTAAATGGTAAGTCAAATGTAGAGAATTGAATTTAGAAGTAAATGGTAAGTCAAATGTACAGAATTGAACTTAGAAGTAAATGGTAAGTCAAATGTACAGAATTGAATTTTGAAGTAAATGGTAAATCAAATGTAGAGAATTCAATTTAGAAGTAAATGGTAAATCAAATGTAGAGAATTGAATTTAGAAGTAAATGGTAAGTCAAATGTAGAGAATTGAATTTAGAAGTAAATGGTAAGTCAAATGTAGAGAATTGAATTTAGAAGTAAATGGTAAGTCAAATGTACAGATTTGAATTTAGAAGTAAATGGTAAGTCAAATGTAGAGAATTGAATTTAGAAGTAAATGGTAAGTCAAATGTACAGAATTAAATTTAGAAGTAAATGGCAAATCAAATGTACATAATTGAATTTAGAAGTAAATGGTAAATCAAATGTTCAGAATTGAATTTAGAAGTAAATGGTAAGTCAAATGTACAGAATTGAATTTAGAGTTAAATGGTAAATCAAATGTAGAGAATTGAATTTAGAAGTAAATGGTAAATCAAATGTACAGAATTGAATTTAGAAGTAAATGGTAAGTCAGATGTACAGATTTGAATTTAGAAGTAAATGGTATAACAACTGAAACTGATAAATGTACTAAACTTTCACACATCCTTAATGGTAATACTTTATCCTGGTCAAACCAATTTGAAATACGCTTTATAATTTAAACTGGGTTGAAGGTTTTATGCTGGATCAGTTGATCCAAAGAGTGCAAAATACAGTAGTTTCTCCACTGTTTATCTACTGCTTTATTCTGAGGAGCTCAACATCCCAAATACCGCATACACAAAGAGACTAAACTGCTTACAGAACTAAGCAGGCAAGGTCATTTGAATATTGAAAATAATTTTACATCTACAATATCTCTTTTCAAGAATCACAGATGGATGACAATTACGGATTATATTATTAGGAAAGTTGTTCTCACTTTCAAGCACTAGAGTATCTTAATGTTTTAAGTTAGAAGGAATATCATCAAAAAAACCCACAGGTAAAGTAGATACTAAATACAGACTGTATTTAGTATCTTGTAATGAGATATTAAACAAGTACCTAACGTTTCAGCATTGAGAAACTTACTTCTGAAAATACTTGAATAAGCAATCCCGATTTTATGAGAATATTATATTTGTAAATGGTAGCTGTCATACATCTTTGTGATAAAGTATGTTAACTCTGTACTTGGTTATATCTGTATTCTTTAATGCCGAAGATGTTAACTCTGACAATTTTACTAATTGCACTTGTTTTTATATTTGTTTTAACTGCAGGACCATAATGTAAACTAGCTATTAGTTAAGTATATCACCCTGGATAAATAAAGGATATTATTATTATTATTATTATTATTATTATTATTATTATTATTATTATTATATAGTAAAGCCAAGTATGTATCACTTTTATTGGCTTTAAGACCATATAACAATTCAGAATTTTGTTTTCATGAGTGGAATTTGAAGATGCCCATCAAAAGTAGTGAATCCATGCTTTATTGAACCATGATTGTGAGACAATATTTTGTATCCTTCTGTTCTGATAAGATCCTGTGGAAAACTGAGATACAGAATATCAATGGAAACATGAGATCCAGAATATTCAAGGAAAACTGATACAGAATATTCACAGGAAATACATGAAACAAATTTAATGGATAAAAGCACACATCCATTTCACAGTTTATACAAAACGTACTGTTTCAAAACCTCTGTGTGGATGATCAGGAAAACCAGCTGGTGCTTTGACACGGAATTCATCAAGCATAAGAAATGGATCCAAATTTCGCAGCTGAAACAAAACAGAAACCATTTTATTTTATTTATACCCTGAGTTCATCCTCATGCGCATACTGAATAAACTAAAAACATTTACTGATAAATCCTAAGTCATAACATTATTTCAGAAGACCTGAACTTTTCTATACAGTGTAAGAAACTACAACTGAACTTTTCTATACAGTGTAGGAAACTACAACTGAACTTTTCTATACAGTGTAAGAAACTACAACTGAACTTTTCTATACAGTGTAGGAAACTAAAACTGAACTTTTCTATAGTGTAAGAAACTACAACTGAACTTTTCCATACAGTGTAGGAAACTACAACTGAACTTTTCTATACATTGTAAGTAACTACAACTGAACTTTTCTATACAGTGTAAGAAACTAAAACTGAACTTTTCTATACAGTGTAAGAAACTACAACTGAACTTTGTAGGTAATGAGAAGTAAATGAGAGAATGGATTTATTTTAGGCTTGAATTGCTTGTTTACCTCCTAGTAAAGAAGAAAAATTTGCTCATTTTATTATGTACACAAATATATACAGCGATTTGGATCAAATCAGAGCTTTTTTTCACAGTAAATTAACCCACAACTGCATTTACCCTTTTCAAATAAAAGACAGTCCATATAACTGCAAAGGAAAGGCAAGAAGCAGTTAGAACACATTGTTAATGGTACTTGGAAAAGTATGGACTAGATAAGACACAAATTTCTAATGCTACTTGGAAAAGTTGGATTAGTTAGGAAACAATGTTGATGGTACTGGAAAAGTGGGGACCAGCAAGGACATAATGCTGATAATACTTAGAAAAAAAGTAGGGACATGTAAGGACACAATGATCATAACTGGAAAACTGTGAGCTAATTAGGACATAAACCTAATGGTACCTCAGAAAATAAGGACTAGCTGCAACACAATGTTATGGTAATGGATATTGTGAAGTCATGTATTTTTATGGGTATTAATTTCTGTAATTAGTTGCAAAATGACATTTTCATTGACACCTAAATTTGTGTGTTTGGAAAAGAGTCATGTTTCCATAGTGGATTTATTCTTTATTGAGTTTTAAATCCATGTTTTTGTGGCAATAAAAAAATTCCATGAAAAAAGAACCACATGAAAAACAGTCAAGCAACAGTATTAAAGTACATTTATATGTATATATTTATAACTGATTACAGGAAAAATCATAAATCAAAGATAAAATTCAAACTTTTACGAAGACATATATCAGGAAAAATTTAAATATGTGTATCCCCAAGGTGAAAAACTGCAAACCTTACGTTTAAAATATGCTGAGTTTACTCAACATGTAAAAACTTAAATATGTTTCAATATTATTACATATAATACCAGGGTAACTCATCCATTTCGCTTCCCATTCTATATCCTTTGTAACAAACTGACTGGTCCATGTAACTCATACATTTAGCACCCCCATTCTATATCCTCTGTAACATGATGACTCATCCACATAACTCATATTTAGATTCCCATTCTATATCTTTTGTAACAAACTGACTGGTCCATGTAACTCATACATTTAGCTTCCCATTCTATATCCTTTGTAACATGCTGACTGGTACATGTAACTCATATATTTAGATTCCCATTCTATATCCTTTGTAACATGCTGACTGGTCCATGTAACTCATACATTTAGCTTCCCATTCTATATCCTTTGTAGGGGCCCCGAGTGGCCAAGTGGTCTAAAGCGCTCTCCATTACGGATCACTGCCATCTCACCTCTGTCTGCGGCGGTTCGAGTCTCGGATTCAGCCAATGTGGGTATGTGAGAAAGCTTGCCAGTAGCTTCTCGTGGGTCGGTGGTTCTTTCTGGGGGTTTTCCCGGGTTCTTCCTCCACCATTAATACTGGCCGACATGTATAGCCTATCATGTGCTGAAAAATGGCATCAAACCCCACAACAACAACAATATCCTTTGTAACATGCTGACTGGTACATGTAACTCATATATTTAGATTCCCATTCTATATCTTTTGTAACAAGCTGACTGGTACATGTAACTCATATATTTAGCTTCCCATTCTGTATCTTTTGTAACATGCTGACTGGTACATGTAACTCATATATTTAGATTCCCATTCTATATCCTTTGTAAGATGCTGACCAGTACATTTACATTGCCTGCAATTTTGAATTTGGTGCATCAAATAATCAACACAAGGACATCAGTAACAATATCTACAACAACTATAATATTATATTTTTACACTAATATATATATATATATATATATATATATATATATATATATATATATATATATATATATATATATATATATAGTTATGTGTTTAGGCTCTTACAAAATGTAACAAGAAAAAAAGTAAAAACAACAAGCTTTGTAAAATTTAACAAATAATTTATTTGCCTAGGAAAACAAGGTAAAAATGAAAGGAAAAAAATGTGGTTCTATGAAGCAAATCCAAAAATAATTAAAGAATAATCCAAGCATTAAAAATAGAAGCCCTAGTAATAAAAAGCCCTAATGAAACTGAGTTTGAATCCTGATGAAATCCAAAATGGAAGGTGATGACATATGCTGTGATCAGCTTCATAGTGATGTGTCAACAGTTCTTTGTTGAATCACAGAAAATAATATTCCAGTGTTTGAATTTTGTGTAAATTTTGATAATTGTCCTTGTCCAAGAATTAATTTAAAGTACTAATATTTCCATGGAAAACAAACTTGTAATCTAAAATAATTTAAATTAAACAAAATAATTATCAAAAAAAATTGGTCACACCATAAAACACTTTAACTTCTCAAGTGATATGGCACTAATGACTATTCTTTCTCAAAACATCAATAATAAATCTTGCAACATTTCAAAATAGATGCCTGCATGTGTGTCAATCCTCTGGAAAAACCTAACTGATACATGTTATTTGTCACATACTCCAAGGTCAGGAACTAGGTCAGTATTGGATACAATGTTTCTATTATTAGTTGTTTACTACTGAATTAAATTTCTGGACAATGTCAAATCCAGTAAATAAAATTACATTACAATAACATGTAATGAAATAATAAAAAAATATAAAACTAACAAACAAACAATTAAATTAAATCAAATATAAATTAAATCAAATATACATAAAAATACTGATATCAGTAATCTATAAAATAAATGCTTACAGCATCATGACATTCACAGACAGGTTAGTCACCCCCAAGAGAAGTAGCTAAACACTTACTAAAGTTCATAAACGTTGGTTTTTCTTTGGTGGGGGGCTGAGTAGACTGACTCCTAAGCATGAATAAATACAAGTGCCTAAGTTTGTGGTATCTTTGTTGCTGGTTTAGCAAATTAATTTTCTTTGGTACTTCAAATCTTCCAGAAAAGACAATAACAATGTACAATTAAATCTAATGATGTACAACTGAGTTTAATGACATACAATTTAATTGTGGTTTGAATCGGCAATGAAATCCATGAAAATAAGTACACCACCAATAAAAGTCAATTCACAATACAACACTACCACATTACAAGGTTCTCCAGTATAACACAGTTCCCTTTATAACACAGACATGGTCACGAATCACAGTTTAAAAATCAGTGGTTAACTTATATGTACAATGTTTTCATTCCAGAATGGTTTGACTATTAGGCAGTATACTCCATGTTACCCATGGACAGCATTATAATGAGGTAGAGGTGTATTTGTACCATATATACTCACATATAAGTCATGTCCAACTGCAAACTGCACAGACTCTTATTTGCCATCTGGGTCTATATCATTTGTTAGGCATAATCTGTAGAATAAACAATATACATCCAATCTGCTGGCACATTATGCAACAACAGATCATGGTCTGTATGGTTTGCTGTTAGATCTGACTTACAAGTGAGAATATACGGTAATTAAAGTATTTGTTCTCCCTGCAAAGACACAACACTTACTGTGGTGCCACCAATGCTTCTTCTGACCCTTGCCCCAACTCCCTCACTCTGCTCCCTGCTCAGAATGTTCTGTAACACCCTCCTGGACATATTGTCAGCTTGAACAACTGTACAGTGATTATCTAAGCCAACTGTGAAATAGCTGAGATGCGAACAGGTGTGAATTACACTTGAACTTTCTTTGGAGGTTGTGGAAAATGCAATATGTAGAATGGGAGGTAGACACAGACAGAGTATGTTGAGATTCACAAGGCAGCTGAAAATATGATAAAGACATATATATATATATATATATATATATATATATATATATATATATATATATATATACATATAAATACATACATATATATATATATATATATACATATACATGCATACATGTATATATATATATATATTTATACATATACATACATACATGTATGTATATATATATATATATATATATATATATATATATATATATATATATATATATATATATATATATATATATATATTATCAACCTTAATAATTTATTTCCAATTTATTCATCTTCATAACCATGTTGTGCATTCATTAACAATCTTCACTCATATAAAATGAAGGCAAACTGTACAATAATAATTAGCCTTAATTTTTAATATAAAAATGTATTGTTGTTTCAAGTTCCTTTTTCCATGTCATAAAACCAAGTTTCTGTGATTGTTATTTTCAGTTAAAAAATATTCTACTGACATTCTTTACAGGCCAAAAATGTTTAATGCGACCTTAAATATTGCGATACAAAAACAATGTAATAAATGGGGTACTTTTCTCCCTGATTTGTAAATAACTGGCTGGTTTGAATTTCATGGTACATTTGGTGAACACCTTATTAAAACATGGCTCTATTTGACTTGAAGATACTTGATTCAAAGTGATCAAACACAATCATTTCACACATCATAGTTTGCACTGATAGAATGTGACATCAATAACCTTAGACTGTACTTACAGCAGAAGCAATTTGCTGCCAACATTTAACTAAATGCTCAAATTATGTTTTGCATGATCTGAATGTTTTAAAACTTTATGTATTTATAGTCAGATTTTGCATATGCAAATATGCTACTTATTTAGAAAGTAATTAGAAATTTTAGTTAAAAGCCTGGTTATCTCCTGGATGGTCATACAGAAAAGTTTTTGGTTATACAGCAGAAACATCTGATTGTCTGACTAAACTTTATAAGATCATTCTGCTGAATTACTCATTTATTCAAAATTTTCTTTAAAATCTTATTTTTCATTTGTTATTTCATGAATGGCTAACATACTTATTTTAAATGTTTATTAGGAATAGTCTTTGACTTTAGGTCATTTTTGCCATTTTAAGTCGTCCCAGGTTACCAGACAACATTATTCTACCCCAGGCAGACCTCTGTACCTTATGCATTAAGAACATGTGACATTAAGTGATGGTATCTAAGGACATATGATATTAGGTTATGGTATCTAAGGACACGTGACATTAGGTTATGGTATCTAAGGACATGTGATATTAAGCGATGGTATTTAAGGACATGTGACATTAGGTTATGATATCTAAGGACATGTAACATTAAGTGATGGTATCTAAGGACATGTGACATTAAGTGATGGTATCTATATTGCTTGAGCTTACTGATGAATCATTCTGATGGAAATATACATGTACTTATCTACTATTATCTACTATTATTTATACTGTTCCATTTTGTTTTGATTGCCAATTTTACATTTATCACTTGCAATATAGTCCATGCAGCGAAATCAGCCCACTACCTTACTAAGATCATGGAAAGTTCCAGCTGCAAAGAGCTCTACGAGATTACTAACAAGCTAATGTCAAGGAATAAATCTACACCACCAATCGACCTTGTGGACATGTTTGCAAATTTCTTCCGTGTCAAAGTACAAACCATCAGAGATAAGCTTGATACCACAATTTCAATTGCCTCGTCATCAACATATGGTTGGGATACAGAATTTGAGCGGCAACCATTAGCAGCATTTGAACCTGTCTCTATGGATTTTGTATGTACAATCGTGAGGAAGAGTGCACCAAAGTCAAGTGAACTTGATCCAATTCCAACATCACTACTGCTTGAGTGCTTAAATCCAGTATTGCCTTCACTAACTGATGTTATTAATACCTCTCTCCTATCCAGGGAATCCCCATCATTTTTCAAAACTGCCAATGTAAAGCCTCTGCTGAAGAAACCAACACTAGCCCATAACGATTTAAAGAACTACCGCCCAGTTTCTAATCTCCCATTCATATAAAAAATCTTAGAAAAGGTTGTTCTATCCCAGCTTGTATCTCATCTAAATTCAAACAGTCTTTTGAGCAATGTACAATCTGCATATTGCCCTTGCCACAGTACTGAAACTACTATTCTAAACGTAGTTAATGACATTCTCTCTGCGTTGGATAGCGGAAAGATTACAGTCCTCACCCTCCTTGATTTGTCTGCAGCATTTGACACAATAGACCATGATATATTACTTCACCATCTCCAGCATGTATTTGGCATTCATGATACAGCCTTACTGTGGTTCAAGTCCTACTTGGTCAACAGGACACAAATTGTATCTGCAAATGGAATACAATCCAGCCCAGTTGATCTATATTGTGGTGTTCATCAGGGGTCTGTTCTTGGACCTGTTCTCTTCATTCTGTACACTCAGTCGCTCTCAAGTGTCATAGATCATCATCCAGTGTCTCACCAACTGTACGCTGATGACACCCAAATATACAAATCTAGCCACTCAACTGAAGTTGATGCTACCATCCAAGGTGTAGAGAGGTGCATTTCTGATGTGAAATCATGGATGACATGTAACAAGCTGCAGATGAATGATGATAAAATTGACGCCATTCTGATCACAACACAAAGACTTTTCTCATTCACATCCTTTAACTCAAACAATAAATATCAGCAATGCCAACATTAAACTCACATAATCAGTATGAAACCTAGGTGTTACTCTGGACAGTACTCTCACATTGCACCAACATGTCATGAACATATGTAAGGCTGCATATCTTGAGCTGAGATGCATCAGCTCAATTCGCAAATATCTTTCAGCTGATGCCACTAAAACACTTGTGTGTTCATTAGTACTTTCAAGACTGGACTATTGTAACTCAATTCTGTCTGGTTCATCTCAATATCTGCTCCAGAAACGTCAAAAAACAGCTGCTCAGATCATACTTTGAGTACCACAATCAGAGCACACCTCTCCACTGCTTTGTACCTTACATTGGCTATCCACTTGATCCAGAATCAAACACAAAATTTGTTCTCTGTGCTACGTTTCACTGACGGACTCTAGTCCAACATACCTATCCTATCTCACCCACATGTACACACCAGCAAGATACTTATGCTCCTCTTTGACAATCATATACTCATTATTCCCACTATGAAAACAAAGTCATATGGACAGCCTTCTTTTGCATACCAGGGCCCAGCAACGTGGAATGAATTGCCCACTGAACTTAGACACAAACAGTGATCACATTCAAGAGGGCTCTCAAAACGCACTTATTTCGACTGATAGAATAAACTTAATGACATAATACTGTTTCCTACCTTAAATATTCTCAAAATGTTTTTTTTGGGGGGGGTTATAATGTTTTCTAATTTTATGGTGTTTGTCTTTGTAATCATATCATTATATGTTTTTTATCTTATAGGTGTTGTCTAATGTTGTAAAGCGCTTAAAGCTTCTAAAGATTAGGTGCTATACAAAGTCCTCATTATTATTATGTGACAATTAATGGAGTGTCCTGAATTTTTTAATAATTATTTATTTACTAGCCAATTATTAGTTGAAATCCATATCCACAAATGCATCTCTTCAATCAATCCTCAACTATGTATCTTTCAAAAAGATAATCAGGCTTTTTTCTGCACATAAATGATATCTAAATGACTTTAACAGTAACTGATAAATGTCAATATTTGTGGATATTATGTAAGTAACATACACACATACACATATAAATAAGTGATGCACAAAGCTACATTAGCTAGTCAAAAGTGAGTAGCCATAACATATATTCTTTTTGTTATACACTGCATCATTAAATGGTAGCTGAGATCTATGTCCAGAGTGGTAGTGTCCAGGATTGCAATTTTTTTGTATTATAGTGTTTTTAGGATAATTAGAGTAAAATAATGCCCTAGTAGTGCCTCTGGGTTCTACATTTACACTGCAATCATCCAGTGTAATATCATAGTGTCACACACTAGACAGCTACAAATCTACTTCCAGGCCTGTAATGGTATTAATGGTTGTGTGTATTTTGTTTGGCTGAGTTTAAATCAGTGGGACATTTTGGACTTGTCCCTAATGCATTGACCAGTGGCCGTGCTGATAGTCTTTTCTACTGTGGGTCACATGGCAGCAGTCTGAAGTCTTTCCAAAAGTTGGTATATGGCGGCTACATGCAAAGAGACACTTCCTTTTTCTTGATCATACCCCACAGGGGTTCATTACAAAACAAATTAAGAATATCGGTCTGTGGGTGGAGGACTTGAGGGCGGTCCAACATGTAACAATATAACAACTGTATGTTTGTATTGTTACCGGTAGGATCCCCACCCCCTCATCATTCTACCCAATGACTGATACACTTAATTTATTTCATCATGCATTCCTGTAATCGTACACACAAAGGCTAAATGTTAGAAAGTTTGTATTTTGTTTCTAGACTGTACACGCATTAAGGTATTTCTATATAGGGCATGCTTGGAAACACAATGCAAACTACTACCTAACGTGTAGCTCCCTCTGAGGTACCCTTAAAAAATAATTTGAAAAACACAAGGAAAACATAGTAAAAAGAAAGATGGTAACCTGGTTTTCTGTGACTGTCTCTGCGTACTGAATATCAACTGCACCTTTCACTTGATTGACACTGCATATACTTAGGCGCTATTAACTGAATGACCCAATGCTTGCTGCTTTTATGTTTGACAGGACGATCATGTACACAGTGAAATAGCATGTTCATTCATTTTTATGATTGTACAGCAAAACATACGAACCGAATGCCTGATATATTAAAGGCAGCATGAGACAATTTGGTAAATATTCTCAGCACAACTTAATGCCTGATAAGTTGACTTATTTGCTCTTAAAACATGGAAAGTTTGCTCACATGTTACCGACCTGTAGCTCGCCCTGCCTGTATTTACATCAAGCATACCTTCTTTGCTGAAGACTAAATTTCATGTCAGGTCAAGAGTGAGGACTTGAACAAGTTTCATTTTCGAAGAAGAAAAGATCCAACCCAAAAATAATAATAATAAAGAAAGAAAGAAGCAAGAGGTAGACCACTTACAAGCTATGCTTATTATGTTAATGACACGTTCAAAGATCAAAACGTCCAGCTAACTGGCATCAAGATTTAATTGCCAAAAATAATAATGCGCTAAGTTATTACTAACATTATCAGAGGCGTAGCTATGATATTTTGCGCCCGGGGACGAACTATAAAATTGGCGCCCCAGCCCCCTCCCCGTTTAATCACATTTTTGAATATTACCCTTGTTTACTTATTATAATGCAACGTTGTAAGCCTCATTTTGGCGCCCCTGTACCTTGGCGCCCGGGGACATATGTACCCCCTGCCGTTCCCCCCCCCCCCGCTACGCCTCTGAACATTATACATTACAGCAGTGTCGGACGGGGGGTGGGGGAGCCATAGCCTCCAGAACCCTAAAAAAAAGATAAAAGCTACATACAAATAAACTTACAGTAACTTGTCAACCGAAAATTGACAATAATTTTATTCTTGTGTATCATTTATTGGGTATTATGAACACTTTCAGTAAATAGACACATATGCTTTTACTTTGGTGCTCTTTCAAAGATAAGCAGGACCCACCCACCCCAACAACACTTTTCCTGATTCAGGCATGTTACACCTACACTAAATATATATATATAACTATTTTCCAATTTTCCATGTTAGTGAGCAGCGGGGGGGGGGGGGGGGGGCGAATCGGACATTTGTCTGAATCGTCATTTGGCTTAATTAATACTTTCTGCACTCAGCGGATCCGGTGTCGTCAGCGCCCGGTAAAAAAAAAGACGACGTCGTCGTCGGGGGATCGTCCAATCGTCATTTGGTTTAATTAATGCCTTCTGCGCGCCGATCCTAGCGTCGTCAGCGTCCGGTAAACACAGCGACGACCGCGTCGATGTCATCGCCCCCCCCCCCCCCCCCCGCTGCTATGATTTTACAAACAGAGTGATCACTAACTCCTCCTCTTGTAGATCAATTAGGTTATTTGACTGATCGGTAAGTCTAAAATTAATTCTCGTTAAAAACCGATTATGGCATCGCATATAGACCGGATTAATCGGACTCTCAACGATTAAAAATCCCGGAGGGGCTGTTGGTGAAAATGAATAAAGGATATACCCCTGTTGAGCCTGATTTGATTGCTTGGTATCCACCTGGTAACTCCCTTCGATAACATCACACACTAGATTGATTGCTATCACCGATGCAATATTTACGTTGTATGGAGCAATATGCCTACCACCCTCTCCGTTATCGTGTCTGAGGATAATTGATGGACCGAGAAAATCATTAAGAGATTTTCTTAGTTCTGGTGCGTTGTATCCTGAAAACTTGAAATCGGGTAAATCGGCTTCTGTGATATTATACTCGGTTAGGAATTTTTGTTTATCATCAGTTCTGCTAGCGGATATTATCCCGACGATTCGTTCATTGATATATTCCATGTCTGATATAAGTTGATTTAACACCTCAACGTGTTTTTGTGCTTTTGTTTTCCGTAGTTGTTCTAGTTGCAATCGGTACTTACGATTAATCTCGGCAAACGCATCAGTGATATCATTTAAATTAACTGCGATCTCGACGAGCGATTCAGGAGTTTTCTTATATATAAAATACCATTTAATGGTATTCCTGTCTTGAAATGTAAACCAACTGGGCAATAACGTGCTTTTCATAATAGACAAATTATCTCGATACCGGGGGGTAATCTCATGATACGATTGCGCATTCGTGGGGGGGGCCCGCGGAGATTTCATGAGGTGGATTCTTAGGCCATCCTAGTATGGTTCTTATTGAACTGCCATAAATATCAACCATATACCCCGGTGTGCTTATTTCAATCGTCGACGATAACGTCGGTTCATGAACCGTAATAGCGATTTTTGATTCCTTTCCTGTGATCGATTTTATCCTGCGTTGAAATTCTTTATTGATTTGTTCTATTTGGTATGACCCAGTTGGTATTGTAACCTCCTTCCAGTCTGGGGTCCCATCGGGTTTACTTGTCCATGCAAAAACCAGCGAGTTATTAGGTTGTTGTCCGTTAAATGCGTCCGCTCGAATATTAGGCCAACTGTGATATACTCGCAATTTTGCCAGCGCTATTTCCTTCACTGGAACCGGTGATGGGAAGTTCACACTGAATTCGGGTTTCGTTGACGTTATCGATATCATATTTGTTTGTACCGGAGTGGTGTTCTCCGCGATCCGCTGAAGTAATTGAAACCCTTCGGGGTTCAGCGACATTATTATTATTCGTTGTTTTTAGTGTCTAATTTCAACAACCAGAGCCCATTGAAGTGGTTCCGGCTTCCAGTTGAAAATCCTCGATTTTTGACATCGCGGAGCTGTACAACTGGACCATCGTGGAGAATTCAACATCGGATATGAACAAATTATCAATCGACAACGAGATCAACCCGGATAATTTCGAGTACGCGTCGGATACTATTTGATGTTTTACTGTATACTCGTCGAGTTTTTTCTGAAAACACGATGATATCTTCCTAGTGATTGCGTTGGCAACTCCAGCAATTGTTGTCATCGCGGAGATAGCGATTGGAACAGCGATCGGGGCTATCGTGGTCACCGTGGATAAAATAACACCGGTACCGGCTACTATACCCGACACCGAGTACACGACCGCGTCGATGGCGGTTATTTTTCGGCGGTACTTTTTTATTTTTGCGCGGTATTGTTCGGAAAGCGTTTTCAAATTCGCGGAGAATTCTTTTGCGGTATCGAATCGATATTGATGTGACGTCGGTGATACCTCTGATTCAATTACCTTGGTGGTCATTTTTATTTTAAAAGAGCTAGTGTTTTTAATTAATTAGATTCGCTACAAATTCCACATACCATGTGATGTTTGCCCCGGCTAAATTTCCATCAACGGCATAAATTGTAAACTGTTCAGTTGCGTTCTTGCTATAATTGTTGATATTGTATTGTTAAACCCGGATGAACTCGACGATAATATATTAAACTGCATCATTGAAACCAGTGTCAATCGATAAATGCCCTTAACAGTTGCGGTAATATTTACTGTATTCTGTGTAGGAGTCCAATTGAATGATCCATGCCGAATTGTGTATACTGTGTTGATGATGTTTTCATGAGGGTTTTTTATTTTTTCGAATTGCTCTGCTACTCTCGGTAGTCCGTCTTTAATCGCTTCAACATCAGTTCTGATTATTTCTATTTCCCGCCGACTCGCGTTTATATTATTCTTGTTCGCTGCAACATTAGTTTTGATTGTTTCTATTTCCCGTGTATTCTCGGTCATACTTTTTTTGTTCGCTGCAACATCAAGTTTGATTGTTCCTATTTCATATGTATGCACGTCTATACCTTTTTTGTTCGCTGCAACATCAGTTTTGATTAATCCTATTCCCCGCCAATACGCGTCTATATTTTTTTTGTTCGCTTCAATATCAGTTTTGATTGTTCCTATTTCCTGTGTATGCGAGTCTACATTATTTATGATCGTTGTAACATCAGTTTTAATTGTTCCTATTTCCTGTGTATGCGAGTCTACATTATTTATGATCGTTGCAACATTAGCGCCGATTATTTCTATTTCCCGTTCATGCACGTCTACACTCCTTTTGTTCGCTGCAACATCAGTTTTGATTGTTTCTATTTCCTGTCTATACGCAGTGATATCATTTATAGTTGTTGTAATCTCATCCAGCTTGGTATTTTTTTTACCAAAGAATTTATCAAAGTTGTCATCGATCCTGTTGACATTTTTTCGTAACGTGTAAAATTGGCCCGACAGCGTTGTAAACTCCGAAATAGTATTTTTTATTATTGTAATATTCGGTTCGGTTACCGTCGGGGTCCCAAAAAAACTAGCGGTAGTGAGTTGTATATCGGTGATAGATTTTTTCACCTCGGTGGCAGATTTTTTCACCTGCGCGTCGAGTTCGGTCACCGATCTATCCAACCTTATGAAACCGTCTTTGACTAATGTTATCGTCGACAGATGTTCACCCGGTTTGAGTCGTCCGTCGCCGGTATACAACGCGATAGTGTCCTCGGCGGCATCACGCTGTCGTGTTAAAACGTCATCCAGCGACACATTACTGGATTTCAATTTACCCTGGCGGTCCTGAAATACAACTATTTCACCTGGGTCAACACTTGTTAGGTTCAACGTATCAGCGATTTCATCCTCGATTAGTTTTTTAATGTCATCGGTGGCGAGCGTTTCCGTGGATCCTTTCAGCGCCGAAATGGGTCGTCCCCAAATATCAATCATCGTTATTGTAAAAAAAAACAGCGTTTCTAATTAACCCGCCGGGCCTCTACGACCCCACTAGTGTATTCGTTTACAACCACATGAGGTGGTTTCCGCGATGATGAAATCGCCGCGAGTACGTTCAATACCTCACGGCCGCATATCGGTGGGTCGCTTAATCGCTGTGTTGGCAGCGTGGAATAAAAACCCGGGGCTGAACACGCCCGGATATACCGCATGAACTCGTTCGGCGGGGCTAACCCGTATGAATCAAAATAGACGATTGCACGCGGATCAATCGCGTACGCAACCCAATGAGTTCCCGCTCCGGAGGACCCATCGAGGTTAATTATGCCGGTTTCAATATTCCTTGGTGCCGCCGGTAATTGATCCCTCATAAAAACACCCCTGAAGTTTTTTATCGCTAGCGCGTCTGCGGCATCTATTAAATCAAAATTAGACATAGGAGTCATTAAACGGTTCCCGGTAGTCTTAGACCCTTTCCCGAATACCATGAATACGGGGTTCCCGGTAGTCTTAGACCCTTTCCGGCCACGGATCGTTTTTTTTTATAGCCTCTTCCGGTTGCCTTTTTCAATGCCCTTCCCGCCGCGGTACCAACGGCCCCCAACGCCGCCGCCTTAGCCACCGCTGGTGCGGCCGCGACAATCAATGCCGGAATCGCAGCTAACAGCGGAAATATCCCACCGGTCTTTTCCATGTTTTTAATCGCTGCGGCCGAGAAATCTATTTGAACACCCTTTTTATTCTTCATCGCATTATTGAAATGTTTTATTTGACGTGCCGTCAACGATATCTTATGATTACCACCCGCCATCTGCGACGGCTTCAGCGTTATTGTGGTCCCGCATTGTTTAGCCGACTTTGATCGTAATTTCTTGACTTGACCATCAGTCAACTCTACACTGACGACACTATACGACATTTTATTGTAAACGCGTTTGTGCTTTCAATTACATGTTTTCCACTGGCGCATCAACGATTCTCATTCGTCCGCCAACACCTTCTAGCAGCATTGATTTATCGCTGAGAATGACAGCAACCGCTCTATAATTAACACCACCCGGGGCTATACGAGCTCGGAAGTGTATATCAACGACGGATTGTCTCGTTAAATCAAGATGTTCCAACGAAAAATAATAAATCGGATACAGCTTTTTAAAATCAAGTTGTGATATTTGCAAACCGGTATCGACGTTTTGATCACGACCCATATATGACAGCAATCGATGGTACACACGTGCGATATGGTTGTCGCCGTAATTAAGCTGTATATCCTCGGATGGTTCCTGTTGTCCGTTTATTCTCAGCGAAACATCCCTGACTCCTAATTGATCAAATATCATATGGCTGCGTTCTTGATTACCCAATCGTTCCCTATTCTTTAACGCAACAAATATATGACGCGGGGCTGAAACACCCTGTTTTGACGCCAAGTGCCATGTAAACGTATCGGCGACGTTATCCTCTTTAGCATCAGTTGTTACCGCTAGCCAACTCAACAACGATTTTCCCCCCTGTTCCATAAATGATAACAATCGTGCTTCCGTGGTAACTGATGGAGTCAACACCGGCATCCACAATGCTATTTTAGTTAAAACGACTTTACCGTCAGCGACACCAGCAGCACGCCATATTGCATTGTTATCATCGCCCCTTCGCGTCAGCGCGATTGTATGCTTAGCCCCATAGATAACTTTTCTGACATTTCTGCAAAATCCGAATATGTGATGGAGTGGAATCGCGCATGAAAACTGTCGGCGTGGTTTTTGCAACATTTCTACTCGTGTTGCAAATCCCATATTGTAATTACCGTTAAGACTTTTTATAATATTGAAATTAGCGCCTGGTCTTGCTCTGCGGTCTGGGTTATTTGCTTCAGCCTGTGGGTCAACTGCGGTATCTCTTTCCACCAGCACGTTAACGTACTGAAGGTGATCAGCGTTATTAGTGATATCCTTTGCGAACATCATAGATGGGCCCGCCGATCTCGTATAATCGTCCGAGTATCTCGCTAACCCAATTATCGTCGTTGCAACATCAACCTCGCGTTCTATTGATTCAATTTCTCGCCCGTCAATAAGATATCTGGCGCTCTCAAATAACGCCATGATACCGTTGTTGACGAAGCCAACTCGAACACGATCGTCATCTGCGTATGGTGCATTATCGGCAGCATTTGTCACGAGTTCTCCCTCAATTTCGATAAACGCTTCACACGGCAAAAAATATTTACTGGTATCTTGGACTTGAAGTTCAATTCGCGATCGTAGGTCAGGTTGCGCTGCATAGTAAGAATAAAATTGATAATCACGGACAAAATCATCCCTGCGCACTGGGGCATCCATATCAAACGCGGGATCAGCGGTTCGCGCAAACATTTTATTATTATTCATGTCGGCGTTTTCAATTGAAATCCATCAACGTCGTTTTCGTCGTAGACCACTCCCCGCTATCGCGTTCATGAGCGCGTTGGTTGCCGCATCGGCGGATGACTGAGCCGCCAACGAGGGAGTCGTCGCCGCCAACGACTCTAGTTTTTCTTCCACGGCGTTATTTATTACTTTACTGACATTTGCAGGCATCACTGTCGTTGATGGCATCTGTTTTCTTTTTGAAAATCCCCTGGATTTCACCAACGACATTAGTTTGTCCCGCGCGGCTGAAAGCGCCTTTCCGGCAACATCTCCAATAGCGCTGATTCCCTTATCACGAATAACATCAATAGCCTTCATTCCTAATTGTTTGGCTAACGGCGCTACTTTGGGAGCCATTCTTGTAAATAACCCCGCAATGGTATTGCCGAGACCATCTCCATAGTACGCGCGGTAAACAGGCAATCGCGAGTTTACCACGTAGACGAGTACTGGTTTATCGTGGTTGTAGTGTATGATCATCTTTATTATAAAAACACCAGTTTTCCAATTAGTGATTGACCCCCCCCCCCTTCCCACCGCCGTGTGGAAAACCGGAATAAATTTTGTCAAAATTTCCTTGGGTTTTTGCCCTCGATAAAAATCCGGTTTTTTTCTGGTTTTTTTCTTGATTTTTAGTCATTTTTGGTCGTTTTTTGTTGCCTATAGTCGTTTTTTTCGATTTTTTCAGCAAAAACATCGATTTTCTCTAAATGATTTCCTGGGGTTTTCACCCGTAAAAACCGACCAAAAACGACAAAAAAACGACCAAAAACGACCAAAAACGACCAAAAATTAACAAAAACGACAATTTTATAATTTTTTTAATCATCCACTAACTCGTCTATGAGCGTTCGATATGCATTAATGTCCATGATACCGCCCGTAAATAACCGCTTGCAAATATCAGCGGCCTCATTGATTATTTCCGGAGAGTTATTTCCGGCTCGTTTTCCTCCGATTAGTACCTCTAGCCGTGATATATCACTGAGAACACTGTTAGGACAGGTAACGCCGTAGGATTCTTTACCAACAGAGTATCCTTTTCCTTTTTTTAGTTTTACCCTTTTTTCAACTTCTTTGTGGAATGCGTCGTAATCGGGATTACCACGATGTGGTAATGCATTCTCGTGTTTACTCGCTAAATACACTATTCTTGTCCAATCCTTTAACGTCTTTATATTTTTCTCGTAACCGCTATTGATATGCTCCTTATCTCGTATGGTCTTAGCAAAATTAGAGGCAGTAAAATCAACTAATTCTTCCCTGCTGCTGAAGCCTCTAATTTGATCTATTGTGCTCTTCTTGAGTACATTACGGGGTATATTCCCCCCTTTCTCTTTTTCTTCCGGTATTTCTTCCGGTATTTCTTCCGGTATTTCTTCTTCTGGTTCTCTTGCGGTAGCACCTAGTTCTTCTTCGTCGGCCATTGTAACATAAGGTTCTTGTGGGTCCATTATAGCGAGTGGTGGTGACCTCAAAGACCTCTTCGTTTGTTCGGTCTGAGCCGCTATCTTTTCAAGTACGCCAAGCAGTGACGCCTTTTTCTTTCTTTCTTCGTCGGGAATATCCCCGTATATCGCTGTTTTCACGTCTTTGGTTGCACTCGTTATCGGAGCAAAGAGTTGTTCGCTTCCAACAGTAAAATCGGTTTGTAGTTGCTGCCGCGTTTGAAGTTGTTCTCGGACCCTGTCTCGTAACGGTATGAACTTTTTAAGCGCCGCTAGCCGCTCTCTGGCTAGCCGAGTAGTAAGTGATTCGCCTACCATTATTGCAATTGCTCCGCAATTTCTAATTTCCCGCCGAGTGTACCATCGGGGGCTCCACGGAGTTTTCGTCTATAATCCTTCTAATGTTTTTGATCTTACTAGAAATCTCCCGGCGTCGTTCATAAACACGTCCGAGTTTTTTTCGTATTATTTCAACGGCAGTGAATAGTCCAATGAATGCATTTGCGTCATTGTGGTACAAGTTTTCATTAATCGTATGTTGTAATCGTTTTATAAAAAAGTACTCGCGTGTTCGTTAATAATCTCATAATCGGATAATATTTTTTCGCTGTCGAGACCATCAGATAATTCAATTCCTTGATTTTTTAATTTTGAAATCTCGGCTAATATATTATTGATGTCTTCGATATTCATTATTCTTATAGAACATCTTGTTTTTAAATAAAAAAAAATTGAAACCCCGCGCAGTGTGCTAATTCGTCAGCACCATAGGCGCCGGTGGCCTTATTTCTGTTATATATGAAAATCGAATTCTGTGCCCAGTCTTTTTTGAGATCGCTGAATTCTGTATTCCTTCTGCAACAAATCGTACTGAGGTTATACAAATGTCGAAATATTTTCCTGCCGCATTCATGGAGTGAAATGTTTTTTCTTCGTGCGTTGATGTATCAAACGATTTGACACCCCTTGCTTGCTTTGAGCACTTACCAGTTTGGCCTTTTTTACTGTTTTCACTCTGAGAGATGGCTTGCAGATTACACAGTCTGTTATTTTGAGGGCATCCATCAATATGATCAATAACGAGACCGTCCTCGATTGGTCCGTTAAACGCTTCATATACCACCCTGTGAACAAGACAAATTTTCCCTCCAGCATTAAATATCAAATACCCCTGATTATTTTTCCATCCAACCGGCTTCTTCAGTCTACAATTTCTAACAACACCGTCGCGAGATGCCTCGTAATTAACGAGCACAGGATGCGGCTGAAATTCTTGGTCCATTTGTATAATAATACTACTTGTCTAATTCATTATTTGGTTTAATTATAAATCTTTCAACGTAGTCCTGAGGAGTTTTGATGACGAAGTCGGCGGTGGGGTCAATGACGGCGTTTTTAATTCGCTTGTCATAATAGCGTTTTAACTCTCTGTATCGCTTTCCGCCACAATTGATACACAACTGCGATTTTCCTCTTACACCGACGTGGCAAACCAAGCACGGGAGGGGGCCAAGAGAACCATTACGAACGCTTTGTAAATGATACCCGCAGAATTCACCTCTACATGATTTATTGCACGGGGTTGTCGACCCAATCATCAACCATTTGCATTTATTCATTATACTATATTCTTTCATTTAAATACTTGTTTTAATTATATGGATGAGTTCGAGAGATTAGCAGCAATTAAGCCCTGGAAAAATATTAAGTTCAATCTCGATAGAGTCCTCAAGGACACACCAAAAGCGTTAATAAACGATAGAACCCTGTTGAGTAAAATACGCGATTGTATCAATGAATTCAAGCGTGATGGCGCATCTCATAGTTGGTCAACATTTCGAATTGATGGCGTTGTTGTTGTATCAGCGTCGTCGAGGACGCGCTACGTGCTGATAAATCCCCGTGGACGCTAGGATACGCAACGACAATACATTCCTCGCAGGGATTAACCATCACGGATACAATTGTTTGGATGGTTGATAATCGCATCGAATGGTCAAATCTAGTCTATCTTGCAGTGTCCAGAGTACGGAGGATAAATCAGCTTCGAAGAATTATTATTGACGAAGCCAGTGACGGAGTCACCGACGGAGTCACTGACGGAGTCATCGATGCAAGCGTCATTGATAGAAAACTCTCGGGTTACCGCCAACAGGATAAAAAAACAGCGGCGTTTTGATATTGATGCCGATTTAATAATTGCGTTACGACAACAACAGAATAATCACTGCGCGAGTTGCAATTGTATAATGAGTTGGCGTTATTCGGATAAAGACACTCGCCAATTTACCGTGGACAGGATCGATAACAGTCTCGGTCATGTCAAAAACAATGTGAGGTTGACATGTCTTGAGTGTAATAGACGCAACGGCGCTAGTTAAGACCACGCGGGGGTAATTGAGTATCGTCAGGTATCACTTGTAGTTGCTCGCGTGTAAACCCCCGCTGCGGGGCAGTTGAATCCAGTCTATAGATCGGTGGTCTATTAGTTGATCGTGTTATCGTTGATATGTTATGTGTGGTAACACTCCAAATAGGATCAGTAGCCCTTTTTTTACCGCCTTCAAGCTCTCCTGGTTCATATAGATATCTAACAGTGACATCGCCGAGAATCGGCTTGGAAACGCTATCTATTTTTGATCTTCCGGGTATATACTCGTATTTAATCGCGTCGCTGGGCTTCATGTTGATTGCTCGGGTAATCTCGTTATTTAACGCTGCAATTACGCCTGGCAACCTTTTGACCCATTCACGAGATCGTTTTTCTTGGATAAATTCCTTCGCGTATTGATATCCAAATAACCGTTCAGCAAGAGTCCGATTGAATCGTTCAACAATTGCCTGATCACGATGTAGCGCAGTATGACCTCGTCGTACCGCGACGCTATGATGTTTCAGCGTTGATAAAACAGCGCCGCGAAATTCACTACCAGGATCAACTTGTAATAGATTTGGCCAGCGCAGAGGACCTCTTCAATAAATCCGCTCAAACGCATCGGCCACTTCAGTTGCTGACTTTGTTTTTAACGGCTCCGCTTGTTTGTATCGACTCGCAACATCAACTACGGTTAGCGCGTATTTGTAACCGTTGTCATGCGGCAGAAATAGTATATCAGCCTGATGAACTTCATTAGGTACGCTGACATCAAAGCGCGAGAAGTTGATTTGTTTAGGCGGTGGTAGATAGATTTGCCATATAGCCTGTTTGGATAACCAATTAGCCGCAGTGGCCCTCGTTACTTTTGCAGCGCTTGCAAGCTTACCAATTGCGGCCTTCCCCCTCCAGTATCCTCTCGGAGAATAATAGATGGATTCCATGTTGTTATTATAAACGCTAGCGTTTTCAATTACCAGCGCGAGAAGCTCCGCTTCCAATCATTAATTTACCTTTCATAGCCCATTTTACCAACCATGAGGCCAATTTTTCTTTGAATGATTTATCAGGAATAGCATTTAACGCGTGAATTAATTTTACGTCCGCGATATGACGCTGTTGCAGATCGCTACTTTTGTAAGCAACATCATGAGCATGACACGCCTTATCGATAGCGTTTATTGGATACTCACCGGGCCGGGGTTGATTTTGATCATCGAGTCTGATATCTAATCGCGTTCCGGGGCCACAGTAGCTATATCCTGGGAGGTGCTTTTCTCCTGGATACTTTGCCCACGTGGTTCCGGGGAGTTTTGATAACTTGGCTGCAATATCACCTCCTCGCTTTTTTTTAAAACATCTCCGGGTCTAATAGAAATAAATCTAAATTTCTTTATACCGCATTGTGCACACCTACCAGTAAGCGCCGATCTATTATTTCTTGTTGTAACGGTTGTCATATCATTTGTGCCAGTACGCACCCTACACTTCACACAATATAGATCCATAATTTATGTATAGAGACATGAATATAATTGACTTTTAAGCGACTAAAACAAGAGAACCAGTTAAGCATGTTGCAGCGTTACCAAACTCGATCCGGATGATTATCATCGGACCATCTGGATCCGGCAAGACGCAATTGTTACTTAATTTAATAATGAGATGGATGAAGTGGGATAAGTTGTATTTAATCGCCCCTAGCGTAGATGATCAACGATGCTACGAGGTGTTGAAAGATTTCAACGAGAATGCATCAGCGATCGCTAAAAAAAATGTCATCGAGTTTATTACAGATATCAATGATGCACCAGGTATCGATGATATTGATGGCGACGTTAACAATCTAGTCGTGTACGATGATGTTATGTTAGACAATCAAAAAAAACCAGCTAGGATATTTTCCAGAGGCAGGCATAAAAACACTGACGTGATATATGTCACTCAACGATACACTCAGATTCCAAAAGTAATCAGAGACAACTGTAATATTCTTGCTGTATTCAACGGCGTTGATACACACACGCTACGAAATATTTGGCAGACATGGTGCGGCGGTGACATGGACTTTAATGTTTTTCGAAACTTTTTTAGTCATGCTCAGTCGACCCTACATGGATTTGTAACGATAAATTTACATGACCCTCGGACACGATATCGTATCGGACTTGACCAAATATTCGGTTAAATTGTAAATAACCACTTAGCAGCGGGGGGGGGGGGGGGGGCGATGACATCGACGCGGTCGTCGCTGTGTTTACCGGACGCTGACGACGCTAGGATCGGCGCGCAGAAGGCATTAATTAAACCAAATGACGACTGGACGATCCCCCGACGACGACGTCGTCTTTTTTTTTACCGGGCGCTGACGACACCGGATCCGCTGAGTGCAGAAAGTATTAATTAAGCCAAATGACGATTCAGACAAATGTCCGATTCGCCCCCCCCCCCCCCCGCTGCTTAGTGACCCAGATCATATCATACAAATCAATATATTGAAAACGAGGTAAAGGGAATTAGCTGAAAGCGTATTGCTGATTCCAGTTATTGCTTTTGACAATGTACAACTTGTAAGCAAACACAATCAGTTTTTCCGTGTTTTGTTAGCAAAATTAGAGAAAATGTGAGCAAAATAACGAAAGGAATTTGAATGCAATATTGTTGAATCAATAGTATAAAGTCTGTCATAAAGTTTTATAAATGCAGGATGTTGGACGGGGCACAGTGAAAAAGGATCAATACATTTTCCCCAGAGAAAGGACATTTTAAATATTATAATATTTGTGCATACTAATATTTTCAAACTACAATGTAATTCTTTGAAAAATTGCATTGGTCTTTTTCGTGTTTGTTATATTTAGAAATTGTTTTCTAAAATTTTTATTAATTTTTAGCCGATGAATATCTAAGAAAATAGCGATTTTCAAAGCTCTGCCATGTTTATATTGACATTTCGACAAATGTAAATAACTGGGGGGGGGGGGGATATCAATTGCATACACGCAGAAATTAGCCATAGTGCCGTTTCAATCAGTCTGACGAGACACGTGACTTGTTATTACTGAAAAGGACTGTATGTGTCGCTGCTCAACACAAATTCTTCCAAGTGCAAAATAATAAGCACACTGTCCTGTTTTGGGTGAACGCTGTTAAAACATTTCGGATTCCCTTATTGATATTTTTCACGTCGACTACTGTATGCTCCTTGGGAGGGAAGTGGTTATCACAATTTTCTTGATAACTGCCACTATGCATGTTTCCTCTCTCGTTGACAGTTAACTTAAGCTCTGTGAAAATGACAGATCCTCTGTAAGTCATTTTAACTGCGGATTATTGACAGTTATGGCAAAAGAAGTTGGCATACCAGCAACATTAGATGAGAAGTTCCCCACACAAATACAGATTTATAAATTACTCAAACACGGAGGCCCAGAGTGCACGAGTGGTCTAAAGCGCTTATGATTCCGGATCACTGCCATCTCACCTCTGTCTGCGTGGGTTCGAGTCTCAGGCTCGGCTAACATGGGTACGTGGGAAAGCCTGCCAGTAGCTTCTCGTGGGTCGGTGTTTCTTCCCGGGGTTTTCTGGTGTTTTTCCTCCACCAGTTATATTGACCGCCATGTATTGCTTATATTGTGCTGAAAAATGGCGTTAAACCCTACAATAACCATATTAACTTTCTCTGCAGTGTGTATGTGTTCACTTTCTCTGCATTGTGTGTGTGTGTCTGTGTATTAACTTTCTCTGCATTGTTAACTTTATATGCGCTGAGGGTGTTAACTTTCTCTGCATTGTGTGTTCAATATCTCTGTATTGGGTGTGTTAACTTTCTCTGCTGTGTGTGTGTTAACGTTTCTGCATTGAGAGTGCCAACTTCCTCTGCATTGTGCGTGTTAAAATTCTCTGCATTATGGGTGTTGGAGAGCAATAGCTTTGCCATGTACATGCTCCTTATTCAGCAGTTCCCCCAAATCCCAGAGCGGTACGTCTGGGTCCAAGTCTATGTTGTTATTGTATGATTTAGTTTTAGCTAAAGAGCTGAAATATTAAAATGTAAAGTGTCACAAATCCCCCAACCTACCCCACCCCACCCCAACTTAGGACTACACAAACTGAGGTATTTTCAGAATGCGCAGTGGACTTTCTCAACATTGTAGCCAATGCCCAGCTAAAAGACTGGAACGTGAAACTTGCCACAACAATGCATGAGATGTTACAGATTAATTATGCTATTTAAAATAGACAGAACAGATCAGGGACACAGGATGAAAGGTACTTATCTTCAAATATGAGTTTAAAATATAAAACCTTCATTAGTTATGTGTCACAAGGTTTTTTGGTTTGTTGTTTCCCAATAACTTTATACACTAGAACAAAAATTAACATCTTAATATCTCTGGCCATGGATAAAACATGACAGTGAAAAGATTATCTTGAATTATGCAAATTCTATTATTTGTATTGTATTATTAAATATAAATCACAAAACTTAATGAGCGCAAACGTTTAGCAAATTTTGTAGGAAAACTATATTCACTAAACTATTTGTGTGTGCTAAAATTACAAGATTATGTATTAAGAATTGTTTTCTCTAAAAACCTTCATATTGTTTATTCTCTGAATTTACTGTTTGTGTTAATTTCATGACACAACAAGACAACCACAAATGGCAGTATTGTCCGATTGCAAACACAGTGTCTAATCACTAACGGCAGTATTTTCCGAATGCAAATAAGGTGCCCTACATTTTACTGGTGGCTATAACAGTCCTCATGAAATATGTGCATACAAAGTCATGTGATTACATTGTTATGTATATTTGATTTAATTATATGTTTTAATTGTTTGTAAGTTTTAAAATCTTTTTATTTTTTAAATTTCATTATATTTCAAATAATGTAGTTCTGTTTGTTAGGAACTTAATATTTTTTTTAGAAAATAGTTTGACCTTGACAATTCGTTTTAGTAAACACCAGGTGTTAACCGAGATTCTGACCTTGATTCAAAATTAGTAGCAGCCACGTAAATAAGTTCTATTTTATTTTAAAATGATTTTTTTGTTGTCGAGGTCATGATGGGACTACTGATTTAAGATTTAGACAATTTTTTTATTTTATTTCATAGAGTAAAATGATTGGGTCTTATCAAGGACATACAGAGGCTACGTAATTTTTTTAAAATATGTAAACATGACAACGTGACCCTTATCCGGGCCATAAAATTTAAGTTTTAAAGCATCGTATTAGATAAGTAAACACAGCTGGGCTGTTACACTGGAGAGTGACTGTTATGCCGTTTTGAGTCATTTCAAATTATATGGATTCAAAAGGATTAATTCTTTTTTCCTGAAAAATATGTGTGCTCATTTGAGATTCTTGAACAAAGACAGCTCTTATAAAAAAAAAATTATTCAGATTTCCAAAACAGGAGTGATATTTCTTGTTTCTACAAGGAACTGTAGACTTCAACACTACAGGTTACAGCATCATTGTTCCATCTGGGATTCTTCGTCAGGACTCGAACTTG
Source organism: Sinohyriopsis cumingii (assembly GCA_028554795.2). Taxonomy (NCBI): domain Eukaryota; kingdom Metazoa; phylum Mollusca; class Bivalvia; order Unionida; family Unionidae; genus Sinohyriopsis; species Sinohyriopsis cumingii. The sequence continues at coordinate 119,121,287 of CM068829.1, forward strand.
AAATCATAGAACATTATTAGGACTTCTAAAAGTTTATTCGTGATTTTTTGGAGGATTTTTTTTGGATTTGATTCTTAAAAACGTAAGTTCATATTATTTTTTTCATTTTTACAGAATTATTTCCAGGGAAATAAATTGTTATATTTTTCAAAGCTTGTTGGTTTCACTAATTCTTGTGTTACTGTTTATTCGAGCCTAAACACGTAACATAAGAACATGAGCAACGTTTTCAATAATTTAGCCTAAGTGCATGCTCTAACCTCAGTGTTGATGAAAGACGGATAGGCAATATGGACAAGAATGGTATTATTCATAGTACCTAGGCCTTTTTATATCCATTTCGCAACGAATTCTCATGTTAACATCAGGAAACAAGAATCCCTCAAAGAGAATGGTGTTCTAATGGCCATAAAGGATGTCCAGGAATCTAAGATAAGCCCGTTTCTTCTTTATAATGCTAAGTATTAAAACCATAGTTATTAAAACCATCTCTGATATTCTTAAGACGCTTCAAAATACCAAATCTGGTAATTAAATATAGTTTTTTTCGAGGAGCAAAAGTAATTTTAATTATGTATTATTTACCTGTCACTATGGGATGGCACTTTCCACAGATTTTTTTAAAAGAATCCATTGTGCAGTAAATGAAATTTATCCCATCGATTGTGGTTTTGCTCACCCTCCTGGATTATGGCTTTCCGCTAACCCATCGCTGAACAATTCTCGTGGACGGCTTTGATTTACCTTTCCGCAATCAAAATACCTCGTACCCATGCTAGATGCACCAACTCCCTGTTCCATAGATTTCTTAAAACACATGCATCGACACAGTGAAACTTGCGTCACCAGCCTGTGCGCTGTAATGCGTACTTGTTTTGTTTTTTCCAGGACGTTTTGCTATTTTTAAGGACAGCAAAGCTCGGTTGGAGTAGGGCATACAGTAGTGACAAGAAAATAATTTTACTCACCTTTAAAAAATACATTTTGTTATCAGTAGTAATTTACCCGTCACTATAATTAAGATGAATTTGACATTAAGGAAGGTGGCTGAGGCAGAGGGGACTACCCCACCCGAACTTCGTACACAGGATGAAGCCGAATGGCTACAAAACATGAAATGAAGATGTGGATTGAGCAAAAAGAAAAGAAATGAGAAGGTCTGGTGGACTGTGTGACCCTCACGACCATACAGATGAGTTGGAAACACTCATGTGGTTTATTGGCGAGAGGAACAACGCGCTAGAAGACATTATTGAGTCAGCATCAATTTATAAGCGGTAGCTCAGTAACAACATGATGGAACCGGATATGTTTTGCGCGTTGACGCTTGAACCTCTTCAAGACATCATTTTTTTTCTCTCATATGTTTCTTCGAGAATACTTATCCAGTCATAATATAGCAGAAGAACCACTAACACCTTGCAACTGCAGCCCTCCCAGATAATGCTTCAAGCTAAGTAAAAGCTAAAAGTTGTCCATCTACCTAGGTTGAGGTCGGAGAGAGAGATCTCCCATTGGTATAGGGACTGGCAGAAAAGCCCGTGAATATCTCAGGTACTACTGTAGCGTAAGGCACACTCTCTGCGGTTGTAACTACAGATAGGTTGCGAGGCTGTATATGTATTATAACTGGGTAAGTATTCTCGAAGAAACATATTTTGCTCGAGATAATTGGTTTCTTGTTTAAATACGTTACCTAATTATAATACTTTAGGAGAATAGGTAAGAGGTGGAGGGAGGTACATTCCCCTACCCCGGAGATACCATCTCCGGTCCCTAAGGTAAGTGAGACGGCTTCTAGGTAACCTGACTGGAGGGGATTCCATCATTCGGGATGTCAGGGAGCAGCTTCAAATAGGAAAAAACACTCCCTCCGCAAATCCAGCAGAAGTCGTGAAGACGTCTCTTAAGAAGCCATCAAGCGATCTGGAAGTTTTACCTGCTGAGTTGCGGATATAGGTCCCACCAGATTGAACTGAGCCCTTTTGGGTGAACAGGTCCTGGAGATTAAAGCTCGAGAATCTGGATTCCGATCTCCATCCCACGGCCCTAATAATATCGGCTAGAGAACAGTTCCGGTCAAAGGTTATGCAAGTGGCAACTACTCCAACCCCGTGGTGCAGAAAGCGTGATACGTTCATTGGGTTATTTCTCGTTATACAAAGCGAAAAATTCACTTAATCAAAGACCAAATAGTCTGTGCTGCTATATCCTCTTGTTCTTGCTTGAGATGTAAAAATAGGTGTGATCTCCCTCAACGTAGCTGTTCTGTTCCATTAAGACACCACAACAAAACCAAAACTTAGTCTTACAGGTGGCCTTAAGCTGAAATGTCCAGTCTAGACGTACGTTTCATAACAAATCTCTGGTTATCAATGGACGGTAGCCTGTTCTTAATGATGGAAGAGGATGACGTCATGAGTGAAACTGACCGGTCATACGGAAACTGCATGTAATTAGGGTCTGTTGATAGGGCATGTATTTTGCTGACTGTGCCAGCCGTCGCTAATACAACAAGGAAGCAGGTCTCGTATGAAAGGTGAGACAGATGCCTTGAAAGTAGTTAAAAAGGTGTCTTTTTCGAACAGGTTAGTACCCATGACAGGTTTCATTTTGGGCACAGAACCAACGTTTTGTCGATATATTCACAAAATTGGAGAGATGGTCAGATAATTCCTTGTTTTGTCCAATATATCCTCTTTCGTGATGACGAAAGGTGTCAGCAATCGTGGAGAGGTAACCTTTCATAGTACCCGTGCTAACTTTCATTCTTGCAAGAGCCAGAAATTGAAATCAAGTATTTGCGGTACAGGTGCCTGAAGAGGTACGTGTTCGTTTTAACACAACCACTGTGTGAAAATGTGCCGTTTGTCCTCATATGCTTTCAGAGCGGAGGGTCTTCTTAATAGTGCGATTGTCTTCACGACTGTTGCGAGAGCCTGTTTAATATGATCAAGACGTGCAGGTTCAGTAGCTCTGGGTAGAGATGAAATAAATGCCGTCGTGGTTATTTGAGTAGATAAGGGAAAATCCCAATTTTCTGGAGAGTTTCCGTTGCGAGATGGACGAGGTCTTTGATCTACGACTTCTACTATCGTAGTGCTGCAGTGCGAATGGGTAGACACTCTGATTTCCTTGCTTTCTGTATCACTTTTGGAATCAGAACTGACGAAGGGTAGTCGTATGCGTCCTGGCAGTCCAATCTATCGATAGAGCGTTGACTTCCCAGACCTTTGGGTCTGGGACTGGAGAGACAAAGGTTGGAAGTTTGGTATTCCACCTTGTCGCAAACAAACCCACCAACGGTCGGTCCCATCGGGTACATATCAGAGTGAAAACCGAGAGATGGTGAAATTACTCAGTCTGTATGACTGCTCCTAGACCAAGAATCATCTAGTACGTTTAGTCGTCCCGGGATATCACAAATTTGTACGTGGATTTGTTGTTGACACCATCGTAGAGTTGAGATAAGTCACCACCATAGAGTTGTCGGATAGAATGAGGACACCCTTTCCATTAACATATTACTGCACCAGTTAAAGGCTTTCAAAATGGCCTTAATCTCTAGAATATTGATATGCAGATGTTGTTCCTGGGGAATCCATGCACCACTAGCTTCCCGAAAGAAAGATAAACGGTAGTAGGTGTGCTCCCCAGCCTTCCTTACTTGCATTCGTACAAAATGTGATCTCTGGTAATGTAATTGCAGAGCTATATCCGCCGTGAGCCAAGTTAGGTCACCCCAATTCTGCAGATGGTACCTCATTTATTTGCAGATGGTGAGGGGTTAGTCCAGTTGGCAAATTTTTGGCCTCCACTGGGACTAAAGAATATGTTGTAATGGGCGCATATAAATGCGATCTAGGACGACAATGTCCGCTGCCGAATTGAGCAAGCCTAGTATGAGAAGGAATTCCCGCACGGATAGATTTTTCCTTGAAAGTAAAGAAGCCACCATGATTCGAATTTTCAATTCAAGTTTTTATGAGGGATGAACTTGCATAGATGATTACATGTGTAAGGGAAAATGGATTGAGTGACCATTGATGCTAACATTGATAGCAATTATGTTCCACTTGTCAACAAATTACCAGAATCTCGTATTTGCTCAAATTTAATATATGTGAAGGCAAGATTTGGAAACACCATGCTGTACCACTACAAACTCGAGACCAGCTTGGAGTCATATAATTAGAAAATGAAGACATAGTTGTTGATTGCATCACCAGGCACGGAAACACTCAGTAATGTCTTCTACATTGAGAAAGTGGAATTGATTGACAAGTCCATCATGGTTACATTCCCCGTTGATTATCTTACACCAACACTGACTCAACAAAATAGAGAAAAATCATGACTGTGTCTACACCTATGAGGCACTTGTCCATGTCACGGTTATCAGGCAAAGTCGAGAACAATCATTTCAGACACAATTCAATGTTGTAATCAGTATGATTTTATACGAGTTTAATGCCAAGTCCCAAGAACATGTAATTGACAAAGCCTTAAATATTCCACAGGGAGAGATTATAATTGTATTATAGTTGTACCAGTTAAAAAGAATAATTGGTGTGTTTGTGATTTGTATTTTTAATGCAGCTTTAAAAAAATTTCAGCCATTTCACTATGATTTCTGCAGTGTGGCAGTTCATAGTGATGTCTAACACAGGGGCATCATACCATAGACATGTAGCAAAATACCCCACCCTGTTACTTTATCCTGACACCAGGCTGACCAGTCCTAACACTAACCTCTTAATGCTGAGTGCTTAGCAGCTGTCAGTCTTTATAAATAAGTCTTTGGTATGACTCAGCTAGGGTTCAAACCCGCAACCTCCCACATCCGAGGTGGACGCTCTAACCACTAGGCCACCAGAGCGGTCAAAAAGAATAACTGGTTAAAATGGTTAAAAGTGCATCTTGTACCTGATCAAGGTAAGATTTTTAACTAAGCTATGCAATTACATAATTAATAGAAGAACTATGACAGGCCCAAATGTGTTACAAACTAAGAAAATAACTTGAGTGATACAACAGTGCAAGATGAAACCACTAACAGAAATGTGCTTATCATGAAATACATGCACATGTGTGTGGTCAAAGATGTTATTTACGGAATTGCCATGGCCACCATACCCACTAAATTCTGGGTGTGCTAGGAATCACAGCTGTGGCAACTATTATAGCCACACTAATAGGAATTGTTGTTGGAGTCATATCAGTAATAACCAGTGTGAATGGAGGCACTAGCAAAATAATCGTGAATACATATTTACTTAAAACTTCTTGTGAATGCACAAAGCAGTCTCAATACAATTAATAAACTCTACTCAGTGGATACTCAGAATAAAATGATTAGCATTGCTGAGGATGACACCATGTTATCAGAAATGGAAAACCATTGTGAACTGTGAGCACAGATACAGAACTGGGAGAGTAGAGGATTTACTGGCAGTGAAAATCGATAAATGTCTGCAACTAATACCAACCCCACTCAGAGCTTAAGTCTACCTCATTTATTAACGTTAATTTCGTTTACCAAATCACTTATGGTAGGTTCCATAATCATCACTCAGATGATTCTGAACTCGAGTAATGGAGTAGTATGATAATAGTGGTTTTGTTGCATGAGCCCTGTGGGTAACAGGGGTCAACATGTGCACATGATATGAAAACAAAGCCATGAGGGGATAAGGATTAAACCTAGATAACTAATGAAAATGCAAAACCACTATTATCATACTACTCTGGGATAGCTATAGTGCAGGGGTGCACAACCCTCACATGTGTTCTGTCTGGCCCTAGGGCAATTTAAAACAACACAAAAATCTGGCCCATGAACAGTAATTATATTAAAGAAATTAGAACTCCACTGGGCTACTAACAAATCTGCGACCAATACCAACCTGACACAGAGCTCAAGTCTACCTCATTTATTAACGTTAATTTCGTTTACCAAGTCACTGTTGTATAGAACATGTAGCATCATGTTTGCAGCCCTCGAATGGTCTTAGAAAATACAATCTGTCCCTTGGCCAAAAAAGATTGTGCACCCCTGATGACAGATGAGATAGATAGGAAACTTATACTAAAAGATAATGAGAGATACCATAAAATGGACAATGGGATGACAGACACTAGACACTGGATGATGGAATGACACTAGACATTGGATGATGGGATGACAGACACTAGAAAATGGATGATTGGATAACAGACACTAGAAAATGGAAGATGGGATGACAGAGACCAGAAAAATGGATGATGGGATGACAGATACTAGACAATGGATGATGGAGTGACAGACACTAGAAAATGGATGATGGGATGACAGACATATGAAATTGGATGATGGGATAACAGACATAAGAAAATGGAAGATATTATAACAAACACCAGAAACTGGATGATGATATGACAGACACTAGAAACAGAATGATGGGATGACAGACACTAGAAGTTTAGGATGGCACAAAATGCCACTGCATAAACTCTTCTGGTCTTCGATTACAACTAAAACAAATAAAATCAGTTATTATCAATAAAATGTATTACTCTCATCAAATGTACAGATGAAATAAGTTTGAAATCTACATCAAATATTCTCTCTCTCTATACCTAAAAGTCAATATGTCCATATATAAGTTCACGTCCTCAAATACATTTTTAAATTCCATACGATATCATCTATGTTCAATAAAATTCCTTCAAGCAGTCTGATATCATTATGTATCATTAGATTTACATTAAAAAAACAGCTTGACTGCCACATTATCACCCGAGTTAAAAAATATAAGACACAGTATAATACACACACATATGTACACCAATCCCTCACCACCTTATATAACTCAACAACCTTCTCATAATTAAATGTAATTAAATAAGCTGTATGGATCACATTGTTTTAAATTTCAAGCCAACAAACATATTGTTTCCAGCTGATATCAACATCAGCAAACCTTTGTGCCCTTTATATCAATGTAAATACAGTGTAAATACCAAATTACAAAATCAAAACACACATACTACATTGTATATTTGTCAAAACAATACACATTCATGATCAAGTAACACTTTTTATGCTGGAAAATAAAAAAATCAATTTATGCTAACTATAATAAAAAAATTATATCACAGAACATTTTTTAACAAGATGCCCAACTGGCCGATATAACTCATCCGATTTACATAACACATCAATAAACAAGCTTATGTAGTATTTATGAAGACAACTTACATGAACTATATCCCAAACTCTACACCATGCTGATTTTACCTCTTTTGCTATATCCTAATAATAATTCTTGTAAAAGATAAAGCACAAGTGAAATGCACTATGGTGCACCTAAGTCTTAAATATCTGGCAACTAGCAGAGGTTATCAATTTTTGGCAACCTATGCGAGTTACTGAAGTCATCAATATCTGGCAACTAGCAGAGGTTATCAATATTTGGCAACCTATGAGAGCTAATGAAGTCATCAATATCTGGCAACCAGCAGAGGTTATCAATATTTGGCAACCTATGAGAGCTACTGAAGTCATCAATATATGGTAGCCTAGAAGAGGAAACTAAGTCATCAATATCTGACAACCCAGTGGCAGGACCAAACTCATCAATATTACTTAACCTAGTAGAGGGACTGGAGTCATCAATATCTGGCAGCCTAGTTGATAGAAGTTGTCAATATTTGACAAACCAGGGGCAGGACTAATGTCATCAATATCTGGCAACCCAGTAGGGGTACTTAAGTTATCAATATCTGGTAGCCTAGTAGATGGACCCTAACTGATAAAGTCTGAAAGTTTTGCAATTATAGCTATATTCTTGTTAAAGCAATAGACTGTCCAAAAGTTTGGATTTGAGTTCTTGTACTTAGGTTCAAATATATGAGGTTAGATCTACAACTGTAACATCAGATCAGGGTTTATGCTGTTAGCATTAATTTATAAATATAATAGTATAGACCCTGATCTGCCAGTGCTTTATACTTAGATTTGTGTTGTGTGGAGTTCAGCTTATGCTACACATAAGTAAATAATGTGGTAGATGCACAGAACTGATACCCATTTTTCCAGTGGAATTGACCTATATCAAAAGAATACATATGAGTCTAACCACTACATGTAAATCAACATGTGCAAAATCCATATTTCCAAATCATGCACAGCCCTTGTTTTACTGAAAGCAATGTTAGATTATATTCCCTAAGTGTCTAAATCCTCTCACAAACTAAATGTGGCCTTTTTTATGAGCCCTTCATTTCCTTTGGCAAATAATTAGTGCAGTGAAAATTTGTCTGTCCTAGATCTTTTTGCAATGATAATCCATGCTCCTTAATCTAATATTAATCTGACAGATTCAGTTTGGAAAAACTTTGTACAAAATGTGACAAATAATGAAAAAACAATAGCTACATAAGCAGGGTTCAAAATACATGATGACCTTATGTACAATGCACCTCATATTTCCCTCTGCATCCATTCAAATCAGAGAACACTTGGCAAAGATCAGTGTGTGTAGACCCAGATTCTTGCTGTCAATAGTGCAGTTATTTTGAAAGAAACACTGAACCATGATTACGGGAAGTCTGATAGACAAGATTTTATCACAAAAATTCCTCATCTTCCCTGACAACAAATGAATTCCAGCTGTGTGCATTCTCAAAGCCATTCCTGCCCAGTTGATAGCCTTGTTTTGCAAGCTCAATCTCTTGCTCTGTATTCATTACAAATGGACCTGCAAAAGTCAATTATTGAAATGATATCACATAACTAGAATTGAGCAATGATTAAGTAACACATTCTGCTCCTTTGCAGTCCAAGGTTTGATTCCTTAGTTCTAGCAAGTGCAAAAACTGAGGGTCACAAAGTAGACATCAATAGAAGTGTTTTGGTGAAACCCCATGACATCATGATCATCAATTCAGGGGAAGTAGTGACAAGATTTTTTTTATAAAGTCAGCACAGCAGTAATAGTGGATGTTTCATTCAGGAATTGTTGAAAATCCCATTTTAATGACCACCCATTCAAGCGGAGAAGTGACAACAAGATTATTATAATGGTCATCATAGCAGCCCTATTGGATAAATACCTGGCAATATTTTCATTTAGAATCAATCAGGTATCATAAGACTCTATTGGTGAAAAATCCATGCAAATATAGCCATCAGTTTGGAAAGGAGTACAGATAACATATTAAGAAGAAATATCTTTCTATTCTGAAGGATTAGCAAAAACAGTATTATCAAAATGGGTGCCATGGGGGCCATACTGAATGTCAGATCAGCACCTTTTTCATTGAAGACCAAATGTACTTTATAGGAAATCTGCTGGTAAAAAAAACCCCACATCAATATGACTTTCTGTTCAAGTAGAAATGGCAGAGGTGGCAGCCATACTGGACATCAGATCATCATCATGTTTTAGACCAGGCTAGACATCATAAGAAATTTTTTAGTGAACATATTAGGAAGTGAAGTGATAACAAGATTTAACAGATGGCATCTGTGACAGTCATACTGGACATCAGATGAGCACAAATTTTATTAGGACCAACTAAACATCATAAGAAATCTTTCAGTCCAAGCCCATGTGTATAAATCCATCTTTTCAAAAGGAATAGCAATTACAAGATTGTCAAGATGACTGTCCTTGTGGCCATATTGGACTTCAGATCAGCATAATCTTCATTTATGACCAATTGGACACCATTAAGTGAAAACCCCATGTTAATATGTCTACCCATTCAGGAGGAGTAATGACAACAAGATTTTTAAGATGGCTGCCTTGGTGGCCATATGGATAGCTCAGACTTGTCAATCAAACTGGGCATATTAATTATTTTTGACCAATCAAAACTAGGCATCAAATTCACTGTGTAGTTATGCACTGCTATCCATGACATTCTCTCACAAATGAAACTGTTTTTGATAACTTTCTTATTACAATGCAAAGGAGTTTGAAAGATTAGGCAGAAAATCACAAAAAATTTATCAAATAAGGGTTGGCTCGTTTGTTTGGGCCACATGCAATGCACACTGACATTATCCTCAATGGACTGAAGTGGGGATTTTTTGCAGATATTCCCAAACCCAAAAACCAGCATGGAAAAACGTTTGCATTGAAAGAGACACATTAATTATGATCAAAATCAATGTATCAATGCACAAAACTGTTTTACAGTAATGACATTATTTGTTGTACTTGTGAAAAGTTTGAATTTTATGCTGAATGCTTATATTTAAATTGTACATCTTATTTCAGTCAAAATATTGCATGCAATAAAAAAAATGTATGTACATCTGTTGATTATTTTTGTCTTTTTATTACCTTGGCTTGTGGGGGTTTTTTTTAATTTGTTTTCCTCTATGGTCTTAAACAAAGTAGCAGAAAGAAGTGAGACCAACAAGTTTATTGAAGTCAACAAATAAATTTATTTTTCTAAGTTACAAAGTGAAGATTTAAAAGAGACCTAAAATATAATTTTGAATTCAATCTCAAATAATAACAAAAGTTCTATCACAAGTTCAAAAGTATAGAGTATTCTGAATTCATTCTAGTATTGAATGGGATAATAATGTACCAATAGTCTTTGACGAGCTGACCATCTTGATGTATCACAATGATATAACATAGAATGTCTTTTAATGAATTCAAATTAATCCTCTAATAGTGATTTCTTAGTCCAAAATATCAATGAGTACTGTAATTCCAATGAATAATATTCAAATAAATGATTTCTCTCAAATTATATCTGAACACAACAGTAATTAAATCCAGAGACTGAACTTAAAGAAGGAATGAAATAATTCTGTTTTATCAGAACCATATTTAAAATTCTAAGACACAACAAAATGACCAGGATGTGGGTAAGAAGTTTATTTCCAGAAAATACTAAGTTTCTAATAAAAACTAGACACTGACATTAAATATCAGCAAACAACTTATTTATAACTTATAAAAATGTCAAAAATCAAGTAGTGAATATAATTTCCAAGGTAAAAGCCAAGGTCCTGAACTAAAATCCAAGTAAACATATTTTTATATAAATCAGTTATTAATCAGATAGTCTCAGACTCCTTCCTCAATTACAGGCAATGGTAAAGTACACAATACAAATTAAATATTCATAACAAACTTAAATTTGTTGTAATCCTGCATCATACTTTATAAGCAGGAGTAGCAATAACAAGATTCTCAAGACGGTGACTGTGGCAGCCATATTAGTTGTCAAATTAGCACCATTTTGATTTGGGACCAACTCGGCAATATAAGAAGTCTTTTAGTGAAAACCCCATGTTGTTATGACCATACATCCAAGAAGAGTAGTGATATAAAAAATTTCAAGATGTCTTCCATGGCAGCCATATGGGATGTTTAATTGGCACATTTTCAATACGAGTGGCGATTTTCAAGATGGCCACTAATGGATGGATGGGCATCAGACAACATATGACAGATAATGGTCAACAGACTAACCCATAAGATCTGGTCAATGACCAGAAGAGCTAAAAAATTAAAAAAACATTCAGGCATTTATTTTCAGAAATAATTCCTAATGGTGTAAAAACACTGAAACTTGGAGGCAATTTCCTGACTAGATGAATCACCTAAAGGCAATAATATGATTCAAATTACCGGAATCTACATTAATTTTATTTTTATTCTGTGTATCTATATTTCATAGGAACATCACAACTCAGTTTTGTCAGGGACAATAAAAACATGGATATCCCATTAGTAATACTGTACCTATGCTTTCTACCTCTATGGTCTTTAGTTACTGTTTAGTGTTTAGCAGCACAGCGTCAAATCAATGACTATTTAGTGCCAAAGAATTGGGAGTAAAGTATATTGCCCAGGGACACACTGTGACAACTGACTTGTTCTGGTCTGCACAGGATTCAAACCATTACCTTTTGGGTTCTTAATCCAGTATTGTACCACTGTGCCACTGTATCTCCCTGATCATTGTTTCAGTGCCCTGTTTTGTTGTATCCAACTATACATGGTTCTCTGTCTTCCTTCTACCTCAAAAGATCATCTCAAGCCAACACCTTAATCGTCACTGAGTACCTTATACATGCTACATAACTTATTAAACAATAAAAATGAAATCAAATACATTTTAGTTTGCATCAAATATCTTACCATAAGACACAACAGGTTCATTAATGGGCTCCCCTCCAATTAATACAAATTGGCAAGTTTCTTTGCTCTGTAATAACAAAAATACAACACACATAATAGTCAGACTGTATTGATGAAAAATACTAATGTACGGAATGTATGTATATGGACACTACGGACACCACATATTTATCTGCAAGAAACTCAATCATTTCTCATTCTGTGCTTTTTGTTTTAAAATGTATTTTATTTTTGTTGTAAGAGAAGTTCAGCTGATCAGTAATACTTTGATAATTCAATCATAATCATTCAAATACTTGGTATCACTCAAAGGACACGCTTAGTCCCATTTTCAAATATTCTAATGTATACAAACCTCAGAAGATGGAAACTTTTGAAAACTTGAACCCAAAATTTGGGACTAGAGCGATGAGAGTTTACCAATCAATTTTAAATTATTACCATGTGAAAAAGATAAAACTGCTGCTATCATTTCATAGTGAAAATACCAACCAGAAAAAGGAAATCATTGTGCGAATGTGTACAGAATTACAAGTGTGTGAACACGTGTAAACTTAATCCTTGCTACCTTATTTTCCACTTGCAGTCCATCTCCCTGGTGGGTTAATACAAGTGCATGGTGGGATAGACCCTCAGTCTGATTCTCTTTGGGACCTATGAAAATAAAATCATTACAACTTATGCTGTCTACAATGACAAGGCAATGTTATAAAAAGGGTTCATTTTTCTGTATTTTTTGGGTTACAATAGTCCAAGATAGTCATGATTAAAAACTTTTTAGCAGTATTTATCATAACCAGAAATGTGTCAATATGACACTAATGGGGCACAAGCAAAAACTAGGGTAGACAACTCTTAACAAAATAATGCAGACAGATCTAGAGTCTCATTACTAATTTTCTTTCTGTCAATAAAAGTTCTCAAAAAGTTAGTTGAAACAAAATTCTAATCCAACTGAATGGCCATGTTCTAAGTCAAACAGAGTCCATAACTCTTTTGGATTGTGCTGGAAAATGGCAAAAATGAGACATGACCTAGCTTTTCTCATTGTCAGGTCTTGTACATGTACCAAATTTGGTTTGAATTCACTAAGTCTTTCGATTCTCCCAGTTGATTTTATCATTCTACCAAATTTGTGGAATTACAGAGTGAAAAACCTGCTATAATGTTCATGCTTTTCCAGAGAAATGTTGGACTGCACATGCTATTTACATGCTTCCAAAAACAAAATTTCATCTTCAGTTAATTATGTATTCAAATATCTGATAAATTCTTTATGTACCTAAACAGGTTAATCCAGTGCATTAGTAACTGAGTATAACAACGGTTCTAAACATTTTGACCTAAAATAGGTTCTGACATTATGGCCCTCTGTCCCTAATGACTTGTACCATTTACACCCTTAAACAAAGCTGATAAAAAAGTGCAGATTCCATAATGACACATATTACAATTTTAACTCAAAATCCTGTTATTCAATACATGTTCCTATGATGTAAAATGTGATATCTGTCTATCTGAAGTGATCTTCATTAAATACAATGATAAATATTAATGGGGTGTGGTAGTAACAGTTCACAAATGTTTCCTGAAGCATTTTTCAAACAGCAACCAGTTTTTTAGTTTTATCTTAAAGGACTATATTTAGTAAGGGTCGTTTTCTGCACCGTTTTTATGGGAAAATAATTACTTGTAACTTTCATCACTATCTGTCTCACTGTATTATTCAATATACAAATCACTCTTCTGCATAAAATATGCTTATAAAAATAAAAAAAATCACTCCAAAACACAACCACTGAATATGAGCTGGTTTGGGAAATTGAGCACAAAATGTTTCATTTGAGCAACTTGAAACAAGAAATAAGATCTGTGCACAGGGTCACTCCAAGAAGGAATTTCTAATGATTGAGTATTTCTTGTGACAAATTTTTTAAAAATAAATATTAACCATCTCATATGTACAGTATACACCATATAAGAACATTTGGAGAAGCGGCAGAAAATGGCCCTCATTCAAAATACCAGTAGTCCTTTACAAAAAATTACCAAATCATACACAAATGACATTAAGCAGCAAAAAACCATTAAATTTATTAAACTGACTTTATGTGCTTATGGTTACATAATACTGTTTTCAAACACATTTAGGCTGTCTGTCTGAAGTTCAATCTTTAGTAGCAAAAACCTTGAAGGTTTTGTAAATCAGACAATTTAAATCTAGCTAGTGAAATAAAAACTGCTCCCTAAAAACTGAAATTCTGTATCTTTTTAATTGCCTCTTTTCTCACAAACACATTGTCTTACACCTGTTCTCATATTGAGAATTAGGTACCTTGTTTTTTCTGTAGACAAGATTTGAAGAAAATCTGATCAACTATATTTTTTTAATTCAATGAGAACATTTCAGAACATGATTGCGTTTTAAAACTGGTGCTCGCTCTGTATGCATAGTTTTACATTTGGACTTTGTTATAATCTTACTAAGCTAAAAATCTGCAGTATTGGGTACATAGTGAATCCTAGGGTAATCATTTTGAGCTAGAAACATGCAGCACTGGGTACATACTGAATCCTGGGGTAATCGTATTGAGCTAGAAACATGCAGCATTGGGTACATACTGAATCCTGGGGTAATCGTATTGAGCTAGAAACATGCAGCGCTAGGTACATACTGAATCCTGGGGTAATCGTATTGAGCTAGAAACATGCAGCACTGGGTACATACTGAATCCTGGGGTAATCGTATTGAGCTAGAAACCTGCAGCATTGGGTACATACTGAATCCTGGGGTAATCGTATTGAGCTAGAAACATGCAGCACTGGGTACATACTGAATCCTGGGGTAATCATATTGAGCTAGAAACATGCAGCACTAGGTACATACTGAATCCTGGGGTAATCGTATTGAGCTAGAAACATGCAGCACTGGGTATATACTGAATCCTGGGGTAATCGTATTGAGCTAGAAACATGCAGCACTGGGTACATACTGAATCCTGGGGTAATCGTATTGAGCTAGAAACATGCAGCACTGGGTATATACTGAACTATGTGGTAGATGTGGAACGAGAAACCTGCAACATTCTGAACAATGTGGTAATGATACTGAGCTAGAAACCGATACATACAGAACCCTTAAATAAAACTGAGTCAAATTTTCATCTTGATAAAACATGATCCTAGAAGTCAACAACCCAGTGCAAGATCACTAACTGTGAAGTGGAACTAAAGCCTCATACCAAATATTGTTTCGGATCATAAAGTCCCTCAACAGTTATGATGCTGAAACAAAAGTTCTAAGTCAAACAAGGGCCAAAACCCTGTTAAGTTCTGTTTGATAATGGTGAAAGTCAAACATGACTCAGGTCTTTCAAATGTAAAGTCTATCAAAGGTTACTGAGTGGATAAACACTAATACAAATTATGGCCAAATTTCTAATGTCAACTAGAGGTTTTATATGTGGTAAATTTTTCTGGAAAACGATGAAACACAAAACTGACTAAGGCCTTATCAAAGCAGAGACCTCTGTCCCTATTTTCTGGACTTCAAGTTGCTGGTCCAGGACTTCAAGATTTGGTTTAGCAATTTCTCTATCATATTCCAACTGGTTCAAGATTTTGATGATGTCTATTTATATTCTAAGTTAATTAAAATTCAGATAACAAAACATGGCCTCCTGAGTGGCAACAAACAAATGTTGATGGACAAACAAGAGGCACAAGGCCATAATAAAAGCTCTCCTGACCTTATGGCACTTTAGGCCCTATTTAGATCTGAAGTATTGTAAAGGTATTGTTAAATACAAAAGATATTAATAATGAGAAAAGATCTGAAAAATAATTTTAGTCCCCTATGATGAAAATGTCAAGCACCTACATCAAAAATACCAAAAACATTTTCAAAATGAAATTGAACCCAAAGTTGAATAGTATTAAAACAAATTATTTTCACTTGAATAAAATTATTTTTAAAACTTGAGAAAGCCTATTTGTATTATGGTCAAACAGTAGTTGAAGAAAAGAATGTAAGACAGCCATACAAGGGAAAAGAAATGCTCTTTGAACCTAATGTCTCATGACATTCCAATTTACCATCCTCCTCCCCCCATCTCCACTGCCCCACAAAAAAGTGAAAAGAAAGAAAGAAACCAAAAGGTTGGACTTACCAGCAGGTGATATCCCTCTGTTGATACCTACCCCTTCCCTATACAATACTTTGTAAAGTCGCTACTGAACTCAACTTGTTTGCAACTTACAGAATCAGGTAAGCAATAAAACCATATTTAGTTCAGTCTTTTGCAATCTGACTCGACTGCTCCAGATTTTGATAAAGTAACATGTTTACCAATTTGGGTTTTCTGTGGTTTGGCAACATATGTCTGTGTTATAATGTGACATAATGTGTATAGAGAGATCTCATTGCAGAACAAAACAAAAAAGCAAATATTTCAATAAATTAAGTTTCTCTGAGAATACTTACCTGATCACAGTGATGGGTAGATCTCTTGCTAAAATCAAGTGTCATTGTTGTTTTAAACTTCTGACCCATGGCACTTCCACTCCACAACTTCTGTATAATTTTCAGTATTAAGACCATGAGAGGGGGTGGGTGGTGTATGCAAAGACTGATATCCCTTCCCAACTGAATCTACGACACATCTCTGGATCTGGAAGTGGACAGGCCCATAGTGTGCAAATGTGATGAAAGAATAGTGGATGGTGGGACCTTTCTATATGGAGAATCTGACCCTTCCTGGACATAGACAGGACAGTGAGTATGTTTGATCTGAATTGTGATTTTGAGATGTATGCACCAATGCTGGAACTCTCAGACCAGGAGACAAAGGTGAGGTAATATGGTGCTGTCTTGTATGAGGGGGTATGTTAGAACCATGTTGTCTGGCATTATTAATACAAGCTTCCTATGGAGACAGTCTCTCCAGAAATTAATGGCTTTCATGACCTCCTCATTTCCAAATGACTGATGTTGAGACATGTGTCCCCCAGACTCTGCTGGTTGCTGACAGTGTCAAATCCTGGCAACAGGTGGACTCCCCAACCACAGGTACATGTATCATAAATAACATCAATTCCAGTTGCAGATGTGCCTGAAGAATGACTGTTGCGAGTCAACTTTAGTTGTGTGTGTGTGATTTGGATTTGTAATGTAGATTTAACAATTAATTTTTCAGTCATATCGCTATGATGTCTACAGTGTAACAGTTTATAGTGACGTCTAGCACTGAGGCATCATGCCACAGACATGTAGCATGATGTCTCCCACCCAGTCACATTACCCTGACACCAGGCCGACCAGTTCTAACACTAACCTCTTAATGCTGAGCACCAAGCGAGGCAGCTGTTAGTACCATTTTTGTAAGTCTTTGGTATGACTTGGCCGGGGATCGAACTCACGACCTCCCGCATCCAAGGCAGATGCTCTAACCACTAGGCCACTGGAGCGGTCAACTTTAGTTGCACCAGTGAACCAGGAATGATATTATGTTACTTGTGACTGACCCTGAAACTTAGTGACAATGTAAAGGGGTGTCACAGATAAAAAGGCCATCTGTGAATGGTGTATGTAAAGATGACCCAGTGGAATCAGATCTGCTGCCACAATGAACGATCCGACAAGTTGCAAAAACTATTTGGCTGTGATTCCATAACTTTAATGATTCAGATTACCCAAGCATAGGTACGATGTACAAGATTGTGATGGGTGAGAAATTCCATACCCAGATGGACAAACTTCTGGGATGACCGGACATCTGACTTTTCCCAATTTATCTAAAACCCAAGATGACATAAATGGGATAGGAACTTGAATGGGAGAGCTCAAAACTGGTAAATATTCCTGCAGTATGCAAATGGGCAGATGTATGGATGGAGAAGTGAAGGTAATGCAATGGTCAGATTAAAACTGATAGATAACTCATATGGACAGATGATGAGTTGAACAGATCATGCTGTCTTTATCTTGAATTTTGGTGGGACTATAAGGTGATTTAGTTGGCTCAGGTCAATGACATGTCTGAGATACTGGTTTGTTTTCAACAAAGCTTGGAGCAGATGGAGCAGATCCCTGGATATGGTGGTCTTCAAATAATCTCCACCACCACTTCTTGATGAGCACTGTGTTCTCTTGCTACAAAACTTCATCCTTCCCCAAATCTAATGGCACTTCTCTCAGGAATAGTTAGAATGAAAAGGGAGGGGGATGGATCAACTAATCTGAAGCCTTCTGAGACAATTCGGATTGGCCACTAGTTGTGCAGATAAATGGTGATCCAATGATGCCAGAAGTGCAGGAGTCTGTCACTCCCCAGTAGGTTGTCTGGGGGTGGGAAGGGGAATGAGTCAATGGTAAGAGTGTGTAAGTTTAGGGGCTGAGAAACTCTTTCCACACCCTCTAAAAGACTAACTCCAAAACTGATTGGATGGTTGCCTCCATGTACTGTCTTGAGATCGAAGCTGGTTTTATGATTGTGCATCAAATGAAACCATGTCCTTCTGTCTCCAACCATCATGTCTAACAAACCGTTAGTCTGTGGTTTGCTAATGAAGCCAAGTGGTCACTAGGGAACATGTATTGAAAATGAATTGGATGGCAGCACAGAATGGTCAACAGCTGAGACAACATGGTCTGGATGTGAGTTTGATCAAATGGCTCGATTAGATCATGTACAAACCTCATGTATTGAGAACTGGACAGTTGGAGAGGACAGGCAGCAGCTGAGATTGCATCATATGGAAGTATTGTATGATGGCATGGGTCACATAGAGCATGTATAAACCTGATTAGCCTGGACTTACAGACCCAAAGGCCATGCTTGAACATGTGTGGGTGGGGAACTTATGCTCATTGGGTAGCTGGAAAATGGGGTGGGGGAGAGACACTCCTCCAAGCTATAACAGTTAAACTGACAAGAACTAATCAACTGTGTCATCACCTCTGGTGAGGCATGTGCAGTGCCAATGATGTGATGTACAAGACAGGTCTGGTTCCTCCAAATGAGCAAATGTAATGGTAGCAGTTTATATTGGTATTTGTCATATCACAGAAAGGGGGGGGGGGCAGAAACTGACAGGCCAGCAGCTCCATATTAGAAGCAATACTCAAAAATGTCTGCTTGTGCAGCCTTATATTTCTCTCATTTTTTCCTGTTCTTATCACTGTTTTCTGAAGAACCACAGATCATATATTCTCTGACCACATGGCACATCCACACTACATGTTGCCCACAAGGAACATTTGGTGCAGCCTAGACAAGATTGGTCTGAATCTTCATTGGCTATAAATTTCTTACAGTTTGTGCATTCTGTCATCAGGATTGACAGAAACAAAAAAAAAAAAAGTGACAAAAAATTAATAACTTGACTTTGTTAGCAAAATACCGTAAACACCCATTGCACAAACGGTCAGTGAGCATGAAACAAACTAAAACATGTCTCTTATTTGGTTCTGTGGTGAAGCATATGGTCAGAGATTGCAGAGAAACTAAGTCTGTGTAATAGAAAAAATTCACATAAAACATGGTCAAAGCAAACAAAGTAATGTATACCACCTAGAGTATAATCCTTACTACAACAAAAAAAAATGAATGGTTGGCTGATATTAAGTGAAAAATATCATGGAGTTTCACAAGGCAAAGCAAACGATATTGCCAGTTCAACAGTGAAAGCTTTGGTCTCACTGGATAGTTTCATATTTTGACACCCACCTAATTTTTAAGGTAGAAGGCATGAACCTAATTATCACAAGCCTAGCATTTATAAATTCACACATAAGCTAAATCTATAATGTGGTTTAGATTTACTTTGAGTTAGGCTTGGAAATAGGTTGGCTTGTTGGTGACTGCCTGTCACAGTTAGATGAGCATTGGAGATCAAATGCATAACTTGGACTGCAAATGAGCTGTCGACTTGGCTTACGTATTTATGTGTGTCTGCTACAGAGGTAAATATCTAAAAATCTAGATGGTTGAGGGGTGATGAAATGTATGCTAATTTGTTATAGTACTAGTGAACTTTATTCATGAATAAGGCACATACTGATTCTCTTAGCTGCCTTGTCACAGAAAAATATTCAAAATAGCTCATTCTTGTCAAAAATGAATGTAAAATTTAGGGGTTGGTGGCAGTGTTGGTTCAGTATGAAAACCACCAGTTGCATCAGGAATTAACCTGATTACTGCAGTCAAAATCTCACATGTATGCTTTCTACAAAAATCATTAGTTTGTTTTTATTTGTATCTTCAGTGTAAAATTATTCTCATTTTTCTGTAATTGGTCATTGTCGGATGAAAATTCACCAGATAAACTGTCCAGTGAAACCTTAAAACTAGTGCCACCTGGCAATGGTAAGGGCAGGTAATAAGCAATAGTTATTACCCTTTGTCCATATAAGCTATAAAAGACGGATTTTTTTTCATCTTTTGGGAGGTCTGGATTCGGGAGGTAGTAGTGTACATTTCTAAAGCTAATATGATCAGAGACTGTATTTGAAGGAAAAATGTGTTCAAGGAATACAGATATGCCTCACCACAGTGCATGAAAACTGACCTAAAGGCAAAACCTCACCAAGGTGAGAGAGATGGAAGGATGGACTAACATATATGGGTGATATGCCCCTATCACTGCCATAGTGAATCATAAAAAGAACATGTGTACAATGATATAGAGAATAGATAAATTTACCATCCTCATCACAGGTAAGACAGGTACAAATGATTTACACTACTAATTCATCTTCCATGGACATCACTGTAACTGTCTGAAAAATGAGTAATTTTTGTGCACAAGGAACCAGTATAAAATATCTGTTCTTTTGACCAAAATTAGTGCAACCATTCTGAACAATCAAACTTGGATGCCTCACATCATTTTTTAATATAAATGTCCCTAGCACATGTGACCACTAAAAACTACCTTCAACAAAGTGTTGCAGCATTTCGACACTGGATATTCTTGGCCTGTTGCAAAAATCGAAATAGTGTGTGTGTAACTAACCGAAGCTGAAGTTGAAAGCACTGATAAAAGTCTTGGAAAAGGAAATAAAAATTACAGCCAATGACCCAAACATCCAATGTTTCAGTATTAAGAATGGTATCATTTGTTTCCCCACATCGAGAATGGTATCATTTGTTCCCCCACATCGAGAATGGTATCTTGCTCAGATTAGATTTAGTGGTCCAAGCCCTACACTGAATAAAGGAAGACATCATTACTTTCTGAACCAACCGCTCTGGTGGCCTAGTGGTTAGAGCATCCGCCTAGGATGCAGGAGGTTGTGGGTTTGATCCCCGACTGAGTCATACCAAAGACTTACAAAAATGGTACTAACAGCTGTCTTGCATGGCGCTCAGCATTAAGAGGTTAGTGTTAGGACTGGTCAGCCTGGTGTCAGGATAATGTGACTGGGTGGGACATCATGCTAAATGTCTGCGGCATGACGCCCCAGTGCTAGACATAACTATAAACTGCCACACTGCAGACATCATAGTGATGTGACTGATATTTTTTTTAAAGTTACGTTAAAAATCCGAATCACATACACTTTCTGAACCAAACAAAGCTTCCCTGAAAGGATGTAGGCAAAGGCATTCCAACCCCAAAGGAAGACACAATAACTGTTTACCAAAGAAAACTTTCTTTGAAAGGATATAGGCAAAGGTATTCCAACCCCAAAGGATGACACAAAAACTGTTTACCAAACAAAGCTTTCCCTGAATGGATGTAGGCAAATGCATTCCACCCCAAAAGGAAGACACTATAACTGTTTACCAAACAAAGCCTTTCCTGCAAGGATGTAGGCAATTTAGGCATTCCACTCTGTTCCATCATACTGCCTGGCTGCATAGTAAAGTCAAAATACATAGTCTGGGTTCTTGTGTACACTGGGGACTGAAATACATATGAAAAAATTTGATTACTGTTTGATTCCCACATTTCAATGAAGGGACCTAACTAAATTGTGAGTTAAAATCCATATATTTTTAACCTTCATTCAAGCTGAGAATTTATCTATATAACCAAGTAATTGCAAAGTTTAGAAATAAATTCAAGGAAGGCCAGAAATTAAGCCCATGATCAAAGCCTTGCAGAAAAACTTTCAATAAAAACCATAGCAAACTGCTGACAATGTCTCGGTGTCACCAAAAAAGTGACTGTACGTCACTTTCTGCTTGGAACAGATGAAAATTGTCTGTACCAAGACAAACATGGTTAACATTTTGTATTATCTAGCACTCTTGTTAACTACGCTACAAGACAAGCATGGTTATCATTCTGAATTATCTAGTACTCCTGTTAACTACGCTACAAGACAAGCATGGTTATCATTCTGAATTATCTAGTACTCCTGTTAACTATGCTACCATTGAGCTAACTTTTCATGCAGATTAGATGTTTTGAATCAAATATGCTTGTTTAACACATCAATAGTTCAAATTATGCAACACTTGGCTTTACTTTTGTGAATGAGAATTAAGTTTATAATTGTAACATTTTTCTTGAGAAAAAAAATTCAAAAATCTTTTCCAAAACTAAATGTTTGTTAATTCAGTTGTACAAACCAATATTTGAAGATTAATCAATCTAATTTTTACTTAATCATCTGTACTGATACCAATGTCTATTCCAATGGCTTCATAATCACACAATTATACAACAGATATTAGTTTGTGTGAAAATTGGTAAGTTTCTAACCTTAATGCCAAATGACTCTCCAGCAATGACCTTAACAGTAACACCATTCTTTTGTAGATTTTGGAATATCTGCCGTTTGATTCTTGGTATGCTGGCTCTACCATTTTATCCTTGCTGGATCCAAATCTGCAGACCATGCGCCTCTTCACTGCCATTTCACAGTGTACAATACGTCTTGTCATCATCGACTGAAGTGATATATGTAGTTTTTGTACTGGGAAAATGAATATATATTTCAGATAAAATGTAAAATTCACAGAGTCAACATATCTAATACTCACTCTGATTGAAGAAAAACATTTCTACACCATGTTTTTTATATATTTCTTTACCTACAGATACCACAATTATTTTCAAGGGTTTCAATTTCTGTTGTTTTTATTTTAATTTAAAAAATGCATTTTCAGATACTTAAATTCATGAATTTGCCTGTCACAGTTTTCATATTAGTAGGTATTTAATTTTGAGGATTAACTTGTATAAACATTCCAAATAACGAATACGAAAGAAGACAAATATGCAGAGGTCACTTCAATGGTCAAAACAAAACTACTACCTATATAACCACAAATCAAACACCTGTCAAGATTCATCACTTAGCCTCAACATCAAAGGGGGCCAACCCAAAATCATCATGAAAAATGCGAACCAAACAACATGACCAGCTGCCCAATGCTAATGCAATTGGCAAGCAATGTCAACATTTGGTATAAGCCAGGCCCATCTAAGTCCAACCACCAGACTTTACTTAAAACATCAGGAGGACTTTGTATAGCACCTAATCTTTAGAAGCTCTAAGCGCTTTACAACATTAGACAACACCTATAAGATAAAAAAACATAATAATATTATTACAAAAACAAACACCATGAAATTAGAAAAAACATTAAAAAATAAAAAACGTGCTGAGATGACTGTGGTTCACATTTGAAAACCTGACCTAATTATCCTTGACTTTAAGAATGCTGGACTTGTTTAATTCAACAATTTCCAGATTATTTACCCAACTGACAACTGTGTATACCAGCTGACTTGATTGATGTGATGCTGATTCAATGGTTTTGTCCAAATATTAGTGAAGAGTGTGAGCATCAACACTTTGCTGTAATTAGCGTATGAGCATGCATGAATAAAATGAGACATACCTTTATGGGGATTCAAACTTTTTGACTTGACTGAAGAATCTGAATAAGCATCAACTCTAAATTTCATATACTAATATAATTTATTAGTCTTTCTTATTTTCAGTAATATTAGTGTCTGAATACCTTATATTTTTTATATTTTTTTCTATCTTTACTTATGTTGAAAAATTCTGATTGAAGGCAAAGAGTGAAAATTACAGCTATTGGATACTGTATAGCTATGTGTGGCTTGAAACAAGATAAAATACATTTATAATTCTTTCCTTTTAAAGGTTAAAATAAAATAAACAAATGCAAAAGCCAATATTTAACTACCAGATTTGACAATGAATAATCAAATAATTTTCTTGATCTCTAGGAAAGAAACACAGCAAGGAAATATTGTATGAGGGTTGGACACAATGTACCATGTCTTTGTGATTCTGTATGCAACATTCATTAAGTACAGACTTAAAGACTTAAAATCAGATATAAAGTACACAGGCTACAAACTTAAAGTGAGATATAAAGTACACAGGATACAGACTTTAAGTGAGGTATGAAGTACATTGGGTACAGACTTAAAGTGAGATATAAACTACACAGGGTATAGCCTTAAAGTTAGTAATAAAGTACATAGGGTACAGACTTACAGTGAAATATAAAGTATGTAGGGCACAGACTTACAGTGAGATATTAAATAGACAGTGCACACACTTAAGTGAGATATAAAGTACATAGAGTGCATACTTAGAATCAGATATAAAGTACACAGGGCACAGACTTAAAGTGAGATATAAAGTACACAGGGTATAGATTTGAAGTGAGATATAAAGTACATAGGGTACAGCCTTAAAGTGAGTATTAAAGTACATAGGGTACAGACTTAAAGTGAGGTATAAACTACACAGGGCACAGCCTTAAAGTGAGTAATAAAGTACATAGGGTACAGACTTACAGTGAAATATAAATTATGTAGGGTACAGATTTACAGTTAGATATTAAATACACAATGCACACACTTAAGTGAGATATGAAGTACATAGGGTACATACTTAAAGTCAGATATAAAGTACATAGGGTACAGACTTAAAGTCAAATATAAAGTACACAGGGTACAAACTTAAAGTGAAACATAAAGTACACAGGGTACAGACTTAAAGTCAGATGTAAGATACACAGGATACAGACTTAAAGTGAGGTATAAAGTATATAGGGTACAAACTGAAAGTGAGTTATAGAGTACATAGGGTACAGACTTAAAGTCAGATATAAGGTACACAGGGTACAGACTTAAAGTCAGATATAAAGTACATAGGGTATAGACTTAATGTACATGGTTCAAGGGAGATAATAAGCATACAGTGCACAGCTTTGAAGTGAGAATTAGGTACACTGGCTAAAAGTGTGAGATCAAGTACACAGTGTACAGACTTGAAGTAAGACATTAGGTACACAGTGCACAGATTGAAGGTGAGATATTAGGTACACAATGCACAGACTTAATGGGGCATTAAGTAGAGAGTACAGGGTTCGAGGGAGATAATAAGCATACAGCAAAAAGCTTTTAAGTGAGATATTAGGTAACTTTAAGTAATATTTCAATGTATTTTAACAGACACCAAATAATCTGCTGACGAGATAAATGGGCCTAAAGAAGGTCCAGACATACCCAATGTGTGGTACTTTAAAATCTACTTTATCTAGTTGATTTGTTTTATATTTACCTGTTAATCTCCAGCAGATATGATGCCCCTGTGACCATAGAAATCCTCATGTTGACATGCACCTGGGCATATAAAAACATTTTTTTAAAAATCAACAAACTTTTAAACAAGTTGTACAACCTTATTAACTACTGAGATAATAATAATAATAATAATAGTAATAATCATAGTTCACTGGCAGGATAATGTAATGTATCAAATACAAAATTTCAACAGATCAATAAATGTATACTGATTCCTTTTCAAAAGGATTGGACAGAAGACTACAAATCATACTGATGTCTTCTCCTACCACAAAAGGAGCTTGATACCATGGTATAAATTACTTAACCCTGAAATGGCACTAAAATATTATGCTGTTGGCTTTCAGAATTAATTTTTTTAATTTTTATTAGTCACTGTAATCAACAACTTTCCTTTATGATGTTTGGAAAAGAATTTGTGTGTCACAGTAATCATTCACTTCCCTTTGAAATGTTTTCAGTTAAAACCAAATAGATACCAAGAGAATTTTTATTGAAAACTCTATGTGGCTACAACCATACTATTACAAGGAGTGGCAATAACATTTTCAAGATGGCCACTATGGTGGTGGCCATAGTGGCTGTCGTTGGGGTGACGTTTATATTAAGGACCATCAAAACATGTCTTTTAGTGAATATCATGTTATGTTTATTTAATTGTTTTGACTGTTAGTTTTACATTTTTTTTTTCATTACATGTTATTATGTTATTGTAATGTAACACTGTTTGCTGGACATGGCCTTGTCCAAAATTGAGTTCCTTTCTGCTTGACCTTTTTGATTTTTTAAATTTATGTAAAAAACTAAAAGTAGCTTTATTATACTCTATATGTATGAGCTTATTAACCAAATTATAATTCAGGTAAACAAAATGTGGTAAAAGTGTTGATCAGGGTCAGGGTTTTGGAGATTCCCATGTGAATTTTATATGTTACTGTGTTGTAAGTTTACTTACAGATCATTCTAGAAGGTTATTTTCTATTAGGTAATGGTTGTTCTTAGAAAATGCTAATGTGACCCGAGGTCAAACGGAGAACTATATTATCTTGTGACTGTAAGGATTTTACCAGTCGTGCTTTAATATCTAGCACTTTAGGTTGTATTATGTTGTGACCAGTTTGGGCTGAATATTATTTTCTTCAAATTGCTTAATTCAAGTGATTATGTTCTCTGGAAATACAAAAGTACTCTGATAACATTCTTGGATAAAGACATTCTTTGCAATTTATACTGAATTCAAACCTGGAATAATATTTCTGTGATTCAACAAGAGACTGTTTACACATCAGCACTTTGCTGACCATAAAATGGATTGATGACCATGTGTTGATCCACTTTATTCCACACTTATCTGACATGGAATACAGTGGATTGATGATCGTGTGTTGATCCACTTCGTTCCATGCTTATCTGATGTGGAATAGAGTGGATTGATGACCGTGTGTTGATCCACTTCGGTCCATGCTTATCTGATTTGGAATACACATGATTGATGACTGTGTGTTGATCAACTTCATTCCATGCTTATCTGATGTGAAATACAGTGGATGGATGACCGTGTGTTAATCCACTTCGGTCCATGCTTATCTGATTTGGAATACAGTGGATTGATGACCGTGTGTTGATCCACTTCAGTCCACGCTTATCTGATTTGGAATACAGATGATTGATGACTGTGTGTTGATCAACTTCATTCCATGCTTATCTGATGTGAAATACAGTGGATGGATGACCGTGTGTTAATCCACTTCGGTCCATGCTTATGTGATGTGAATGACCATGTGTTGATCCACTTCATTCTATACTTACCTGATGTGGAATACAGTGTGCAGGATTCGTGTTACTAATACAGCTCCCATAGTAAACATATGAAAACATCATGATATTAAAAATTCAGTAACTTTGAATTTCTGAAAGCCCATGATCAAACCTATATTTATCAGGATAGACAAATCCTTGATGAAAGTAAATCTGATGACTGTTTCCCATTCTTTCTTACCATTAGTAATGTGAGTACCCTTGATTAACAGACCTATGTATGGTTGTTGTTGTTGTTGTAGTTGAGTTTAACGCCATTTTTCAGCACACGATAGGCTATGGTGGCGCTATACAGTTTTGCATTTTGCATAGGGTTAGGATTTTAAAGAAAAAGAATGTCCCCGGCTTTCTTCACTGGTTATACTGGCTATTTAAAAAAGACCTTGTATATCTTAGGTATAATGCAAAGAACCTTTAATTTCCTTTATTTTGGTGTATGATTGATGGGTGTACTATGGGTTATAGAGTATACAGCTTGGCCTTACTTCAAATGTGCACCTTTCAAAAAAGTGCTAGCTCTACTTGGTCATTTTCACTTCCTGAACTTCAGAGGTAAATTGTATAAAAAAGAGCTGATAACTTTTTTTACATTTTATATATTTGGTAATTCATTCATTGCACTTTCAGAAGCTGGTACTGTCTAGTCTGGCAAAATTCATTTTCCCTACTTTAATAGCTGCTATGTATAGTGTACTTTAGACTAATTCAGACTGATTTTTTAACACAAGGGAGCAGTCATTTTAGTTAGCAGTGTGCTTAAATCATGTAAAATTTCCAAAAGTACAACATCCAAAAGAAATATCATCCACATTAAATTAATGTAGCATAGAGGTATGCAAACATTCTCTCCACTGTGCATGTTTTAAATGCGAACTACTTCACCTTACATACGTCACTCTCTCAAAAGTACATATTATCTGGTGAGCGCCACCTGTACATGGCGGCCAGTATTAATGGTGGAGGAAGAACCCGGGAAAACCCCGGAAAGAACCACCGACCCACGAGAAGCTACTGGCAAGCTTTCTCACATATCCACATTAGCTGAATCCGAGACTCGAACCCACGCAGACAGAGGTGAGATGGCAGTGATCCGTAACGGAGAGTGCTTTAGACCACTCGGCCACTCAGGGCCCCCCTATGTATGGTAATAGAATACATAAGTAAACACTGCACATAGATCTGCTTGTCAATGATTACATTAGTGAATATTAAATTATACTGCAACTTCTTGCATACCAACAAAAGCAATTCTGCATTTCAAGTATTTGAGAAAATCTGAAGAAAAAAATATAAAAATTATGTCTAATCAAGAGTTACCTTGTCTGCTGTCATCATTTATCTCTCTTTAATTTATGACTGACTACATTATCAGCCTTGTTATATTTTGTAATAAATGAGTAAAAGGTCAATGTGACTATCTATATATCCAAGTTTCTGAAAAGGAGATGCAAATAACACAAATTACTTAAAATTCCTCCAGCACACAAAGAATTAAAAACTGAAAAAAGGCAGACATAGGCCAGTTTACATATATAGATCCAAAATGAATGAAATTGGTGAGATACAAAATCATGAACAGTCATTAGCATTAAGTATGGTGGCTGAAACCTAAGTATGGTAATAGTGGTTTTGTATTTTGTTACTGGTCTTGGTCAAAGCCTTCTACCCTCCACTGACTTTCTCCTCACATCAGATACACATGCATCCAGATGCACAATCATAATCCATGTGTCTCCAACAGGCATCCATGCAAGAAGATAGTCATGTGGGATAGAAGACTTCAACCTAGATCATTAACCAGCAAAACAGCTGTTATTATAGTACTCCAAGATATTCAGTCGACAAGTACAATTGTTATGTATATTTAATTTGTATTGTTTGTTAGTTTTTTTTCTCCATCACTGTGTGTTATGTTTAACTGTATTTTGAACTTGACCTTGTCAAAAATCAAGTTCACTGTGTTCCTGACTAGAGAAACTGATGATGTTTTTATTTTGGTAAACAAATAATAAATAGCTAATATTTTCTCTATCAGTCTGGGTTAAATATTAGGATCATTATCAATAAAAGTAAACTATTTATTAGGTCTGGGTCATAGTTATCGGAATTCCCCCATACAAATACCTAGCCTACCTGATGTTTACTACATCCTTATTATAATTTTAGTAACAGATTTCATTTTGTTGAGAACACAGAATTTTCTAGAATGGAAACTTCCATTAAGTTATAGCATTTCCAGAAAATGCTAACTGTGATCTAGGTAAAGTAGAGGGCTTATAATCTTGTTTACTGTGAAATACTGTACATTCATTCTTGCTTCAATATCTTAAGGTATAAAGTTTTATTGTTGTCTTCCATATCTGATTTGGACTGGAATTTATTTACCAGTACTCAAATTGTTTATTTACTGGAAATACAAAGTGCTCATTAATATCATTCTTGGGCAGAGACAGTAACTGGGAATTATGGTGAAATAAAACAAGGACCTCTTGGATTATATTATTGTCATTCATCAAAAGACCGTTGTCACATCACTACATCACAGGCTATTGCAGGCATATCAACACCTACAGCATTGGGTCTTATTTCAAACATTCAGACATTTTTGGACTATTTTGTGATTTAATTTGCATTACTGTAAGTTCTTCTTACATTTTCACTTGTATTTGTGGAAATAAATATTTACTGAATTTTACAAAACTTGTTGCTATTTTTTTTATTAATTAAAGACCACAGTCTTAATACAATGCACAAGTACATACACATCAATGACCACTGTCCATACCCACATCTACAGTCCACTGTCTGTGCCCACAATTGTTATTCAGATTTCTGAGACTTTCCATTAATAGAATGAGTACTATAATTCCATTATCCACTGACTACTGCCTTGATCTACATCAATACTCATGGGATAAACAAACAAATTGGGTACAACTGGTAAACCAACTTGTTTAAGCTGCCTAATCCAGTCAGTTCTTTCTTGATTTCTTGGTTAACAAAACCAAACAATTCTTCTGTCAACCATTTTGCCTCCTTTTTCCATCTTTTGTTGCATAAAATGTTCGATGATTTTTGTAGTAAAGTGTCCATCTGCAGCTGAATGCAATGCAAGTGTTAGAAGATTGTGTAAAAGTATCATATTTTCATAATTGATTCAGTTGCTGATATTTGTTTATCCCATTTTGATGTTTTTCTTCAACAGCAATGAATTCTTCTATCATTATTTTGAGATTATCAATTATGGCCTTTAGATCTCTCGTCAATATCAAATGTTTTCACTGACTCGATATTATATAATCAAGTATGGGCTGTTATATCCTTTTTGCCGATATCAAATGTTTTTATTAACTTAACACTATCCATTAAAAACTGCAGATCTGTCTTGTCAATATCAGATATTTTCAGGCACTTAATGTTATCAAATAATAGGCTGTAGATCTGTCTGGCTGATATCAAATGCTTTCACAGCTGGGCAAAATTTGAGAGAATTCTATATCTGATATATTCTGTTCAGCAGATTCCATACACTTTTATGACTTCTTTTTGCAGGAATGGAACCATGCTGGCATTGTATTTCTGTAGTTTTGACATATGTTTGCAGAGGTCACCTGGCAGCCATATAGTTTTTTAATTTACTTAAAGAAGACCGTACCCCCACAAAAAAATACAAAAAAAAATGTGTGGGGCTAGACAAAGCAATTTAATGACTTGGATAAATGCATGCAATGACTAACCGGCCAGTGATGTCTTAACAGAGGGTGCAGACCAATGCTGCAAAGTTGCCCATGAACAACTGGATCACATAGCTGTTTATGAACATTTCAAAGATATGCCTGCATCATCGAAATTCACATGGGAAGACCTCAGATTGGGCAAAACAAACATTTGCTCCCCTGATCAATCCTGCATGAGACCGCTCTGGTGGCATAGTGGTTAGAGCATCTGCCTTGGATGCGGGAGGTCGTGGGTTTCGACCCCCGGCCGAGTCATACCAAAGACTTACAAAAATGGTACTAACAGCTGCCTTGCTTAGTGCTCAGCATTAAGAAATCAGTGTTATGACTGGTCAGCCTGGTGTCAGGATAATGTGACTGGGTGAGGTATCATGCTACATATCTCCAGCACGATGCCCCAGTGCTAAACATCACTATAAACTGCCACATTGCAGATATCATAGTGATATGACTGAAAAATTGTTGAAGCTACATTAAAAATACAAATCACACACACACAATCCTACATGCAAAAACAATGAGGAGGTGAAGAAAGTTGCAGAAACCACTACCAAGATGAGAAACAAGTTGCAATGTGACAGCATCAAAAGTACCAGTGGATCAGTGGCTAAATCTTGGACTGCAGGAGTGTATGTGTGTGTGTGTGTCTGTGATTTAGATTTTTAACGTAGCTTTAAAAAAAATTCAGTCATATCGCTACGATGTCTGCAGTGTGACAGTTTATAGTGATGTCTAGCACTGGGGCATCATGCTGCAGACATGTAGCATGATGTCCCACCCAGTCACATTATCCTGACACCAGGCCAACCAGTCCTAACACTAACCTCTTAATGCTGAGCGCCAGGTGAGGCAGCTGTTAGTACCATTTTTGTAAGTCTATGGTATAATTCGGCTGGGGTTTGAACCTGTGACCTCCCGCATCTGAGGCGGATGCTCTAAACACTAGGCCACCGGAGTGGTGAGGACTGCAGGAAGTTCAATCAAATGACTAAAACAATTAGAGACTCGGCAACCAAAGGTCCCATAAGAAGTTACACTTACATCAATGATAACAATTCCCGATGCCAGTCTGTAAAATCATCATTGAAGCTGCTCAGTGATATTAGGCACAAGCCAATACTGATTCAATGATTGCAAATATGGTGATGAGAAGCAGATTAAGATAATGCAAAAGGTATAAAAAGAAACCTATAAGTTATCACATTTCATCATGGCAAAATTCAGTAATAAACCTGATACCGCATTTGAAGTGGCTGTGCCCCTGTTGACTGATGGAAGCATTTTGAGATTTTCGGCATTATTCATATCCAGCTAAGGACCCTAATCAATGTGACCTAGCAAAAATGTGAAGGATGCATCTCTGTATTTTCTCCCATAAGAAGCCTTCTTGAAAATAGATGGAAATCTTCTACAGGTCAATGATGCAGATCATCCTGATGGTGCCAAAGGTGGATTTGTCAACAATGGCATTGTTCACCAGTATGCCATCTGCAAAAAGGAAACCTAAGCATGTTTGGACTCACCAAATACAGTGGCAATTATGCAAGATCTGATGTCCCATCACAAGAATTCAAGCAAACATGCTGCCAGATCATTTACTGCATAACCCACATTAACTTAGGCAGGAGGATTTCCTGGACCCACATCCCAATAGTATGTCTGCCAGGTCTGGTTCTGGTGGCACCACTATACGAATTTCAAACCTGAATTTCAGTGTTGGATTTGCGGAACTTCAATGACAATTGCATAGAGATTCAATGTCGTTTTCATGTCTGATTCCTGCCTCATATCTGTAAAGCTATTTCAGAGCCAAACAATCAGTCATGTAAAACCAAAAGACTGACACCAACAATGCAATATGGCATGATGACAGTTTCAATGATAGCAAAGTTGTGCTGTCAAAATTAACACAGAAGATGCTTGTGATAGATCCTCTGATGACCACAGAAATATGTTTCTTGTTGTTTATGGGGTCGGGGGCATTTGAATGCGGTCATTTCTCAAGCTGATGACAGACTCAACAGAACAAAGCATTCAGCAGTTTTTTATGGCAAATAGGTCCAAATAAGGTGTCAGTGCAATAAAACAAGTGTTTGTGGCATTTCATACCATAGCTCAGATGCATACAGGCTGGCAGAATACTAGTACAAAATGTGTTGAAGTTTATATGTGGCTTAACACTCATCAAGAACCCTCTAAAGAAACTCTGTTTGATTTCGAAACAATTATGATGCACAGGCATATCACAAGCTATGGTTGTACACGCACCAGCATAAAAAATCAGCACAGGTCAGCAGATGTGTCAGAAAGACTTATTATGTTGTACCTGATTTAATACTTTTCTCTAGAGCACCTGAATCTGGTTAAGCAGACTGTAGTCAATATGTACCTAAAAGCATCTATAACTGAGAACCACGTCCCCACTTACGGATGCAATGCTTTGATTTGCTTTGCAAAATAAGTTGAAGAATGTTACAGAATGAGTTCAATTAGATTATAACAGATATGGAATGATCTTAAATTTTTCCCAGGTGTAAAACAATCTGATATGAACTGAAAAGATTTACACCTGTATTTGATAATTTAAAATCTGTAATGCTTGAATTTGATGATGTGGAAGAAAAATAACATCACTGGAAGAAGAAAAAATATCACAAAACTGAAAAAATACTGTTATGCCATTAAATAAAAGCTCTCAACACTGCAATGGTTCCAACAATATTGACACTTTATCATAAAAAAATAGAACAATACATCCAACAACAATGGTCAAATGGAAGCAAAATGTTAATAAAAGACTTGATGAAATCAAGGATTAACTGGAGGCCAAATAAGACCACTTTCTCAAAAATATATATTTGCTCGAGCTGGTTACTCTGCATCTTAGGACCAATCCTACGTTTGCGAATGCAAGGCAATCATTCACATTGCACCTTTGGGGCAGGGTTGAAGTTTGGGAGGGGGAAGGGAGCAGAAGATCGAACCTGTATAGGTAACCGTGGTGTCAAATCAACTAATCAACGCTACAGAGATTTGATCCACGACCTCCTGAATACCGCAGACATGTGGCATGATGTCCCATTGTTCTGACACCAGGACGACCAGTTCTAACACTAACCTCTTAATTCTTCATAATGAGCGCCAAGCGAAGCAGCTGTTCGTAAGTTACCATTTTTTTAAACCGTTTTTGCAAGTCTTTGGCATGACTCGGCCAGTGATTGAACCCACGACCGAGGTGGACGCTCTAACTACTAGGCCATCGGAGCGGTTCACACCGAATGCAACCGAAAAAATATATAATGATATGATTACAAACACAAGCATCATGAAATTAGAAAACATTAAAAAAAAAAAACATGCTGAGAATATTTGAGGTAGGAAACATTATTAGGTCTTTAAGTTTGTTCTTGCAGTCGAAATAAGTGAGTTTTGAGAGCACTCTTGAATGTGATCACTGTGTCATCGTGTCTAAGTTCAGTGGGCAATTCAGTCAATTATCTGCCAGGAGCCAACTATTGCAGCCTTTACAGAGAAACCATCTGGCAACTGGGTACTCTTCCTAACTCACCATAAAAATAATATTAGTTTTAAATATCCTTACAGTCATTTACCTGTCAAAAGCAGTATTTACCTTCCAAATGAAGAGTTATATATAAAGGGAAGCTATTGGTGTAGTCTTATGCTATGTGGAATGAAATTGTTTCCCTTAAACCATTAGCGTAGCTGTGAACCACCAGTGCGACAAACCCCTCACCAGTGCAGTCGTAATCTATGTTTGTGAATAGTCACATCATTTTGTCTAGACAAGAGTGTTCGGTCGATGAGTGGGACCTATATGTACATTTCATTATGTGTGACAAATACAGCTTACAATGTATGATGCTATATTTACAACTTTTATATTTTTCTTCATATCATCATAAAATTTGTAGAGTTGGTTTAACAAAATTACCGGTGCCGTCTCATGTGATTTTTTTTTTTTACCCAAAAGAAGCAAAATACGTTAACTGTAATGGAATGGTTACAAGTTGGCTGAAAATTATCACTTTCCTAATGACGTCATTGCACATTTCAGACAGCACAAAACAAAATATTACCTTTAATAAGACCGACAACAATGCTTAAAACTTTTCGGAAACGGACAAAATAGAAATTATGCTTTTCTTGTTCGTCTTTAAAACCAAACATTTACGATTGTATAAAAACGTGAATTGTAACGGTTATTTTGTTAATGACAATATTTACTCAGACTCTAATCAAGCTCTGACGTCACCTGTAATTAAATTGTACCCATACAAATACAAAGCAGTCATGTCTGACCCTTTCTTTTTTCGCTAGCCATCGTACTAAGGCAATACAGATTTTTCTCACTTCTAAAATTAAACGATAATCTAGAAATAGGTTTCGTTCCTTCGCTTTATTATCGTTTGCTCGTTTGTTTGTTTTAGTACCGAAACGTGGTGCCTGGTAACGCATGTCTTTATTTTCTTCCCGCTTAAAAGAAGCACATGCAGTTCTAATAAGGTACAATGACAATGCATTACTTGCTGCACAAAGCAGGTGTTCTGCAGCTGTGTTATGCAAGACACTGCAACATACAACCATTAAACAACAATTTCACTCCAACTACAAAGCAATAGCGAGGTAAAACGTTTTGTAAAGATATCTTTTAATGTTTGCGTAGATTTGACTTTTTAGAGGTTTCAAACTTAGAGTTTACTTTCTCAGTCCATTTTTTAAAATAGTTGTCTCATGATAGAAATCAATCACAGTAAGGTCGTCTATATCTACCCATAAAAGTGGTAAATTGGGCCCTCGGGATTTTTTATTTCTGCTCCAGCTTTTAGCCAATAAAGCCCCATGACTTTGTAAACAAACTTGCTGCCGAAATGGTTCCAGAAATTTAAA
Organism: Sinohyriopsis cumingii; assembly: GCA_028554795.2. Classification (NCBI taxonomy): domain Eukaryota; kingdom Metazoa; phylum Mollusca; class Bivalvia; order Unionida; family Unionidae; genus Sinohyriopsis; species Sinohyriopsis cumingii. The sequence continues at coordinate 119,157,492 of CM068829.1, forward strand.
CCTGCTCGGTTTCGAACCAAACCCGGATGAAACCTACAAAAGCGCACAAACACGCACATCTTTCTTTGTCTACATTAACCTGCGCGATACGAGAGACAGCTTTGCATTTACTCGACTTCTTCCGCATCTAAATCGATGTCCATGTTTCAGTTTTGCCTCGAATGCTTTAGTGCCTCGGTTCTGCGCGCGAAGTCGTTAACATTTGTTCCATTTCCGCCAACAAGATCTTGAGTTTAGCTTTGGTCATGGTTTTATCTTCAATGACCACAGAGTAAAGTATATTAAACGTGCTGATACTGCTTTTGTGCCACCGCGAGAATTTCAGAATAACACATACTCTTGGAAAAAATCATAACAAAATTATTTGGACAGCACAGCATACGACACCGTTTGCTATCGATATAGTCTTGACAGCAAAGTCGACTGGCGTGCCTAAGACCGTCGCCGTAGTCGCGATTCCCTCGACACCCAGGCTAACTTCTGTTCCCGAGGCGAGACAACAAATTCCGTCTGCAACACAGAGGCGTAGCTATGATACTTTGCGCCCGGGGACGAACTATAAAATTGGCGCCCCAGCCCCCTCCCCGTTTAATCACATTTTTGAATATTACCCTTGTTTACTTATTATAATGTAACGTTGTAAGCCTCATTTTGGCGCCCCTGTACCTTGGCTCCCGGGGACATATGTACCCCCCTGACCCCCCAGCTACGCCTCTGCTGCAACAATTTTCATGCGTTTGTATTTCGCGAGTAGTGCGGTTTTCTTCGAGATTTCATCTCTGAGCTGTAACTCTGTTTCAATTATTTTTTCGCGTCGGTAAATTTTTGAAGGTTCATCGCTTTAAAAAAAAATTAATAATGACAAAGCAAACTATAATCCCTCGACAGACTGATCATGTCCAGATGCATCGAGATCAGTCGCAAGACGCACATGGACTTCCCAACCAATTAATTTTCTTCATCTGTACAACTGCCATGCAATGAAAGAAAATTGTTTCCAGGATAATAATAAGATCTCCGGTAATTGTCGTTTGCGCGGTTCCTTTTTCGCTAACAACTACAATAATTACTCTTTAACTTGGTATCCTATACGATCGTTCTCCTTTTCGTACAATAACTGTTATACGTACTTTGACAATTAGTCGAGATCTTTCTTTCCTTAAATGAGTCATTGCTGGTTTAACATAATCAACGAACAGTTTTATCAATGTGGATTTTTCGTTAGTAGTATAGTGGGGTACCATACGGACAATGGGAAAATACATTGCAGACCCGCTTTGGGAACGTTTACGGACATGATTTTTCATACACCCTGGGAACGTTTACGGACAATGGGAATTTAACATGTGAAAATTGGGACTGTATAAGGACAAGGGAAAGTGGGGTTGTTGTATAGGGACAATATGAATGGAACAGGTTAGGTGATGTATGTACTGATGATTGGTAACAATGTAGCAAGTGGCTGACCTCAGTTTGATCAAACACTTGCGGAATAACCTAGAACGCTTGGCTGAGGCGTGTCTGGCGGGACATAGACATATATAACAGATACAACATACAGACATAGATTGATGAACATCAACTTATGACACAAACAACTATACAACAGACTAAAACATTGTTTAGGCAAAAAAAGCAAATCTTTTCGAGGCATTCAGTGACCCTGAAAAGGACCTTTGGGTTTATGATAACATCATTCCGTTGCCATAGAGGGCATCGCATAGGTCTTCTTCTCGTCCTCAAACTTCTTCTGACTTCTGGACCGTAGACGATGACTCTCTTTAAACAGCCTTGTCTCTCCACATAAATTCTTCTTTTCCAAAATGCTCGTATCGGTGATCCGAATAATTGTCAATGATGGTATGACATACATGAGTAAGTGCATGAGGCACAGTATGGAAGATACGAAGGTAAATGATTCTACGTTTGTCCACATCTTGTGACGAGAACAGGTGAAGGGAATAAAATGAACTGCGGTTGTTTATAGTGGAAGAGCGGATCGAAAAGGATTGAGTTTTTTTCACCAATCCTAACACTCGTTACAAAATTCAGTCACAGTGTGGCGTATGTCTTCCAATACGAAGAGAGTTGACTATGACGTCACATTCCCTATATAGGTGCGCTAGCGTCTGTGCGGAGTGAATCAATGCGACAGAGTTTTCAAACATGACGGAAATTAAGAAGACGATTAATTGGGGTGCACCGGCAGTGGAGACGAGAAGTGATGGTATAGCAGCGGCTACCAAAGTCAACACAGTCTTACTTCCAGAAGAGACTGACTTTAATCGGGATTTAGTGGATTTTCTTTCTTCTTCGCAAGAATTTATTCCGGTACCAATGCATTCGCCAAATTCTCCTTCTTTACCACATGTCGAGGATTCTAAACAGAAACAGACAGGAGAATTTGAGAAATTTTTACAACAGCAAAAAGAAGCAGAGCAAGCTTTTCTCCTTCAATAGCAGCATCGAGAAGAAGGTGAAAGAAGAAGAAAACCACAGGTAGAAGAAGAAGCATCAGAGAAGAAACAAGGTCTAGAATAGAAGGGGTGCTGTGAAAAGCAAACAGTGACGGTACTCTTAGACATTTTCGCAGAGATAAGGAGTGTGAAACAAATGTATGAGACTTCTTTAATATGACCCAAGAGAAAAAGACCTTAATGAACCAAACAACCCAGCCCTGTTGCTATGCCTGCGGTACCACCCCTAGTGATTTCTACCAAATCAGCATCGATAAGAGCCAGTCCAGAACTAGGCCTTGACCGTGGCAAAGGCTTAAGGCAGTTAAAGCTGACTAGGTCCCGTTCCTGAATTTTTTTTTCAAACAAACACCCAAATGCCCTTTTCAGGAATACCCACTTCTCTCGAAAAGGGATAGCATTAAGTTTGCCAAAATCAATTAAAACTCAAAATCCTTTTATTCCCCCATGATTTCTGATGTGAAATCATGGATAACATGTAACAAGCTGCAGATGAATGATGATAAAACTGAGGCCGTTCTGATCGCAACACAAAGACTTTCTCATTCACATCCTTTACCTCAAACAATAAATAACTGCAACGCCAACATTAAATTCACACAATCAGTACGAAACCTAGGTGTTACTATGGACAGTACTCTCACATTGTACCAACATGTCATGAACATATGCAAGGCTGCATATATTGAGCTGAGACGCATCAGCTTAATTCGCAAATATCTTTCATTTGATGCCACTAAAACACTTGTGTGTTCATTAGTACTTTCAAGACTGGACTATTGTAACTCAATTCTGTCTGGTTCATCTCAATATCTACTCCAGAAACTTCAAAAAGTTCAAAACACAGCTGCTCGGATCATACTTAGAGTACCACGATCAGAGCACACCTCCCCGCTGCTCTGTACCCTACACTGGCTATCCATTCGATCCAGGATCAAACACAAAATTTGTTCTCTGTTTCACTGTCGGACTCTAGTCCAACATACCTATCCGATCTCACCCATGTGTACACACCAGCAAGATACTTACGCTCCTCTTCTAACAATTGTATACTCATTATTCCCACTATGAAAACAAAGTCATATGGACAGCGTTCTTTTGCATACCAAGGCCCAGCAACGTGGAATGAATAGCCCACTGAACTTAGACACAAAGACACAGTGATCACATTCAAGAGGGCTCTCAAAACTCACTTATTTAGACTGCAAGAACAAACTTAAAGATCTAATAATATTTCCTACATGAAATATTCTCAGCATGTTTTTGTTTTTTATTTTTTAATGTTTTTTCTAATTTCATGGTGTTTGTTTTGTAATAATATTATTATATGTTTTTTATCTTATAGGTTTTGTCTAATGTTGTAAAGCGCTTAGAGCTTCTAAAGATTAGGCGCCATACAAAGTCCTCATTATTATTATTATGATGTACGTGTGTGAGTGAGTGATTGTGTGAGTGTAGGTTCTTATTATAAAATCCAATAGACACTTATGTTTTCTGTACGTCTATTATGGTACAAATTTTGCAATCCAATATCACTACACAATACTTTAAAAAGTTCATAGACTTCTTCTCTCTTTGTTCTGTCTCTCTCTGTTTTTTTTAAATTTCTTCACTTTCACAGGTTAATCCTCCTTCCTCACTTTCGCTTGGTCTTCTTTTCTTCTCCTTTTTTCTCTTTCTGTACGTGTCTAATTTCTTCCTTTGGGGAGGGTACGTCTTCTTCCTGTTCAGGACCCCCTCTCCCTCTTGCTCCTGTTGTTTCTTAGGGCATTCTGAAGACCAATGTCCTTTCTCTTGACAATGCTAAGAGGTGTCTTGACTTTTGTCTCTTTTGACACCTGTCTTGTTTTTTTTTTTGACAGATATAGCAAGTATCTTGACCTTTATCCTGAAAGGAGGGGAAGTAGTCCGTTGACTTGTCTGAAGAAAACTTTCATATCACACATCGCAAAGCTCTGATCAGAAGTTCGATCTGTGTGGGCTTTTCCATTGTTCTGGTCGGTTTAAGAGTGAAATTAAATTAACACTGACCCTTTGTATATACACTGGTCTGACATGGATATAAAGGGACCCATGGCGTTATAAATGCAGTCATTTGACATTTTGCAGTCTAGATGAAAAGATCGCATCATGTGATGGAGAAAGGCGACGAAAGTAAGAGGCCGCTACGTGACTTATCACCTCGCACAGTAGCTGAAGTTTGGCTCAAATTCATGCCAGCGATTTTGAAGATGACATGAGTGGGCCAGAATCAAGACTCAGAGATTCTACACCCGAACAAAATCCACAACCATTACCCCCTCAAAACTACTACCACATTCGAGACGGAAAGGCGCTCCTCAAGAAAATTTATAACTACAGCTTACACTTACACGGTGAAGTTTAAAGATTTCAAGTCCAACATACCGTTGGAGAAATCAGAGGGGTTCATCAGCGAGGTGTGGGATTCTTTGTTAACCACACTGAACCGGCAATGACAACCAAAGAAAACGATCTGTTGAGACTTTCCATTCATCACGACAGTTTGAAATACCCCGTTTGGATCGAGTTTAGCAGCCCAACAAAACTGACACCTTCTAAAGTCATCGACAAGATTCAACACGTGCAACAATCCAAAGACAAGTTTCACATCACCGATGGAAAAGCGACACTGTTCATGACCCACGCGTCTCTTCCCCAAGGGACAGGTCGCAAAAAGGTGTTATTGGTGGACGAACTTCGCAGCACCAAAACGAGTCTCGTCCAAATTAACAACAATCAAGACAAGATGTGTTTAACCGGTGCCGTAAGACGAACGTATGCCGACAAAAACGACACGGTTGAATGGAAAAGAGCCTGGCAAACTATTCAAAAGTCAAACTGACCCAAACAACTAAAAGAAGCAGGGCTATTCAAAGACACACGCTGCGGAATTCCTGAAATGCAAAAATTGCAAGACGTCTTGGCTCCACGCTACACCTTGAAAGTACACCCTCAAGAAGTTCGTAGACCTCTATTGTTTCGAGGCAAAGATTTCAAAAACGGAAAATACATTCACGTATATTATAATGATGAACATTTCGATGACATCACCAGTATCGCCGCATTTCTGGGACACGGTTATTACTGTGAGAAATGTGGCTATGGTTATAACAATCGAGAGCAATACAAGCATTGTGGATTGAAATGCTCAGGAGGTTTGGCTTCTCAACCCTGTCTTGACGAAAGACAAGAACGAGTGCATTACCCTACTTGTCAGCGCGCTTTTGTCAGCCCTGCCTGTTACTAGCAACATCCGAAGACGCAAGGTTCACAGCAGAAAAAGTGTTTGTGCCCTACTTGTGGACGTATCAATAATGCTAACGATCACGTATGTTCAGGAAAGAAACGGTGGAACATTTGTCACCTAATCGTAAACTTGGAACACGAATGCTACATTCAAAAATACATGCTCCAACATAAAGAAGATGACCAGAAGAAAGGTAATTTCATCTTTTTCGATTTCGGATGCATGCAAGAGACTGGCATTCACTTTCATAATTTCAGCGTGGCTCATCCAGCGTGCGAGAAGTGCATCCAAGAGCCTATCTTTAGTCATTTCCCTCACTGCAGCGAGATCCCTGGAGAAATTCAACACATATTTTGGGGACCGAACATGCTGAAAGATTTTTGCCTCATGTATCTTAGACTCCGTCGACAAGACGTGTCGCCAAGAGGTCATCGAACGTTACGGAGATTGTCATCACCATGCCACGGTGATGGCTCACGATTTTTCAGGATACGATGAACAGTTTCTTTTCAGATACTATACGGAACAAAGTACAAACGTCCTAAAGTGACATTGAACGGAGCCAAAATCATTTCCATGCAAGTGGGCCGAGTGCAATTTAAATATTCGATGAGGTACTTGGCCATGCCTTTGAGTCGAATGCCTAAAACGTTTGGAATGACAGAAATAGCCAAAGGCTACTTTCCGAACTTTTTCAGTACTGAAGCCAATCAACACGCCGTTCTACCCCATTTGCTTGAGGAACACTGCTACGACCCGGACAACATGCGCACCGAACAACGAGAAACTTTCTTCGTTTGGTACCAGACTCACGGCGTGGCCCCCTTCGACTTTTATGAAGAAATGTTAAAGTATTGTCGTTCTGACGTGGAAATTTTACGGCGTTGCTGTGGAACATTTCGAGACCTGTTCATGGAACACGGAGGGATCGATCCTTTGAAAGAAGCCTGCACCATTGCCAAAGTGTGTTCCTTAGTGTACCGCTAGCGATTCATACCCGAAAATACCCTGGCTGTCATCAACCCTCAAACGGGGAACTTTGTCAAACGTCAGTACTTGGTAAAAGTAATACGCTGGTTACATTACTTGTGCGACAAGGAAAATAAGTCGATCCAACATGTCCGAAACGGAGGAGGCTAAAGGAACATCGGAACGTATTCAGTGGATAGATGGGACTCAGAAAACCCCAATATCGTATATGAGTTTAACAGATGCTTTTTTCACCGATGTCCCCTCTGCTATCCTCAACGTGACAATAAAGATCAGTTTTATAACGTACCATAGAATACTTGTACGAGGCGACTTGTCAGCGGTGCTTGAAGTTAGAACAGCAAGGATACTAAGTGGTGGAAATGTGGGACTACTAGTATGATCACCGTTTGAAAACCGATCCCGAGTTTAAACGCATCGTGGAAAGTTACAAGCTGGTGGAGCCACTGAACCCGAGGGACAGTTTGTACGGAGGACTGACGAATGCCACCTGTTTGATGTACCAAACCGACGAGGAGAAAGGAGAAGAAATCAAATACTTGGACGTGTGTTCGATGTATCCATACGTGTGCAAATATCGTCACTTTTCCGCATGGCAACATCAATAGCTGATGCAACACATCGACCTGGACAACATTCGACAATACGAAGGATTGATCAGGTACAAAGTTTTGCTTTAGATGGACTTGTACCATCCCGTTTTACCACACCATTGTCAAGGAAAACTGGTGTTTCCCTTGTGTCGTACTTGTGCCGAAACATGCAATCAAGACCGACCTTGTCAGCACGCCCAGGAAGAACGCTCCTTGACAGGAACGTGTGTAAGCGTGGATTTGTTAAAAGTTCTGGACTTGGGATACGAACTGTTAGAGCTAGACGAGACTCAGAAAGGCATTTTCGCCGACTACGTGGATGCCATTTTGAAACTGAAACAAGAAGCTAGCAGCTATCCTTTTTGGTGCCACTTTCCCGAGGACCAAAATAAATTCAAAGAGAAATACTGGGAGCAAGAAGGCATCACTTTAGACCATTTGGGGAAAAATGAAGGAAGGCGATCGTTTGTCAGAATGATGTTAAATTGCTTGTGGGGCAAAATGGCACAACGTCCGTGTTTACCCAAGACGGAGTATTTGACAGAACCTTCTCGCTACTTTCAGATGATTCACGACAAAACTAAATACATGAAACACGTGGACGTCCTTCGTGAGGATTTCATCTTATTCAGTTACGAAGAAGAACTGGACTCATGCTCGCTTAAAATTGTACGAAGCTGTAGAACAGAACTGTTAAGAGATCGTGTCCAGAATTCTGAAACGGACAGTTGCATCTACATTGATCGGCTGGGTCAACGTCACCCTGACATCGAAGGAGACCGTTTAGGAGCCTGGACTGACGAGCACCCCGACGACAAGATTCTAGGTTTTACTAGTGGCGGTCCTAAGAATGAATGCTACGAATACAGGGACAAACAAGGAGAAGTGCACCCCGAGTGTAACGTGAAAGGATTGAATCGCACCAGTCGAATGGTGAACTTTGGTGTGCTGAAAGAAGCCTTGCAGTCTGGATAGGATGGAAACTTTAAAGTGACCACCTACAAACAGCAGAAGACTGTACGTTTACCCACACACACTAAATTGTCAGTGGACCTGTGGTAAATGTGTATCAAATCGTGTACCACAATCGAGTGCGACTTCACAACCACTTCGATTTGCCGTAAGGACACGTCGATATTGGTCAGTTTATTAAAAGGGACAGCGTCTAGGACCGATAGTTCATTGTAACTACAATGACCAAGCGAGAAAGATAAATACTTTGAAACAGGCATCATTGAAGTTCGAGGATTCTCAAGTGGAATTCGATGCTGTACCTTGCGATTTCAGGGATTCCATATGCTGTGACCTCAGCGATTCAGTATCACGTGATTGGAAGTGTACTATGACTACTTCAGCACGACATCATGGGAACTTTGCTATGACTACCTCTGCAGGACAACACGGTAGCTTTGTTATGTGATGATGTGCGTGTCAAACCTGACGGATGCGAAAGCGATGTCACTCGTTATCGTGGACCTTTTAGTAGTTTTCATGGTTTATGTCAACCTCCACGCGATGCTATTTATTACCACCCTACAGATGTCATCCAACCCAATCCATTTTTAAACTATGCTCTTTTGCAAAGTAAACGAAGACTGATTATGGGAGGATACTACTTCAGTTACAAATATATCGAGGCTATTGGCCAAGACCCATCGATTCCTGATTCTTGGAGTAGACTGAATGTATACTTTACAAGAGAACATCGTGGTTTGCCTGTGGAGTTGAGAGAACACATTTATCGAGATTTGGTCACAATACAAGTGAAACGCAAAGAATAATTGCATCCGTTACGTCACCAATGTTGGAACCACTGGTACCCGAATGCTATAAGAGAATTGGTTCATTTGAAAGTGTTTCAGTGGTCAGACGTTGTTGAACTGGACGAGGACCAGAAGACTTTGGTGGCTATTCATCCTTTTTGTTACAAGTTGGCCGTACTAAAATGAGTTCCAGAGGAAGAGTTAGAGGATTACCAAATTCTTTTACGCTATCCAAATTTGTCCGTAGAGGAAAATTATATGCGATGTTTGTTGTGTGAACTAGTAACTAAAAACTTTGGATTCGCTATTGGAGAACGATCAGTTTTGTGCAAAAAGTACACGTAATATCTCCAACAAAAGAGGTATAAAAAAAAGGTCTACCATGCCACAACCTTTATCAGCTGTGTTACAACATATTTCGTGGAAGAAAATCGATGAGAGTATTCAAACTGTGGAGGATTATCAACACTTATTAAGAGTACTGTGTCCCATGAATTGGGGTCGACGTGTGGTGTGTGTCTTAGTGACTTCCTTTCTGTGATTTCGTTTTCCTGACGATTCCTTGTGGATTCCTTACGAACGGTACATAATACCAAAAAAAATAAAATAATGAAAGTGGTCCCTTTAAATGTCCACGAGAGATTCATTCTGCTAAAAGCCTTGCGTTTTCATTTCGATACCTCTCGACCTCTACGGGGGAAAAGATTCGTCAACTTTTAGATACTGAAGATGTGTACCACGATGTGTGTGTAACTTCTGACTTACACCCATACTGGGGAGATGTACGTGACTGGAAACGTTGGGGTTTCGAGGCTTGGACCAAAGAAGTGGCCAATTATGCCCGAGAGTTGTGGTTTGACGTCCAGTGAAAAAGTAACTTTTAAATATGTGTTAGTGACAGTGCCAGAGGAAGAAGGACCCGTCACCGAGGACAACCACTCCCTTCATGACAGGACTGTCATGTACATTCCCGAAATACCATACCGGGAGGATCATATGTGATTGTACCCAATGTAGAGACTCTAAGAACATAACACACTGTCTCCAGGACACCACAGCTTGGTCAAAAAATGGTATATAGAGACTTGTTTATACTCCACAGCGATCGTTGTGATGTATATGTTATCGCTGTACCATTTGGCTTTTAAGTATTTTTGTCTTTGGTGTTGTTCCATTTTAAACATGTGTTGAAATAAACGTTTCCTGAAAAAGGTATAAAAACTCTTGTCTTGTCTGTTTTCGGGTCAAGTTTGTCAAAACCGTCACTATGGCTACCTCTGATGTTTCTACTCCCTCTTCCTCGACTTTCAAAGTCATCGACCAACACTTAGATCGTGCCAGTTGAGAGGCCTTGTATCTTTGCCATCACTTTAACATGTTAACTGCCTGACCCAGCTGTTCAGGCAAAACCGAATTTGTCAAGTGTTTAATCAAACATAAACATCATCGATCGTCCACCTCAACGGATCGTGTGGTGTTACAAAGAGTGGTAATCGGCGTACAGTCTCTTGTAATAAAGTCAAGGCGATTTAATCGTGTTTGTGGAAGACATTCTTGGCGAAGACGACGGGATCGTGTCTTACACCAGTCAAACCCATCTGGTTGTTTTCGACAACATCTTAGGAGAAGACGAAGAAGAAATTAAACTGTTTTACACGCAAAGGGCATCATCCTAATACCAGTGTCATTTACATCACTCAAAATTTATTTCAACAAAGTAAAGCCCATTGCACCATCAGTCCCACATGATGTTTACTCGTGTATTTAAAACCCACCAACCCCGATTATTTGCGATTTCGTACCCATCTGTTTCACCACTGGTGCCAAGACGGATGGCCTGTCCTGTACACTTCCCCGTCTTCGACTTCACAACAGCAACAAAACATCTATAAAAACCTCGGTCACTTTAGGTTTGTCTCACAGATCGTCAACGTGACATTCCTTCAGTCTCATCTTCCGATCAAATTGATTCGTGCCTTGTACGGCATCATTCCCGAACAAAACTCAGAAATACGTGTTCGTGTATTAGAAGCTAGTCTCAAAGAAGTCGTACAATGGCTTACGGTGACTGCACGTCAATTACTGCAAGGCATCGTTCATATCCCTCATCAAACCAAGTGCTTTTTTGAGAGAAACAAAGTTGCCTTGACGCAACTGGCCAATCCTCTCATCAACACTCAAGCCAAGAAGCAAATCAATTTGAAACCTAGGCAGCGGATCTCTAGGGGGTGTCATCATTCGCCGCTCCCTCTTAAAAAGAGATCGCAATGCCCCAAAGGTCTTCCCAAGAAAACAAATCACTCTCAAAAAAGTCAAACGGACCCAAAAGAAAAATAACAGTGGCATCAAGACCAGGTTACACCCACAGAAAAAGAAACGCCCCCAGAAAACAGCTTCCATAGATTCGCAAACCACGACCTGCTTCGACGGTGACCGCGTCTCCAGTAGCCTCAGGTTCATCCACTTCTCCGCTGCTGGTGATGCCAGCCAAACCCAATTTGACAGCCCTTTACCTCATTTGATGAAACAATAAAAACCCGCGCCTCCAAACACTCCTCATCTAGCGCTGACACCCTCCTCCTCTTTAGATGCAGTATCAGCTGCTCACAAAGTATCTGCCCCCAACTTCAAAGTCCAAGAGAGATCGGGCATGTTACAGGTTGCCTGGATTAGTCCAAGTAAGAACTGTCCCGATTTTGTCCGTTGCGAACCCCTCCGCGACGTATGCCTGTCGTCAAGTTGATACGACGTAAAGAAAATCCAGTATAAAAATGACCTGCGGACAGGACAGGTATCGGTGTTGTTAGTGATCCAGAACGCCCCAAGATGTCCACTCAAAGAAGTGCACACCGTCACCATCGTCGTTCTTCTGCTCAAAAATAAAAAAGAATATAAAAGAAAAGGACAGTCTCGTCATCCGAAAAAACACTTAGCCATTCATCGACGTCTACATCTGAAAATACGCAGTCGTCCACAGAAAAGAGAAATAACCAAAAGGGAGGATTTTTTTTCAAACCTTCTCAGACAAATAAAATAAAAGGACGCGTGTCAAGCGATGGACGTCAGAGTATGTTTTGCTCCTGAACCAAAAAGATGTCCTCCTAAAACAAGTGCACACCACTCTCTCGCTAAAAAAAGAAAAGAAAAGGAATGGACTTCCTCCTTGTTTAGACAAACATTGGGACTTGTTGTCTCTCCTGTTCAAAGCTCCTTCACCCATGCGAGAACAACTCTTTCAAACAGCCTCCAAAGATAGCATCGAAACCGTGAGCGAATACTGTCTGAATGTCTTGAAAGGAACGATACCTTTTTCTAAACACCAGAAAGAATTCTTAGCCAAACATCGACACGTTCTGCGCCATATGGTCCAAAAGAAGATACGCATCTGTCAAAAACAAAAATGATGATGGTGCAACGCGGAAAATTTATCTTAGGACCTCATGACAAAGGAATAGCGGGAGCCTTGCTGAGACGAATCCTTGTAGGTGTTTTGCCCATAGGTCCAAGATGTCAAAGGTCCAGAATATAAAATTTTAAGACCATAGCGAAAACTGTCTTTAATGCTTTAAAAACGTTGCATGGGATACCATCGTTGCAAGATCCACGGACCCCACATTTGTCTCCCATTCCTCATTTGACCAAGATGTCCCAGTTACATCACGAATTGCAATCTTTGATGGATCGCAACGATTTGTCCGAAACAGAAAAATTGCAAAGGTACGGTCAACTATTGCAACGACTACAACCCTTTCATCAGAAAGCTTTAGACGAAACAGCTCAGCCGAATCTGAACGATTTTAAGGCCCTCGTGAAAATCTCATCACCACAACCATCAGCGGTCAAGACAGACATAGCGCCACGAATGTCTGAGGGAGTAAAAGCAGGAGAAGTCTTTCAAAAGCTCCCATTCCTAGTAAGATTTCAGGGTCCTTTCTGACCCCTTCCCCCACTTCCAACGAGAAGGACTTAAAGTTTGGTTAGAAAGATGATGTCCACTCCTCCTTCGACAGAAGTCAAAAAAGAAAGAAGGGAAACCAGGAGTCAAAAATGAAAAGAAGACCAAAGTCATCCCATTACCACCACCACCGCAACCACTACCATGGACTTCCACCCCCGTGGTACATCGGAAACGTAAAGCCGTTTCCAAGCCACCTTTCGTCCTATCCAAAATAGCATCACTGAAGAGTGGGTGATTTATCATAAGCTGGAAAAGGTGTTAACCAGCATTTACTACGATCCAGCCCATTCTGCAGGTTACGGATGAGTTCAGAAATTGTATCGTGCTGCCAAAACTCGACTGAAAAGTCTCCGTTTACCTCAAGTGCAACGATGGTTACCAGAACAAGCCACGTTCACTTTACACAAACTCATGTAAGTTAGTCCTATTTTGACAGTGTCATCATTACTGTAAAAGGCGATCTGGGACAAAATATTCCATTTACCAGAGAGAAAGTCACGGTGAAACTCCATTTTCGAAAACGATTCTCTAACGACTTGTCAGTCATGTATCCAGTGTACCGAGGAGTCGCTCGACAGCGAGGACGTGGTCTGGAGATATATCAAAATCAGCCTTTCGTTCGGTGTCCCCAGTTTTGAAACCGATGGTGACACGAGGACTGCACGCCTTGAAAGATGCCACTTTGACGCAAGGCAAAGAATTTCTCCAACATGTCATCATGGCAAACAAAATGTCATCATCGTTAAACAAAACCCCAAAGACGTTTTCTTGAAAGCAGGCAAAAAAATTTCTTGCTTCAAACAGGCAAAGAGATTTGGGCCGACGAGAAACTGCTATAAATGCCCCAGACACTGCTGAGCCAATCATGTTTGCTTCCCTGGCACCACAGCAAGGATAAGGTAGAAAGTGACGACGAAAAAGACATCCCTCATGCTTGCTTGGTATGGAAACCTAACACAGCAGGCAAGGACAAATTTAACGACACAGCCTTCATAGCCCTAGATCTAGAAAGACTAAAAAACAAGAAGAACCGTCCGAGACTCATACATTTTGATCATTAAATCACACAGAGAAAGAAAAAGTGCCCCATCGAGAGTCTTTCGCCTGTTCCAAGTCGGAATTTGATCTTTTTGTTTTTCCACCCACTATGATGACAATGCAAGAATCCCAATGGGTATAATTTCATCCCGTCTCCTCTTTGACGGATTTAGCTCCCATCGAGTTTGAAATCAAAGGACAGCCCGTAGATTACATAGATCTGAATAGCAGTTACTTGCATTTGAAACTCGAAGTGATCAAAATGGACAACACCAATCCGGGAGCCGATGCTAGAGTAGATCCAGTCAACAATTTCATGCATTCCTTATTCAACAAAGTGGATTTGTATTTGAATAATTAACTGGTCAGCAGCAACATGGATACTTACTCTTACTAAGCGTCCCTGGAAAATCACTTGACGTACGTAGAAAGCCAAGAACACTCATCTGGATGCTTGCTTGGTATGGAAACCTAACACAGCAGGCAAGGACAAATTTAACGACACAGCCTTGACAGAAGATAAAAATCCTTACAATGTGGGTTTTAACGACGGTAGAAAGAAAATCCTGCAAGGACGTAGTTTTGAACTGTTAGATCGCTTGCATTTGGACATGTGGTTGGAAGGAAGTTATTTGCTGAACGGGGTGGATATCCGCTTTAGACTGAATCGTGGCAGTCACTCGTTAAATCTGATGGCCCATGCCAACGAATACAAAACCATCATCCAGGCTCAACGTGCGTCGTGTGGAAGTGTTACCTAAGGCGGGAAACGACATCTGTCACACTTTGAGCAGAACGGCTGCCAAGTATCCGATACGACGTGTGGAAGAGATAACTTTCATCATTGTTGATGGACTCCGACCCAAGATCGAAGATCATCTTCTCCAAGTACAGTTACCCAAACGTTTAATCACTGGTATCGTTAGTAATACAGACCACAACGGATCCCACGATTAAAATCCTTTCCACTTTAAGCACTACAGAGTGTCCAAAATTTAAGTCAGTCGCGATGGCAACACCTTGTGTACCCGACCCTTCGAACATAACTTTGCCCAGAAGAATTACTTGAGATCGTACTTGTCCCTGTACGAAGCCACTGGACAGTTAGGGACCAACACCAGCCACGGCATTTCGTACGAAGATTATGCAGGAGGTTACACTTTGTGGTCCTTTGATTTCACTCCAGACCAAGGCAGCGACGAGGGACATTTCCTTCCTATAAAATCCGGCCAACTGCGTGTGGATCTCCAGTTAGTAGAAGCTCTCACCAATTCGGTGAACGTCATCATGTATGCCATATTCGATGATACGATAAAAATCAACAGTTTAAGAGAAGTCATTCTAGACTATTAGAAGCTATGGAAGACTTGATCCCTCTTTGAATAGTAGAGAATCTATGGAAATGTAATGGAAGGATACCGTGGAAGCAGAAACCTAAGACAAAGACGAAGAGGATATAGTAATGAGGTCCCATCTGGCTAGAACAAGAATATTTAGTCTACTGATTTTCTAAACACCTGGCAGAAAACGTTACGGAATTGACCACTTAAGATTGCTATGGATGTCAAAACGGTCATCCCAGTCAAATTCAAAATGATAAAGATATGATGATGAGTCAAGAAGAAAAATTTGACGAATGTCTGGAGGACGCTTGGGGTCTCATCTCGGTGGAAGCAGTGGTATAAAGACTTGCGTGATCATTCCTCTCCTCCATCCATTGATTGTTCTAAAGATCAATCACATCGTAACTCTCTTGGTTCAGAGTGTGAAGACGAAGCAAAGAAACGATTATTTGTCAGGGGTTTTCAAGTAAAGAATCCAGATTAAATTGATGACTTATCATTACCTGTGGAGACAGAAAAAAAAACAGAAACAACAAAACAAAACAAAAAAAATGGATACCTGGAAACTTTATTACCTTTTGAACCACAGTTCGTACACTGCTTCTTAGAATCCAGTCGTGTGTGCTAAAGATGAATTGCCTCATCGCAAACCTCAAGACCATCAAGCTTATGTTATCAATACGGACGACTGCTATATCAAAGGAACCCACTAGGTAGACGTCTACTTTCCTAAAGAGGATTGTGTATTTGGATTACCATCTTTGGAAGACGACATCGTCGACTTTATGAGAAGAGATGCCCAGACGACACGATTCAATAATGTGAAATTACAAGGCACGAATTCCATGGTGTGTGAACAATATTTGTTGACTAATTTTGATTGTAACATCTTTACTAACGATGACAAAATAGATCGATGGTTTTGTAACCATTATGGATATCTTTTGTCTTTAGCTAGGAAACGTAGTGTACATCAATGGCCCAATCACTTCCATCAGTGGAAATCTAACTTCACTTCACAACGTTGACATCCTTGTCAAAAATAGTTTGCTTGAAAAATTGTTTGTTTGTTTGAAAATATGTTTTATTGTTAATTGTTGGTTTTTTGTTTGAATACAAAATATTGAGTTTTGAAAAAATTGTATGTAATTTCTTTTCAATATTTATCAGTATACACATGCTCTTTGCCTTCTCTCTATCCCTCACCCTAAATTCAAATATGATAGCGTTCCGACCAAATAAAAAGTCGTAGGGATGTTTTCTACCGCGTCCGACTTTGAACGATATAAAGCGATGCGGTCTCCAGTCTGACCATCCATTGTTGATTCATCTTCCTATGAAGATGTGCTCGAGACTAACCAGCTGAACGAAGCTTACTTGAATTTACATCGTGTCAGGTAAAGCCTGATACTGAAACCTGAAGAGATAGAGAATGTCAGAACGTCGAAATGACCAAAGACCTAATAGAAGAGCTCTTCAGAGGGAAAATCAAGAAAGAACAAAAAGAGTGGACGGAGAAGTACAGACTTCAGAAACAAAGAGAGCAAAGAGAACATCAGCAGCAGCAACAGCAGAAACCAAACAGAGGATTTGTTGACTGTCGTGTAGACACGAAAGAGTTCTCCTCTTTTCGAAGAAGCAGACACTATCATATGGGAAAGCCTTGCGCCAGACGGGGACGTAATCTTAGACCATAAAAGATTGCCATAACTCCCCGTCCAAAAAAACACAGCCCTTTACCTCAATATTCTAAAAAAGAAATACTAGTCGAATTGCCACACTTTTGTGTATTTGTGTTTGTCTGTAGGTAAAAAAAATAGAAGTGTGTCTATAAGCACTTCGTTTCTTTGTTTTAGTCCAAAAAATATTGAAGTGTGTCAATAAGTACTTCGTTTTCTTAGCTTGTCAATAGTCTGTGTTTTTTCTAGTAAGTGATTATAGGTAAAAATTAAGTGAGTGTTTCTTTTAGGTCCGTGCGTTCCATGTTTTTGTGATAATGTTTGTCTTGTGAGTTTTTGGCGTGAGTTTTGGCGACAAGCAATGTTTTCATTCACGTCCACGCTTCACAAATATGGCTACCCAGCGTTGACACATCAACTGCGAATAAATCAATAAATAACAGAATTGCAAAATTGATCGAACTCCAAATTCACCTGGAGTATGCCAGACGCATATTAGACGAGGTGGCTATGGCCGAACAAACTAGGATAGAGGAGGAGGAAGAGGGAAAAAAAGAAAAATATAAGAAGAGTTAAAGAAAAGAGTGATCCTGCATCACTTTATGCTAAGACCACATTGTAAGGTCCCGCATGAGGTGAGGACACCTACACGGCCAGTACCAGTTCCACAACCAGGGCCAACACTATTAAGGAGGCAACATCATTCTGGAATGTGGTACAGAAGTCTTCCTATCCATGAAAGTGAAGACTGTGAGAGTAATGCCAGTCAACCACTCTCTGCGTTATCAGCCACAACCTCAAACTGGGAGCAAGACTGGAGCCGGCGACGTGTCTGTGGTGCCAGGCCTGAGAGATATCACCATTAGCCAAGTGTATTCGGAGTTTTAAAAAACACCCCCATCTCAGAGTTAACCAGATCTCTTATAAAGAGACCATTCAATTTGCCAGTTTGTGTGAATGTGGAGTAGTGTGACTATAAGTCTGTGTTTATATGCGTTCGCGTACGTTTATTTGGATATTACAGTGTGTTTGTATGCGTTCGCGTACTATTGTGTGGATAGTAGATATGGTGTTTGTATGCGTTCGCTTACGTTTGTGTGGACAGTAGAATTTGTGTTTGTTGTTTTGCTCCTTCCTGTGTGTGGATAGCACAAAAAAATATATTTTTTATTTTTTGCTACTTACCGTGTGCGGATAGTAGATAATACGTGAAGTTATAGTAAGGGATGTTTTCCTTGACGTCCGTGCTTGATAGATATGAAGTCCAGCGTTCATCATTCACGCTATTCAACATTAAATAAACTAAGATGGCAAGTAATCACCTTGATAAAATTAAGAAGTTGCAAGACGTTCTGGACAATTTGGGGATTATCGAAGAGATGCTGATCAAACTGGACGACGATTATTAGTATAGTCCCCGTCGTGTCGAGATGGAAATCAACAGCTTGAGAAAGTCAAAGGACACGTTAAAAGAGATGATAAATGAATAAAACGAGGAGAAGGAGGATGAAAAGAACAGAAAACAAATGAGAGAATGGAGTGAAAAAATAGAAAAGGAAGAGGAGGATGAGAAGAGGAAGAAAGTGGAAGAGGAGAAGGAAAAACAGGAGGAAAAATGACGAAGAAAAAAGGACAACAGCAATAACAAAACTAAGAAGATGGTGAAGGAAAAGAAGAAGGTAGAAGAACAAGAAGAAGAAGAAACCCAAACGCCCATTTCAGGGCCACTCATATGCCTCAAAAAGATTTGCTTTCCGGTATAAAACGTTTTTAGTCGATTTTATATTTTAGGTGTGATAGATTGATGAGTAGCGCGTATTCAGGTCACATACTCTTGCCACATTGTTGACAATCTCCAGTAGCGTGACGTCACCTCACCTGTTCCATTCCTATTCAACCCAACTTTCCCTTGTCCGTAAACAGACCCATATAAATCTTGTCCGTAAACAGACCCATATAAATCTTGTCCGTAAACAGACCCAGGGTGATATGAAAAACCTTGTCCCTAAACAGCTCAAAGGGGTCTGTAATGTATTTTCCACTTGTCCGTAAATAGCCGCCTATTACTTCTGTTGCCAATTTATAGACACTTTAAACACTGTTTTCAGGATCTGATCTAATTATGCTGCAGCTAGGAAATCAAACGTAGCTTATATCCACAAAATGCTTCTAAGTATTGGTCTAAATGTGTGTGTGTGTGTGTGTGTGTGTGTGTGTGTGTGTGTGTGTGTGTGTGTTGATTTTTAGCGTAGCTTTAGCAATATCAGTCATCTCGCTATGATGTCTGCAGTGTGGCAGTTTATAGTGATATCTAGTACTGTGCCATCATGCTAAACACATGTAGTACCATATCCATTTTTATAAGTCTTTGGTATGACTCGATAGGGATGGAACCCACGACCTACCGCATCCAATGCGGACGCTCTAACCACTTAGGCCACCAGCGATCATTGGTAGAAATAATTCAAGTCATCTAGAAATTAAGGCTTTTTATTTGGTGGTTGATTGCCATAACAATACATGTCATTTGCACATAAAAGAACATTTGACCAAATCAACCGGCCCTCATAAACTATCCAAAGTTTTCAGTTTTACCAAACCTTGTCATAAAGTCAAGTGAGCTTCAGACATAATGCGTCATCCTTCGCACATTCATCGTTCACGATTACTTTTTTAAACAATTTCTTCTCAACATACGCTACAGAATATTACCAGATTTGATCCTGACATAAAGCTCTTTCAAACTTGTTCAAATTGCTGTCATCATTATCAAATATGGCCGCCGTTATTAAGTATGGAAAACAAAATGAAAGGCGTCTTGTTAAACACCACTCAACAGGATTTGACCAAATTTGAAAGATAGCATTATGGTATGAAGGGCCTTTAAATTTGATCAAATAATATTTATCTGTCATCAAACATGGCCGTTATCACAGATGCCTGCAGTCACTAAAATTAAATTTAAAAATTTTACACGACATCTTCTCAGAAACTGCGCAGCAGAATCTGATTTGAAAGAAAGCATTTTTGTAATTAGTGCGTACAAAGGTATGCAAATGATGAAAAATTATCTTTAAATATGGCCGCCGTTGCTAAAAATAGATAATCTTTTAAACAATCACCTCTGAAACACTATTGAACAACATTTGACCAGCTTTTTCATAAAACAATCTCTCATCATGGGCTTTAGCGTTAATAATAGATACAGAAAAACCTTCAAAGATGTATTTCAAAAACTGGACTTTGATAAAAAAACAGAAAGTGTTCTAACATTAACGCCGTTCAGATTTATATAACCTGTACTCTTTCTGCCATCATATATAGCTGTTGTTAGTGACAGCAAAAATGCACTAACACAATTTAACTGAGAAAAATAAAACAATCTAAACAACAACAATTGCAGAACCGAATTTGACCAACTTTAAGAAAATGAGTCCTGGAATAGGGGCCTTTCATTATTTGACAAATGATACTAAAATGAGTCCTGGAATAGGGGCCTTTTATTATTTGATGAATGATACTGATGTCCCGTCAAATATGGATATACAAAAAGGAGAAGAAAAAGAACCCCCAACAAACAGAAACCTTAAAACAATTTTTAAAGCATATAGTGGACTGCATTTTAAACGAAAATCATCCTTCTGACCCAGATTTTTTTGTTACATTAAAACAAATTAGTAATCTATTATACTGACTAAGTAGAATTTCGAGTCTGGTGTTATGCAGAGGTGTTCCGATTGGGGTAAAACAAGTTAGAAGAGATTTTTTAAAAATTTTAAGAATACAAGACAATAGGACAGGTTATAAAAATAGCAACATATTACACATTAAGTATTATAATTAATTATAATTTAATCTGAATAAAATATAAATTTGCAATATGTTCGGCAAGACACTTTAATCTCATTGCCCAAGAAAATCTAACTGACGCAATTACACAGAACATCATAAAGTAACCTTTGCCCAGACAAAGCCACTAGGCAAGAGATTATAAAGCAATCTTTGCCCATCCAAAGTCATTTGGCCTTAGCAAACCACAAATGTTGTTGCACGCCCTGGTTACTGATTCATTTACTATTGGAAAAAGTCATGCTAGAATTTACTAATCATACAATGCTTGGATGAACACAAATAAATGTATGGATGTGTCAGAATTTCTCACGGGTTTCATTACATAAGAAAAAGATACATTAGATTCGTTGAAAGAGAAAAAATGTCCATTAAAATATGTGCCGTTATCCTAGTGGAAATCAAAATCTACTATTGCCGGAGGCGAATGTTGCTTAAAGAGATCAAGATAGCAGGTAAATAAGTCAATAAAGTTTATCCTTGATGTATGCGACACAAAGTCTGGATAATGTCTGAGAAAGGAAAACCTGGATAATATCTGAGGAAGTATGAATATGAATCTTGATAGAGTGAAAAGGGCAAATAATAATAATAATAATAATAATAATAATAAATTTTCTTTAACAAGGATAAAACATTTGGGCATGACCAACCCATATGTCATGTGGTCCTCCATTTATGTAATTTGTTATGTTAAAATAAGAAATAAAAAATTATGCACATAATCAGGTATCGTTGCACACTTATTCATACATATTTTATATGAATGACTGTGTGTGACTATACTGGGAAACATACATATATGAACAATATTCTATTCACAGATATATACATTTCAGCATAACCTAAATTGTATATACATACATCAATAAAGACCTGGACATGTTATTTATAGGCATTATGACAAAGTTTTCTATTCAGAGGCTTTACTAATGTCATTACAGCTGACCAAGAAAGAATTTCTTTAATGACATTTTAAAAGAAGCGAGGCGAATTTGAATTACGTATCCTCAGGGGTGAGGAACTCCATACAGTAGGTGATGATACAGTGAATGGGCTTTTATACTGGTTGGTTTTCGACCACCAAATCTGAAGATCGTTGTTAGTCGTCTGGTTTTCGACCACCAAATCTGAAGATCGTTGTTAGTCGTCTGGTTTTCGACCACCAAATCTGAAGACCGTTGTTAGTCGTCTGGTTTTCGACCACCGAATCTGAAGACCGTTGTTAGTCGTCGATCGGAGATTATGCTCAGTATTGATGATCTTAGTTCAGTTAGGTTAGAGATATGATCTGGAGAAAGAGCGCTTAAATACTTAATGATGCTACTACTACTACTACTACTACTACTACTATTACTACTACTACTACTACTACAACTACTACTACTACTACTACTAATAATAATAATAATAATGAGAAGAAGAAGAAGAAGAAGAAGAAGAAGATGATGATGATGATGATGATGATGATGATGATATTTGTCTTCATAGTAAATAAAGAGGGGTAAATCAGATTTTCCTGGTCTGGCAAATAAAATAAACTGCCAAGCAATAACAGCAAGCTGACTTTTAGCGCTTATGGCAACAAAATAATTAATCTTCTTGCCTCTGATAGAAAAACACAAAATATTTTTTCCTACGAGGTGGGATGGTGGGTAGAGGGGGACATTCGATAAATTGTGTTTCAAGTCTTCTCTTATCTCAGTTTCAATATATAAATACATGTACTTCGTACATTTAAGTATTTACGTTAGCTTTCTGTTCTTGCCATGTATCACCGGAATAATTAATTAATCAGTGATCCGTGTTATACTTAATCCTCTGTAATTTAGACTAATCGTTATGTCGAACAAACACATGTATCTGCAAGTATAAGAACCAGTGTTTACCGTCATGGTGGACCGCATTCAAAGCAACTAAAATTAATGACATATAATTAACCAATTATTTAGAATGGCAAAGCAATATTTCTAACAAATCTGCGAGACACAAATAACTTTTTTAATTTATATATATGATTTGAACTCAATTTTTTGTCCCACTACGAATACGATCGTGTTACATTGGTCTGTCTGTTCGTCCATCAGATTCTACTTTGCGCTTCTGTTATATTTTAGGCATTGTGGAAGGACATTTGAGTTCTATGAACACATTTCTAGCAATCACACTTATCTCTATCTCTCTCTCTCTCTCCCTCTCTCTCTCTCGTGTGTGTGTGTGTGTGTGTGTTGGATAAACCTTAACTTAGCTAGCGAGATATAAGCATAGCTTAGATATTTTCCCTAACGTCTGGCTGCAAGATAGACACCTCAATAACACGAGTTACACAATGGCTGACGACTCAAACAGTATGATACACAGGGATCACGATATCAGTAACAGTTTCATCCTTTATTCGTTTAAGCGCTTTTGGATCATCATCATGGACGCTCTTTAAGTAGATACATTATATAAAAAGTGTCGACTTGAAGAGCATCCATGACGATGATCAGAAAGCGCTTAAAGGAATAATGGAACCTATTATTGACATACTGTTAAATTAACAAAAAATACCGTGGTATACTGCGGTATTTCTGAACATATCGCGATACGTACCGCGGCCTATCGCAATTATATTAGTGACCTACAATTTAATGTTCATAGACAGGGGTATGACACTTTTATTTTGTAGAAATTTCCGTCTGTCAATAGCTAGAAAAAATATCTTACTCTGGTTTATAGTATTCTAACACCATATTATATCCATTCTTCGAAGGAAACAAAGTAATTATTGAGAGATAAAACAATAAAATGTCTCAGCTCAAAACAAAATCACCGTACACACAAAGGAAAACATCAAATTGTCAGTACCAAATAACAAAAGCGTTTCATATGTGTATGTTAATTGTTCTATAAATTGTAATCCAAAACTTAACTAAAGTGGGATGATTAAGCTTATGTTACAGTTTACCTCGTATGATAGACATTTTGCTGACATTTTTGTGCCTGCTGATTAAAATAGAAGTTTTGACATCTAAGCCTACGAGCTAGTTTATTTTTATAATAATCATGGAAACTTCGAATGGGAAATATATTTATCAGAGTGGGACAGTAATCATAAAACACACTAACTCAGCAAGCGAGAACATTTTTTATGGATTTGACAAATTACTCAAAATTCAAACAGGTAACATCTGCTCTCCTAAAAAATCTTAGGATTATTCGTAATATTACAAAGGTACTATGCTAATATAAAGGTTAAAAAAGAAGACATTTTTACTAAATCTAAATTTTTTTCTAAAGTTGGATTTGGTCTGAATAGCTTTCAAAACATTCCCTTTGGCCACCACGTGGCACACGTGACACGTGTCCAACATATGATTATAGGGTTATAAATATAATTATATTTATAATATTCAAGTTTTATTTGTGACAATTTCAACTCTTTTGTAAAATTATTTATTTTCAAATATTTTTGCATGAAAAATGAAAACATGATGTAATATCACTGTCAACACCTCACTGTCCTCCCTTCTTGTGTTTAGGTACTTTCCCAAGAAAACTAAATATATATATTTCTTTTGTATTTGGAAAAAACAATTTGGGTTGATGTATTTCTTTGTTTCCCTTTCATATTTATGCAAATAAAGTTGTTCAGTTTTCGTTTACTAGCTTTGTACTTTTTCCTGTCATGCATTTTATCCATTTTGGGCCAGTTTCCCAGTCTTTTCTTATGTTGTAATCCTAATGTGATCTCTGCCTTTGAGGTTTTTGAGTTCAGTTTTGTTCGTTCTTTTGTCTCTTGTGTGATTAGCATAAGTGTCTGCATTTGATGCTGGTGTTATATACATATATATATATATATATATATATATATATATATATATATATATATATATATATATATATATATATATATAAATGATACACCTTTTCTTGAGGTGAGTCTTTCCATCATGTGAAGAGAATTGTCCTACCCACACCTTATGAACCTACTCCCTTAACGGAAGCAATATAGCTGATCCATTCCCCGCATTGATTGTACTAGTTCCCCTCTCACGAGTTATAAATGTATCTTGATCTTATTCATTATATGATTTTGTACATGAGAGTTATGTGTAGTTCTTTTTCTGGTGACTCACTGTGTTCAAAAATTATGTGGAATTTTCATTTTGGCTTCTCTTTTGTTTTTCTTTAGTATATGTCCGGTTTTGCCCAGTGACATTGCCTCCTTACCTAAGTTTTTTTTTTAAAGTATTTTATTTTTGTGTATTTCTATTATCAACTGTATTGTTTAAATGTATGATTTTTAACGGGGGGGGGGGATCCCACACCTTGCGAACCTCTCCTCTCATGGTGGGAGAGTTATAACTACTTCCCCCTTCCTTAGTTTTAATATGTACTTCTATTGCGTATATATTTAAATAGCTATTTTTGCATTACATTCTATCATCAATTTTACTGATTTGAATTTATGTTTGTTGACTATGTCTCTTTGTGTGGGACGGGGGGGGGGGGTGCAATTGGCACCCTGCGAACCTCCTCCTTTTGTGAGAGAGGTATCACTGCCTCCCCCTTCTGTAGTTTTAATATTCTCTTCTAGTGCATCTTTTATTTTCTTCTGTTATCTTTTTGCAGTACATTCTACTCTCAGTTTTATTATTTTAGTTATGGTCTTTTTTTACTGTGACTTGCGGAGGGAGGGAGACAGCTCGCACCCTGATAACCTACTCGATTTGTGGGAGAGGTATAACTGCTTTCCCCATGCATAATTTTAATATTTACTTCGTTTGCATGTATACTTATTTTGTTATCTTTGCATTACATTGTGTTATCAATTTTATGATTTTAAGTTCATGTTTGTTAATTATGGCTGTGTGGGGTGGGTCAGCTCGCACTCAGAGAACTTACTCCCTCAGTGGGAGATGTACAACTGCCTCCCCCTTAATATTTTTGCTTTCGTTTTGCTATTTCTATATTACATACTTCGTCCCTGTATTCATTATCTCAGATACATTCAATTATTTTTATGTACATATCTTTATCGCTGATGTTTGCAGTGTATACTCAACTATTTGCTTTTGGTTGGATATATTTTTCTCCGATAGTATTGCATATAGTTAATCTGTGTTCTTTTCTTGATTCGCTTTGAGTTATAAACTGGAATTTGTATCGAATAATTTTCACTCTATATGCTAAACCTCAGTCCACCATGCATCATGTAACTATATCAATATCATTGCTTGTACTGCGGTATCGTTAACGTTATTAAGATTAATTCATATCTGTTTCAAATCATTCTTGTGTTACTGTATCATGTTATACGCTAACATCCTTTTCAATATCCCATATATGTTTTACTCCACTGTTTTTTTAATTATAACTTAGGTTCTGTTTTCGGTTGGATGTCGTAGCTTATAAGTATTTTATTAAAAAAAATTAAGCTAAATATCCGTGTATATGTAGATTAAGACGTGAACACATCATTTGGTATTTGAGACAATGAGACATGTATGTGTCTTGGAAGCCTGATTTGGTATTGGACATGGGATATTTCTGGGTTTTGAAACTCTTCATTTGGTACTTGAGACCACGAACATTTCTGGTTTTGAAAACTTCTTTTGATATTTGAGACAGTGAACATTTATGAGTCTTAACTTGGTTACAATAAACTCAACAAAAGCTATGAAATGGACTACTTTAATTTACTTCAAAATATTTGCTCAAGGAACAATTGGATTACTTACCAGTCAAATACTTATGCCAGAGAGGTTCGAACTGTCGTGCAAAACCCATGCAACGCTTCTGTTCTATGCCGGGATAAGATATCGAGGAAATGAAGAAGCTTCCTTCAAGTTTCAAGCTACTTTGCTTAAACAGTGAAGAAAATGTAAAATTTGTAACAGAACAGTAACCAAGAATTTTGCCATGAGATAAAAGTGTATTCTGTATACCTAACTGTGTGTGTGTGTGTGTGTGTGTGTCTGACTGACTTTCTTCAACGAGGATAACACATTTGGTCATAACTGACACATCTGCCACGTGGTCCACATTTTTTTAATTGGTTGTTAAAAGTTTTAAAAAATATACACATATTCAGGTATACTTACACGCTCATTCACACATATTTAAATGAATGAATATGTGTGACTATACTGTGAAACAGATACATATATGAACAAGAAAGGATACACAGATACATATATATCATCATAAGCTGTCGTGTATATTTATACATCAGATAAGACCTGGACATATTATTTATGGACCTAATGATAAAGTTTTCTATTCAGAGGCTTTGATATGTTATTCAGGCTGGGCAAGAACCTCTTTAAAGCAAGGGAGTTTGAATTACGTATCCTCGGGAGTAAGGAATTGCATACAGTAGATGTTGATACATTGAACGAACTTTTGTAATGGTTGGTTTTCGACAACGGAATCTGGAGATCGTTGTGAGTTGTCGATCGGAGATTACGCTCAGTATTTAGTGATCTTAGTTCAGTTAGGTTAGAGATATAATCTGGAAAAAGATCGTTTAAAGACTTATGTGTCATGATGCCTTTAAAATAAAGAATAAGTTTTTGTATAGGTAGCCGTTGTAGACGTGCAAACAAAATATTCGAGGAAGTCATAATAGGAGGTTTCAGTTATATTCAGGCTATCCTTTCTGGAGTTAATCAATTCTGGATAGATTATAATTGGATATATTTTTTTCCAAATAGGTACAGCCTCAGTCGTTCAGTGGTGCTTTATATCCCGAAAAATAAAGTTCAAATGACTAGGGAGGTAGAAATCTGGACAGCAATTTTAAGTCAATTATACATAACAGAAGTACATCAATCTTACGAAACTATGTTGTTTACGGTCTGCCATGTTTAGCTTGACCAGACAGCCTTTGGTATCTTTGAATTCCGATAGAACGATATCTGACGTAACGAGAGCGGAGTTGTTGTTGTTGTTGTAGGGTTTAACGCCATTTTTCAGCACACGATAGGCTATACATGGCGGCCAGTATTAATGGTGGAGGAAGAACCCGGGAAAACCACGGAAAGAACCACCGACCCAGGAGAAGCTACCGGCAAGCTTTCTCACATACCCACATTAGCCGAATCCGAGACTCGAACCCACGCAGACAGAGGTGAGATGGCAGTGATCCGTAACGGAAAGCGCTTTAGACCACTCGGCCACTCGGGGCCCCCCGAGAGCGGAGTAACGATCTGTTCCCAGTAGGACAACTGACAGAAGATTAAGGCTGCTTCTCTGCTTATTTTGAAAGGGGAAATAGCTCCACGGGCGTATCCAATCAAGTATCTACTCAGGTATCCACTGAAGTATCTACTGACGTATCCACGTACCTAGTTATCAAAGTATCTACGTATGTACCGACTTACGTATCCACCTACCCACACAAAGTTTGAGGGCCGAAAAGAGACGAGACAGTAGGGAGATTGGAAAAGGGAAAAAGCAAGCACCGAGAGGAACCACCACAGTGAAGTTGGAGTGGACTGGAATAAGCAAGTTATGAAGATATACAAAGCAATGACTTCGATCGTTCACTTGATAATATGATGAACTAATTCTATCATTTAAAACAGATCGGCTATTTATATAAATATATTTGTGTTTAAAATTCGGTGAAAGATTTATTTCAAAAAAGAAGTGTTATCTTCTACATGTACTGTATTATCGCAGTTGTGTATGTAATTGATTAATTTGTTTTGTTTTTCCATGTACGGGGGCTCGTGTCATTTTGTTCAATATATCTGCTCAGATCTCTGTTTATTCCATCTGTAAGTTGCACTCCTTATTTTAATATTTACTCGATCCGCGCAGCAATACAGAGGGTGATCACCCTCTAGATAACGATAGCCAAATAAAGCGGACACCATGTAAGAACGTACAACCTCACAACAACACCACCAGTAGCACCGCTATACATACATTCATGCATGCATTCATACGTACTTACGCATGTACGTTCGTACATACATACATACATACATACAACATACATACATACATACATTGCCCAAATTGCTCTAACTTTATGCAAAATCAAGAATGAATGCCACGATTACAATTTACAGATAGGAACGTAACATTTGTTTTTCTTACGTAAGCGGTCTCTATGATTCCTGAGCATCCGCAACAGTAAATGAAAGGTTTAAATATTTAGTATGTTTTTGATTAATAAAATGTGTTCATGTTTGAGTGTACATGAAGGATAGACAAATAGAGTGTGTTTATTTTAAGCGTACGTGAAGGATATTTAAATATAGAGTGCGTTTATGCTTGAGTGTACATGAAGGATAAACAAATAGAGTGTTTTTATGTTTGAGTGTACATGAAGGACACATCAATGGATTGCGTTTACGTCTGAATGTACATGAAGGATAGACGAATAGAGTGTGTTTCTGTTGAATCTACATGAAGTATAGATTTAAATATACGAATAGGACGGAAATGTTAGTTTCAAAGTAGCCTCGCACGCACGTACAGAGGAACGGTGAGACAAGGAGAGAGAGAGAGAGAGAGAGAGAGAGAGAGAGAGAGATGAAATTCGATTTTATGCTCAAATATAAGAATTAATGACATCGTTATAAACTATACGCAAAATCTGGGTTGCACGAAACATTAAAAACTTCATATTGCCGTAGGTTTCATTAATTGCCTGAGGGGTGGGTGGGCAGGGTTACCTGACCTAGCCCCCGCTAAAATAGAAATAAAAACATTCATACGCACAAATGTACTATCGCTGGTCACTTGAAATTTGACCATCGTTTTATTCCTGCGCACGTTATTTGGTAGTAGTATGCATACTTTGAGTAAATAGAAACATAGACGTTTGCTTTGATGCCCTTTCGAGGAAAGTCAGGGACCTTATGAAATTTTGGAAACCCCTTCCCCCACCCAACAAGCAGTTGAGCTGTTCCGGCCTTGTTATTTATAAATGTTCTAAATGGTCTAAATACTTTTGATTTCGTTTAATACAGCAGCAACCGTGTGAAGCATATTTTGTGCGAAAAGTAAAACTATTTTTCTTTGCTTGGTCTCTACTATCGTTCTATAAAATCGTTCCTTTAGGCCAACGCAGCCTTAGGGCAGGATAATTAAAGGGTAGTTGTCGTGATTGCCACGAATATGTTTTGCACGTAAGAAAATATTTTTATTTCATATGAAAATAAACTCGGTTAACAAGAAACCAATCGTTTCCGTCACGTGGCGCTTGAAGCTCTGAGATTTCCCAGTGTAACATGTTGTTTGGCTGAGTCGTCAGCCATTGTGTAACTCGTGTTATTGACGTGTCTATTTTGCAGCCAGACGTTAGGGAAAATATCTAAGCTATGCTTATGTCTCGCTAGCTAAGTTAAGGTTTATCCATCACACACACACACACACACACACACACACACACACACACACATACATGCATGCATATAGTATACGTGTGTTCCGAATTCCTTGATATAAACATATACAACAAGAAGAAGAGGGTGGCAAACAAAGTTGAGATGGGTGAGAGTGAATAAATTAAATGATGATAGGTTTGTTAGTCTGTCAGTTGGCTAGTCCAGTTTGTTGGAGAGAAAGAACTTTGGATGAACCTATTGCACAAAGGAACGAATAATGAGCGAATAATGAATGAATAATGAATGAATAATATGCGCAGATTGATGTATTTCATAATACTTTTACTGGTAAGACAACACATTTATTCTAAGAAATATTTTCTTTTCCTTTTTCCACTCAATCATCCTTACTGCAATGATATCTCAAATCCACTAATAACTTGAAGAGATTTCGCCAATCTTTTTTCACAGTTCTGTTTGATTGATGAGAGAGAGAGAGAGAGAGAGAGAGAGAGAGATGTGTCTATTTTGCAAATTCTTATATATTATTTTTATTTTAAAAAAAGATAATCCAACACATATATTGTTAAGACACAACATAGTGTCTTGTTGGGTTTTGTTCACATAAAAGAACTCGTAAGAATTATCACCGAATAAATCCCCTCTCTGTCGGCATATGGTGCTCTGAGCTAAAGGGCTTCATACTGTAGCTTCTTGTCGGTCTGCACCGACACTCCTGGCCGTCAACGAAAGTGAAAGTTATGTACATTTAGGTGTCTCTTGTGTAGATTTGAAACCTGGAGGTAACAACTGTAATTAAACCGTTGGTTTTAACTAATGTCCTGTCCACAGTGTATCGCCGCGGGTTAGAACGGACGATGTTCAATGCAGAACATACCATCTGCCCTGAGGAGGCATCTGAATTAAACACAGGTCCTCTTAAATTGACCATTAGTGCTGAAATTAGGGTGTTCCCTGATGAAATAACCCATTATTGTGGGGTCCAAAGATTTGTTGTAGGCCCCGTTGTGCAATCAGGTCCCTATGTCAAATTTATGATTTTCAACGGTCACCTTGGCCGCCATCTCTATTCCGGCACTGCGGCCGTGAATGCAAAACATTGGGTTGCATTAATAAGAGGTGAAAAGAAAAATAGTGCCTATTCAGGCCGGTGAAACAGACAATCCCACTATTAATTCTGGTCAACTGGGCTATTGTTGGCAATAAAAATGAAAAGGTTCTGGACAATAGATAGTAACTTTCACCAAGGGTCCATACCTTTTTACCTTGCAATGAAAAATGTGGAGACAAATGCACCAGTTGCTAACTATTCTCAGTTAAAATCTTGAACAGGTGTGTGCAAAGACTTAATCATACTATTACAGTACTTAATCCTTTCTAAAGAAAAGGTATATAAATCTTTAACACATGCTCATACCATGTATGGAATCAGATTTAGCAGTTATTAATTACTAGATGTGAATATAAGTAAATTAAACAAATCTAACATATATATGGCTGCATAGTTCCTTTTTCCGTAAGATGATAATGGTGCTATTTATAATAAGGTAGACAGCACAGTGGTAGGTGAAGGATGATAATGATGCTGATGATGATGACAATGACAGTGTGGAGCATAACAGTTGTAGGCGAAGGATGGCGATGACGATCAGGTGGACGATGAATTTGATATGCGAAGAATAAAACGGGCACTTAGCAACACGGATTCTTACAAAATCTGCACAATTATACTACGGACCTAAGAGTATGGCATTTCGTGTGTCTCTGTGTTTTAGTTTTTTTGTATTGGTACCAAAAATAACTATGAGTAACGGTTTAATGGATACGGTTACCTAAAATGAAAATATGTTCATAAATATTTCAATTTACGTGTCGCTATATTCGCCGTTGTTTCGAAAAGCTTCGAAAATATAGACAATGAGTAACTTAAACTATGTTCTCTGTTAGGGTGTAATAGTTATATGTGATATGATCCCCCCATCTCTATGGCTCAATGGTGGTTTGGTTATCGTTATCTAGGAGACGGTCGACCGCGGTGTTATTGCCCGGACCAAAGTAATTAATAACATAACAAAATGAAATCAATGGAGGGAGTGACATAGATCTCAGAGATCTAAGCAAAGATATAGAATAGGAGACACAAGTCCCCGTATGTAAAATGTAACAATTTAGTCAATTACATAAACAAAAATGAAATTGAGCATGACATTTAAATGGTAAATTTTCTAATAGAAATATAATTACAAAATTTATACGAAATGCAATTAGCCGTTCTGTTGTACCGATAGAACAAATTTCATCATATAATCGAGTGAGTGATCGAACTCAAATTGCCAGCATGTAAAAGCATAACCTGACTCTCTCTCTCTCTCTGTGCACAACTTATTCGGGTCATCAACAGTAATTTGTCTGTCTGCTTTCTTTTCCCACTGTATGGTACACGTATGGTGCTATTTTTCCCTCAAATAAATAAAATGAAATTAAATATTTATCAGGCATTTTCTTTTTTGGCGTTGAACAATATTATCACTCTTGATATGTCAGATACTGTATTATCGTAACACAACAGACTAAGGCTGTGGTCAGTTCACTATCCAATACTGATACACAATCCTATTAACATAAATTCAATATCTCTCTATCGACTGCTCGAAATCCCAATTGGGACCATGACATAATTAGATCTCTTTGATAAATATTACGTTCCAATGTAAATTACAAACTGAACGATGGTGGTCGACATCCGATGATTCTCTTGGTTAAAATAATTCACAATTTAATTACACAAGTGAATTAAAGGACTTCACTTCTTCATTGACATAGACATAGTAAAATCAATTCTTAGCATGTATGATACATATTATTTATGACAGATAAATTAATTCTCACAATTCCTATCAGAGTAATGCATGCAATTCCTACAGTACACGATTTTTAGTACACCTGAACTAGGCAATTCGAACAAATTCATATCAATTCGAACATTCGAGACAAATGCATGCAAATCCTTAGCTTCTGAACTCACGGAAAATTGATATATGTATTTCAAATGAATCAAGTCAACAACCTATTCTAGACCCAGAGTTTCTGAAGCTATCACATCGCCGATACCATCTACCGAGTTTTCGTATTTTATTTTTTATTGTAAATTGCGATATAAATGTTGAAAGTAACACACCTCCCTTTTCATAAGACTCTCCATGGATACAACTTTTGCCTCCCTTGAATAATTTCGGAGAAAGGAAAGAAAGCAGTATAGTCATCGTGCATTCTGCAGCTGATTGATTTGTTTGGAATCTCGAAGATAAATTTCATTCGTATTTTGAATTTAATATCCACACCTGAACTACTCTTTGTTGTTGCTTTTGTATTTCTGTGAAATAAATACAATCCGAGACTAAACGTGACGTTTGGTTGGTTTGTTTACAATGGCTACATGTACTATGCAACTGAAGCTCGTGATTGCATATTTCCATGGTGAAACCAAGGGAGTTGACCAATTAACTTCCGTTGGTGGTCTTGGTACATTAGGGGTGAGAATGGGATTAAATTCGGATCCGGGATAATTCTTTTTCTCATTTACCTTAAGAAAATTAATTTCAACCAATATTATGGCGGGAATTATTTCCTCAACAAAATTCAGCCTCCTTCCCCTGGAAAATGTAATTATATGCTAGTAAGCTATCTCTGATATTTGCTCTCACGTGATGAATCTGGCTTTGTCCATGTCGCTGCAACAACGATACGTGTCTGAGCGTTGCGTTCGGAATACATATGAAAACAACTGTGTCATTTCGGTGTTTTGTTTGTTTGTTTGTTTATTTGTTTTCGTTGTTTTTCTCTTTTGTTCTGTTTGTTTAGAGGTTGCAAACATTACATCTTCAAAGAATATTTTCGATTTTTAACATTAATAAATGTGTGTGAAGAAAGAAAAATATTTTCCTATTAATTTGTGGTAGGTAGGGTTCGATGTAAGGTCGTTTAAGTTTGCATTACCAAGTAGTAAGCAGCTACCCCATGGCTAGTCCGATAAATCACCCCCACCCCCATCTGTGTTGATACTGATAGACGAAACCGAAATCAATATCATCACTGGGGAGGGGCTGCTTTATCGGCCTACCCTAAGCCTCCTTGGCGAATTCCAGCTTTTCGACAACCAATGTGTTCTGACCCCGTACTACAACGTAAATGACAAAATATCTAAAATGAGGTGGGAAGGGTCAGAAAAAAACTCGGGCTAGAGATCTCCATGCTGCATTATTATCTTGGCCGTTTATACGACTGTAATATGAATGACAAAAAAAAAAAAAAAATAGAAAAAAAAAAGAGTAGCATTTTTTTTACCTTCATTTCAAAACATACAGCGTTTATGTAATAAATTACCCCTGTCACTGACATTCGTCAACATCGAGGATAGTAAAGATATATGAGGGAATGTGAAGATTTTTTGTGTACTTATGTTTATCAAATAACGGGAAAACGTCAAGCTTCAATCGAACAGCGCACGTTTTTGTCGTGTTAGCCCATCAACCTGTCGCATATGACGTTTATTATGTTTGTGTGGTCTTGTTAGATTTGACACTGGAATGGGGAATCGGAGTTCAATCGCTGAAGACAAATGGGTATGGTTGAGAGAGAGAGAGAGAGAGAGAGAGAGGGGGGGGGGATAACGGATAGTACGGGAGAGAATAAAAGTCATGATTTAGACTTTTACACGCTTTTAGATTACAATCATATCTGAAGTAATTAAACAAAATGAGTTGAAAGAGTCAACACCATTCCATAATAGTCATATTTTTCATAATTGTCATCGTCATCACATATATCGTCCTTGTCGTCATCATCATAGTCATCGTTTCTTTTTCTTTTTTCTTTGTCTTCGTCTTCATCGTCATCTTTTTCCACTTATTCTTCTTGAAGATTATTTCACGAAAAGTGTGAAAAATGGTAAGAGCAGTATTAACAATCATAACCATTGTTTATTTTTCTTTTTTCGTTGTCTTTTTCATCGTCATCTTCTTTTTCCACCTATTCTTCTCTTAGATTATTTCACCAAAAGTGTGAAAAAATAGCAAAAACAGTATTAAAAATATTGGATGCCTTTTATGTGAGTGTTTTTGTTATTCTCCAATGTATTTATTTAAATTCGAAATTTAGTCCAAATCTGAATAATCCATGCAGAGGCGTAGCTATGATATTTTGCGCCCGGGGACGAACTATAAAATTGGCGCCCCAGACCCCTCCCCGTTTAATCACATTTTTTAATATTACCCTTGTTTACTTATTATAATGTAACGTTGTAAGCCTCATTTTGGCGCCCCTGTACCTTGGCGCCCGGGGACATATGTACCCCCCTGCCCCCCCCCCCCCAAGCTACGCCTCTGAATCCATGTTTCATCAATGATAAACTCTGAGATCGCGATACACGTAAATAGACACTGAGAAGGAAAGCGACGTACTTTGTTACAGTCTGATCCCAAGTGGCGAAAATTCAATAGGAAGCCGACGAGTACGGGCTACTAGTTTGCCTACATGGGTGACTATTGGGAATACCACACGCGTGGTAATCTTCTCACACATAACTGCTAGGTATGCCACTAAATTTATGAGAGGAATTTCTGGGCATGAAGTACAGGATGAAAAGTTTGTGCCAGGATTGACATGCTATATTTGTTTACAATTTTTAAAACTTTAAAGAGCGTGTTTGAAAAATCGGGAATGTTTTCCGTAAGAACCACACTCAAATCAAGGTCTGATTTATTGGAGGTCTCGGCTGTTTTGCTGTTATTTTTTATTTTTGTATGAAAGTGTAAAATAAAACCGAAGATATCATTCCTGGTACAAAGGTTTGATTCTCCACCTTATACCCAGAAATTCATCTCATCGGGTATCACCTGTGAGAAAATTGCCAGGCTTGTACAATATACATGCGTGTGCCATGTTGAGTGTACAGGCGTGTGCCATATTGATCATTCAGGCTTGTACCATAATGATTACCAGGTGTATACCATACTGATTATACAGTCTTGTACCATATTGATTACCAGGTTTGTACAGTACTGATTATACAAGGGTGTACCATATTCATTACCAGGTGTGTACAATATTGATTGTACAGGCTTGTATCATATTGATTAGACAGGCGTGCGCCATATTAGTTATAGAGGCGTGTACCATATTAATTATACAGGTTTTTACCATATCGATTGTCAGGCTTGCACCATATTGATCATACATACTTGTACCATGTTGATTATACAGGTTTGTACCATGTTGATTTTACAGGCGCATACAATATAGATCACACATATTTGTTCCATGCTGATTACCAGGCGTGTACCTTATTGGTTGATATATGAAATTAAAATTAAATAAATACTGATCTTGGCACGTGAATGTTTACGTTTAGTTTGCAAAATACTAAAGATTGCAAAGCCTGGATCTAAACATGCATGAGCTACCTCCACTTTGAAATGAAACTTTATTTTCACCTGGGCTTGTAGATGTATTATTTAATTTAGTTTTCCTGAGCACATTATTGTTTCAGGTAAACTTGCTAAAGCTCCAAAATTCCTCCAGCTCTCTTTCCCTTCTGCTAAAGTAGCGTTGGCAGTATAAGATCTGACGAAAATTCCGTAAAATGAGGGAAAATGCCGCTAGCCTATGAGTGTTACGTATGGTACATATTATTCATCGAAAGAATTGTACGCGCATGATTTAAATACAATGTCGAAATTTGAAAATATTGATTTTTCTCGAGTTCTGTTGCCTTTTGCTTCCATTGTGCAGAGTGATGCATGGTGACTCAACTGTCAATGAGAAAACGCAGCAGTCGTCACAGATGTTACGCTTCTCACTGTTTATATGGGCAAAGAAAACAATTTCGTTTATTGTTGAATCAAAAGTGCTAGAACATACACCTTAAGCGGTTTACTTTAGACAGCGGTGTTTAAATACCAGCAGCGAGAGAAAATAGTCTATCTTTTTAGGCGCAGTGAAAGAGAACGATATAGAATCTTGATTATCCCGCCAAAATCTTTGATCATAAATTAACGACCGTATTATAAGTTTCAGATCATGTACACACCTTTTTCTTCTTCGAGTCCATTCCAATTTTTAGTTTGGGTCATGGTTACAAGGATGCACGTATTTTAATATTTTCTGATTGTTCGTTATGAGGATACGAGGTATCGACAGGTCTCACCAATCAGTACATGCATTCTCATGCTTGTATTTTGACCACAAGGCGCATTCAATTTTTAAAGCATCTTTTAAACTTTACTTCATGGGTGCAGAACTTAGCGCGTACCTGTCCGTTCTGACGTTTTGATAATTTAGTGATAGAATTGTGTAAGCATACATTTTCAAGCCATATTTTACTCTGCTCTCGAATGGTAGTATTGATATTTAATTTGTCGCCTATGTCTGACATTTCATTTACTCCAATAACTATCCAGTTGTAAAGGATATATTATAATCAGTGCCCATTTTCTGGCCTGTTTCACGCTGAAGAATTCACACAATTAGCAATATTAGCAACATCATTCTACTTTTAAAAAAAATGTAGTACTTTCGCGCTATATCAAATCAACATTGAAATCTCATATCTGTATAAATGTCAGATGTCACGCTGCATAATCATACCCTTCAAAAGAATTGTCCCTTATGCTAATTTTGTTCAAGAATTAGTTCTCCTCAAAGCAAATAATTACATCAGTTTCCATCATTACGTGTGAATGTTGTTTGTTTTAGGCGTGGTCTCATTTCCCACATTATCCACGTGTGATCGAGCAAATTGCTAGTTAAACAATTTTAACTCGAAAAGCAAACAGATTCAAAATCACGTGGATCTGGAAATTGTTACACTTTCTTACAAACGGTGAACTGTTCGCGATACTGCCTGTGCAACGGTTTTCTCGCCCTTATCATTCAGCGTGTGATGTGAGCCGTAGTAAACCGCTAAATGACTTGCGGGGACGGGAACAAAATGTGGGATAACTTAACATAAAGCTACAGCTTTGGTGTAATTAAATAAAAACTCTCTTGGATAATTAGCTTATATGTCACATACGACATTTTAAGGTATATTTCCTACTTTTCTTCGATTTGTAATTATTATGTATTATACGATTTTTATTTGATTATTTATTTCTTCTTTATGTTGTGCGTAACAAGAGGTGCAACACATTCAAGTCCCTTGTGGAGCCTCTCCATATTGCTGTAATATCAACAAAGCCGCTGTGATTTGAATGGTGCACTAATTCTTAAGCATGCGCACGGCGTTCTTTCAGTGAAAGGCGCTCATTACAAACAGCCTTGAATCAGACAAGTGTACCTAGAAGAAGAATGACATTTTCATGCATTCCTCAACAGCTTGATGCAAAGTAGACTATGCCGAGGACGTTTCTTATAAGGCGAAGTCTCGAGGTCCCCCATAGTCCCGACAACCCTTGCAACGATTGCAGCCCTGGGGACGGGGAGATGTGTTATTGTACAGCTACGGAAGATAATGAAAACACAGGTCAGTGAAATCCCACATGTCAGGGCGAGAGAGTCGATGTATCAGATTTCTGTTTCGTCAGATAAGTCCCTGTTTTCCTTTGTACAAAATGTATCTCTTCAAATTGTAAATTATAGATAAGATCGCGCTTGGTATAAAGAAAAGTAAAATTTGGGTCACTGTCTCATTGTACATAGAAACAATGTATGAACATTGGAATAACTGTTCTATATCCTGCTCCTCACCACATGGGGAATAGTAGTTCGCAACAACAGGTTTACCGCAAAAATCTGAACTTGGGAGTTCACATGATATTACATAAGTAAGAGTTTTGAGTTTTCAAACATTTTATGAATATAAACTGAGGTACATATACTGGACACGTATGTGTTTGCCCAATTATTATTTATTTATTATTATTATTATTATTAGTATCATTACAATTTTTATCACCACCATCACCATTATTATTATTATTATTATTATTAGTATTATTATTATACATAAGGAATATCGGTATAATGATGTACACCTTCGGAATGAACAATTCATGTATATTTTTGTGCTATAACATGTACTAATTTCATGTCATATATATATATATATATATATATATATATATATATATATATATATATATATATATATATATATATATATATATATAGAGAGAGAGAGAGAGAGAGAGAGAGAGAGAGAGAGAGAAAACGGAAAGTGCCATATCTGGATTCTATAGAAGATTGCTTGATAATAGTAGGCAGAAATAATATTTTAATACAAATAATGCTATCATAGAGGTTAGAGAAGTTTTAATTCGTACTCTACGGAGATTCGAACCCAGGCATGTGTGTGTGTATATATAATCCTTTGTTATTTGTGTAGAATTAGTTTCTCATTATGCTGAAATGCCGTGAAACCATACGCATACCTACTTTGTTTATTTATATTTTTTATACTCAGTCGAGTTACGTGTTTTATCTGCTAGGCCCTTTTGCTTCATACGTGATTGCGACAGGTGCACGCCTAATCTCTACTGATTCATTCGGACCCTACTTATCTACAAACTGTTACTTTTTATTTCTTTATTCTGGCTCATTTTTTTTCCCTCACCACCTGTTGATTTACCTGGGAATTTCGGCACCACCAAGTAAGGAGTGGGTATAAATAAACGGCGATTTAGTGAGGGTACTCTAATCCGACGAAGTTTGAGCCTCGAATAAAATACCAGATAAGCGACATTTGACACGCGTGTTTTCAGCAATTTTGTCTGCGCGAGTGATCGGCTTATGATGGAATTACCAGAAGAAATATCGTCATTTTGTGGTCACCTGGTTTTGATTATTTGAATCGCAGAATATTTACAGCCAGACTATCGAATGTTATCTGGGGCGTGCCTTACAAGAAATTTCTTTTACCTCGGTAGTCCGGGTAACGTCATTAATTTGTTTTCCTAGTATTCTACATAGGTTTATTGGTCAAATATTTACCAAATGGTTAAAGATGTCACTTTACAAACTTTGAAAATTCCGTGTTATTTTTTGCAGTATTAGTTGGAATGTCTCTAATGAATTATTTTCCACAAATTCTACAGCTGGAGTTTTAATTAAAACAGGTGTTTAGAATGAACATTTTCGCAAAACATAACAAGCGGTATGGTGCACGTATTATGTGTTACGTCATTTTCAAATACTGTAACATAACATATGTACAAATAACTCCCACACCACTGGAAGGTTATATAAATCGTCTCTATCTGCTAAAGCAGTTGACGAGGAAACAAAAACTGTTCAGTCCGAAATCTTTGTAATACATGTTGCAGACGCGTAGTACTTTGTTTAGATTATTACATAGGTTGATTAATTAATATGGACTGATGATTATAAAAAAAAAACACCAGACGGTTATACACTAAATATGATGTTATGGAAAAGTTTAACATAAATCGCGATTCTTCTTGAAGTGAAATAGTCAACGCCAGTAAAAGTACTTGACAACGTCATATTTGAATACTTCCATTGTTTACATATGACCACATTTTTGTTCTCTGAAATTAATCACTGGATTTATTTCGACGATTCCCATTCGCTAGAGAACGTTTGTAGAATACACCATCTTCTCTATCTCGCCTGTTCCATACCACCCCTCAGTCTGTATCTAGTGGTAATGATGGCCAAATGTCCGTTATTGTGATGACGAGAAAACGAGTCGACTCCCCCCCCCCCCCATTCGTACATGATAGCCGAGTTTTTATCCATCGGCCACATCTCAACTATGGGATTCAATAACAACTTTGAGAACGTCGTGCACAAATGCGGACCGCTGATAATCGTTGTCTCAGAAATTCGAAGTTTCTATCTTGAAACATGTTTACGCGACAATCGTAACACCTGAAATTACTATTTCAGACAATACATTGAATTAGATTTGTGCAAAAAATATTCTAAAACTGTTGTGCACATCTAAACTGCCCAGGTTCTTATTTCTAGGTTTCAAGTCTATTGCGAAAAGTGTACGATTTGCCGTCCGACATTACGTTCGTACGTATGTCCAGACAGGTTCACATAATTCACGCCTTTTCTTCAAAAAGCACGGGAATTTACAAACACGGAAAGCAAATCTGGGTCACATGTTTGGGAAAGTGGGGGGGTTAGTGACTTTTTAAAAAAAAGTTTAGATTTTTGGATCCTACGTTCTCGTAGCAGTCGAGACATAAATTGCTATATGGCTTCCATCCACTTGCATACAAATGACTTAGGGTTACAACCCTCAAATCAGTCTTGGGGTGATTGGGGTTAGTGGTAAGCTATACTAATTGCGCTAGTGAAACCTGCAATTGGCCTTTTGCGAAAGGCCTGACAATTTACTGTCCAATATACAACAGGTCGGAGAGGGGTGTCTCTTTTATTTATAGGTTTGAATAGTATAGATTGGCACTTCTATAAAACGGAATAGTTTAGGAAATTGCCTTCAGTTTTATGTGATTTGCATAATTCGATTGATTACTTTCCCACTCCAGACATGGAGTACGGTTAAAACGGGTCGTTCCTTTTGTTTATAAATAAAGCAACCGTTTTACGTGTTATTTGCTAGCTTATAACTGACATTGTGATGTCAGCTATACTTAAACACCAGAATTGCACGTGCTGTGTAATTATAAGATTGCTTAAAATCCCACTCTTTTGTAGTCATTTGATATATAATTTGTGTTTAATAACTGATTTAGTACGGATAACTGCGTGTAAACTGGGTATGATGACAACAGTCCAAATCATATCATGAAGTAGGAAGTGAGACCAATAGGTATAGCTAAAGTTGCGACCGTTGTTGAAGGTAATGCAGGGGAATAACAATTTATTACGAGAATTAATGTAACCTTCCAGGCGATTTCCACTCCACGCCATTAATACACACACATACACACACACACACACACGGTTAAACCAGACTTTTCACGTATCATCCATACAGCTTTATTCAGTAGCTATCTTAGTTTGGGTATAAAATTTTTGCTGGCATGGCAGCAAACACTTATTAATGCGCGCGACAAACTTAGTGTACTAGTTGATGGAAGGAGAAGAAAGCTATATACAGGAACGTTCATTTAGGTAAGAGGTTTAGAATATGTTAAAGTACACCATGCTTTTCCTCATAAATTTAAAAGTTGCCGCCAGGTATTCCCTACTGTTCTGCAAGAAATGTGTCAAACACGACAAACGCGATTTGATTTGCAGAATTCATTTTATACATTTTATACTTTGTCTTTTATCATTAACAGTTTCGTGGTTAGCCTCCGAGGTATTTCTGTCAAAAACTTCCTTACCTCAACTTGCAGGTATATTCTGTCACTTTGTGACACCTGATTCGCTCAGAACTCCTGTAACAGCGTGCAGTGCGGTCTTTCATCCTGACGTCAAATAAGAGGGTGAATCTGTCAAAGGGCATGTGCCCACGGGTCTGTCGCAGCAGTTGCTTAACTTGATTTTACATCTTAACAAAATGCGAGTATTCAGTTGCCGAAAATTAAATGCCTTTAGCAGGAATAAGGCTGTATCGAGTAACGTCTGCATTCAGTCAATCAATCTTGAATTAAAGAGAATTCACCTTAAGTAGTATCCAGAGGACAGCCTTTACATATCGAATGTGATATTTAATTTGCTGGATGGTTTCCTGCACGAAAAACATTTATAAGTGAATGAAGTAAACTAGCTGGGGAAAACAATTTCAAGTGAGAGAATCAAAGAGTAACATACCTTCTGTGTGTAGTGGCTCGTCATTCATTCAAATCAGCTATTAGTTAAGATGGTTTTACAGGAAGAGAGAGAAAGAGAGAGATTTTAATAAAAACTAGTCTTACAAAAATACGAATTATTTAGCAAGTTTCTTTCATTTCCTTTACAAAAGAAGAAGAAAAAACTTCAGATTTTATGTTAAAAAGTCACATACCGGTATCGTTAGTGATACTCGAAACTTCTCTGGAATAATATAATTCATTTTATTAATTATGTAGGCTTTTACGTTTTACAATTGAACTGCGCCGGTTGCCTAGTGGTTAGAGGAGGTGGCGGTTTCAAACTCGGGCAGAGTCATACCAAAGACTTATAAAATGGTACTAACTGCTGGCTCGCTAGGCGCTAAGCATTAAGAGATTTTTGTTATGACAGGTCAGCCTGTGTCATGATAATGTGACTGGGTGGGACATGATGCTACATGTCTGCGGCATGATGCCCCAGAGATAGACATCGCTATAAACTGCCACACTGAAGACATCGTAGCGATATGACTGAAAAATTGTTAAAGCTTCGTTAAAAATCAAAATCTCACACACACGTTTCAACGTATTGGATAAAAACTTTCTTTGCCTTCGATAGTTATCTTATTTTCAACATCTTAGTCTGCCGCAATGTAATTTATTAGATATTAAATAAATCTCATCAGATCGAATATAACTTGGGTACCACCCTGTCCTAATGTGCCACTAATATTCTTTCAATTATTTCAAAGAGATGAAAGTTTGTTGTGACATTTTTATACGCTGATCCATTGCAAATTGCCCATGCTTGACTAGCGCTAATTTAATCATATCCAGTCTATATGTTTTAAAGCTAAACAAAGAAGAAACTTTGATTATCCCTTGTTTTACTTAAATGTAAACACACTAGCAGCTGCCGAGTTTAGCTGGATTTTTTTTTTTTTTATTTTCTTTGGACCCATTTTTGAGGACGAAAGGGAAATGGTTAGATTTAAAACACATGTCGATTTCCATTTACTTATTTAAAATATGATCAGTTGACAGATGTTATGAGAAGGGGAAACAAACGAAAGATGTAAAACTTAAATTGTAAGTTGTCGTAGATATTAACAGCGCGTGACTTGCTGAACAATAACGAACCCGCGCTACCTTTATGCAATATTAAATGACTAATTTTATTGAAGGTTGGTGAACCCTGGTTTTGTACAAGGTTATTATTTGCTTTGCAGTGCATTTGTAATTTACTGTTGTGTCATATTCAGTTATGCAAATTCCTGTGCTTAATAAATGTAGATTCTTCTTAAAAATTTCAATCTGGGCGAAATGTTTTTGGTGCGAACACTTTGTAGACTTGGAATCTAATCGATATAGTTGTTGAGCTGTCCGACAGTCTTCGTCATCCATTTTCAAATTACGCGAAAATAAAATATCTTGAAAATCCCTGGTAATTTTTTACAACAATGAACAACATCGATAATCT
Organism: Sinohyriopsis cumingii; assembly: GCA_028554795.2. NCBI lineage: Eukaryota > Metazoa > Mollusca > Bivalvia > Unionida > Unionidae > Sinohyriopsis > Sinohyriopsis cumingii. Next base: position 119,202,029 of record CM068829.1, read on the forward strand.
TGCTAGATCGTAATAGGGCCATCGGTCTTTCACCAGACCAGTGTATATCAACATACCTGGATATATATTCTTAAGGAAGCAAAATGGTCGGGTTTTATCGTGGACAGTCCTTTGAAATAATTATAACTCGTGTGGAATGAAAACGGTTTTCAATACTTTGGTAAGCAATACATTAAAAATAAATCTCAAGAATCCTAATGTACATAGGAAGAAATTCTATCCAAACACAAAAGTTTATTGCCATTTTTCAACTAAGTGTTGCGGCCCCGAGTGACCAAGTGGTCTGAAGCGCTCTCCGGTACGAATCACTGCCATCTCAACTCTGTCTGCGTGGGTTCGAGCCTCGGGCTCGGCCAATGTGGATATGTGAGAAAGCTTGCCGGTAACTTCTCGTGGGTCGGTGGTTCTTTCTGGGGTTTTCCCCGGGTTCTTTCTCCACCATTAATACTGGCCGCCATGTATAGCCTTGTGCTGAAAAATGGCGTTAAACCCTATAACAACAACAACTGAGTGTTTCTTGGGTTTGTTTTTTCTCGGCTGCACACATCAGGATATTCGACTTCTGTTAAAGTTTGGCTCTGTGTGGCTGTGATCTGGCGGCAAGCAGATGAATAAGGGGTGCTTGCTGTTTGACATGTACTTCATAAAAAAAAATTCAGGCATTTTGTGATCGAGGATAGAGGATTAAGCCCTTCTCAATACAAATATGCCGGATGTGATTACAAACAACGTTATTTTCTACCTACCCCTCTCATAGGATCCAACACTTTCCGGCTTCGAATGAGAAGACAAAGCAGTAATGCACTATCTGTCACCCAACGTCTAGCGTACAAATTGTTTGAGGGCTCACAAGCGAGCCTGCGCACACATGCGTAAATTCGTATTATGAATCATGCAACTTAAGCAAAACATTTAACTTTATTTACATAAGGGTTAATCATTTTTAATATAAATTTTACGCGTATCAGAACTATTTTAAACCTTTATATTGTTAAATGTACCATAGCTAAATATTATGCTTCCTTTATGCTACTGAGCTTAAGCGGTCCAAGATAAACGCATAGTTGCTATGGCAACGAATTAATTTTACGGTGTGCACCTCCACTGTAAGCAGTACCACCTATTGGAATGTTAGTCTCAGCAAATGTTAATTTAAGATAGATGCCTATCTAACAACGATAGACAACTACAAGTCTCCGTCCGCGTCTTGTGCTTTCCTTCCTTATATCCTATCTTCCTATCTCATTCTTGTACGATACGCAGTCGCCTGAATTCGAATGTTGTGAAAATTTCTCTTAAGCATCATTGTGCATGTACATGTGTCTTATCAGTTTCAGCCGATCGACCAAGCTGAAAAATCGATGGCAGTGCAAACCGTGTAGCCGACATGTGGTACATGCTAGTTGAGGGCTCCGTTACGAAATACCGGTATGATTCTGTAATTGAAACAGCGCCACGCGGGGTGATGCTGAACGACCATAATGGGAATATGATGAATAGGGTTGGAGGCGCATAATCTAAATATTTGTAGAACAGCTGTAAGAAGTCCTCAGATGACATTACAGTAATACTCTTGTATTATCCACACCATGTGCGGGGTGGGGGTATCTTGATCATATCTCATCCGTTCGTCTGTTCGTTTGCTTCTCCCTGCTAGCACGTCAGCACGATTATGCCAAAGTCAGGCAATGTATTAAAATGAAATTTGTCAGGCCCGCCCTGGTTTTCGCGCCATTTGAATGAGCGAGCGATTATTTTGCACTTTTACAACGTAGACGTTGTAGACTTCTGCAGTTCGGAAAACTCGTATTGGCGCGATTAGTGCAGGCATTACTCGGTCAAGGCAAGTGAAATTTGATTCACATGTAAAACCATATTGGGATCTGAATAAATGTTTGAATCCACCCAATTTGTCTGTTATTTATTAGTCAATTTACCCGTACAAAGGGGGTGGGGATGAAGTGTTTTACAATCAAATCAAGTTTTCGATTTTATGGTTACTGAAACACGATGCTTATGGATTTATACAATGTGAGGAAGGTAGTTTTTTTCTTCTTCCCTCTTTGCCAATTTAGTGCCTCGTATATTATTAAACACACTCCTCAATATAATTTAAATTGTATATATATGTCAATCAGCTTGTCAGTTCATATGTATTTGCAATATTCAACCTAGCAATAAAAGACGTAAAATGCAGGGATATGTATTGGTGGTGGGGGAAGCATCCAGTTTCTGATACCCCAAAGTTTGTACTTGAAAATGCACTGGCTGTAGAAAACCAATTTGCGGTCATGCCCAGTTTTCGCGACGACAGCATCACTCATTTTCGCATTTACGCCACCATACTAAGTTTGCCTCTAGTGTAAATGGTCCAATTCTTCTGTTGGTTTCCTACACAATGTTAAGACCATATCAACACCTCTACCTTTTATCCACTACAGTGGCTTCTTTAAATTTCCGTTATTTAAACTAACAATAAAGAGAAAAGCAAATGTGCGAGTTTCAGCAATTGCCGCTAACACAAAGGGTTTCCATTGTGCCCCACAAGACTTGCCCGGCCCTGTCTTACATAATACGGCTGTCATTTCGTTATACGAGGGCTTCGACACATTCACTTACCGTACTGAACCAAATAAAGAAACCATATGGGGCGAAAAACGGTTAAATATTTGAAAAGTGCTTTTGAAATTCGGGATGAAAATGTGAATTACTTCATCTGCATGGCGTATTAAGTAGGTAAATATAAAGGTTCAGGTTCAGTGGTGATGCTATTACAAAGGATTCAGTGGAAATATTCCTTAAAGTATATTATATTGGTCTATTTCACTCCAAAGACAGGTTGGTTCATGGACGGAGTAGATTCAAAGGCGGGAATTTTGTGTGAGCCTACACGTCCGTGAACACTTAAGTTACCTGTTTGGTTGGGATTTGGATTAACTACACACACTATCAATGAATGATCATATATTTTAGATCCTACTTGAGAGGTATTGTTGTCAATAATGGAAGAAAATACATCAAAGAGAAGCTAATAGACGGTGTTGAAGTAACATAATAAGCAAGAAGTCTGGCAATATTTTTTTTCTATGCCGGACTCCTTTTTTCGATACTGTTCCCACGATATCCACATTTTCTCAGTTGTAAATTTGTAAAATAAGTGGAAATTAAACACTACCAAACGATGACTTTTTTTCTAATTCAGCTTAGTTTCGTTTACAGAACTAACAAGCATGTGTTGCACGAAAATGGAAGGTTGAAGAGGGAGTATATGAGAGCGTGGGACTAGGAAAATTAAAAAAATGTTTATGTATTGTCAGATGGAACAGTGTTATTTCTATTGTGTTTCGCTTTAGTTTATTCATTCGTATATGCATATACTTGACAGGTTTTTTTTTGTTTGTTGCTTATACTAAAACGGCTACTAGCAAGTAGGAGTATGTAATGCGAGTTAGCGTTAAACAGAGACTGATACTTAAGAAAGGAATTAAAGGTCTTTCTGTTCTGACAGCCCAATCAAAAACATTAGATTTTTAGGACACGTGTTGTTAAGTAGAGACGAATAATCCATATCCTTTGTTAATTGTGTATACATATCGTGATTAACGTTATTCTCTACATTTAATAAGTTCTTGATACATCAGACTTCCCGAAAGCTAAAAAAAAGTGTCAGACCGAAAAGAAATCTGTAAGACCGACAAAATATAACAAAATTGAGGTATTTTGTAACGTGTTTTGTTTTCTATTTTCTAAGTGTAAATAACACATGTTAATCAAGTAAAGTCAAATTCATTGCTTTGTAGAATTAAAAAAAATCTGATCTTATTTAATCAAATTTACAGAATTTGTTAAACTTTTATAATGAATACTTTCATTGATGTTCTCCTTGAAGACCTGCATAACATTCTCAAAGAGATCCAGAGACTTTGTTGAGTTTGGAGTGCTGATGTTCAGGAACCTTTCTTTAACAACACCTTTCATTGCAGTTCTTATGTATATGGTCTCCTGTTCATCTTCTGAGATATCTGTACTTCCATCCATCATAAAGGCAAAAAATGGATTATACTCTATAAGATTGACAGTTTTTTGCTTCTCTGTCTGTGCTATACTGTGTATGAAATCTGCAGCTGCTTTGTCATTAATATATGTACTGCCTATGTCTAATTGTTTAGCTTTGTCAATTTCACACAGCCATGTATAATCTGATAGTGGACGATTATTTTTGGCTACTGCGTGTGCATTTCTGAACAAATGCACTAATCTACTTTTTTCAGCTGCCTTTAATTGCCAAAGTGCTTTGCCGGCTTCTGACCCTAGTTTTTCCTGAGCAGTTTTCTGTCTGCCTGAAACAAACTCTGATGCTTTTTTGTGGGACTTGGAAAGTTCATGATCATTTATTGTTGACATTCTAAAATTTGTACATCCGACGATAAACGCGTTTGTGTTTCGCAAATTTTCATCAGACCTCGCTTTCTCGCCGTAGAAACTGAGACACATGGCACACTGCATAACTTGCTTTATTTCATCAAATATTAACCAGTCTCTGTTTTCTTTCCATTTATCATTAAAGGTTCTTTCAACCCTATGTTTTTCATAATCCTTTTTCTTTTCTTTCAATTCTTCATAAGATAGTTTTCTTTTTTTCCCTGGTTTCGCTCCGTCGTAATATTTCAACGATGCCATGATGACAGGCGAGCCGCATAACTGTTTATAACAGGCGTAGTGATTGGATCGCTCAAAAGCTTGTAACCAATGAAAATCTGTTTAACAAACTAGATTCAAGAACGACTACTCGAGCGGTGCAGAGTGAGAAAACTGCCGGACAGTCGGTCCGATGCCGACTAACAAACTGTCGGTCCGGGTAAAAATTTGTCGGTCATGTCCGACGGACCGACGGCTTTCGGGAAGGCTGGTAATACATGCGGGCACTGGGTTAAATTAAGCTAAATTATTTAGTCAATTAAAGCAAAAACTAATTTTAATTAATTATCTTGTTAAAGAAAATATTAAAATATTTTAAGAAACAAAAACAAACTGCAGTAATTTATCTTTTCGATTTCTTTTTTTAAAAATAAGTTCGTCAGTCACTTTGCCACAAAACCACTAATCTTCACATCTTAAGATTCCACATTTGTCATTTTTATTGCCTCCTTTGGATTCCAGTGGATTTCATTTAAGCCTATTATAGTTTTAATTTTTCAATCCTGATAAGTATTACTGCTGCCATTTTAATACAGCTTTAATGGGAATTTATGGGATCCTATCAATGCGTTTAGGGATGTCCCGCCTGGGGATAACATCTCTCTTTCTCGATAGACTCTTTAGCTCTTTCTGCATTCCGAATTGCTAATAGATTTCACCGATAGCAATTGATAAAATTCTGAATGAAATCTTCGAATGATTTGGATAGCGGGTCATTGTACTATCTGTTACACTCGGAATCATTCTAGAAAAGTATTCAAAAAAGGCCTCCTGCCGCAGGCATCAGGGAACCTAACACATTCTTAGGGTTGAAGTTAATGGACAGTTATATGATGTAAATGATACGATGCTTAAAGAGTCTATCGTAGAATTCAAATCAACATACTCTTTTTGTATTATAGCTTTTTTCGCCCCTACGTTAATGACAGTTGTATAATCTTATTTAATCGTATGGTCCAGGCGAAGTCTTTAATTTTGAATTAGTCTTAGCGGGATTGATAGCTTAATAATAGGCCGTTACATTCACATAAAATTATTGGCCAAGGAAAAGGAAATTGTTCCTGTTGGTGTGACGGGAGTTTCTTGTAAAGTTTATATATCTCAGATGCCTGACTCACCCCGAGTTTTATAAACCCTAACCATGTGTTTTATTTTAGGTGAGAAATAAATAACATACACAAGGGTACAAACTTATTCCCATAACAGACTAACCAGTCATTTTTCTGTAGGTAAGTAATAAATAACGTACAGTAAGGGTACAAACTTATTTCCGGTGTCATGTAAAGTGACACATCCTGTGCGAGGAAAAATACATTGAAATAGGAGATATAAAAGGACTACGTTTTTTTTATACATCACATGCACCTGTTTTATATCAGTCTAAACAAAAAGGTGTAATTGAGAAGAACTTATTAAAATAATCACAAATCACAAACTGAATTAAAATGTTAATGTGAAGCTATCGATTAGTTAACCGTTGTATAAATAATTGCTCAGAATATGATGTAGATTCTTTATCCATCCATAAAGGACGTAGTTGCGGTTTTAAATGTAATTCCTTGGAAAGTTTAACACGTGGGCATATGAACATAGTTTAGTCAGCGAACACTAAAACCAAATATTGTCACAAACTACGACCCACAGGACTATCACTGACCCAAGTTCTGTCTTTAACGGAGTTGGTAGAGTTCACGTACATACTTACAAAAATACCTGGGGCCTCGAGTGGCCGAGTGGTCTAAAGCGCTTACCGTTGCGGATCACTGCTATCTCACCTCGGTCTACGTGGGTTTGAGTCTTAGGTTTAGTCAATGTGGGTATGTGAGAAAGCTTGCTAGTAGCTTCTCGTGGGTCGGTGGTTCTTTCCGTAGTTTGGCCAGGTTTTCCTCCACCATTTATACTGGCCGCCATGTGTAGCCTATCTTGTGCTCGAAAATGGCGTTAAACCCTACAAAAACAGCAAAAACACCTCCATGCTACATTGATGTAGATAATGACCTTGGTAGATTGATGAATTGCCTCGTATGCAGTTCATTGTTAAAATATTTTGTTGGATATTTTGTTTTGCTAGAAGTTTGAAAACTTATTGCATTTGTTTTTTAAAATACACTTTTGGAAAAGTTGTTTTGGTCCCCAAGCTTTGAAATAAGCGCGTGGATATTGTGATATTATCCGTCCATGCTTACCTGCGTATGTGTAGTGGTCGAACGTCAATATCCTCCAACTCGTACACCGTTTAAATTAGATACGTAAAACTTGGGTCGTAAGTACAAGCTATGGGAGTTTGCGGAGAGGGTCGGCTGCAAATAATTTATCTTTGACGTATGGGCAATAAGTTGCTGCCTGCGAAGGATGAGATGTGTTCGGGGGGGGGGGGGGGCATGACTGGATTTTAACTAGGACCCTCTAGGACAACGGTCCGACAGAGATGGTACCGTAGGGTCAAGTAGAGGAACACGTGCCAGTTGGGAAAAAATGTGTCATACATGATATTTTCTAGAATAGTTATCAATATAGGGGGACTAGAGAGAATTATTCGGACTTCGATGGAATGTTAAAAGTTTGGCTGTTTGAGGAAGTTAATCCTGACTGGCTAAGCTAAACGAGAAGTGTGTTTACCCAGACGAAATTCAATGTTTTAAGTAATTTCCCTTGCGAAATTCGGCAGTTGACGCTTTTGTGCCGAGAATGGATGTGTAAGGGACTCCGAGGAAATTAACAAGTAATTTTTCTTGTTAAATAAATCGTCCAAGGGACGGCGAGTTGGGGTATGGGTGGAGCAATTTTTGAGACCCGCAATCGGAGCAAGATTCGGCGAGTGTCATAGGTGGCGAACCTGGGGATGATTTTACATACATTTAAGTAACTAGTCTTGTTCGTCAGATATGTCCTAGACATGCAACATGTGTCAGATTACGTTGGTCATTGGCCTTTTCTCTCTCTCTCTCTCTCTCTCTGTTGGGGCATGAAAATCCAAACGTATGCATCCAACTGACATATACCCTCTGCACACTACTCCCAGTTGATTTTGGGCTCTGGGCCACAACATGCAAACTGTCGAGATTCCCACCATACTACCTAATGTTCATACACTAGGCTTGATGTACAAGATTTGTATACGCATTTAACATTTGTCAGTTGGGCAGTCATAACGCTCAAGGACCTACTCGTCTAGTTAACTTAAAGATGTCAAATGCAGAGTTTTGTATTTTTATATCTACTTTGGAAGAGTTTGTACGTTTACATGACTTTAAAGGGTAACACTGAATTAAAAAAAGTCACGCGCGTCATGATCTAGTTAGAATGTGAAACCCATAGTTGTAATCGGATAAAATGCTTTTCATAATCTGTTGGTTAGATTTGATGTTTTTTTTTTCTTCTCTTTTCTGATCTTATTTTTAAACAGACTGGTATTTATGTACATCGCACAAAAGAATTATTCTTAGAATAGACGCTTAAGGGAATGACAAGGATGGATAATTAAATGCTGTCAGGTTGTCTTTAGCCTATATGCCTGACAGCTAAGAAGCTTAATTTTCACCATAAAGACTGTACAGTACTTTCGGTTTAGATTTAAAATGCCAACTGTTTATTTAGGTTTCATCCGAGCATTCTTTACCTAGTGAAAATCAGTTCCAGTACCGGAAGATGTACACTGATTGATGGTTGTCTGAAACCCATCGCGTCAAAATAGACAGCAGAGTGAAATTTAAGGTACCCCCTTTAGTGCCAGACAACTGAAAAGGCAGTTCTGAACGTCAAGCAGAAGTTTTGTTTTTCTTCATGAAAATGTGTACCTGGGTTATCACTATTAATCCCGATTTATTCCTCCTCTGTACATAAATTTATCTCCCTATGCAGGGCGTATTTAGTCACCTGCCGGCAGCTTTCTTGATGCTGATAACTTTTATTGTTTTTATGAAATAAACGGATCTATATGATTTAACAATAAAAGGAAAAAAAAGATAACATATTTGATGGTTAATAATAAAAATTAAAAAATTAAACATGAAGGTCAAATTGGGGATAATATGATATTCAAATAGGCGAAGCTGACCGCACTTCTCCCCGCTCTGTTCATTTTATAAAGCAGTGCATACTTTCCGTTGTATGAGCACAGGCCCTGTCCTAGGGCAAAGCGAACAAGACAACCGCCTTGGGCCCCGCGCTTTTAGGCAATACATTGTTTCCCTTGGGGATCCACGCTCATTGCTTGCTGCTTTGGGCCCCGCACATCCTAGGGTCGGGCCTGTATGCGCATGAAAAATTAAATGGACAAAAGCTATACTATTTTATTCAATCCAATCTCAGTATTTTAACATTTAATATGTCCATTTTTATTTCCTGTTTGGTTTGATCACTTTTTCGCTCTAGCACTGAGATGGGGAACCTGCGAGGATAAAGGTGACTATCTTGGAATGTCTTGTATTTAGTGACGAGCGGCATGGCGATTTGGGAAGATAAAACCTCCAAAATATGGCCACATTTCCGTTGAAAACTACCGCGATACTAGATAAATTACACTTTGAGACTAAAAGCCTTAGATACGGTTCAACAGCTTCATCAACCTCATTTGGTTGGTTATTGTTGATAAGATGAAATTTATACCACTGGAATTTGAAGACAATTAAAACTATTCCGTAGTTTATCGAGCGAAGCTGACCGCACTTCTCCCCGCTCTGTTCATTTTATAAAGCAGTGCATACTTTCCGTTGTAACCAATTTCAAATGTTTGCTTCTTTGTTACTGTTAGGATATCCTCAACAAAAGCATATTAGGGCGTATTATTAGAAAAATATATTAGCACACAACGAAAGATAAAGACGAAAAAAGTATTGTTTTGATAAGGCGAAGATGGTAACCGTTTTCTGTTTATGGAATGTGGCTGGCGCGTGCTGTAAATTATTTGTAAGAGATTGAGATCAGTGGACACTTGATAACATACAAATATTTTTTTCTTCACGCCTCTGATTTAGTTGTAGATAATGTTAGCAGCTCGTTAGGTGAAATCTTTCTCTCTCTCTCTCTCTCTCTCTCTCTCAATCTCACACTATATATATATATATATATATATATATATATATATATATATATATATATATATATATATATATATATATAATAAACTGGAGTAAGACAAGAGAGCTGTCGAAAAACAATTGATTACAAAAGCAACTGATATTTTATTTGTAAAATGGCTACTAAAGTTCTTGTAAAAAGAACAGTTCTATTCAATTCAGTCAATACACTTAATACCTAAGAATAGCTAAAAAGAGGGACACAGGTTAACGAAATGAGTTTTCCATATGAGAGGGAGAGAGTATCGTTTGTCTATTGCATATACTTTGTCTTCGTTTTTCAGCTTCCGTAGAAGTTTCGAATGGAGATGACAAGCCAGCTGAAGATGCCGAGAACAATCTTGTTCAGACGAAGAAAACAACAGATGACTCTGCATTTCAAAGAGAATCAACAAGTAAGCTTATTCCATCGTCCATGCGGACTCTCTCCACCGCTCCAGAAATATCGATGTCATTGGCGAATCTTGCAGCCAACGCGTACTCGCCACCTTTGCACCGACAAAAATATGCACCCGACAACTATGTTGATAATGTCATGGCACGACCTATGGTCGAAGAAGTCCTCATCGAAGTTAAAGAATCACCTGAAATTGAAAATTTCCTGGAGGTGGAAGAATCTTGTTCGACAGTTGATATTGAAAATAATAAAGTTACACCAGTTTTCAATCATAAGACAGATAATATAAAAATCACTGGGTCTACACTTGAGCTGTCTACAGAAACCGATTGTAATGTGCAGAACGACAATTTGTCTTCGGATGATGTGGAACATTCAAGTTCTTCGAATGCACCAAATACATTAGAAACACACAAGGAAAATACAAGATCGGTTCTTGGCGAGTCAAAGGCATGCGGTGACCACAACACTTCAGCATGTTCGACTTCAAAGTCAAAGCAGATGACAATACCACTTTTGAGAGGAAAAGAAAATATTCCACCAACCCAGTTTAAAATATTTAGACCATACGCTCTTCCATCGGACGATGCAGACAGAAAACGACCCGAATCCGGATGTCTAGTTCGACATCTCGAAAAGAACGAAATAATATTGGATAGTTTTCATCGTGACAAAAGGAAGGAAAATGAAAATGTGACGAATCGTAGTTGCATAGAAAGCAATGCCGAGTATCGTATTGCTTCTCCTGAATTAAATATGTATCCTGTTTGTCACAGAAAAGACTTGGATTACAGAATTTTATCAGAGGATACTTGCCAGCATCGACCTTCGAGCACTTGCATAGTGGATTCAGATCAGAAATCACCAAGTCACAACGACAAGTCTTCAGTACCCGAGCCGTATGTGCCAAAGCTAGAGATTCAAGAGGAGACATCTTGTGTGCAGCAACCCTCTGACGTTAGTTTGCCCAGAGCATCCGAGATTCAGCAGGACAAAGACTATTTCCCGGAGGTTAGGACTAGTCTTCTCAATGCAGTTAAAGAAACCTGGGCCATCCACCACTTCGTGATGGGCAACAAATTGCCAGCACCCGAAAGGGGAAAACTAGCTCTTCCTTCATTTCAGTCATTTTCAGGCCGGCCATTTCTGCCACAAAATGAGCAATCATATTCGCACACGGCCAGTTTATCAACGTTTGGAACTCCTGACAGATTAAAAGCCATGTCATTTAATTTCAACATGTTACCACAATCAAATTTCAACGCTTCATCCCCCATCCCAGGAACACCGTCCGAACATAATCAGACACCTCGACAACAAAGAAGGCAAAGCGATTACGAACCTATTTCACCTGTAGCTAATGGTGTTGTTTACAGATCTAACACTTCGCCACACGCACTTTCTAGTCAATATAATCTTAACTGTACCGCACTTCAAGGCTATGGGATATACCATGCCGTTGGTAGCCTTCAGAAGATGCAAATGGAATTGGGACAATCTAAGACATTTCATAATAGACTGGATCAAACTAATATCTCATTGGAAGAATCCTCTAAGGACGATGTTCGTTCTCCACCTTTTCTTCACGACAGTTTGCCACGGCCTCTCTCAGCGCCAGTATTTAGTGGTTTGTATGCACAATCGCATGTAATTGCGCAAGTGAGTGAATCTAGTCAAAGTTCGGAACCGGAACTGTCACTAACAGGGAAAAAAAATTCGCAGTCTAGTCATATGTCAGAGGCTGATGGTGAAAATCATAAAATGAGAGACTCTGTTGTATGTGATAAAAGAACGAATGAAGCGCTCAAGCAGATTGATCGACACAAGAAGTTGAAATTGGATAGCTCTTCAGCTCGAAAAATTCAAAATTCGAATGGAGAGAAATTAAGAAACGACTTATCCCCCATTTGTAGCGATAGGACCTTCTTGCCCAATATAAGAAATAAATCAAGTCCACTGACTTCAGTGTTAAGTATGAACACACCCTACATGCCAAGAACACCCAAGATTTCGCAACTTGACAGTGAAAATCAACCTAATGTAGCACAATTACCAATCGAGCTTGTGAGACAGTCTGGTCAGATAGTAAAACACGAGGCTAATATGACGTCATTCTCTGTACCTTCTTCGGTCAAGCGGCAGCCTCTAGGGACATCCCTTCTTCAAAATACCCCACAGCAACCAGATCCGGTGGATCCCTTTAGCAGCATGAAGACAGATAAAGTGCCGTTAGCGGCTCTATTGTACATGCTTAAGGTAAGGGCTTTCACAAAGCTAGTTCATGAGCTTTTGTGTTTAAAGATTATTTTCCCTTTTTCGGTGGGTGGGTATCTCGTTTAAATACAATTGTTAAGCCATTGAAAGGGAATATAAAGGACAGTTTCGTGCGTTGAAATTTGAGTTGGCTAGTAACAGCGAAATTATCTGAAGCGTAGTGGTAATTCTTTGAAATGTAATGTTTGTATCTTATGTAAATGTTTCGCGTCTCCGAGGTTGATATGTTTAAATGCTGTAAGAAAACTATTCAATGGAAACTTGTTGGTACATGCCAAGAGATGAAAAGAATGCCCAAATCATTATTGATATTATATATATATATATATATATATATATATATATATATATATATATATATATATATATATATATATACATACACACACACCCACCCACACCCGTATGGATATATTCGAGTACTTACAATTACTAGTTTTGAAATTATAAAGAAATGAAACTCTGGGACAGCTGTTCCAAATAAAAGTAATGCAAAAGCGGGTCATAAATGCTCAAAACGAATATGAAATATCTCATTTACCTATTACATGACTTATCAATCTTTTCTTTTTATTTTAGAATCAAGGCAGTACTAATGTAGAACTTGTAAATGGTGGTTACGGAATCAAAAACCCTACCTTCAAACCACCGAAACCATCTGAAGTTACCACCCCAAACACAGGTGAGTAAACACTACATTCTGACCAATTGATCATTAAGGTTATGTTCCCACTTAGGTCATTACAGCATGTCTTTTGTCTTTTAAGATTGCCACTTCACCTGTCTAGTTTAATTTAGAATTCTATAATCAGTTTTCTGGTACCATCTGTTTCTTCGTCTGGCACGTGACTTGACACGGAGTACAAGCTAGATGATGTAAAGGAGTCATTTCCGTTATGGCTAGGTCACCCCTAGTTATTTTCTTGTCACCCAGAAAATAAGTGTTTTCCCGCCAATTTGATCTGAAAAGCTCTCCACTCGAGTTTTTCTGCCATATGTGCATCAGTTCTTCTAGAAAGGATGGTTGGCTCAATTATCAAGCAGACGACACATGACCAGGTCTCGATTGCCGGAAACGAAATGAGCCGGTCGTGTTTCCAATTACCGTTACAGCATAATACAGGGTTTGAAAGCTGCCCGGGTCAACCATTGATTCTTATCTCCCGGTACCATTGTGTTTATCATGGCCAGTCCCTACATTCTGATTGACCTTCAGAATACATTTTTGCTGATAGAAAACACTCTGAATTTGTAACATGTTGCTGACAAGTGAATCACATTATCAACAAAGGTGACATTTGAAGAGTCTTCATCGACATTATTATCAATATTTCCGTATAAAGCAACCTGTTCCTTCTCTCATTTGGGGTGGTTGTTAACGAGACAAGTAACTGGTACTTGTCTATTCTTTTTAAGGCTTTAATTTAAAGTTTCAAACTGATACAAAATGCACCAAGTCCTAAACTTATATTACTGCTTTAGCAATCAGTTAAAGAGTATGATCCCGCATTGGTCATTACGACGCTTTGTGTTGCTTCTTTCTTTTTTTTTTCCATATGACTTCACATAATTTGGTTTACCCAGATTACACTATGACAATGAGCAAAAAGTAAAAATACTTAATCAGCTGCCATTAGAACAGTCCTTTCTTCGTTTCTAAAACTTTGATTAACCGACAACGATCAAAACATTTGAAAACTATTTTCAGACAACTCGGAGAGAACATGAACACGTGTCTTGTATCAAGACTCTTGATACATTTCTGGTCGTGTATTTAAACCTTAGTCGTGATTAATGTTACCTAAGCCTTCCACTATATGATTTAGGGTTCATTAACAAAATGGATGTAAATGCTACGAGACTCGTACACATTTTTGAAGGTTCAGAAACTAACACAGATGGTCTATTTAAGTGGTAGTTGATTAAATATTATTTTTACAGGTTCTAGTTACTATAATGACATACTAAGCTGTTAGGATGATACTGCTTTAGAAATAAAGCTGGAAGTGTTACGATGGAAACATTTACGTAAGTGTGTTTCTGTGTGCATTAATTCTTTCACTTCATGTGATCGTACTTGCTTTGCTCTTTTCGTTTTAATTTTTTAAATAAATTTAAAATGCATTGGACGTATCACTTCATCTCTGTTGCTGCGTATGTTGACACTAAAAGCTGTACACAAACGTCAAATATTTGAAAATTAAAATAGTATTAAACGTTGATGAATACTTGTTCATTAAAAATGGCTTTTTTCTGTATTAATTGCTTGCCAGTATTTCTTGCAATTATGAGATTGTGATCATTTATGCTCTTCTATTAACAAAAAAAGGGGTGGTACAGTGTGAAGGCACACCTTTAAAACAGACGCATATTTCTCAAGAAAGTATGCTATCGGGCGTTTTAGATTGTGTCAAAATATCTATGTCAAACCCCATGGACGCGGAATTAACTGTCCAAATAGCACGTACTTTAGTTACTGCACTGGTCTCTCGATTAGGAGAATTTTTTTCACAAGGAAAAAACTTGTTTCTTTTTACGCTCAATTGCATCACATCTAAAAACTGCATTTCATTAGGACATGAAAATGGCATTTTTATTTGAGTTCAGATTTTAAAACAAAAATAGAATCATAATACTGTACGATGATGGTACTAACTAGAGTTGGGTCTTCTAAATTTTTCAGATGGATGTGAGACTGATACAAATGGAAAGTTTACATGCTCGTTCTGCAAGAAGGACTTTGCATTGCAGCGTCTACTGAATCGTCATCTAAAATGCCACAGCGCCGCCAAGCGGTACTTATGTACATTCTGTGGCAAGGGCTTCAATGATACGTTTGATTTGAAGAGGCACACGCGAATACATACGGGTATAAACAATTTTTCATACTCATCGTAACTTGATATTGTTATCATTTTTCTTTATACTTCTGTTTAGATGTCTGTTAATTAGTTTGGTTTTTATTTTGATGACTTGTATATTAGCAATTATGTCTTTGGGCTACCCAAAAATCGAATCTTTTACTACGGCGCAGTAATACCATGTAAAGGAATGAAATAACTGGAAAGAGGTTAAGAATTGAGATACATGCCCTTATACTGGTTAAAATGATGGTATTCTTTAAGTATGTTTAGGGCTGTATATGATGTTATTGGGTTAACGCCATTTTTCAGCGCTTGAGAGGCTATACGTGGCGGCCATAGTTGGTGGAGGAAGATCCCGGGAAAACCCCGTTAGGAACCACTGACGTAAGGGAATCTACTGGCATGCTTACTCACATACCCACATTGGCCGAGCTCGATAATCGAACCCACGCGGACAGAGGTGAGAGGGCAGTGATTGGTAAAGGCGAGTGCTTTAGAACACTCGGTCACCCTGGGCTCGAAGGGTTCGATGTATGGTGTGTGTGTGTGTATATATATATATATATATATATATATATGAAGCAAATATTTATATTCCTTCGAAATTAAAACAGCTAGTGTGAGAATGGTAGATATACTGAGAAAAAGATTCCTAACAAATAGCACATTATTGTAAATTACTTTAGTCATGAAAGACGTTACTTGACTTTAAACAGAAATGTATATTTTGACTCAATGACAGCATCCACGGCGCATATATTATGCCTCTACCCACCCCTATGCCTCCGTCCGTCCTGTAACTTGGGTCTGCCTCTACCCACCTCTCTGCCTCCGTCCTTCCTGTAACTTGGGTCTGTCTCTACCCACCTCATTGCCTCCGTCCATCCTCTTAAGTTAGGTCTGCCTCCTTCTGTCCTATTGACCATTTAATTTCTGCACAAATGTAGCAGGACATCAAGCAAACTTCATACAAGTCTTAAAACTTGTATTTAAATACATTCTGTCAAAAGATGTCACTTTTTAAGCAATTAAATTGACATGTGCTTGTTTTTATTAACCCATTCAGTATGCATGTTTGCTTTGTCACCTGCTTAGATATTGTGACAAGTCAAGCGTATCAAACATAAAAAGGATTATGTATTACGAACGTAATCGTTTGCATCACGCTCATTGTAACTTAAGTATACAAGGCTTAAGAACGTGTGCGCGATCTCAGTCTTATCGATTGTGAAAAGAAAACCACTTTGTTAAAATTCGGATATGGTCTTCCTGTCAAATATACTGAAAGGATTGTGGTAGTGACATCACACGTGATCTTACGTAGTGTCTGATTACGATGCACGTGCTGTCTGTGATGAAGCTTGTAATGCATAATTGTAATTTACACCAGAAACGCTTGATTGACTACTTTCAGCAGAACATTTTTTTAATTGAAGAATGAACGCGTAAATCGAAATGAAATTTTAAATAATTTCGACAATGAATGGTAAACTCTAAAATTGTAAGTGTTAATTGGTATGTTTCTTTTCTTTTTCTTGGCTAAGAACAAGTTAAGTTCAATTTTCACGCTTCCTATCACAGTTTGAAAGAGTTATGACCCCTGCTGGACTCGGGAAGTTAGCTCTAAACCTTGCACTACGAATTTCGCTTCCACTCAGTAACTTCTGAAAGACTCTGTTGATAATAAAATAAAGCAATAAAACGATACTTGTTATAGGGATTAAATATCAGAAAGACTGGTCAAGCTAAATTTTGTGATTTTTATAACTGATTGGGCCTAAATTGTGGCTCCCGTCTGACAACGGAGTTTTCATCTTGAACAATAGGTCCTCGATTTAAAGCATATTTACAGTTTACGGGAGAATCCGTGTCCACCGGATATATTTTGGGTAGTGATGGTGGTGGTTCCTGCCATGACAGTTGGCCATATCATCGACTATATAATAGCTTTTTCAAAGAAATTTAACTAAGTAGTCTATGTACACGGGTAGGACTTGGAACTTACGTAAAGTTTTGAGCCGGGGCGCACGTGCACGCACACACACACATTTTGATCATAGCCTAAATTATAGATATATGAAAAAATCTGTCATTCCCCATGCATCTGTTTTCACTTGTCTAAGAGTCTCTCTCTCTCTCTCTCTCTCTCTCTCTCTCTCCAACCCATTTCGACCCCTTCCCATTTTTATATTGAAGTTCTCTGTAAATTAGAAAAGTTATGTTGCTACCCTAAACCGAAATAGAAAATAATACGGAATGTTTTCAGTGGTAAAGTAGTTTACGTTTGATAGGTGGATTTCATATTTTTAGCTGTAACCTCCGTTTAATTTAATGATGTATGATGCTGAATCTTAAGTTACCATTCATCATTCTGACATCCTTTAGTGAGAACATTGTGCAAAGATTCTTAATATAGTGTTTCAGAATTTTGAAAGTGCGAAAGTCTTTATCGATGCACCTGGATAACGAAAGGGATATGACGTTCATAGCAATTACGGAAATTTATGTCTTTTGTGGGGGACACTTTTGTGTGTTAAATGTGCATCAAATTAGCATTCAGATTCATAATCTTTTTGAAAATACATTAGCTGGACAATTCTGAAGGTACACAAAGACGATCTTTATAAATTTAAAAGCATCATTTTTCGATTATTGCTACAAAACATTATTTAAAAAGATAACAATGCCCTTTATTCACACATATCGCCAGTGCGCGTGATGTAACCGACACCACTAAATAAAAATCACGCTTCGTCAATTTTAATCATCATCGCTACTTAAAAAGATTCTTCAAACGGATGATTTTGAAATATATGTGGTCATAAATTTTAAAGGGCCTTAATAGCAATCGTGGGGAAAACATCTAAACTTTTGTCACTGAGATGAGGTGCGTTTTATTGTGTGAAATCTTTGGAAAATAAAATTCAGTCTGGCTTAAAGGTTTCAAATTAGGTACATTGATATAAAAGTTGATGCTTCTTGTATAACGGATGTTTTGAAAGAACCAACTGTTACCCATTTATTTTCAACATACTTCATACCAGAAGTTTTGTGTACCGTATATTTGAGAGTTTTAGGGGCGTGTTAACTTAAGATAGCTGTCACTCTCATAACACTGAATCTTTTATATTTTCTTGTTTCATTTGTACTCTTACATTTTTTGCCTTGGTTGAGGAATACACTAAAAAAAGGATATATGTTGATTTTATTAAGACAGGTTTTTGTATTTTCTGATTGAGAACAAGGGTATGTTCATATTTGTATTGAAGTACACTGGTGAATATTGTGCTAGAAAGGATTAGGCAGTACAAGTAAAGTAACCTCTGTTTATTTCATGCTTTTTAAATATTAGCATTGTTTGCATTTACATATAACTCGGTTTCCATAGAGACCGACCATCTTATTTCGGGAGAGGGTGTGTGTGCTGGGATTTTCTTAACAATCAGTATGTTTCCTTTTGTCTCAGAGTTTTTACTAAAGCTTTCTTTTTGGTTTTCCTGTTGTTGCTTGCATTTTTCAAATGAATAGAATTTTCCACCCAAAAATCAAAGCTTTTTTCATGCTGCCTTAGGGCTGGATGCTTTTTTCACGCGTAAATCCAGCCCCCCCCCCCCCCCCCGGTCGAAATATATCGCATATGTGGTTATGATATCTGATGTATACATACCGGTATTTAACCTGCATTTATTTACATATTCGATTTTCAGTTTTTGTGACCAGCCTAAATTTTGTAGTTCACTAGATAAACGATTGTTTTATAACCAAAATCCACCCAAAAGGGTGTTTTTCAGTTGTTTTTTTTTCCGAGGGTGTGTGGGGTTAAGTTCTTTGGGAAACGAGTTGTGGATAAAAACCAAAGTTGAATACTCGGTGTCTTGGATCATTGAAAATGGAGACTAGGTTTCACAGCTGTGTTTTGGTTGAAATAGAACACTGGTTTGAGATAAGAGGACATATCGCTTGGTGATGAAATAGTGATCTTGATAGCACGTGCTCTACGTTTGGTTTTGCAAACCATGGAGTCAGTTGTAAGTGAGCTATCAATCGGAACATCGTCAGACTTTTCCATCGAGTCGAGAAAGGAACTGCTGATTTAATTCACCGAGCCTGTAATTAGATCACTCTGCATCAAATCAGTAGTTATGTATAATCGACACTAGAACAATGGGCCATTTTACCAGGCCACTTTACGGTCCCCCAATGATTGTTTACGGCATCGCGGAAACTCAGATGTGGACCATTAAACTTGTAACTCATGGGTCGCGGATTTGATACCCGCCTAGACCAGCCAGGGTCCACTGCCTCGGTGATCTTTGGAAAGGCACTTAGAACCCATGACCTCTGCATTATAAAGCCAATTATATCCTTAAAGTGCCGTTTAACCAACAAAAAACAACACACAATTTATTTAATTAATGAATCAGATCTTGTCATCGCAGATGTTGCGTAAACGATGCAGTCTGATTAAAATTACGGAGACTAGACAGGACACCGTTAGAATATAATTTTCCTTTTGACTTTTTGATTCACACAACAAAGTTATGTAAGTGAAAATCGTCATTCGGAACATAGTATTTCTAACAATAACTCTCTAATACGAAATGCAGATCACTGTCACGTGACCAACAAGCAGGGAATAAATAAGGCTGGCCTATATGGGATTGGTATTTCACGGAACAACATTGCTTGAATTGTATCGTGCCGAGGCAAGGGGTATACTGTGCCTTCTCCAAGGGAACATTACAGTAGCCTATCGAGGATGATCCGATGGTGGGAATCGAAATTAACCAGCATGGTCACGTGTCCAGCTGGCTTAACCAATGAGCCCCCGCAGCTCCAATGGATATTTAAGAATTCAAGTTTTCATTTAATTCACTCCCGGCAAATGTATAATGAAGGAAGTGAAGTGTAATCTACATCGCTATCAACCAAAGCAGACGATATTTGCTTATGCCCCCGTTGCATGTCGCTGAGGTATCTTGATTTTATATTGTTTTAAAGATTACGTACAAATTGCTCTACGCTGACGGTTATGTATGTATGTATATCTATATATATAAACTCGTTTGATTTGCATGCGATTTGATACACAATTCCGTGTCAATGACGGCAGCATTACTGCATCCGTAAAATGAAGTTCGGAACTTTTACAATAATTGTAAGATAATGACGTTTTACAAATTTAGATTGTACATGCTTACATTTTGAATTTTGTCTAATGGATGTTTCATACGAAAATGATATTTTTATTTTTAGCACGTGCGTGTAGTGATGCAAAACATTGCTGAGGCGGAAAACTGTCAAAATTTGACAAAACGGTCGTGCATAATTTAAAGGTCACCTGCCACCTATATTGTACGAACGTGTGTTATTATAGTTATAAATAAAACGCATTGGTTATGCATGCATACCATAAAAATGTTTAATTAGACTTAAAACTCCGCTTTATAAAATGAGAAAATTATTCGGCAACCTCCGTAAACAATCGGTAGTTTCCGCGTGTCAAAACCGGATATGACGTATATTTATCCCTGCTATTCAACCGAACCATTCGTGCTTAATTTCCCCACGTAAATGTCTATGTGATATAGCGTACGATCGTGCTTTTGTACAGCAAATATGGTTACATTTTTACCAGAAAAAAGTGTATTTAATCTATGGGATCGAAGAGGGGAGGGATGGGAAAGTTGTATCATTTACGCCGGATTATAGTGAATTTGGCCCAAAGACAATTCGGCCCAACTCGAAATACAATTCGGCCAAACTTAACAATAGTTTGTACGTTCTTTTTCTTCAACAAAAAAGTAGATGCTATGTAAGATAGGTTTTAGGTGGAGAAAAAAAAACTAAATTTAAACAAACTATTTTGATATTTTTTGAAAGAAAATAATCATACTTCGTAACGTACATATTTATGAGAGAAAACACACAGACATATCTTACTTGTTCTAATTAAAATATTTATATACATTTTTTATGCTAACAAATATATGCATCTGCACAACGACATTCTCAGTTTAAGTCTTCCTGTCAAATTATCAATAATCATTTATCAAACAAAAATACCTAACAGATAATATTTTACATAATACGTATACATTTTGCTAAGGGTAGTGTACGTGAGATATTATAACAAATATACTTAATTCTAGGCTTCACGTTGTAACACATACAATACATACTAGATTACACATGAGAGAGAGAGAGAGAGAGAGAATAATGTTGAGCATTTTGTCAGTATTCAGTTGCTGCAATATGAAGCTCTTACCAATTAATTTTATTGTTTGTTTTTATTTTTCAAGTTGTCTTAATGTGTGCACGCATAAATTGAAAGCTTATAATTACTGGTCAATATCGTCAATCACATTTGCTCCATTATTCCGTACAAATTAGAAAGGAAATAATTTTATGTTTAATTTTTGCCTCTCCCCCATACACACACACACACACACACACACACTCACGGTACAAAATAAATTGATAAACATACAGTTGTTTGAAAATAAAATGAAAGAAATTAACCTTGCATTGTTATCATATATTCCTTGTTTTTTCATCATGCGAAAATTATTTTAAAAAATATATATCCAAGAAATCCGTATATGTAGCGGATGCCGTCTTGCGTTTGCATCCTTAGTGTAGTGTGTATCGCTTATGTCAAATGACACAATCGCAAATGAGACGAAAGTATCACCCGATTGCTTGAAGGCACCTGCCATTTACGCATGATAAGTTACTTATTGCAAACTGACGCAGATTGTATTGTATCCAGGTTCACTATAAGTCGGTATCTCGCAAATAAATAAAAACATCATTATTTTAAAATGCATTCAATGTGAGTGCAAATGATAATCTTTTTGCTAGCATGGGTTACAAAAGTATTATTAATGCAAGTTATTATTGTGTATAATATTTGCCATTCAAACATCAATTATGATTACATATATGGCAAACAAATAGAAGCCCGGGTGATAAACATAACTGGCATGGATCAATAAACTCATTGTTTAAACTTACCCACAGGATATCAAATACATAGGTTATTGTACTACAATGCAAACCAACCCCGGAAAATTGACTTTGGTATCTTTTTAGTGTGTCGATTTTTTCTTCTTAAGTTGGCCCACAAAAGGAAGTCAAGTTTGGTTCCTTTGGATTCTTTAAGTGTGCCGATTTCTTTCATCTTTTTTTTATTTTTATAAAGTCTGCCGACACAGGGAAGCCAGCATTGATTCTTTTTACCTGTATTAATGGGAATTTTCAAAATAAATTGAAACAATGGAACAATTTTGAAAGCGACACAATCTAGTGCGTCGTGCACGCATACCCGATATAAGGCTGAACAGTAAATTAGTTTTCATTAGTTTCATCTAAAATCGGCCTTATCCATAGTTTATAGTGTTTTATTTTTCGACAAGAAGCATGTATTTCGTTTTGTAGGGATAAATGTACGTCATTTCCGGTTGCGTCCTCTATAGGTGGCAAATCGTAACTAAGGGGAAGTAACAGCGTTGTATACTAATATTTCGAGTAATTAAATTATTTATTCTTTACACTTGATAATTTTTTTTGTTTTTTGTGTGCGAGTTTAACTATTTTTAATCATGTAATGCAAATCTGATATAAATAGGAAAATGTTGGAGTATGGCCGGTGACCTTTAAACCGTAACGTGATTTAGAAACATTTTTTTAACAATTGTTAGTTTACTTATAAGGATTTTGGTTTCTGCATTCAGACGTGAATTTTCATGTTGGCATGCATGCTATCTATTTTGGCAACAGACGTTGCACCCAAAATTTGACTGCCATTTAATTTCGGTTTGCAGTCGATAATAACTGGTCCCTGACTAGGATGTCGTTTCAAGATTTGAGAACGTTTGTGATGACGGTTACAATCACTACTTGAACAATTTTATTGCGATATGTAATCAAGGGTTTTTCTTTAAATCGTGTACCATTTTTCTTTTAGTTTAATAAGTGTATCATACTAAACGAAAGAGAATATCAAAATAGCAAAAGTTATTTCGCTGACAATTTGTATGATTCATGTGAAAATCTAATGATATAAAACCACTGATACTTGAAACCTACTTTGTTTCTTTTTTGGGGGGTTGGGGGTAGTTATATGCATTCTTGATGGCGGTTTCTCATTGATTACATAATAGTAGAGGGTCAACAGTCTTTACACATTTTAAGACCGATTTATCATTATGGGAAGTAAGAGAGAGGGAGCGTGTGTGTGTGATTTGGATTTTTTAACGTAGCTTTAACAATTTTTCAGTCGTATCGCTACGATATACGCAGTGTGACAGTGTATAGTGACGCCTAACACTGGGGCATCATGCCGCAGGCATGTAGCATGATGTCCCACCCAGTCACATTATACTGACACCAGGCCGACCAGTCCTAACACTAACTTTAATTGCTGAGCGCCAAGCGAGGCACATGATAGGTTGTGGTTGAGGCTACGAACTGATCCCATATCATGTAATGGAGCAAAAAAACATCATCACTAAAGTCAGAAAAACAAACAGTGTAGAAATCAACTACCTAAGTATAATCATGTTGTGAAAGAAGTTTGGCTTATTTTGAATTTATTAAGCCCTTACACGATAAACTAAATTGGCATGGTTACTCTAACCTTATCCTGTCCGCCATGACAGATAACGCGAGACTCTCGCCGTGACCCCTTTTCTACGTAAGGCTTGCCAGACCATATTTTGGATATTCTACGCTTTATTACAATCAAGTGCGAATAATCGCTTCTTGGTGGAATTTCAAAGTTGCCGATAAACCGTAATCACTTTTAATGCGCAGAATTTCTTACCCAAACGGCGCCAAATTTTTACTACGATTTGTTTACATTTCCAAAAGGCGTCAATGTCCTTATATGGCACACAAACAAACGAGGCTGAGAACGGAAGTAATCATTATTTGAAATAATATGGCGGGCGATCTAAACGAAAATATCGGCTAAAAAAGGTAAACGAGATTTTTCAACTATTTCTACAATGATTTTCGATACTTCCGGTATTAAATAAGAGGACTACTCAATTTATTGGATTATATGCAAGGAATATGTTTAAAGTGTTATTATTAGGCTAAAATAGCGCCGGGTGTGAATCACACCCGGCTTGCTCCATTAACACGTATATGCTCATGTTAGTACCCTGTCCACGAGGTACGAGTAAGGGTACTAATATTAGTACTAGATAGTACCATTTTTACAAGTCTTTGGTATGACTCGCCGGGGTTCGAACCCGCATTTGAGGCAAACGCTCTAACCACTAGGTCACCAGAGCGGTCGCGAGAGGGAGAAAAAGAAGGGGAAAAAATCAGTATGCTAGAATATGGAAATACGGGTCAGAATAACGTACATAAGGGCAGTGTACATCATAAATGGAAAAAGGTTCTAATTGGAACCAGAATTTTCAAGTTAACTTTGCACTTCTTTGAATTTTTTAAATACTTTTTTAAAAACCGTATTATCAAAAGTTAAATCCCTCTGGAGGTAGGCAAATAAAATTTGGTAGGTATGTTTGTGTGCATATATTGATAACTGAATATAAATGTTTTGATATTATAGCAATGTCAAATTTTCATAATTTCAAAGAAAAATGTTTTGAACTCAGCATATTTGCTTACAAAAATTGCTGTTTTTTGTTGCTAATATTAAGTGTTGGAAAGTTGTTTTTTTTCTCTCTTCTGCATGAGGTACCTTTTGTATTAATGCTTGTTTTTCTCGTTCAGAGATAAACAAACTAAACATATTCATTTTGTTTCCTTTCTTTGCTCAGGGGTAAAGCCATACACCTGTCCGAATTGTGAAAAGTCCTTTACTCAGCGCTGTTCCTTGGAGTCTCACACTAAGAAGGTGCACGGTATGGAGTACAAGTATGCGTACAAGGAGCGGCGAAACAAAGTATACGTGTGTGAGGACTGCGGTCACTCAACAGAGGATCCCGAGGAACATTACCACCATCTTCAAGAAAATCACCCTCACTGCCCTGCTCTTATGCGGAGCCATGACAAAAGGCAGTTCAAGTTCGACATGGCCAAGAAAGATGACGTGAAGAGTGTTTGATGTAATCGTAGCTTTATTATAGAGATTTTCATATGTTGTTTCTTTCTTCTCATTTGCTTTCAAGAGGTAACATTTGTTTGTAGGTTAGTCTTGAATTCAGAGAATTTTAGCAGTCTGACGGTTGAAAGGAGTTTGGAATCCAAAGAATATAACAAAATCCAAATATTGGAATCCCAAGAATATAACAAAATCCACATAACGTATGGGAATTCCCAAAATATAACAAATACACAACTTATTTGAATCTCCCAAATATAAGAAATCAACATAATTTGAATCTCCCAAAATATAAAAAATCCAAATAACTTGCTGAAATCCCCAGAGTATAACAAACCCACATAACTTGAATCTCCCAAAATAAAACAAATCAGCATAACTTATTGAAACTCCCAGAATATACCAAATAAAACAAATCAACACAACTTATTGAAACTCACAGAATATACCAAATCAGCATAACATTGAAACTCCCAGAATATATCAAATCAGCATAACATTGAAACTCCCAGAATATATCAAATCCACGCTACTTTTATATATATATATATATATATATATATATATATATATATATATATATATATATATATATAAAGATTATCTTTCACGAACATATAATACTGGACAAAAAATACTCAAGTTGCTTGATTTTTTCCTTCTTGGATTACAAGAAGTTCAGCAGTGGCCAATTTTATCTTTGTTCAATGAATTTGCTTTTTTCATGTTTTCTTTACCAAGAAAAGAAAGAACAGAAACAATAAATGTTATTTATTACAAATCATGCCATTTGGTTTGGAAAAAATTAAACTTTTAATGACATATGGGTGCATTTGTTCATCTAGGGAATTTTTTGCATTTATGATTTAGAATTTGACTACATGATTCTTCCGTATGCAGTAGTAGCTGTCTTGAATTGAAAAATTCATAAACAAATAGAGATGGAAAATGGAACAGAAATCTTCACAATTATTAGAGTTTTGTTTCCCCTTTTTTGCTGATTGGCACTTAGTTTATAAACAGTATTTCATTTTATATGAAAAGTTGTGACAAATCTGGAATATTACATAAATGATTTGAAAAATGTATGAGATATATTTAAAATAGTATAATAAATTAATGTTTCTTTGAATTGAGATTGTTAAAAGCTTGAAAAATCAAAGTTGTATAATTTGATAAGAGGTTTTTATAGCATTTTAATTTAGAGATTATAACATTTACTTTCTTGATTAATAAATTAAAATAATTAAAAGCCACCATGAGGAAAAATTATGCCATAAAAATGAAAAATAAAACTTTGAGAGAAAGCTTTAGTAGAGGTTGTGGAGTGATTCCTTTTTTTTGGAAAAGAACTTATATTTTATCAAAGGTAACATTTGTTTTGTTAAATTTATAAAGATATTGCATGCTGATTTGCTTTTAAAATGAAGGAAAAAAAATTAAAAATATGTTCCTTGAATTGTGTAAATGGAGAATAGTTTTTAGATAAATATTGATGCATTTATCTGGCAAGCCAAGACATAAATGTTATCAAAGTTGTCAGCAGCATTGGCATCATCAG
Source organism: Sinohyriopsis cumingii (assembly GCA_028554795.2). Lineage (NCBI taxonomy): Eukaryota > Metazoa > Mollusca > Bivalvia > Unionida > Unionidae > Sinohyriopsis > Sinohyriopsis cumingii. The sequence continues at coordinate 119,228,982 of CM068829.1, forward strand.
TGTAGTTCCTTGTCAGTGTAGCATCAGTGTCATTGTCATTGTAGCATTAGTGTCAAGGTAGCTTCCTGTCAGTGTAGCATTAGTGTCAAGGTAGCTTCCTGTCAGTTTAGCATTAGTGTCAAGGTAGCTTCCTGTCAGTGTAGCATTGCCATTAGTGTCAAGGTAGCTTCCTGTCAGTGTAGCATTAGTGTCAAGGTAGCTCCCTGTCATTGTAGCATTAGTGTCAAGGTAGCTCTCTGTCAGTGTAACATTAGTGTCAATGTAGCTTTTTTCTTCAATATTATTGCAAAAATAGTGTTGAAACTTACTGATTGTTCAAAAGTTATAGTTTCAAGTGTAGATCGCAGTGATTTACTTCTGAGGCATCAGTAATTCAGGAGTACTAAGTATGTGGACAATACTATAGAACAGTGGTCTCCAACAGAGTGCCTGTGTTTCAGACTCCTAAATTTAATAATTAGAATTTTACATTTTAACAATTAATGTAGACTGTAATATGAGTAGGGAATGTACACTGAGATTAAACTTGCAAGGTACATCAATGCTATGTGTACGCAAAGGCATATCAGAGGTTTTTGAAGTAGTGGTTGGTGCCCGCCACTCTTGCATGAGCTGTCAAATGAGCCCGTAGGCACAGAAAGGTTGGGGACTACTGTTGTAGAAATTAATCGGATCATGAATAGAAATTTAGCCCACTGGAAAATTGCATGTTCTTTAGGTTTCATGTGGCTCTCTTTCACAGAACTTGTTTGATTATATTGTTGTGCAATTAAGAGTTGGACCACCCTGTAGATACCAAAATTAGGTCACAATGATCCACTTGTGAACTGCTGCTTGCAGTAAAGAGGTCTATTTAGATTCAACTAAGTATGAAGTTCCTATGTATAAAAGGACAACAGTGACCTATCTGGCATACAACATTGACTTCTCTAGCATGCAACAGACTTTTGTTGCATCCATCAGTGAACAAGTTGGGGATAATAGGTATGATGTGGCATTTCAAGGAATTCTTGTCTTATTGTAGTTTGATTTTGTTGTAAATAGTATTAGGTTTGCAAGCAAAAGAAGCTTGGAAGTAGAAGAAAATTCTTGTTTTGTGATACATACTTAACAAGATTAGTGCTTTTGGTAAACAAATGGCAAGTGTATTTCAGTTTATGATATTTAACAGCTATCAACCGTCCATTTCACCATTCACTCTCTCTCTCTTTCTCTCTCTCTCTCTCTCTCTCTCTCTCTCTCTCTCTCTCTCTCTCTCTCATTTAGTTATGTAAAATTTCAAATTGTATATTGATGTCAACAATTTATGCAACATTTAGCTATGAAAAAAAATACTTTGTCCCAATGTACTGAAATTTTGATCTCATTTGTGTTGTCTCCATCCATTTGCATATTTGTATTGAAGTCAAATTTGTATGGTCTGCATTACAAAACATCTACTTGTATGTAGACTGAGTGATATTGTTTTTTTTTTTAATCATGCTCGTTCTTGATATTTTATATTTTGAAAGAATTTGGGTATTTGTCTAGTATTTTTCTTATGTTCAGACTTTTTTCATCTTATTTTAACCACAAAAGCCAAAATGTAAAAGAATTCAGTTTATGCTAACAAATTTTATTGTGATGGAAAAGTTGAAAATACCATTATACATCAATTTTTTTTTAAAACCCACTTAATTAAAAATTTAAATTGTTATAATTATTAGTATTATTATTACTGACCATTTCCTTTCATATGACTTGTTTGCTTAAGGCTGATTGGCAAATGTTTGATTCAAGAAGATTATAGGTTTCACACTCACCTAGCTGTGACTCACTCACCTCTACCTGTCTTGGGGATACTGTACAATCCTGATGTGTCCTCATTGATATCAAACAGGTGTCATCTGAGATATCATACAGGCCTGGTGTGTCCTCTAGAATATCGTACAGGCTGATGTGACCTTGGGGTTATTGTACAATTGTGATGTGTCCTCTGGGATATTGTATAGGCCTAGTGTGTCCATACAGACCTGATTTGTCCCCTGGAATATATGCAGGCCAATGTGGCCTTGAGGATATTGTACAATCCTGATGTGTCCTTGGCAATATTGTACGGACCTGATCTGTCCTCCAGGATATCATATAGGCCTGGTGTGTCATCTGGAATATCATATGGGATTGATGTTGCCTTGTGGATATTGTATAATCCTTATGTGTCCTTGGGATATCGGGCAGGCATGTTGTGTCCTTGGGATAACATAATGTTTGTGTCCTCTGGGATATTGTAAAGACATGTGTCCTCATGCTGTAAGAGGTTGCCAATGGAGGCCGGAGCTGTAGTGGCTTAGTGGTATGTGACGGTTGTTGTTGTTGTTGTAGGGTTTAACGCCATTTACCAGCAAATGATAGGCTATACATGGCAGCCAGTATTAATGGTGGAGGAAGAACCCAGAAAAACCCCGGAAAGAACCACCAACCCACGAGAAGCTACTGGCAAGCTTTCTCACATACCCACATTAGCCAAATCAGAGACTCGAACCCACACAGCCAGAGGTGAGATGGCAGTGATCCGTAACAGAAAGCGCTTTAGACCACTCGGCCATTCCGGGTCCTGGTATGTGTGATGGAGTTGCAACCAAAAGTGTGCAAATTCAAATCCTACCACCAGATCAAGTTGGGTCAGGTACCATGGTTTTTCTTTGGGCAAAGCACTATACTGCTTTTGTTGCCATGACATAAAATACCAAACTAAACTAAATATATACTTGCATATGCATATTCCTGTAAATACATTCTTTTACCTTCTTAAAGATTTTGTATACAAAATATTCAATGTCTTTGTCGGACTTTGTTTTCCTGTGTGTAAATTTGTCCTTCAATGTTTTCTTGTTTACTTTGGCCAGACAAAACCTTGCCAGTTTCTTTTGTGTAATGTGTAATTCTTGCATATATAGGCCGCTATCACAATTGTGCAATATTTTTGATAAAACCTTTTTGTAAATAGGAATTTAGTGATCACTCAGGCATATATAATGGTAATATTTTTTCTTCTTCATTTTCAACACAGAGTATTACTGTTATGATCTTTGGTCTCACCATTTTTATTATGTCTCATGTTCTTTTCTTCAATATTTTGCTGCTGTTCTCTTTTGTAATGTGTACATTGTAAATCAAAACTGTAGATTCCATGAAAACCATTGTTATTTGGTGCTACATAGATCCTAGATTGTTTTAAGGTAGCAAAATACTTGAAAAAAACACAAATACATGATACAAGTATTTGCCTTTTTTTTAACAATTCCTGAGCAATCAAAGGTTTTCTACCTTTATCTGTCCAACTAATCTATCTTCCTGTTTCTGCCTCTTCCCTGTCTTTCTGTCCTCACAGTGTATATGATAAGCAGAATCACAATGGTCAAGATGAAAGCTCGTATTCTTGCCCCAGTTGGATTGAAAACCCTAAATGTATCTTTATATTAATATTTCAGATTTTCTGGCATAATATGCGGTGTGCTATGGCAAATTAACATTCCACAAACATCAGATTTTAAGATGTAGACCTTTTGTCCTGAAATCATATTTAGTAACTTTATTCCTGCGATTGCCTTGTGCTTTTTATACACTGCTATAAAGTATCATATTATGACCATTCAACCCTTCCATTTGATTACTGTTTCATTGCTGCATGTGAGTTGCAGTGGCTCATTGGTTAGCATGCTGGTCTTGTGACTGAAACGTGCAGGTTAGAAATCTACCATCGGATTAGCCTGGGTTGGCTCCTGTGGTTTGCCCTTGGTCAAGGCACTTTACTTCATTTACCTCAGCGCTAAATAGCCTATTTGTGTTGCTGTATCGTAAAGCACCAAACCAAATCACTACTGTACAATAAAGTGACCATCTTACCAAACTTTGTAAAGAGCTTTTATTTGGGGTATGGAAGAAGCTTATTAACTTTTTGGCTGAAGGGTCAAAGGTCGGTGAATGAAGAAAAATATCTACCAAAAAAAATTGTTTTACGTAATAGACCTGGATCAAACTTTGTGGATGGCTTGCACTTGGAATAAGGTCTGTTGATTGGGGAGAGGTATTATAAGTCGAGGCAACTGGCAGAAAAAGGAATAATGGTTTATACGTAAAAATTCAGTTCTAAACCTTCATGAGATTTTGTTGATGGCTTACACGTTGGTTAAGAAAGAAGCCTATATGTTGGGTCGGCATGACGACACAAGATTAGCGACCTACTTTCCGCCATATTGCGGAGGTGAAAACAATTTTGCTTAGTAACAGTACGGTAGCGTTAGTTATGTTCGATACTGCAAACCGTTTTAGTTTACCTATATTTTGTTTATTATTTCTGTTTTCTATTCAGAAGTACTCCATAGTCTTATGTATAAAACCACGAATGTGTGTCTGTCGAATATTGTTAAAGACGTAATTATTTTAGGTTGATAAGGGTGGCAGTGGTGTGTACGTGTCACGTACATGTATGTGTACACGATACTATACACCAATTAGTCAAGGCATTTTGAAGGCTGTGTTTGTTATATAGATTGTATATTGTACACTTTTCATTTATAAAATGACGAATATAAATAGTTCATAAGATCAGTTGGCCATTCTTGCAATGTCTTACGTTTACAGTGAGATGCTGGATAGCGATCTTAATGCACGATATTTAAAGTTCTCATTAATTTATATTTTCCCATTAATATTATTCTTTAATTGTCCTATTAAACCTTGATTAATAAGCACTAAACGTTGTGTATGTTTCAACCTATGTACATTTATCCACACTGCGTTTATAATAATAATAATTGCAAATCTTAGGCATATCTTAAAATGGTGTACAAATGTCACCCACACGTCACTGAAGTCACTAGAACATTGGCAGTCGTTTTCACCTCGGCGGTCGTAACTATGCACTGAAAATGCCCGGATGTGAAAAAGTGCCCAGATTCCCGACCCACCCCATTGCAGATTTGCCAACCCAACCGATTTAGGCGTGAGACCTGCGATTTTAATGTATTCTCACTCTCCGGATTAGAGTATAACTAATCGTGATTTTTCGTCGTCGTGGAAAAGGAAGGAAAAAAAACCCCACGGTACAAATAGTTAATTCGCAGTCCGCTTCCTGTCTCAGCGTAGTGTTGGCATCCATTTATAAACTGCGACGGAAGCAGATCCTCGGTTGCATTAAACATATTAGTACAGTGTTTCTTCAACTTTGATCGTGTTGTTGAAGTTTATAAAAATAGCATCCAGCAAAATGGCAAAATGATAGAAGATAGTTTTCCAAAAGGGGTATGTACACAAGAATTCAGGTGTATAATGGAATTTAGGAAAGGTATTTCTTGCGCATTTTGTGGCATGTGCCGGTGTGATTTTGCAATCTCTCACGGTGGGAAGAGTGACATGATGAAACACATGGATGCAAACAAACATTAGGATAATGCACACTGAGTAGAAAGCAGTTATAAAACGATTTCCGTTTAAGAGCACATGATAGCATTATTAATGCGGAATGCTTATTCACATCGTTTCTTTCTGAATGCAGTTTGCACTTAAGCTGTGCTGATCATGCTGTTGCATTATTTCGAAGAATCTTTCCTGATAGTGAAAGAGCAAAATAGTATGGATGTGCTAGAAAACTGGTTATTGCCAGCAAAATGGGTTGTAGAGAAACAGAAAACGTTGGAACGGTTTTAAAAAGTGGACCTTTTTCAGTTGATACAGAAGGAAGCTACCAAAGTGACTCAAAGTTGCATCCTGTTGTAGTGATCTTGTATAACCAGGTAAGGCAGCAAATTCAAAGCTGCTTACTTTCAGCACCGCCATTAGAAGCAATTTGAACAGGTGTTAACATATCAATTCTTTTTCTCAATTAGTTGAAACCACCTGACAAATTGTTTAGCTTTAAATACTGATAATGCCCATGTTATGATGGGCCACAAAACTGGAGTAACAGGCGTATTACAAGAAGAGATGGAGAACTGGATTATCGTTGGATTCCCATGCCATCCGATAGATTGGGCTGCTGACAGGAGGATGCAAGTCTTTCAGTTTAATTGGATGAGCATATGGTGGACTCTTGGAATGAAGTACAAACAAACAAAAGACAGTTTTAAAGAATTCCAACAATTGCATAATACCGAAAATAGATTTTGAAACGTGTGCACAATCTGGCTGTTTCTAGGCAAGTGTTTAACTAGATTAATAGAGCAGTAGAAGTTTTGGACTCGTCTCTTCAACAAAGAAATTAGATGCAACAAGGAAAGTCAGATTGGTGTTTTACAAACTTATCATATTCCAAAGAACAGCAAGCAGTAAAAGGACAGTGCTGTAAACATGCCCAAGAAAAGAAGACGAACATAAAATTCAGTCTACAAGCAGACTGAAACAATTGAAGAAAACTGATATTGACTTTGATTGTAAAAGAATTCACTACCGTGAAGAAAGAGTATGTCCCTGATCATCTGACTTAAAGTATTGTGCTTTTTTCTGTCAGCTGTGATGCCCGTCTTTGAAAGCCCCAATACTGTTCTTCAGTCATTCAATCAACTCGGAGCCATCCTACGTAATATGTTGAGGAATATAATGTTAAATTTGCAAGACCCACTGTTGTCACGTCATCTACCTCCATTTTGGAAATTTATTGTCACACAAAATATTAAACCAGAAAAATGGTTCGGACTTAGTAATTGACAGTTCTACCTCCAGAGTTGTAGACATCTTAAAACCAGAGAAGGCTCAGTTCTTTTCCTTACCGAGGAATTGCTTTATTACTGTATGTGACTACATTGTGTAGAATTTTCCACTGACGAATGATGTAATTAATGCTGAGGTGGCATCATTTGCAAGCCTTTTGTCGACAAATTTCCTGTGTTTCTAGATGAAATAGAAGAAGTAAATGAGGCAAAAGATCTTTGCAGTCACAGTTGTGTGCTTTTCTACTTGAGAATTTACCAGATTATGTTAAAAATAAAGGAAGAATTGACGTTCAATGTTTCTTACAACAGCTGATGGATATAAGTAGTATATGAAACTGGCCAAAGTCATGCTTGCTGTATTATCAAGACACTACAGTAATGCTGCATGTGAAAGGAGTTTTAGTCAGGCTACAAATGCCAGAACGCAGCTTAAAGCATCACTTAGCAATAACACTTTGAAAAAACTCTTGACTGTTAAATCTCGATAGCTTATTCTTTTGAATAGCACTCTGACACTGTTAGTTATTGGAGCGCAAACTCTGCAACAGTGTCAGTTGTGAAGAAAGAGCAGACTGATAAGTAAGGGTATTTTGTCATATTAAATGAAAGCAACCCGACATAAACAAACTATCATCGCATATTGACTTGCATATGATAATTATGTTGTAAAGATGCATTTAAAGTCTCAATTTTATGTCTGAATTTGGGAGATCTCCTTATTTCTCATTTTGGAAAGTTGGTAGCTCTGCTCTTGATTTTGGGTTGTAATGGGCTAAGGCAATGACTGAAATAATTTTTGTGTGTGTTGAGTGTTGAAAAAGTACTTTGTTTGCAGACCATGTACCTTGACCGGAGCCAGAAGAGGACTTGCACCTGTAAACCTGTTAAAAGAGTCATTGCGATTTGAAGAATATGGGTTTAGAACAATAAATGTTGTTCTAGAACAAGTTCTTTGACCAAGTTTTGGATGGCTTGCATTTAGGGTAAGAAACTGGTATAACGTTTGGCCTAAACGTCAAGGTCATGGTGAGTATAATACAGAAAATATTTTTTCAGCACAGTAATTTTGTTTTAAGACCACATAACGTGACCCTCTGTCGAGGCCATTGATGCCTTTTTGGCAATCATCTCGATAGTCAACCTGGCCCTAGTAGTGCCTGCGCAGAGGACAATTAAAGACATGGCAGGTGTATACTGTACCGCGTATAATCCTCTTGTTTTCTTTAACCTTCTTTCTTCAACACTTGCTTTTACCGTAATGGAACTCGATGAGTGCATTTATTTAAAGGATTTTTATTCTCAGCCACTGAAAGTAGGTCACAGTGACCCATCACTTTTGTGACCAATTTTATTGTCATATATATAGGCAGATTTGGTAAACTGCAGCATTCCGAAGAATTTGAGTTGTCCACACTATACATACTTATTGTGTCAACTCATTTAGAACAAGACCTCAACATTTTATAGAAACTACACCTTCCAGGGTAGAAGTCCTCTAACATATCTCAAACTTGCATAGATAATATTCTGTATCCACAAGTTCATTTGTGATCTCATTTTTCATACTAGTCAAATTAAATGTCATTTTCAGTAATTATATTTACTAATAAACGAAACTTTATTTCTTTTCTATGTACATTTCAAACGCGCATCGCTAAATAAGAAAGAATTTAAAGATAGAAATGAAAGAAACGAAGGACATAAACCATTTCGTACCATAACTTGACAGTTTACTTTAAAAAAAATACTTACCTGTGTCAATAAATTGTTTACCAATGTGTATATAACGTCAATACAATCATTATCATTAATCTCTGTCATGGGCAAGAGTGGTCGACGAGATCTAAAATAACCGTGTCCGTTATATTTTACCGTATCTAAGTAAGTGTATACCCATCATCTCATCCACTTGCTAGCCTCATTAATTAGTAGTTTTGAAGCCAGTATTTGTCATCTCTGAAAATCTTATAGACAAAAGAGTACTGACATTAATCTGTTTCTTTACCCATCGGCTAGTGCCCGGTAGGGACAACGTAAGAAAAGAAGACTGAAAGTCATTTTTTAAACTCAGTAACATAACAATTGTACAATTATAGCTAGAATAGAAAAAAACATTTTGGTGTGAATATTGTGTACTTGTAACCTAATTATTTTTAGGCGGGAGTGCACGTTTTATAGAAGAACAAAACAAAAGTTTTTTCCATGTCAATCTGACTGACAAAAGGATTAAGGTACTAAGGCTGTACAAGCGTCACGTTCACTCACTTGTAAAATACAATATAATATCCGTTGACTAGATTGTATAATAGTCTTATTATGGAATCAAACAATGCTTACAAATCTAGATATATTTGTTCTTTTATTGCTTTTGTTAATAAACTCCTTTCATTTTACTTCACTATGAAGCTTTTAGTTCTGACTTGACCAGCAATACAGGTACATGTGACTCGTAACTGGTAACATGTTTTTCCAATGTTACGTTTATGTCAAAGCCGTGGAAAGGATCACATTGCAGTGGAAGAATCATTATTACCGCACCTGTAAGTGTTCAATATTACTTTTGAACTAATGACTTTGTTTTTCACTTAATACTTTGTTTATTCAAGATTGAATTGAAATATAATATCTAGAATCCAAGAAGTGTTCATGTTTTAAGCAGAGGCACATATACGAAGCATCCTTTTTACGGTGTTGGTTTTTATTTTGAGGTAACAATGACACGTATTATGACACAAAATAATAAGTTAATGTATGAAAAACTGGCAAATACTATTTTCCTTTGGAAAGTTAACTTGGTTCCTTCCAGATTTCTCACAACGTTTCACCACGAAGTTGTTGCACATGTGGCTTCTCTTCTCATGTCCGCGTCATGAGGTCACGGGTTGGGGAGCCGTTATTATCAAATTGTTGTCCATATGACAGTCGTTTTAGTCACGATTCCCCTCAAACCAAAGCCAACGGTCGTAGCCGCAATAACACACGTGTTTAAATTTCGCGAGTAGAACTGTTTTCATTCTGATTTCATATTGCAGCTGTTGTTTCTCCTCGATTATTTTCTCGGGTCGGTAGCTATGAGTGTCCATAGCAGTGCTTCAGTGAAGAATGTGATTGCATATTATAACTGTTCAACAGCCTGCCCTTGTTCTGGTGCAAAAAGCACTTCTAACCAATGACCATTTTTTACTGGCACAACTGCTATGCAATTATAGAAAGTATCTTCCTGGGAAATATTTTAGTCTCCGCGATTGGCTTATTGGACGCCCAATATTACGTTCACTTAGGACCATATTGATTATACCCTTGATTGGTATCAGAAACAATCGTTCTTGTTTTCGCTCAAGAACTGTTACATAGACAAGTTCATCCTTGCTTAATAACTCTCTCTCTCTCTCTCTCTCTCTCTCTCTCTCACACACACACACACACACAGAGCCGAGTCAAGGCTTGATAACCATAATCAACAGGGAATGTAACCGGGGTACATTTTTCGGTGAATTCCACTTCATCCTTATAGAAATAATCACTGGCTGTTTTCACACCTGATGGATTAGTGTGTGACTGGGCATTTTCGTTGTGCTAATGAAATGATTCCAAGCAGAATTCGAGCTGGCAATGCTACACCAGGGTGGTGAAAAGGTCGATTTCTATTTGGTTCTTAGCAAGGTTATATATCAATGTATACGATGGTTGTTTGAGGCCACTTTGAGGCAGATATTCGTCGACCAGAGGAACAAAATTCAAGCTATGTTATCAGAGCTAGCACCTCATATGTAAATCCAGCAACAGCGTCCTCGGATGGCTGTTCAGAATTCATCACAATTATGTAAACATAGACAAAGATGACAATAACACTTCGTTCTCACTTAATCATATGTGTCTCTATTCTTTCAAACTTATTAGTCTTGAGTGAGCCTGCAACCAAGCAAGTTATTAAAAAGATGTCATCGGAACCTGATCTAAAGACACAATTTCTATATTCAAAGTTTTTAGCTTCAATAGTTTTTATTTTTAGTGATTATCTTTGAATACTAAAAGACCCCCATTAGACGTGTACACAATAAAGATCTATCAGCAAGAGATCTAAAGTCACCTCTGGGATTAAAGCCATTAATTTTTACATGTGATACAGGAAATACTTAGGAACTTACTCCATCCGAAACTTGTATGTATTTATGTACCAATTTACCGTTCTCAGCAGGACCTTGGTAGCAGTTAATATCTCGCTGATATTTACATTCATGTATGTTTCGTTGCACCATCATCGATGGGCTGAAGCATACATACTATCCGATTTCGATTGATAATAACGTCTCCGCTCATTTCATCGTGGGTCTTTTTAATTTTCGATTTAGTATTTGTGTCAATGTAGGTCGATAAAACAGCCTCTCACCCATGATGATGTTGATTTTTGGGTTAGGGGCTGATATCACTTATTCATTGAAAGCTGCAACTTTTCTCAGCCACTTTTGTCTGCACACATCGGTGAACATTTTACACACTTACCTGTATTTTTCGTGGCTGTGGAGCTACCCTCTGGTGAGGGGTCCTTTCGATGATATGTACATTATATTTTCGGAGAAAATCCTATGTTTGGCGACTTGTAAATCCACATGGAAACGCACACCCCTCTGTCCTGTGGCCATTTTGAATTTCGCGCTAGATGTGGCTGTTACCAAATATTGGTAAGTGTCTAAAGCGTAGTCAGGTGCGTTCCGGAAAGATTTGTATGCCGCAAAATTGCACATTTTAATGAACAGGTGACATCATATCAACATATCATCCATCAGTATCAACACAGATTGGGGTGGGGTTGATTTATCGGACCAGTATCGACGTAGTCTTTAATTAAAAACAACCGACACGCCAGAGTCTTGATTCTCGCGGCTTCAAGACGACTTCGTTGATGTCCACATTGGACATTTTAAGTTTTTCAGTTTGATCTGAAAAATCACAAGTGTCTTTGGGTCGACACCGACAACAATCTCGATTAATATTGGTTTTGGTGTCAGATCCACATCAGCACCGCGTCGGGTTGCTGCTTGTCCGTAAATGGCAAGAGATATTTTATATACTATTAAGTGTAGCTTCTAAGTGACAATTCAAAATGAACAAAGTGGGGTCGGTCTTTCTGCGAATGCATGCAGTGTTTTACCAGCACGATGTTCACATATTGTGCCGTCTGTTCGCGTTTGCGAAGGCAAAGTCATCATGTAGATTACCAACGACTTCATGTGGGGGTGCATTTCACCATGAGTCAACATACAAAATTTATTGAGGCGTTACCACTTATGCGTCCCAATGAGTCCAGGTCCTGTTGTCAAATCTAGGTTGATGATACCGGTTTCCAACGTTTTGTGCAATCGTCAACGTAAGTTCATAAAGATACAGCTGAAATTCCGGGTAGTCGAAGATCTTTACCTGTGAGCCTTTAGCTAGTCTGTCACGTATATATGATTTAATTTATAATTGATTTAATTTAATTGTTTGTAAGTTTTGAAATCATTTTATTTTTAATTTCATCACATGTCAAAATAATGTAGTTTTGTTTACTAGGAACTTGATCTTTTTCTGAAAATAGTTTGACCTTGAATTGTAAACATCTTAAAGCTGACTTAGTTCCCGACCTTAATTCAGAAATCAGTGAAAGAAGTAAACAACTTTTTATTTTTATCTTATTCTTAGAATAAAATGATTGGTTCTTGTCTACGTGCTTTTATAAGTAAATACTTCTCGAAGGTTCTGGAAAGTTGGCCTTCATCCGGGAATTTATTTTGCGTTTAGAGTTACTGTATAATCATTGTTTATAGAGATAGCTCTCAGCTGGGCTTCTAAACACTGGGACGTAAAGGTGTTTCTTTTGTTGTCTCATTTTTGGAACTACATTTCAATTTTCATTCAGATTATTTGGATTCTAATCGATAATTCTTTTTCCTGGAGAAATTTGAGTGCTCATACAGAATTCTAGGACAAAGACATTTCATTAAATTTCATTGGTAAGTTCAAACACCGGATTATTGTTTGTGAATAACACAGAACTGTAGACCTTACAACACCGCAAAGGATACAGTATACGTAATCGCCTTAAATCTTGAATTCTTCGTCGGGACTTGAACTTGAATTAATTAGCACATTTCATTATTAGGACTTCATAATTTACTTCATGGATTTTTCTTGGATTATTTTGGATTATATTCTTAAAACCATAAGTTCTTTGTAAAGGCGGGGAGGTGTTTTCCCTGGTGGGTGTCCCGCCAAATTTGGTTTTCGTTATCTAGGGGTTGACCGCCCTCGATGTTATTACCCGGTTCGAGTAAATATAAATATAAGTGGTGAAACTTATAGGTGAAGTAGATAGAGAAATGAGCAGGTATATAGAACAAACCAACACGAGCTCCCGTACATGTAAACAAACAATTTATTCAATGACATAAACCAACTGTGAAAATTCGTTACATCAGAAATATACTCTGTTTTAGAAATTTAAACTTTCACCGAAATACAAAGAAAACGCAAATAGATTTAAATAAAATAGCCGATCTGTCTACTGGTAGATTTAGTTCATCATAGGATCGAGTGAACAATCGAAGTCAACGTCTTGTACGGTTGCATAACCTGCTCGTCCTCAGTTTGTTCTGCTTCCACTGTAGCTGTTCAGACCCTTGGATCTCAGGATGATACTTTACACCATCCGTCTCAGGGTACTCTCAGAATACATTTCAGAAATTAATACGTCGCAGGATTACGTCACAGGATTGTACGTCCCACTGCACTTCTCTCTATACTTCTCAGTATGCGTCTCAGGGTAACATCACATCATACGTCACAGGATTATACGTCTCAGGATAATACGTCTCAGGATAATACGTCTCAGGAGCTATTTTCTCCCTTTTAAATAAATATAGATAGAGACAACCTAAATTTCCTGTTATTTATGATACAGCTAATTCTTCATCATTCTCCCTCGTTATCAGATTTTATTATCAGTGCTAGACAGATGCTAAGGCTATCAATCGACTCCACATGTTCTATAATGACCCTAGTTAGTCAAATGGCTAATTCGTTACGCCTTGACCTTACACATTAACGCACCATACGAGTCCTGGGGTCCTGAGCCAGCCTCAATTTACACAGCGAATAACTGGGATACATCACATCAATTACTACATCATTTCAGTCAATACACACTTACTCTTAATCATACGTGAAATCTTCTAAATTCGGCGAATTCACACGGATTCTCGTAATCATATTAATTAATGTAATGCATTAAATTCTTAGAACCTAATTCTTATGCAAACAAGACGACAAATTCAAACAATTCGTCAGACTTATCTAAAGAAGATTAATGTACGCCTTCCTATGCATAAACTCAACCTTCATAAGCATAAACTCAACACAGCTATACTTCATAATGCAAATTATTACACGAATGTAGAAAAAAGATTCGTGTAAATACAAGTAAATAAATTCAGCAAAGCATTGTATATGGCATCAACAAATTACATGGAATTGTCACACTACCTTTGCTTTCAACGTTCCTCCCTCTAATCGGCAAATTATTTCGTCGGTTCCTTTCGACAATAGTCCCCTTAGGACAACAGTTCTTTTACGAGGAATTTCTTGCAAATCCTCGGAGTCCTGCTCTTGGGTTTCCTCTTACAGGAAAAGCTTAGACTGATTACAATTTCCGATGTGGGCGATATTAAAACCTAGAAAATTTTGTGTGGGGAAACACCCCCCCCTTATTTAACGTAACCAATCAGAATCAAATACCTCTGCACCCTTTTTTTTCAGAGGCGCCAAAGTCGGGGTCAGCTTGACCTGTTAGTTTGAGTAATAGAGTTTCTGCGATTTCTCAATTGTGACAACTTTACCATGAAAATGAAGTTTACCGTGTCCCTAATAGTCCGTTTGGCTGCTGTCTAAACAAATACTTAATTAAGAATAAAATTCTCCCTCTAAAGGATAATACCGCACACGGTAGTATGGCGATATGATAAGCGCCAGTCTCCATAAATCTAATTAATGGTTCTCTGGTCTCAACTAATGTATTCTTGTTAGATCGTCGGAAATCTGACTCTTCACATTCTTATTTTTTTATTTTTACAGAGTTTTTCCAGGGAAAAAAATTATTTGTTAAATTTTTTAAAACTTATTCGAGCCTAAACAGGTAACATAAGAAGTCGTCCTCGGTAGTCGAAGACATTTCCCTATTTTATTGGTTTACAAGCCGATGTACGTCCATCAATCGCCTTTTTCAGAGCCATCTCGGACGCAGTTCCTACGGCCCCTATCGCATCCTCATTTGCAATCGCAGAGTTGCAGTCTTCAACATTGCTGAAATCTCCTCAAGCAATTCCACCGCTCTTATGCATTTGCATCGCCCTCGAGTTTGATAATTGTAATGTAACCAAGGTGTTCTTTTGTTAGGCTTCCAAAACATGGCTCAGTTGCGTTTGAATTAGCCATAAGGAGTCGCCTTTACCTAACTTTGCCTCAGAAAGCATAACTACGAGGCCGCAATCGCTTCTTATCACACTTTTATTCTGTCGCGTTGGTTTTCACTAAGACCAAGATTAACTTGTTAATATCAAATTAAATTTTAATTCTGCCATTTATTTATGAGTTTGAGAAACAACTATGGGTTTTTCAAGGCGCGTCAATACCTCTCGCTCGACCACATGTGCCCTGCAAGAACATGATATTATCAGAGATAATCACAGCAATGCATATGTAGTTGGAAACGGGTTGCTGAGTTACATTTGCATGAAAGTCCAATCTGATTAAAATCATGTTCTGGTGACCTTTAAATTAGTAAATGCAAATGCAGCTTTCAGAAAATTAAAAGTGAATCAAATCGTTCGACTCACATTGATGCTCTTCAACCGTCCTTCTCAGTCTCCCAATTCGAAGGTATAAGAATTAATATGATTGGCTGATACAATTAGCGATTATGGTAAGAACATAGGTCACCAGAACACGGCCCCTAAATGGTCTCTGTCTGATATTCACGTATGACGTTGGAAGCCTCATTTCAATCAGATTGCTTGAAGGTGCATGTCGACCACCGACTGCTTAACCACATCCAGGTGTTCCAACGAAAAGTAATATATCACGTACAGTTAGTGAAGTGTCTTAGGGAAATTTGCAGATTCGTGTCAACGTTTTGGTCTTGGCCCATGTACGACCACAGCTTGTGATATGTACGTATGACATGATTGTTTCAAAGTCAAGCCAATTTCTTAGGAATGGTCCTGATGACCGTTTAACCACAGTGAAACTTCAGACACTCTTCTTAACTTGTCAAACATTATCGTATACTGTTGTCTGACAGCTTTGCTCTAAAATGCAACAAGCACGAGTCTTTGTGCGCTGACACCATATTGGGCAGTTATTTGCCATGAAAACAGATGAACACTTAATTCTATCAAATATGTCTTGAGTGTGAGAAACAACAGTACTGACGTGCCTCCGGAACTAAAAAACGACAAAAAACGAGTTTTCACATCCATCTAAAGGGTTATCACAGGTATCAACAATGTAAATTTCGACAACACAACTTTACCATCTGCGACACAATCGTCGCTCCAAACTGCGTCGTTTATGTTGTCCCATTGGAATACAATTGGTGTGTGTTGGGCTCCGAAATAACCTTGCTAACATCTGTAAAATCTCGAATATATGACTGGGAGGAATTACACACGAAAACGACAGTGAGGCTCAATGACGTTGTCCTCGACGCTGCATAATTGCTAGGTTATAATTTTTATTGATGTTAGTAAGTAAGTATGACATATCCATCCGCACTATCAGCTGTGGCGCTGTACTTTTAGGTCGCCTATGTACATACTTAATATGAATTCCATCCAATCATATACTTGCTAGCGGATCTCGCGTAATCATCGCTATATCTGTCGAGTCTGATAATATTCGCGGCAATGTCAATGTTGTTCAAACATGCTTCGATTTCCGTTCTATCGATGAAATAACGTGAGTTCATAAATATCGCCATGCTGCCGTTGTTGACAAATGTAATCTTAGTACCAGGGTCGTAATTGCTACCGTTATCATCACGTACACATTTCTAATCGATTTCAAAGAAGGCATCGGACATTTGATTAGGCTTCTTAGCCAAGTATGAATAATACTGAAAATCTCTTTTGCTTCAATCTGTCATCACAGCTATGTCGATGTCAAACACAGTATCGGGTCCTTCTGTGACTTTTGGCACAGTTTTAAGTATGCATTATCGGTTTCGTCGAATATTTTTTGTGAGACGGCTTTGATGGCCTCGCCACTCGCGTCCAGTCCCTGTCCACAACCGTCATCCCCTTCTCAAAGCCGCATTTACAATCATCGAATCAGTGTTGGGTTTTGCTAACTAAGACAGACGTTGTTTAGCAGTTTCGTTATTATTTTACTGACCGGCGCAGAAATCGTTACCGTAGATGGAAGTAAAATTTCTCACTAAAACTTCCACAATCCGCAGCAGCCATTTTTAAACTATCCATGACGCGCACTGCAACTTTTCAGCGATTAGTGGAGCATAGAAGGACATAGCAGCGAGAACAACATCACTGAGACAATTTCCTTAATATGTCGCGTAAACAGGTTTTCTCGTGTTGACAACAATCACCAGTATCACAGGTTTAGTTTTGACAGTCATTGTGTTAAATATCTAGTCTGTCACCTATGCACAGCTGTTTCATCAAGACTGGCCTACTGTGATCCTATACGTGCCAGGCATGGTCCACAGGAGTGAAGCGAATGCGTCAAATGGGCATTGCTGCACGGGCATCGTCGGACAAATTGAGAGAAAATCACATGGGGGATCATTCGGGAAATAACCGAACGATATAAACCCTGTGACGCGGTATTTGACAAATCTGAAAGGCTCGTTCAGTAACTACCACTGATGGCGCAATAGGCTAACCTAACCTGAATATAGGTGATATTGTAACTAGTTACGGCGGGTCGTCCGCGTAGAATTCGTTGTTCGCGGAAATCT
Organism: Sinohyriopsis cumingii; assembly: GCA_028554795.2. Lineage (NCBI taxonomy): Eukaryota > Metazoa > Mollusca > Bivalvia > Unionida > Unionidae > Sinohyriopsis > Sinohyriopsis cumingii. Next base: position 119,246,679 of record CM068829.1, read on the forward strand.
TAATAATATCTTCAGGCCAACCAAGAATTCTTCTTAGCGTCGATTCTGCTTTGTTAACCGCGTACTGTGGAGATTTAATCGATATGGCAGAGCTAACTGTGGGCTCATATACGGGTACGAAAACGCTAGAGTCTTTGCCGGACACCAACGAAATATTTTGTCTGATCTCTTCATTGATTGAGTCAATATGTAGGAAGTTCAGTACCATTCCAATCTTCGCCATCGTCAGACGAAACTATAAGCGAGTTATTCGGGTCGAGTCAACCAAACGGTGCTGATCTTATATTAGGTCAACTGTTATACATGCACAGTGACGCAAGTGAGATCTCGACTATGCGCGGCATTGCTCTGCAGTAATTGGTGTAGAGAAAACAATGTAGAATTCTTGTTTCGCTGACGAGACTGTATACATCTAAGTGAAACTCGGGAATGGTATTTTCAACAAACCAGCTGCATCGCGGCATTGATTTCACGAAAACTATGAAGCGCCTCAGAATTCATCGTCGGTGATATTCGAACGAAATTCGTCGTATACATCATCGTTGTCTTAAGCGAGTGCATGTGTTTACGAGCGAATTGTTTTGAGTCCAAATCTAAGTGGCTTTATTGATGTTTTCTGACGCGATCTTGTCATGTCGAACCGACTCCACGAGTATTTCCAGTCTGCTCACCAATTCACTAACTTGTCGCTCGTCTACAGACAAACATTTGAGCTCTGTGGATTTAAACCCTGCAAGTCTACGCCGTCAAAGGAAGCTCAAATTATCCAACGAAAGGTTCCACCACGGATTTTAACAAGACCGTTTTCTACGTTTGGCTGTTTTCGCACGCAGATCCTCCGGTGGGGAATTATATTATTCGATGCCAGCGGAAAGCCGAGCCTCGGGTTGTATTTACTCCGGCCACGTAGGATGATCTCTGGTTATTTTTTGTAATTCCAAAACTACTATCCCCGAAATGTCCATTTAGGCCATTCCCTGCTTGATATAACCCAGACACGTGTTACATGGAAATTCGCGCTCCAAAATAACTTTTTTCAAGTGCATGTAGGTAGGCTTTCGCGCGGAAAAAAATTAATGAAATTTTAAAGATCATCTACATGTGCTATTTTTAAGATGGTGATTCGTAATATCACGTCAAGCTTTATTATCAAGATTTAAACAAAACAGGATCTTACCATAATCGCTAATTTTATCAGCCAGTTAGATGAAGTCTAATATACTCATGTTTGGGAGACAGAGCGGTGTGGCTGAGGAGCACCAATGTGTGCCGAATGATCCGATTCACTTTCGGAGTTTTGAAAGCCGCATTTATATCGGCTAATTCAAAGGTCATCATACCATGACCCCTAAGCGGTCGCTGTCAAATCTTCATGTAGGACAGTGGAGATCTGATTTTAATCAAACTGTGTTACAGAACAATGGTAGGATTCTGTACGTAGCTATGCAAAAGCAAGGAGGGGTAATTCTAATATGCTTTTGAAAATTAACATTAGGCCCGGAGATCAAAAAAGGTCTCTTTTTTGCACCATACCCTGTGTTAAAGTGATAACGTCTTGCATGGAATTATTGGTTTTCATGATAAGTAAAAATTCCAGATATTGCGTATCTGGCATTATTTTATTTTTTCACACGTTTTTAGGTGAGTAAAGGCACTACGAAGTATTTAGATTGCATTTTATCCTCTTATTCGGTCAAATAGTGCTCTAGACACACATTTCCAGAAAGAGCAATGATTTTACTATTTTTTAAAACTGTAGCTGAAGCGCAATACGTGAAATTGAGTTTTGAATTAAGTGGGACTGACATGTAATCCAAAACTGGAAGATGCAATGCCAGCATGACGGAATTAGTAACGGTACTTAGTGAGGTCATTCTCAAGGCTTGAAACTATGTTACACTGCAAGTTTAATTAAAAATGTGTTTTGGTTTTTTTTTTAATCGGCACACCATATGTCACATTCATAAAATTTCAAACACTAGATACGCAATTTTAATAGGCCTGATCACCAGCTTACGACAACCCTTTTCGCGATTTTCCGTGCCAACCTACATTGTTATAAATTCGATTTAACCCTTCGCCATCTTCACGGAGTGTCGTTAAGTATAGTCCCAATTTTTAATTTGTTACTCATTGTTTAGAAAATTATATCACATGAAATTGAAACAATGTTTGATTCACCCGGATTGTGCTAACATTTTGGAGTAACTCAAAGCGATATGAATCCTAATGCACAACCACAGGCAATTTGCTCCAATTATAATAAGTAGGAAAAAAATTGAATACATGTTGTAAATGTACTTTTTTATTTACTGGTATAAATTTCATCAATACATTAATATTTATTTAGTTTCAGGTATTATATAAGAAAAAAATGTTTCTATTTTTTACACTTCTGCAAATTCCCTTTTGTTGAGGAAAAAACTGTTGAACTCCAAAAGTTGAAAATTTTGATGATCGGTTATTTTTAGACTTCAATTTTTGAACAGCTCCTGGCGTAGTATCTTAGGGTATGCTTGGGAAAAAATAAAAGTATGTAATAATGAGACCATGATAAATCCAAAGAAGTTAATGTTACAGCTTGAAAACGCTGTTTTCAAAATAGCTTGAAAACGCGTTTTTCAAAATATATTGCGCATAGCTACTGTACGTATTAATTCTAGTCCGAGTTACCTCTGACCCTTGTCACCACTTTTTTATATTTGGATATTTATGCTGGGGTGTAGGGTCAGAGTCCATTCCCTATCGAAAAGTTGGAATTCGCCGACACCATTTGGTGTCGACATGGGGTATCCGATTACTAGCAGGCCCAGCAAACTTGAACTACCTTTTATTGAGATATACCTGCATGAAATCGATAGGAATATGATGTATTTTCTCAAAAATCGTGAGCATAGCATTCATGTTTTAATCTGCTGACAGACGAGACGAAAATACGTCATTAGGGATATATATATATATATATATATATATATATATATATATATATATATATATATATATATATATATATATATATATATATATATATAAGTCATTAGGGAAATAGAAACTGCTCTGCGTATAAAGAATGTTGCCATCGAGAAATAGAAATGACCAAGAGCCTTGTAAGCAAAATACTTTAAAATGGGATCAGCCCAAGCAAACGAAGTTATTGGGCGTGTATTTAGGACACACATCATTTATGCTATATAATGTTTCTTTCGGATCTTCAAAACTATAGCCTCTAGGCTTGTGAGTAAAACTAGTAACAGTGTTTTTGTTTTGAATAATTAAAGTATTAGTGTGGAATTGGCTGTTTTTATTTAAATATGTTGATCCTCTATTTTGGTTGATTTGTGGTGTTTATTTGTGCTTGAAGGTGTTATACATGCCATAAAACTATATTGGTAAACATTTTGTCTGGGAAAGACGCATGGTTGAACGATATGTGAATCGCAATAGTATTTTCATTACCCTTTATGTATTTTTCAAGACCAGTTATTTTTATATAAAAAAAATTTGCATACCACAGTTGGTCTAATAGTAAGCAACAGTCTGGTTTTGAGCTGCATTTGTAATGCACTTTTCATTCCTAGATTTTTCAAATATTAGTTTTCAAGGTGTATGTTAGTGCACATTTACAAAAACAACGTTATATTGATAACCGGATGTCTTGTTCTTTATAGATATGACAGCTCGCTTCTTTCAAACACAAGATTAATTAGGTTCATTCAGTATGCCGCCAAACACTCGCTTGTGCAAAGCATTCATACAGACAGGATAGTCCTCCATATTTCTCGTTTCAAAATGACGGCAAGTTTTACAACCTGCTCCTAGTTAATCTGTGATCATGAACCTTTCATAATCTTTTTGTTAACTTGTTCAGTTGCGGTATTCAGTGCACATAGGTTCAACCAACAGCGAACACAGTTCGACCCAGATCTTACGTTACATAATGTGCCCACAGATCTGGTTCTAAGCTTCCCGCTTTAATGAAGAAAAGAAAAACAGGCGTAGGCTGATGTGCTAGAGTATTTTGCGACGGTAGGACTTTATAAAAGCAGTTCGCAGTTGGGTGGGAGTTATATATATACATGTTCATACAATGCCAGAAAATATAAAATTCCACATCGATATAGATAGGACAAGAGCAATGGATATACTCTGCCACCTAGTCAACTCAGAATTGGATAATATGTCTTTTAAATGCAGTTCTAAAGAGTGTGGAGTGTCAATTTCATTAATACATGTTTATGGAAATACGGCATAAATTACTTTTTATTGTAGTAATGTCCGCTGGTTCGGTTATACTCTAATGAAATACGAAAATGATTTTGAGTGAAACGAAAAGCAGAAAATGAAATAAAACATATTTCAGTTTTGAACCGACTATTTAAGTTTCAGGTGAGGGGTCAACTGGAATGTAGCAGCAGGGGGGGGCGAATCGGACATTTTGTCCAATCGTTATTTTGCTTAATTATTACTTTCTGCACTCAGCGGATCCGGTGTAGTCAGCGCTGGTAAAAAAAAAACGACGTCGGTCCATCCTACACGATGGTGACGTCATTTGGTTTAATGCGAGCCGATCCCAGCGTCGTCAGCGTCCGGTAAGCACAGCGACGACCGCGTCGATGTCATTTCCCCCCTGCTGCTTACAATGATCTTACAAACAGAGTAACCACTAACTCCTCCTCTTGTAGATCAATTAGGTTATTTGACTGATCGGTAAGTCTAAAATTAATTCTCGTTAAAAACCGATTATGGCATCGCATATAGACCGGATTAATCGGGCTCTCAACGATTAAGAATCCGGGAGGGGCTGTTGGTGAAAATGAATAAAGGATATACCCCTGTTGAGCTTGATTTGATTGATTGGTATCTACCTGGTAACTCCCTTCGATAACATCACACACTAGACTGATTGCTATCACCGATGCGATATTTACGTTGTATGGAGCAATATGCCTACCACTATCTCCGTTATCGTGTCTGAGGATATAAGTTGATGGACTGAGAAAATCATTAAGAGACTTTCTTAGTTCTGGCGCGTTGTATCCTGGAAACTTGAAATCGGGTAAATCGGCTTCTGTGATATTATACCCGGTTAGGAATTTTTGTTTATTATCATCGCTGCTATCGGATATTGTCTTAACGATTCGCTCATTAATATATTCCATGTCTGATATAAGTTGATTTAACACCTCAACGTGTTTTCGTGCTTTTGTTTTCTGTAGCTGTTCTAGTTGTGATTGGTAATTACGATTAATCTCGGCAAACGCACCAGTGATATCATCTAAACGAACTGTGACCTTGGCTGACAATTCAGGAGTTTTCTTATACGGAAAAAACCATTGCATGGTATTCCTGTCTTGAAATATAAACTCGCTGGGTAATAACGTGTTTTTTATAATAGACAAATCATCCAGATAACTGGGATTAATCTCATGATACGATTGCGCATTCGTGTGCAAATACGCGGAGATTTCATTAGGTGGATTCTCGGGCCAACCTAGTATGGTTCTTATTGAACTGTTATAAATATCAACCATATACCCCGGTGTGCTTATTTCAATCGTCGACGATAACGTCGGCTCATGAACCGTAATATCGATTTTTGATTCTTTTCCTGTGATCGATTTTATCCTGCGTTGAAATTCTTTATTGATTTGTTCTACTTGGTATGACCCAGTTGGTATTGTAACCTCATTCCAGTCTGGGGTCCCATCGGGTTTATTTGTCCATGCAAAAACCAGCGAGTTATTAGGTTGTTGTCCGTTAAATGCTTCCGCTCGGATATTAGGCCAACTGTGATATATTCGCAATTTTGCCAGCGCTATTTCCTTTACTGGAATCGGAGAAGGGAAGTTTGCATTGAATTCTGGCTTCGTTGACGTTATCGATATCATACTTGTTTGTACCGGAGTGGTGTTCTCCGCGATCCGTTGAAGCAATTGAAACCCTTCGGGGTTCAGCGACATTATTATTATTCGTCGTTTCTAGTGTTTAATTTCAACACCGAATATTAACAACCTGCTTGTTTTAAGCCCATTGAAGTTGTTTCAGGAGAATGTTTTAAGCCCATTGAAGTTGTTTCAGCCACGTGGTTTCCAGCTTCCAGTTGAAAATCCTCGATTTTTGACATCGCGGAGTCATACAACTGGACCATCGTGGAGAATTCAGCATCGGATATAAACGAACTATCTATCGCCAACGAGATCAACCCGGATAATTTAGAGTACGCGTCGGATACTATTTGATGTTTTACTGTATACTCGTTGAGTTTTTTCTGATAACACGATGATATCTTTCTAGTGATTGCGTTGGCGACTCCAGCAATTGTTGTCGCCGCGGAGATAGCGATTGGAACAGCGATCGGGGCTATCATGGTCACCGTGGATAAAATAACACCGGTACCGGCTACTATACCTGACACCGAGTACACGACCGCGTCGATGGTGGTTATTTTTCGACGGTATTTTTTTATTTTTACACGGTATTGTTCGGAAAGCGTTTTCAAATTCGCGGAGAATTCTTTTACGGTATTGAATCGATATTGATGTGACGTCGGTGATACCTCTGATTCAATTACCTTGGTGGTCATTTTTATTTTAAAAGAGCTAGTGTTTTTAATTACTTAGATCCGCTACAAATTCCACATACCATGTAATGTTTGCCCTAAATAGACTGCTATCAACGGCTTTAATTATAAACCGTTCGGTTGCATTCTTGTCAATGATTGTTGATATTGTATTGTTAAACCCAGATGAACTCGACGATGATATATTAAACTGCATCGCTGAAATCAATGTCAATCGATAAATGCCCTTAACAATTGCGGTGATATTTACTGTATCATTCGTAGGAGTCCAATCGAATGATTCATGCTGAATCGTGTATACTATGTTGATGGTTTTTTCATGAGGGATTTTTATTTTTGTCATTTCCGGTAGTCTGTTTTTAATCGCTGCAACATCAGTTTTGATTACTCCTATTTCATAATAATTTATGTTTATACTCTTTTTGTTCGTTGCAATATCAGTTTTGATTGTTCCTATTTCCTGTTTATGCGCGTCTACATTCTTTTTAATCGCTGCAACATCAGTTTTGATTACTCCTATTTCATAATAATTTATGTTTATACTCCCTTTGTTCGTTGCAATATCAGTTTTGATTGTTCCTATTTCCTGTTTATGCGCGTCTACATTCTTTTTAATCGCTTCAATATCGGTTTTGATTACTCCTATTTCATAATAATTTATGTTTATACTCCCTTTGTTCGTTGCAATATCAGTTTTGATTGTTCCTATTTCCTGTGTATACGCGTCTACACTCCCTTTGTTCGCTGCAACATTAACGCTGAATGTTTTTATGAGAACTTCATGCGCGTTTACACTCTTTTTGATCGTTTCAACATCAGTTTTGATTGTTTCTATTTCCTGTGTATGCGCGTTTATATTATTTTTGTTCGCTGCAATATTAGTTTTGACTGTTCCTATTTCCTGTATATGAACGTATAACCCCGCTTTGTTCGTTGCAACATCAGTTTTGATTGTTCCTATTTCCTGTCCATACGCAGTGATATCATTTATAGTTATTGTAATTTCTTCCGGTCTGGTATTTTTTTTACCAAAGAATTTATCAATGGTGTTATCAGCCCTGTTAAAATTTTTTCGTAACGTGTAAAATTGGCCCGATAGCGTTGTAAACTCCGAAATAGTATTTTTTAACAAATTCGACACGGATATATAATTGTTGTCAAGTGTACTTATTTTTCCATTTATCGTCAAGATGGATTCACCTGATTTAAGTCGTCCGTCGCCGGTATACAGCGCGATAGTGTCCTCGGAGGCATCATTATTTCGTGTTAAAACGTCATTCAGCGACACATTACTGGATTTCAGTTTACCCTGGCGGTCTTGAAATACAACTATTTCGCCCGGGTCAACACTGGTTAAATTTAACGTATCAGCGATTTCATCCTCAATTAGTTTTTTTATGTCATCGGTGGCGAGCGTTTCCGTGGGCTTTTTCAGCGCCGAAACCGGTCGTCCCCAGATATCAATCATTATTATTGTAAAAAAAAACAGCGTTTCTAATTAACCCGCCGGGCCTCTACGACCCCACTAGTGTATTCGTTTACAACCACATGAGGTGGTTTCCGCGATGATGAAATCGCCGCGAGTACGTTCAATACCTCACGGCCGCATATCGGTGGGTCACTTAATTGTTGTGTTGGCAGCGTGGAATAAAAAACCGGGGCTGAACACGCCCGGATATACCGCATGAACTCGTTTGGCGGGGCTAACCCGTATGAATCAAAATAGACGATCGCACGCGGATCAATTGCGTATGCAACCCAATGAGTTCCCGCTCCGGAGGATTTATCGAGGTTAATTATACCGGTTTCAATATTCCTTGGTTTTGTCGGTAATTGATCCCTCATGAAAACACCTCTGAAGTTTTTTATCGCTAACGCGTTTGCGGCATCTATTAAATCAAAATTAGACATTGGAGTCATTAAACGGTTCCCGGTAGTCTTAGACCCTTCCCCGAGTACCATGAATACGGGGTTCCCGGTAGTCTTAGACCCTTTCCGGCTACGGGTCGTTTTTTTTAATAGCCTTTCCCGGTTGCCTTCTTCAATGCCATTCCCGCCGCGGTACCAACGGCTCCTAACGCCGCCGCCTTCGCCACTGCTGGGGCCGCCGCGGCAATCAACGCTGGAATCGCAGCTAACAGCGGAAATATCCCACCGGTCTTTTCCATGTTTTTAATCGCTGCGGCCGAAAATTCTATTTGAACACCCTTTTTATTCTTCATCGCATTATTGAAATGTTTTATTTGACGCGCCGTCAACGATATCTTATGATTACCACCTGCCATCTGTGACGGCTTCAGCGTTATTGTGGTTCCACATTGTTTAGCCGACTTTGATCGTAATTTCTTGACTTGACCATCAGTCAACTCTACACTGACGACACTATACGACATTTTATTGTAAACGCGTTTATGTTTTCAATTACATGTTTTCCACTGGTGCATCAACGATTCTCATTCGTCCACCAACACCTTCCAACAGCATTGATTTATCGCTGAGAATGACAGCAACCGCTCTATAATCAACACCACCCGGGGCTATACGAGCTCTGAAGTGTATATCAACGACGGATTGTCTCGTTAAATCAAGATGTTCCAACGAAAAATAATAAATCGGATACAGGTTTTTAAAATCAAGTTGTGATATTTGCAGATCAGTGTCGACGTTTTGATCACGACCCATATATGACAGCAATCGATGATACACACGTGCGACATGGTTGTCACCGTAATTAAGCTGTATATCCTCGGATGGTTCCTGTTGTCCGTTTATTCTCAGCGAAACCTCCCTGACTCCTAATCGATCAAATATCATATGGCTGCGTTCTTGATTACCCAATCGTTCCCTATTCTGTAGCGCTATGAATATATGACGCGGGGCTGAAACACCCTGTTTTGATGCCAGGTGCCATGTAAACGTATCGGCGACGTTATCCTCTTCAGCATCAGTTGTTACCGCTAGCCAACTCAACAACGATTTTCCTCCCTGTTCCATAAATGCTAACAATCGTGCTTCCGTGGTAACTGATGGAGTCAACACCGGCATCCACAATGCTATTTTAGTTAAAACGACATTACCGGCAGCGACGCCAGCAGCATGCCATATTGCATTGTTATCATCGCCCCTTCGCGTCAGCGCGATTGTATGCTTAGCCCCATAGATAACTTTTCTAACATTTCTGCAGAATCCAAATATGTGATGGAGTGGAATCGCGCATGAAAACTGCCGGCGTGGTCTTTGCAACATCCCTACTCGTGTTGCGAATCCTAGATTGTAATCATTGTTGATACTCTTTATAATATTGAAATTAGCGCCTGGTCTTACTCTGCGGTCTGGGTTATTTGCTTCAGCCTGTGGGTCAACTGCGGTATCTCTTTCCACCAGCACGTTAACGTACTGAAGATGATCAGCGTTATTAGTGGTGTCCTTCGCAAACATCATAGATGGACCCGCCGATCTTGTATAATCATCTGAATACCTCGCTAACCCAATTATCGTCGTTGCAACATCAACCTCGCGTTCTATTGATTCAATTTCTCGCCCGTCAATAAGATATCTGGCACTCTCAAATAACGCCATGATACCGTTGTTAACGAAGCCAACTCGAACACGATCGTCATCTGCGTATGGTGTATTATCGGCAGCATTTGTCATGAGTTCTCCCTCGATTTCGATAAACGCTTCACACGGCAAAAAATATTTACTGGTATCTTGGACTTGAAGTTCAATTCGCGATCGTAGGTCAGGTTGCGCTGCATAATAAGAATAATATTGATAATCACGGACAGAATCATCCCTGCGCACTGGGGCATCCATATCAAACGCGGGGTCAGCGGTTCGCGCAAACATTTCTATTATTATTCATGTCGGTGTTTTCAATTGAAATCCATCAACGTCGTTTTCGTCGTAGACCACTCCCCGCTATTGCGTTAATGATCGCGTTGGTTGACGCATCGGCGGATGGCGAAGTCGCCGCCAACGACTCTAATTTTTCTTCCACGGCGTTATTTATTACTTTACTGACATTCGCAGGCATCACTGTCGTTGATGGCATCTGTTTTTTTCTCCTCACCAGCGACATTAATTTGTTCCGCGCGGCTGAAAGCGCCTTTCCGGCAACATCTCCAATAGCGCTGATTCCCTTATCACGAATAACATCAATAGCCTTCATTCCTAATTGTTTGGCTAACGGCGCCACTTTTGGAGCCATTCTTGTAAATAACCCCGCAATGGTGCTACCGAGACCATCTCCATAGTACGCGCGGTAAACAGGTAATCGCGAGTTTACCACGTAGACGAGTACTGGTTTATCATGGTTGTAGTGTATGATCATCTTTATTATAAAAACACCAGTGTTTTCCAATTAGTGATTGTGATCACCAGTGATTAATCAATCGCTGTAATGACCGTGGTCCACGAGTTCGTCTATGAGCGTTCGATATGCATTAATGTCCATAATACCGCCCGTAAATAACCGCTTGCAAATATCAGCGGCCTCATTGATTATTTCCGGAGAGTTATTTCCGGCTCGTTTTCCTCCGATTAGTATTTCCAGCCGTGATATATCACTGAGAACACTACCAGGACAGGTAACGCCGTAGGATTCTTTACCAACAGAGTATCATTTTCCTTTTTTTGGTGTTTTACTCTTAACTTCCTTGTGGAATGTGTTGTAATCGGGATCACCACGTGGTAATGCATCTTTATATCTACCTGCTAAATACACTATTCTTGTCCAATCCTTTAACGACCTTATATTTTTCTCGTAGCCGCTATTGATATGCTCATCTCGTGTGCCCTTAGCAAAATTTGTAACAGTAAAATTAACTAATTCGTCATCGCTGTCGAAGGCTCTAATTTTATCTATTGTGCTCTTCTTGAGTACATTACGGGGTATATTCTCCTTTTTCTCTATTTTTTCCGGTATTTCTTCCAGTAGTTCTTCCGGTATTTCTTCTTCTGGTTCTCTTGCGGTGGCGCCTGGTTCTTCCTCGTCGGCCATTGTAACATAAGGTTCTTGTGGGTCCGTTATAGCGAGTGGTGGCGGCCTCCGTGTTGTAGCAGCCGCTATTTTCGCAGGGAGTGTTTCCAGAGACTTTTTTGTTTGCTCGGTCTGAGCCGCTATCTTTTCAAGCGCACCGAGGACGGGCACAGTTGCCGCCGTAACATCTTTAGTTACCGGAGCAAAGAGCTGTTCGCTTCCAACAGCAAAATCAGTTTGTAGTTGTTGCCGCGTTTGTAGTTGTTTTCGAACCCTGTCTCGTAACGGTATGAACTTTTTAAGCGCTACTAGCCGCTCTCTGGCTAGCCGAGTAGTAAGTGATTCGCCTACCATTATTGCAATTGCTCCGTAATTTCTAATTTCCCGCCGAGTGTGGCGGGGATATGTCCCAGGGGCTCCAGGGAGTTTTCGTCTATAATCCTTCTAATGTTTTTAATTTTATTAGAGATTTCTCGACGTCGTTCAAAAGCCTGTCCGAGTTTTTTTCGTACTGTCTCAACGGCAGTAAATAGTCAAATAAATGCATTTACGTCATTGCCATACAAGTTTTCATTGATCGTATATTGTAATCGCTTTATAAAAGAATACTCACGTGGCAAGGTATATCGACCTTTCTTTGATTGCTCGTTAATAATTTCATAATCGGACAATATTTTTTGGTTATCAAGCTTATCAGATAATTCAATTCCTTGATTTTTTAATTTTAAAATCTCGGTTAATATATTATTGATGTCTTCGATATTCATATTCTTATAAACATCTTATTTCTAATATCAAAAAAAAAATATTTTACAAAATGAACCCCGCGTATCAATCCCGAGGTGTGTTAACATTCGATGAAACCGTAGGATAATTCGTTTTCTTCCGGAAGAGACAATTTATTTTAGCGTTCGCACTGTCACGGTGACCTTGTCACTCGCTGATTTCTGTTATATATGAAAATCGAATTCTGTGGCTCGTCTTTTTTGAGATCGCTGTTTGATATACTCGTTCTGCAACAAATTGTATTGAGGCTCTACAAATATCGAAATATTTTCCTGCCTCATTCATCGACTGAAATATTTTTTCCTCGTGAGTTGTTGTATCAAATGACTTTACGCTTTTTGCTTTTTTTGAGCATTTACCAGTTTGGCCTTTTTTACTATTTTCACTCTGAGAGATAGCTTGCAGGTTTATAAGAGAATTATTTTGAGGACATCCATCAATATGATCAATCACAAGCCCATTTTCGATTAATCCGTTGAATGCTTCAAATACAATCCTGTGAACATAATACTTCTTCTTTCCGGCACCAAACATCAAGTATCCGTGATTATTTTTCCATCCAACCGGCTTCTTCAGTCTACAATTTCTAACAACGCCGTCGCGAGATGCCTCGTAATTAACGAGCACAGGATGCGGCTGAAATTCTTGGTTCATTTGTATAATAATACTACTTGTCTAATTCATTATTTGGTTTAATTATAAACCTTGCAATGTAGTCCTGAGGAGTTTTGATGACGAAGTCTGCGGTGGGGTCAATGACGGCATTTTTTATTCGCTTGTCGTAATAGCGTTTTAACTCTCTGTATCGCTTTCCGCCACAATTGATACACAACTGCGATTTTCCTCTTACACCAACGTGACAAACCAAGCACGGTAGGGGGCCAAGAGAACCATTACGAACGCTTTGTAAATGATACCCGCAGAATTCACCTCTACATGATTTATTGCACGGGGTTATCGACCCAATCATCAACCATTTGCAGTGATTCATTATACTATATTCTTTCATTTAAATACTTGTTTTAATTATATGGAGGAGTTCGAGAGATTAGCAGCAATTAAGCCCTGGAAAAATATTAAGTTCAATCTCGATAGAGTCCTCAAGGACGCACCAAAAGCGTTAATAAACGATAGAACCCTGTTAAATAAAATACGCGATTGTATCAATGAATTCAAGCGTGATGGTGCATCTCATAGTTGGTCAACATTTCGAATTGATGGCGTTGTTGATGCTACCATGAACGACAACCGCGCAGCAACGATAATATCACAACTTGACGGTAAAAGGTATTTCTTCAGAGTAAAATTCATTGTCCGGGTGGAATCAGGTAATTGGATCATACGTGATAAATTTGAACCGGTTCTCAGCGATAAGAAAACAGTCATTGTTAGCCGCGACTCCAAGCCAGGGCTGTTAACCGGAATTGACAGACCATACTATGAACGAGCGTATCCTGAAACAGCAGTTGTCTATGGAATATACCCGTTAAATAAGAAACCTGATATCGGAAAACTAGCGCCGATGAAACAGTCAACGGGGATAAATTGTGTAGCAGAACGAGTAATAGAGCATTTTACAAATGCGTGTCGAGGAAATAAACTGACCGATTTACGACGTAGCAAAATAAACCAATGGGAGGAGACAGTGCGCGAGCGAGGAGCAACCATTAGCGACATAGCGAAATTAGAAACGTCGTTGAGATTTCCAGTATCCGTTACAACGATAACCGGTGAAGTATTATATGAATCAAAGTATAAATCAAAGGGAGCCCCAATCAAAATTATTGATCATAACGAACACGCGTGGACGCCCGCGGTCACAATATTTCCACGGGATAGAACAGTAAAGTATATCCCGGGGGGATTCCTGGGAGAGGATAGTTTTCTCGCGGAGAGGAAACTATTTGATGCTATTGCCTGCTTGTGTAAAAACGACCCTGTATCAGTGTGGTTACTTCGCAGCGCTGAAAACGACATGGATACCTTTGATCAGTTTGTAAGACCAAACGGTGAATTATATCGCACTGAAGCATTTCACAACAAGATGAAAAAAACCGCCATGGAATTTGAAGAGCATGATGAACAACTGCTAACAAATTGTTTTACGATTCCATCGGTTGCGGCTCATGTTGCAGCAAGGAAAAATGCGTGGAGACCAACGCGCAAGGAATTTCTACCGGATGTACAATCCAGTTGTTTGGAATATTATCACGGTGGACCATGGAACACTGAATACAACCGCGACGCTATGATCTCGGTTGATATGGTTGCCTGTTATCCAGCAAGTTTTCTCGGGTATGGATCCGCCGCTGAGTATTTCAAACGATTTGGACACCCCAGACATGAAATGACTCGTGTTGCTATTAATGGACCACTGCCTGATTTTGATTTAACCGGATTCGCTCGCATAGTATCATTTGAATTCGCGGCAGGACTTCATCGCTGTTGTTATATTTGGATCGGTAGACACATGGCTGAAAAGAAGTGGCTGCCAATAGCGCTGCTACGGTATATGATTGATTGTAGCATGCTTGTATCATTGATTGTCAGTGACGCGATTATATCATACCAGGCGCAGACTGAAGTCTGGTTACCAGAACCAGAGCGTCTAGATAGCATAATTGACGAGTCCAGAAAACACATTGATGCCGACGAGGAATATATCATCGAATGGTCCAAAAAGATATTCAACCAACGAAACCGCGAGGCAAAAGATCTCGGTAGAAGAATAATTGGTAAGTTCACACAAGGTGGAAAAAACTGCGACTACAAACGATATTGCTCACGGCTGATTATAGATGACGCAGAATATGATTTCGTAATCAAGGACGCAGTGGCAAAAAATAAATACGTGAACTGCAAAACAGCTTTCTTGTCCAATGGAACAAAGTTGGGTACAGTTGTTACTTACGCCGATGGAGACAGCCCCGCGTATCCGCATTTGAGGGCGTCTATGCTGGGTTACGCCGCTATCAATTTATTCTCGATGATAAATAGATTTCCCGACACCGCGGTTAGAGTTGCGATTGATTCATTTTATATAGACGTAAAGTACAAGGGAAACTTAGCCGAGTTTACTAGTCCGGACGAGAGTTGGGGTATATGGAGAATTAAAAATGAAATACGACGCGATTATTCCCCGTCAGCAAATGTCACCGTTGAAAACAATTACTTACGCGGTGATAATTTATCAGAATGGTCTAATGCACCACCGTGTTCTGATCCAATTTGTAGACACAAAACAGTTTATTTAAGCGGCTGTGGCGGGTCAGGAAAGACGACTCGGGCAATTGAATTATTTCGAACGCGGGCAAGTATAATCGTGCTTACACCGACCCATAGACTAGCGCGAGAGATAAAACAACGAAATGTTGACGCCGTTACTTATCACAGCTTTTTTCGATACAGCGGCGGTGAGTGGACTCCTGATCGAATGGGGGAAAAATTTATTCCCGAGGTTATCATCTGGGATGAGATATGTACTGTTTCGTTAGATACTTTACAAATGTTTCTTGAGTGGTTGCTGCGCGCGAATACAGCGGTAATCATGTGTGGCGACCATGGCCAACCACCACCATTTGTCGGCGAGGGTCCACATGATTGGTTAAAGGGTTTTGTGGACTATTATGAAGAAACCGATACTGATTACCGAGCACTTGATGAACAACTGCGCGAGGTTAAAAAATTAATCAGATTACAGCCGGATAGAGTTCAATGTGAAATAATCCGCGAGGTGATTCCGGAAACGCCGTTAAATGAATTCTGGGAAACATGGAGACCAAACGATTTGATTGTAGCGAGTAGAAAGATAGTCAGAGACACACTTCAGCGGAAGTTGTTTACGTTGCATAAGGAAAAGTTTCCAACGCGTCCAGTGCCGTTGTGTTATAGACCCGCTGACACACGGCGGCAGAACATTGAAGTTGAAATCCCGGGCCCGACAGCGTCAGGGACAAAAAAACAAATTCTCGTGCTGAATGATATTGTGCTCGTTGATATCAGCGTCGTCGAGGACGCGCTACGTGCTGATAAATCCCCGTGGACGCTAGGATACGCAACGACAATACATTCCTCGCAGGGATTAACTATCAGGGATACAATTGTTTGGATGGTTGATAATCGCATCGAATGGTCAAATCTAGTCTATCTTGCAGTGTCCAGAGTACGGAGAATGAATCAGCTTCGAAGAATTGTTATTGACGAAGCCACCGACGAAGCCGGCGACAACGATGACATTATTGATGCAAGCGTCATTGATAGAAAACTCTCGGGTTACCGCCAACAGGATAAAAAAAAACAGCGGCGTTTTGATATTGATGCCGAATTAATAATTGCGTTACGACAACAACAGAATAATCACTGCGCGAGTTGCAATTGTGTAATGCGCTGGCGTTATTTGGATAAAGACGCTCGCCAATTTACCGTGGACAGGATCGATAACAGTCTCGGTCATGTCAAAAACAATGTGAGGTTAACTTGTCTTGAGTGCAATAGACGTAACGGCGCTAGTTAAGGCCACGTGGGGGTAATTGAGTATCATCAGGTATCACTTGTAGTTGCTCGCGAGTAAATCCGCGCTGAGGAGCAGTTGAATCCAGTCTATAGATCGGTGGTCTACCAGTTGATCGTGTTATCGTTGATATGTTATGTGTGGTAACACTCCAAATAGGATCAGTAGCTCTTTTTTTACCGCCTTCAAGCTCTCCTGGTTCATACAGATATCTAACAGTGACATCGCCGAGAATCGGCTTGGAAACGCTATCTATTTTTGATCTTCCGGGTATGTACTCGTATTTAATCGCGTCGCTGGGCTTCATGTTGATTGCTCGGGTAATCTCGTTATTTAACGCTGCAATTACGCCTGGCAACCTTTTAACCCATTCACGAGATCGTTTTTCTTGGATGAATTCCTTCGCGTATTGATACCCAAATAACCGTTCAGCAAGAGTCCGATTGAATCGTTCAACAATTGCCTGATCACGATGTAGCGCAGTATGACCTCGTCGTATCGCGACGCTATGATGTTTCAGCGTTGATAAAACAGCGCCGCGAAATTCATTGCCAGGATCAACTTGTAATAGATTTGGCCAGCGCAGAGGACCCCTTCGGTAAATCCTCTCAAACGCATCGGCTACTTCAGTTGCTGACTTTGTTTTTAACGGCTCCGCTTGTTTGTATCGACTCGCAACATCAACTACGGTTAGCGCGTATTTGTAACCGTTGTCATGCGGCAGAAATAATATATCAGCCTGATGAACTTCATTAGGTACGCTGACATCAAAGTGTGAGAAGTTTATTTGTTTAGGCGGTGGTAGATAAATTTGCCATATAGTCTGTTTGGATAACCAATTAGCCGCAACGGCCTTTGTTACCTTTGCAGCGCTTGCGAGTTTACCAATTGCGGCCTTCCCCTTCCAGTATCCTCTCGGAGAATAATAGATGGATTCCATGTTGTTATTATAAACGCTAGCGTTTTCAATTACCAGCGCGAGAAGCTCCGCTTCCAATCATTAATTTACCTTTCATAGCCGATTTTACCAACCATGAAGCCAATTTTTCTTTGAATGATTTATCAGGAATAGCATTTAACGCGTGAATTAATTTTACATCCGCGATATGACGCTGTTGCAAATCACCGCTACGATAAGCTATATCATGTATCCGACATGCTTCGTCGATAGCGTTTATTGGATACTCACCGGGTTTGGGCTGATTTTGATCATCGAGTCTGATATCTAATCGTGTTCCGGGGCCACAGTAGCTATATCCTGGGAGGTGCTTTTCTCCTGGATACTTTGCCCACGGTGTTCCGGGGAGTTTTGATAACTTGGCTGCAATATCACCTCCTCGCTTTTTTTTAAAGCATCCCCGGGTCTAGCAGAAATAAATCTAAATTTTTTTGTACCGCATTGTACACACTTACCAGTAAGCGCCGATCTGTTATTTCTCGTTGTAACGGTTGTCATATCATTTGTGCCAGTACGCACTCTACACTTCACACAATATAGATCCATAATTTATGTATAGAGATATGAATATAATTGATTTTTCGGCGACTAAAACAAGAGAACCAGTTAAGCATGTTGCAGCGTTACCAAACTCGATCCGGATGATTATCATCGGACCATCTGGATCCGGCAAGACGCAATTGTTACTCAATTTAATAATGAGATGGATGAAGTGGGATAAGTTGTATTTAATCGCCCCTAGCGTGGATGATCAACGATGCTACGAGGTGTTGAAAGATTTTAACGAGAATGCATCAGCGATCGCTGAAAAAAATGTTATTGAGTTTATTACAGATATCAGTGATGCACCAGGTATTGATGATATTGATGGCGACGTTAACAATCTAGTCGTGTACGATGATGTTATGTTAGACAATCAAAAAAACCCAGCTAGGATATTTTCCAGAGGCAGGCATAAAAACACCGACGTGATATATGTCACTCAACGATACACTCAGATTCCAAAAGTAATCAGAGACAACTGTAATATTCTTGCTGTATTCAACGGCGTCGATACACACACGCTACGAAATATTTGGCAGACATGGTGCGGCGGTGACATGGACTTTAATGGTTTTCGAAACTTTTTTAGTCATGCTCAGTCGACCCCACATGGATTTGTAACGATAAATTTACATGATCCTCGGACACGATATCGTATCGGACTTGACCAAATATTCGGTTAAATTGTAAATAACTTCTTAGCAGCAGGGGGGGCAATGACATCGACGCGGTCGTCGCTGTGCTTACCGGACGCTGACGACGCTGGGATCGGCTCGCATTAAACCAAATGACGTCACCATCGTGTAGGATGGACCGACGTCGTTTTTTTTTTACCAGCGCTGACTACACCGGATCCGCTGAGTGCAGAAAGTAATAATTAAGCAAAATAACGATTGGACAAAATGTCCGATTCGCCCCCCGTGCTGCTAATGTACTTAACAGGCCTTCCAAATGGCTTGAAAAAACCGCTTGCCTCTTATTTGTAGAATTGATGGAACTAATTATACCCATTCCATTAATTTAATAAAAATATCTTGAGTTAAGAGAAATCCAAAATATCCTGATTTTTACAGAAATTCCCAGGAAACCAATTCCGCCACGAAAATTAATTGTGCAGTTCCTTAGTGCATGATCGATTGGAACATGAAAGCTAGGTAATGGGCAATTACTTAGAGCGCGGTTTTGATACTAGCTTGGAATAAATTATATTTCTCTAACCCGTATTATAATATTGTTATCATTTTATATACATTTATGTACGAAGATCATGTATCTAAGTTCTTTATCTTTGCTTGGTATATAGGTATCAAATTTGTAATTATAATTTCATGCACACGCCTTGCATTTCTAAACAGAAATCCAGTGGGCTTGTGCATTTAGCCAAATGTCACTTCCCCTTCCCTTACTACTTGATTCCTTCGAGCACCTCGAGCACTGTCCTTCGACCTTGTTCTGTCTGATTGGGCGAATAAGCACTTGTCCGAATGAATGAATGAATGAATGAATGAATCAGTCAATGAATAATAATAATAATAATAATAATAATAATAATAATAATAATAATTATTATTATTATTATTATTATTATTATTATTATTATTATTATTATTTAACGAAAAAGGCATATTTGGTCATAATAAAACCCATCTGTCACGCGGTTCACAGCGTATGAACAGATGTTGTTATATTCGGGTATACTCACTCGCTCTCACGCGCATGTATATTTGAAATGGATAGCATCTTATCAGTCATATAGACATCTGTAGAATAAAACACGTTTGAATGTGCAGTCATACCTATAGATATGGCCTGTGAATACACAGTGAGAGAGACAGTAGGAAAATAGACACATCCAACAAAATCAAATGCATACGAATATTTACACTGGATTTGGCGCATACTTGTTACTGTATATAGTCCTTGTTATTGTAACTAAATGTTTGTTTTACTTCCCTGTCCTTAGAAAAAAATATAGTGTTTGTATGTTTACACAACTAGTATCCCATCACCGTTTGCAGTTACGATATTTTCTGTCACATGCAAAACTAACAAGACAATCACATTACAAGGAACCGCAAGCGATAAAGAACAACGAGATGGTATCATTTAGTCGGATATATTTCCACGCCTGTATAGAGATAAATCTTCCACAGACAGGTGTGGATAGGTTTTGAGAGCTTCTTCGTGAAGTCACGTCAGGCTTGCATGCTATGCTTTCAGTGGTTAGCGTTACTAATCTTTTATCTCCTTCCTTGCTGACGGTTCGAAGATTTACTGACATGACTTCACGATACAATGGCTTATTTTGGTTTACACTGACATGTCTCCTTCGCTCTGTGTCAACAGGTATGAACCCTGCCACTATCTTAACAGAACCCCAGATTTGGGTCGAAATACAGAGATAATAAATATAAGCTAAAATGACATCTTTATCTTAATTATGTTGCAAAAATTTACTATTAGTCGATAAAAGATTACACAGATTTACTGTATGTGTGTGTGTGTGTGTGTGTGTGTGTGATTTGGATTTTTAACGTAGCTTTAACAATGTTTCAGTCACATCGCTGTCTGTAGTGCAGCGGTTGATGTGATGTATAGCACTGGGGCATCATGCTGCAGACATGTAGCATTATGTCCCACCCAGTCACATTATCCTGGCACCAGGCCGACTAGTCCTAACACTAACCTCTCAATGCTAAGCGCTGAGCGAGGCATGTGTTCGTACCATTTTTATGTCTTTGTTGTGGCTTGGCCAGGGTTCTAACCCGCGACCTCCCGCATCCGAGACGCACGCTCTAACCACTTAGACCGCCTGAGCGCTCTACTATTAGTTGATACAACTTTACTATTAATCTTTTAGTTCATAAAGATTTACTATGAGTTCAGCATTTATGTCGTACTAGTTAGACAACTGCAGTTCGCTTCCAAGCATGTGACTTAGGTTATTATAGTGAAAGTATAGGCTATTACTGCTACGACAATAGCTGCTGCTGCTGCTACTACTACTACTACTACTACAATTATTACTACAAGTGTTTTGGCACGTCATGAGTGCCCGTGACTGCCTAGAAAAGTATTCGCCAGCGATTCAGCAGTGGTCACTGTCTGATATTCTGAATCGGTCATAGAAACCAAAAGGTAATTACAAATTATAAATAATTAAGAAGCTTTGCAAAACGAGTATAAATCAGAAATATGTATGTATTATAAATTTCACAGTACATTCTTTTCTTGTGCATTATGTTGGAGTAAGCATGACACGTAAACATTAGGACTGATGTAGTGGCTAGGATAGCTATAGTTTGGCAACTTGTAATAAATAATCCTGTCTGTTTGGGCATGAATTAAGTTTTAATTAGGGATCGCCTCCTTAACGGCAGAGCCAGAGAAGAGTGCAATGGTAACACGAGGTCATAGTTTGTACGTTATCTTTTGTATTTAAAGGAAATAGCTCCACACACACCTGACTGCACAGTGGGAAAGAGAGCGCAGTCAGCAATTGATAATTTGATGACCCGAAGAAGCTACGAGAGAGAGAGAGAGAGAGAGAGACCGGTCGATCATGAACAGTGGTTCGGAAAGGACCGGAAGCACCAGGTGATGCTATCATTCCAGGTAATATCAATGCCAAACCTTCCTTCTCGATTCTGGAATAATTTCTCTGGTGCTTGTTAAGTTTGTTTTGAAAAATAAATGCTGGATAATCTATACCATATTTGTCTTCTAAAATCAATACTCGACTAATCCCAAGATCACTGGTATAAACATACATTTTAAATGAATGAAATTTTGAGCTGAAAGAACTGAAGCACTGTTAAGTATGGCCATTACCTGTCAAAATCCTTATTACATCTTTTTAGACCAATGAAACTTTATTTTCTTACTCAACAAATTGTTCAGAGGTTTAGCAATTACTGAAAATTTCGAGCAAAATTTCTGTTAATATCCAGCCACACGCAGTTTAACTTGACTTTGTCCCATACTATGTCCTAATATGCAAGACAAACACGACAAAACTAACTTTTACTTAAATTTTATTTTCAAATTTGCATCATTGATTCCATCAAAGAATTTCCGAATGGTAACTAAGTGATCTTTCCAGGTATTGTTGTAGATGATGAGGTTATCGACGTAAGCGTCACACTTTTCTCACCCATGCGACAGAGACATCTAGCTGTTTGCTAACTTTACATTTCGTACCTCAATCTAGTCATACAAAAATATTTCGAGAGAGACAAAGACACACACGCATAAGATGTCGAACCTTTTGGTATTATGCTAGTTCGTTCAACACAACATGGCCAGTTTTATTCTATGTGCAGGCCTAGCTCAATACATTTTAAGGCCAGCCTCATTAGATGTAGCTAAATACTTCGTGTGAAACAAATTATATACTGTCAGCTACATTTAATGACATTGACCTAAAAAATGACTGCTACAGATAGGATAAAATTCTCAATGCTGTGTGAATTGAACTATGACAGAAAACACTGATCCATGCACGCAGACTATAGATCTATAAACTTCATAGCCTCCCAACTCTCTTAACAACTACAGAAAACTTAGTAACAGCCAGAAATGTGTTATGTCAAACATGCTGTATTCTAATTTTTTAAGTGCCCCAGGTGAATCAAAAATATACCTATACTATTTAATGACAAATAATGCACTTACCAGCGAGAAGAAATCATTTATCCGTCAACACATTCATCCATAAGCAAATGTCACGGCAGCACTTGCCATATTTCCAAGACAGAAAAATACATTTTCAAAGAATCCGTGAACTTGAAAGTTTAACACATGGTTATCCGCTAAGGTCCGTATTTGGAGGGTCTTTTAAACACGTGGGTAATTTTAAAATCAATATTAAGGACAACACAAGTATGTCATAAAGAGTTCCATTTCCTTCAAAGAAACGGAGAGTTATATATGATAGTGACACAGATCACTAATTATCTGTGAATAACCCAAGAACGGACACTCATACTTTATGTAACTCTTTATTTTAATAATAGCCTATACCCAGTTTCGTTTCATTATTTACAATAAATTTTCTATATCGGAACTGATGAAAATGAAACATTTTCTTGTAATAAATATTAACTATTTATTGTTAATTTTATATAACATCCATATATTAAATGTGATAATACCTCAATATTATGCAGCGTTTTATGTTATTTTGTTGGCTCATGCATAAAAACTGTATAATTCGAATGACACGGTCACGACATAGCCCTCATTAACATATCTATATTAATGTACCGCATGGCATGTAAACATCTGCGCTTGAACTGTATCGTACAAGTGAGAAGTCCATTTTTAATTTAAAGGAAATTATTGGGCAAGAAAAAGAATCCACGTTGAGGTTTGGACCGAGATAAGGAAATCCCAGTCGCGGGTTTACATTATGTGTCTCCCCTCTCGGCAATCCTCGTGGGGAGAAAAATAATGTAACCCCTTGACTGGGATTTCCTTGTCTCGGACCGAACCCCAACATATATTCTATATTTGTCACCTATTACTCTTCCTATCTCAGTCTGGTTATCTCAGACCTGTTGTCTCAGTCATGGTGTCAACGCGCTAGGAACTACTTTTTACAAAATAAACCTCGATGTCTTCTGCAGTGCCTGACGGAGTTGTTATAAACAACCACCACCACCAACAACAGATATATAAAAAAAGAAATTCACTCATATAGCAACTTAAGGTCTCACCAACTTTGATAATACCATACAAAACATTTACACACACACACACACACACACACACACACACACACACAAACACACACACACGTTGAACTATTAGATATAGCTCCAGACACGCACAGCCAATACGCATCACTGGCCACACAAACCAAACTCTCTCAAGTGCTACTATCGTTGTCGAACACCTATAACCCACCCAACCTGAATCAAATATAACAATGTGATTGCAAATGAAAACTCCTGTACGTATCAACCAGATTGGTTCATTCTTCTGTCCACATGCTAATCCACAAAAAGATTTCCATGTAGCGTATGATACTTGTGAGAGCAACACTTGCAATATTTCCAGGACAGAAAGTATAAGTTTCAAACCAAGTCACGAATTAGACCTTTTCTCATGTCACTACAAATTTCGTTAGAACTGTGCCCAGTATGCATATTGTACTGCATATTGTCGTAGCGTTGCCTACCATAGAACGTTTTCCACATTGAAACTGATGAAAGTTAAGACTTAACCGTATACAAGTATTAAATATTTATTGTCAATTTCTTATGAATCAATTAATTGTGATAATACAGCACATGAATTTATGCTTGTATTTTCTCATGCATAGAACTTGAGCACTTAGGGTCAATAAGTCACCCCATTGCCCTTATTAACATATTCATTGTAATGCGTAGTATTGACAAAAAAGGCACGTGTCATGAGACGCTCATTGCGCAATGCCTCTAACACTTAACAATTAGAACTTTTTTCTTGACCTTTTTTCTTTACTTTTCTAAAAGCGGTGTATAAAGCTAGATTCTACTGAGATAATTATTCAGATTGTCATAAAAGAGTGCAAAGCCTGATGACTTTTATATAAAGAAAGAAGCAATAATAGTACCTGAAGAATAATACTGTGTTTTGTATCTGCTAGCTAAATTACAAGGGTGTAGGGTTATATTAATTTAGCTGGAGAAAACAAAACTTGGGGAGAAGAATAATCTATGTCGGTGTTTTACCAAGACAAGGAAATCCCATTCACTGGGTTACACTATTCCCCACCCCACCCCCCATTCGGCATAGCCTACTGGGAGACACACTGTAATATAACCTCTTGACTGGGATTTCCTTGTCTCGGTCCGAATCCCACATAGATAACCTTTCTTAGCATATGCTGATTTTTTTCTCTCCATTTACTTTACTTTGTCAGAATCGTGAAGTATTTTTCCATACTGCGTTGCTGCACACTACACGACACGCGTGTCTAAAAATAGTATCGTCTATTAGTAACTACTTTGGACTGTTAAAAAACAAGGTACGCTCACGCAGACGCCAGAGCTTTTCATTATTAGATTTGTCTGTGGATGAACTAAACAAACTGTTTGGTCCATTTGAAAGTAGAAATGATTAAGCTGACGATGTGGACGAGTTCTTTGAGTCACACAAGAAACTTTCAGCCAAGCAAACGACTGACTGTACGTGAAATCCACAATGGCCACACAAAAAATTAGACATGCAATAGTGAACATTTTTTCAACAGTTATTTAGTATAAATGTTCATTGCTCAAATCGAATGGTTCAGACTATGACCCATGCTCTCAAGGGTCTATAAAAAATAGCATAGAAAGGCCAAAGGGCGATCATGTCTCCCTGAGAGACGTCCCATTTTACGTTCAAGGGCTATCACGTCTCCCTGAGAGACGTCCCAATTTTCACTACACATTTGTTGACAGTATAACTTTAAATTTCATTATTATTAATTTTTTTTACCAAAGCGAGATATATTTCTGAAGCAAATGATTGAGCGCGCTACCAAGTTCAAAGTTCGCACGCTGGTCTTAGTTGAACATGAATACTTTTGCTATGTATTGTTGGACCTACAGTTGTGTATTTAATTTAGAATCCAGCATATATTTGTAGTGTGGTCTTTTTATTATAAAGCCTGAAGTAGAGAAGCAAAATGAGCATATAATTAAACGGTTACTACATTTGTATGGGAAAATTTGAATTCGTTTTATTTCTGAGTAATACTTCACTCTTAACTTCGTGTAGTATTGCTCAGTAAAACTCGTTCATATTTTCCAATACAAATGCAGTAGTTTATACTGATAAAGTTCATCTGGAGTTACAAACGCCAAAATTTTGTTTTCTCTTTCGTGAAGGGAATTTGTCAGAATCCATTCAAAAGGTCAAACGTGATGTCATCTTTCAAATTTTCAATATTGTCAATGTAGTCATCGATTATTGGCCAAGGAAACGAATTTGTTTTGGTCACAATGCTCTTTTCTATAATCGGTATACATGCTGAAAATCTTATCTCGTTTCTGCACAAGAATACACGGCAAACTCCAATTAATTTTGTTTGGTTCAATAACATCTTTCTCCAGCGAATATTGCATTTCATTTTTTCAAACTCTTTTTTGAGAAGATTCATTCTGTATGGATTCTGTTTTACGTGTGTGGATTCTACAATTTCAACGTCAATGTAGATTTTTTTTGTTTGTTTGTGTTGGAACATCAGGAAACAAGTGCTCATATTCACATTATAGCTGTTTCATTCACTCTATTGTTGTGACTGTAGATGCGAAAGTTTCTGATCCAGACTATTTAATGTTTCTGAATTCCGAGGACTGGTTAAACTAAAGTCGCCAAAGTCAGATTGCATGCCATCGTTTAAATCCTCACTGTTTGGAATAGGAAAAACACTATTAATTGCATGTTTAACAGGGCTATCTCTTCCAACATGGTCTTTAACATATATAAATGGCAAAGTTGCTTCTGTTTTCGCCTCCTAGGATTATTACAGATATACTAGGAGTGTTATTAATATAACTGAAATAACATACTTTCTATTCAACTGTATAAGGACCGCAATACTTAGCCTGAAGAGGATTTTGAGGTATGTGCAAGAGAGCCAGAACTCTATCATAAGGCTGAAAACTCCTTTCCATTGTATTTCTGTCATACATTAATTTAATTTTTGACCGATTATAGTGAAAACTTGGTTCTCGCTACTTCACAAGCCTTTGAAAATTTATATTTGAAATCAGAGACATAGTCACGAAGATTAATCGTGGAATCTTCGGTTGAAAGAAGATTCTCTTTTAATAACTTCAGTGGTCCATGGAGAGTATGCCCAAACATCTAGTTCAAAAGGACTAAATCCTAATATTTCTTCAACTGATTCCCTAAAAGCAAACAATAGCAAATAAACATCATCATTCCAATATTTTCCGATATCAAAGGAGTATGACTAAAATCGTGTTCTTTAAAGTTTGATTCAGTTTTGCCAAAGTCCATGGACTTTCAGGGTAATAGGCAGAACATTAAAACTGTTGGATGCCTAATTCATGCATAATTTGTTGGAAACTTCCAGACATAAAAAAATTTAACCTTGATCAAATTTGATACATATGGGAGGCCAAAAAGTTTCAAATAACTTTATCAAAGCCATACTATGGTTTTGGTTTTAATATTCCTCAAAAAATTGCCTCTGGAAATCTTGTGAATGCACACGTTATGGTCAACAAGTGTTGGTTACCCGATTTGATTTTAGGTAAGGGTCAATCACACAATACAAATTAAATATGCATAACAATATTTTATAGACTATTCCTGCAGAATACAAATTGAAAGTTGACGTTCAAAGTATGACTAATTCAATAGCTGAAATCCAGAAGTGTCCAGAAACCATGCAGTGACGCAGAGCTAGTCCGAACAGCACACCCTTTCAGGTGGACCATAATAAAGAAATGAATGTTAAATGAAATATTCATAATCATCTTTTGGCAATGAAATTCTATAAACATTTTCTTTTTATTAATTGATTTCTCTACCGTTAAAGGCTGTAGAATTAATAGTTTGAAATAGGCCATGCGCATTTACTGCCTCAATGTTGTTAGCATAACATGCAATAGAAAACAGCTCTGATCCAATTGTCACGATTAACTAAAATGCTAGTCAGTAGAAAATGTTCTATATTTCCAGAAACATTGCAGTAATGTCTTCTTGATTGTCAACAAACGTTTTTAATCTAACTAAACATGGGACTACACGATGGACTTAGCCGAGCATTATCAACTTGTTTATTTGGCAGTAAGAAGGTGAAAAATGTATCTGATATAATTACGTATCTGTTCTATTTCGCCGTGATAAACACTTTTTATGCATCTAGATTTACATAATCAAGACACCGTTGTGCACAGTGGTTTTTCTTCCCGAGTAAACCGGAATTTTGCTTATAATTATCTTTATCTATACTTCAATGAATTTCCACAAAAAACGTTATAATGGACGCCAGACATTCTCGATTTTCAAATAAATTGGTTTTGCATGCTAATACGATAGTCTTTTATTGAAACCAAACTCACGTGTGAATGTATGCAAATGAAAACTTCCATACAGATGTTTTTGATTATCACGCTGTTAAATATCTTATCAGTTAAGATTTCAGTGTTAAAGATGCTTAAGAAGAGCACTGTTTTCTAACATTAAACTAGACGATTACAGTTGAGTGTTCGCTGACAAAAGCCAGGTAGCTTCGTACTTAGAAAGAGCTCATATGATGTTATCTGCGCTAATATACTACCATCACGTCCCAATTTTATAGGTTCGTTGATTGTTAAGGGTTTAACGTTATTTTTCAGCACATGATAGACTAAACATGGCGGCCAATATATTTGGTGGGGAAAAAGCCTGGGGTAAACCCCGGAAATCACTGACTCACGGGAAGCTTCTGGCAAACTTTCTCAGATACCCACGTGACCGAGTCGAGATTCGAACCCATGCAGAGAAAGGTGAGATGCCAGCGATCAGTGATCTACTAAAGGCGAGTACCTTAGACAACTCACGTACCCTGGGTCCCCTGATTGTATATGAAGCAAAGATCATATAGTTAATGCCGTTTATATCTAATTTATGTATATATTTGCCATTGTTGAGAACTTCTCAAATCGGATAAAACAAAATGTTTACGGACGTGTTATATGTAATGATTGCCACAAATTGTGTCATAGATTCCTGTACGATAGATAATGAGTCTTAATCCATATGTAAAACATTAGGTTTATGCTTGTTTGTACTGTTTCTAAGACGCTAAACTAATGTATAAGTGTCTCAGACGATCTCTTAAATTAAATTAATCCTTCTGACTGTACTGTTGTAGTATGAGTTCCTTCCTATTTTTCATATCATTTTTTAAATATATAATTAAATAAATATGCATCTTACTCAAAAATAGTTTCTTACTGATAAACTCAGTGTCATAAAGAGGATTATAAATATCTCAGCATTTTACGTGAATGTCAATATTTATTCTAAATCGCAAAGGTGATCTGTGACGAAACAAAATGAAAAAGATCCATAACTTTCTGCATAAAAAAATAACAAACTGAAATACAAATTCGCTGAACAAAATGTAAATTTCTTTTTGTTTTATCGAGGCACGCTAATGAAGTTTTCCCTAAGTATTTTCTGTCCCCTACAAAAATAACTAAACACAGACAAAACATTTTGTCTTCACGGATTATCTATACAATATACATATATATTATGACTGGCATGATGCCAATCATTATAACATGTTTCAAGATTTTAAACTTTCAAACTAATCCACAAAAAGCGTAAAATTAATTAACCAAATGAACATACATAACATGCGCACAAATTCCGATTCCGACCAAATATGCAAAC
The DNA here is from genome assembly GCA_028554795.2 of Sinohyriopsis cumingii. Lineage (NCBI taxonomy): Eukaryota > Metazoa > Mollusca > Bivalvia > Unionida > Unionidae > Sinohyriopsis > Sinohyriopsis cumingii. The sequence goes on from CM068829.1 coordinate 119,276,425, forward strand.
TCAGTGAAACATCCAAGGCTTGTAAAACAAAATTCACAGGTATGCTCACGGTATGTGTATGGAGTGGTTTACATTATGTATATGAAAGAGTTCACGGTATGCATATGGAGTGGTTCACTGTATGCCTATGGAATGGACATCTTTTGTTTGAGCTGCCTATTGTTTTGTTTTTTATTAAAAAAAATTATATGGAGTTTTGTTCAAAAGCGTGAAAACAAGCAGCCTAGAAAGAAAACAAGCAAACAAACGAGCAACAACAACACTGGAAATGGGAGTCATGCTAAAAAAGTTAACTAGTTAGAGGTTTTTCAGCACCCAAGAACGGATTATGTTACTTTACAACTGCTCCTACTACGTATGAAGAAATGTTAAGCGACTCGTTTTTAACAAGCATAATTTTATGACAAGGTAACTTATTATCAGTGCACGTTACCAGTCATCATGCTTGAAGTTGGAGAGAAATACTAAGACGTCTGTCACATATTTATCATATAAGAATAAGTATGGCACACAGAAAACACCAACTTAAGAGTTTCTTGAGTTCCCTGCAAGTCCCTCAGAAAACTAACGTGTCATTTAGTCCAGCGCGTTCGTGATTATTTACGTTGCCAATGTCTTATAAATCGCTCTCTCTACTCTTCCTCCAATTCCCACTCCTACCTCTCGAGTTGGAGTCCATTCCTTAGGATGCCAGTGGACGAGTTTGGTATATGACGAGCATTTGTGACTTAGATATCCCAGCTTGCGGCATTGGGTCGTTATGGTAACTGAACGTAGGGAGAAATAGCTAATTGATGCATGAGGACATAGTCACCACGTACAGCTCTCTAGACTTCAACTTTCAGTTTTATGAAATATCTTTTGTCGATGCCATGAATGATAAGTAACTGGATTAGAGACAAGAATAACAACGTGCCGTGTTTAGCGAATTTTCACTAGTGTAATTTGCGACTATTTGTAAAAATATGTACAATGCCTCTATTGAATTTAGTAATGGACAATCGTCTTGAAAATAAGTATAACTGCTGAGAAACGGTACCGCTGTGACCGTTACTTTTCAATTACTCAAACAAGGTATATGACGGTCACTGTCATTGAAGTGCAGCGAAGTATAAAATCGTTAGATCCATTTAACCACCAAATGAGGCACGCAGATACAATATAAACAATTCCATAACAGAACCAGTCAATTTACATAGATAGGTGTCCGGTTCTTGGTCCATGCTCACAAAGAACTTTAATAAATTGAAACAGAAGAAAGGACAGCGCTTAACTCATTCGGTTCCGTGGAAGTTAGCAAAGGTTCATCACGACTCAAAGAGCAAAGTTTAATTTCATATCTTATTTCAAAGGGAAAAGAGGATAAAATAAGAGCGAGGAAGACGAATACAGACTCAACATCTCTAAGCATTTTGACTGAAGTAATTCATCATTGGTGAATGGTTTACCTATGTGGTTCCAACCTTGTGCATATTACAGAAGTCAGACTGGTTACTCTGGCACAATCAAGAGTAATCATATACTTTCAATAAGGAATACATTTCCATGGGAATTGTAGACTGCCATCTATTGAACTTTTTGTAGTATAAAATATTATCTAATTAGTATCAAGTATACAAACACGATAATGTTTTTGAACATTTTTAACCCAGTTTATTGAGTATCGCATGTAACGGAATTGTCCGGAATGCAGTGGTTCCAAATTTAAGCAGTTAGTAATTTGAGGAAGGAATTTGACTATGCTTTATTTGTTTCTATCTGAAACGTATCCCATTTCAGGGTATCTGATGCAAAATGATGAACTTTTTTGTCACCAGCGAAACGAAAAATCATATTATTTTGTGAAGCGAAATAGCATATTTTTCTGTGAGACTAAAGATCATATTTCACCATTTGGACAGTGGAACTACATCCTTTGGCTTCACACCGCACTTCAGAATTACACGAAATGTCCGACTTTAAGGATCCCCGTTGGCAGGCTTCAAATCACTGCAGTATTGAAACGGCGTCTTAATACTTGAATGAGGTCTACATGGACGAATTGTTCTAAGTATATGTCTATTTCATTTCTCCGTTGATCAGTTAACTGTGAAATAAATATGGGGTACCGTATTAATTGACACGTAACTGTATTTATATTTCATTTTTCCGTCGATCAGTTACATCTGAAATGAATGGGGTACCGTATTAATGACAGGTAGCCTGTTGATATAAAATCTGAGTTAGACTTAAATGTTCTGCATCCCTAGCGCACTAGTGTCTTTGCTTTTTTATAAGCAGACTGTTACAGCTTTGATCTTGGATGGTTTACATTGTAATGAATACCTGGAGCAAACGAACCGAGTTTTGTACTTGCCTGACACGAGTACCTAAAAGCAATTGTTAGGGGTTCTCTCTTTGTTTTGGTCCCCCATAAGCAGTTTGACTTTTCCCCTCATACCAGTAAAGTTTAGAGCGAAGATGCAGCATTTTAATCAGACCTCAGCCAGAAATAAATCGAGAAATTAATCCAGATAGTGTACATGTATCTTCTCAATAAAGCAGCCATATGCACACAGATAATATGTTTGTTGTGCATAAGAAATGTTTCGATTAAAAAAAAATACTGGGTCTAAAGGACTAAACTCGTCATATACTAATTGATAGTCATATACTAATTGATAGTCATATACTAATTGGTAGTCATATACTAACTGATAGTCATATACTAATAGGTAGTCATATACTAACTGGTAGTCATATACTAATTGGAAATCGAAAACAAGAGGTTTTCCTAATCAAATTGACACAATTATAAACTTTGTCGCTCTGTTAAGGGTAATATATGCTTATGATGGAGTAAACATTGTTAGGAACCAATGGACAGATGTCTCAATAAGATTATTTGCTTCAACTATTCAAATCATGATCTGGAACCGATGGATAAACTATACGTATATAAACTATAACTATAAACTATACGTATAAACATTCCTTAGTTTGATGGCACTTTTTACGCTAAAGGGGGCTTTTTGGACTATAACAGTCAGAAATTGCACCAAACTTTGATAACTTTGCATCAAATCAGAATGTTTTGTGCAACGTATGAAAATACTTTTTTATGTATTTGAAATTGTATGATGGGCCTCTTCTATAGGTTTTAATTATATTCAACGTGAAGACATTGAAATAAATCTGATGGATACGATGGCCTGAGAGCATGGTAATTTTCAGGAGTGTCAGAAAATAATCCTGTTGAAAATACCCCCACCCATCACAACAAAAGCAAGAAAGCCATCCCCCCATCCCCCAGCAAAAATAAAAGCCTAACCAGAACAAAACATAACAGATACAAACACACAATAAAAGAAGAGGCAAATTAAGAAACTAACAATCGTGTTTTACAATTTTAGATGTTCGGTGTAATATCTCTTAAGTAGACTTATATATTAAAAAGATTGCACATATTTCATTTCAAGGGACACACGTGCACCAATTTACAATGTACAGAGTAAAAGAAAAAAACAACAACAAATAACAAGGACCAAAACGAAAATATTTTGTTACAACTCTAGGTCTTAAACTATGCAACAGAAAGAAGAGAAACCAAGGTTAGTAAAATCAACAAATAATTTATTTGTTTAAGCTACAAGGTGAAAAATTACAATATTTTGAATTAAATCCTAAATAATCTTAACTGTCCTGTCACAAGTCTAAACGTATAGACTATTCCCAATGACTTCCGATAGTCTTGAAAGTCCTGATGCCCCGAAATTATATAATCCAAAATGTATTTAAATGAGTCATTAATCCCGAAGTAATGTATTAGTTCAAATAGTCAATGAGCACTTTGTAATTACAATGAATAAGTTACATAAAGAACTCTTAGATTATATCTGAACACAACTGTATATGATTAAAAAGTCTGATCTTAAAACAGAAAAGAATGACTTTTTTTTTAATCAAGATCCCTATACATTTATATACACACAAATTTCACTTGACTTTAACAGCAGTAGAATGTCCCGGAAATCCCCAGATGTGAGTGATTTCGTTTGGAAAATTCCGACAAATTGTAAACAGGCTTGCTCCCAGAACATTCTATGCTCGTAAAGAAAGCTGCGCCTTAAACTTAAATTTTAAAATGCATCTTGTTTGCCATTTTCAATCATGAAAAAAGACAAGTGGGCAAAACTCCATATATAAAAAATCACGGATGAAAATTAAGCACACGATATAGAGATACATAATAACTATATTGACCTGGTATAAAATATAATTTGTGCCGGAAGCAGAAGCAACAAGCACAACAAAAGCAATAAAGCAAACGCAGTTCTGGGTCCACACAGTTTGCAACCAGAAGCGGATTAGTCACACGCAGGTACGACATATTAAGTGTCCTACATGTGCTGTGGGTTATTTTTGTGTCTTCTGAAAAGAGAACTCTTGCATGCAGCTTTAGAGATCATGTACTATTAGAATGTCAATATCTCTTTTAACCATAATTGAAATTTAATATGTGAATAAGCGATATATCTTTTAATCGTTCTAAGTCATGCAATAATGGTAAAAAAATCTTTGCCAAGCATATTACGTGTTCATCGGTCATAATTTTGGCGAAGTCATTCAACGTTATTTCGTCCTACTGTATCATATGACTTTGACAGCAGGAAGTTTGAGACATGGGAGCTTTTAAGCAAACATGAATACTTCCGTTCCGTGTATCTAATTCATCTATCCATATTCCCTTCCGTCATGCAGCCATAAACATAGCCCTTCCATCATCCAGTCATAAACATTGTTATCCGAATAGGACGTCATTATGCATGTTTTCGGTAGGCTACTTATTAGCTGGAAATTTGCATCAAACATTTCTGACGACCGTGGGTAATCAGAGAAAGACAAGTATATCTTTTTAGGATGTTCGTGATATGTTTGGTAACGTAATAGAAAATATGTTTTTACCGCAGTGGAAGTATAAACGCGATATTTTTGCCGTATCTGTCAAAGTTCTGAGCGTTGAAACCTTTTGAAAAATTACTGGCAGTTTTTTGAATGCATACATACAGCACATCAGCGACAAATAAAGACAATAGTAAAGTGATACATACTTACTATATATTAGGTACATAAGGATATCAGTGTAGCTGCGTATAAATCACATCAGGCACACATAATGATAATCATAGTGAGCATACTTACATAACATCAGTTACACATAAGTATAACCATAGTGAAGTATGCTTATATCACCACATCATGCAGACAAGGATAGCCCTAGCAGTAGCGGTTCTAGGCAGGTGCGGGCGCTGTGCGAAATGAGGACAACGGGTCACCAAAATCTAATTTCTATATCATTGAAGAAATTCTGTCAAATATTCAAGGACAAATATAGGTTTGTTCTTTAATTATAATATGTTTTCAACAAACTCAAAAATTGTCCCCCAACCCCCGCCAGTTGCTGGCTGGTGTGTTCTCATCTTTCGCATCTTGCTGATGCCGCTACTAACCGTAGTGAAGTATATTTTCACAATAATTGTCAACATCAGGAACTCATAAGAATAACAGTAGTGAGTATACTTACGCAACCATAGGCACACATAAGTATAACCGTAGTGAGAATGCTTACACTACACCCGAGTGCCCAAGTGGTCCCAAGCGCTCTCCGTTACGGATCACTGTCATCTTACCTTTGCGTGGGTTCGAGTCTCGGATTCAACTAATATGGGTATGTGAGAAAGCTTGCCAGTAGCTTATCGTGGATCGGTGGATCTTTCCAGTGTTTTCCCGGGTTCTTCCTACACCATTAATACTGGCCGACATGTATAGCCCATCGTGTGCTGAAAAATGGCGTTAAACACTATAACAACAACAACAACAACAACAACACCAGGCACACATAAGGATAATCGTAGTGAAATAATCTTAAAGCATATTAGGCACACTTAAGGAAAACCCTAGTGAAGTATGTTTACAACACACCAGATACACATAAGAATAACCACAGTGAGTATGTTTACACCATATCAGGTACATATATCGATAACCGTAGTGAAATATAATTACATCACATCAGGTACACATAAGGATGACAGTAATGAGTATACTTACACCACATCAGGCAGACATAACGATAACCGCAGGGAGTATAATTACACCACGTCAGGAACACATAAGGATAAACGCAGTGAAGTATCTTTACACCACACCAGGCACACATACGGATAACAGTATTGAAGTATCTTTACACCACATAAGGCACACATAGCGAAAACAGTATAGTGCTCAATACATAAATGTCAGTACTAATATGCAGAGGATGGTGCCAAGAAATTTTGTGTACCGCGATATTTCTGAACTTACTGTGTGATACGTACCACGGTATACCACATTTAGGTTTAGGACCAACAATACAATGTTCTGGATCAGGGTTGGTATACCGCAATTATATCAGGGACCAACAATACAATGCCACTTTTTTGGTTTAATTTCCTTCAACCAATAGCTCGAGAGAAAAAAAAATATTGCTTTGATTTATAGCCAAAAAAACACAATACCATATCCCTGATATTGTTTGATAAAAATTAATTATCTTGAGATGAAAGAAAATAAATTATTTCAGCTTAAAAGAAAATCACGTACGCCACCCCCTTGATTAAATGGTCAGTACTTTTAGTTGATATACTTGCTATGTGTATATTAATTGTTATATAAGATGCAATCCGAAGGCTGTACTTAAAGTGGGGTGATAAAGTTTACATTATAGTTGATACTGTGAAAGACACCGTGATGACATACGAGAGAATTTCTATAAATATAGGGGGTGCTGATACTGAAGCCCTCAATTTTCTAGCCATACTATTGATACAATAGGACCGAGAAACTTTAAGTGGAATGCTCACACCAGAGCAAGCTATTTGTCAGGGAGGGTCAGTAAACATAAAACACACATTCTCATTAAACAAAAGATATTTAATGGACTTGAGTTACTAAGTAGAGTTGACAGAAAACAAGAATGCTTTGCAGTCTTTGAAAGAAATACATAGTCTTAACGCATTCTTATACGCTAGTAAATAAGTAAAACATGATTATTTTGTTTTCATAAAGGATCTTAAATGGGTAATGATCTAATATTGAATTTATTCAACGAGTTTCACAAATTTAACATTAAATCATTCCCCATTTGAGAATCAAAATTTTTATCACAAAGTGTTTCTTTCAGTGGAAATTATTTAGATGGAAAGAAGAAAGAATAGTCCCAACCAAAGTTGAACTAGTTCTGACTTTTAAAATTAGATTATGCTTATCTTACAAATCAAAGAACAAGCGTTCTTCCGAATAAACATACAATTTTACACAGACAAAATCATTTTTCAACACAGAAAGTCTTATATGTCTGATGTCGCATTGTTTGATGCACTACCCGTACAGTTGACAATCCATGTTTACATAGCCTTAACGTGTCAATTTCACAACTAAACATTACATTGATATTGCGTTTTTTTATGTGGAAGAAGGTGTAATGGATGCACAGTTTCCAATATTTACTGTATTGTATTTGTGACAGGAAATTTGCAGTGTTTGATTTGAAACAGTAGACTATATAATGTGCAAACAAATTTCATTTGGACTCGGAATTGCATCACATATTTACCGCTCCGGTGGCCTAGTGATAACAGCGTCCGCCTCGAATGCAGGAGGTCGTGGGTTCGATCCCCGGCCGAGTCTTATCAAAGACTTACAAAAATGGTACTAACAGCTGCCTCGCTTGGCGCTCAGCCTTAAGAGGTTAGTATTAGGACTGGTCGGTCTGGTGTCAGGATAATGTGAGTGGGTGGGACATCGTGCTACATGTTAGCGGCATGATAGCAGCAGGGAAGTTCTACAGACCAGACTGTCAGACCAAAATAAAGCTTCCTACGAGAACTTTCTCCGTAGAAGCCTCAGATTTCAAAAATAAGCCTTCCTACGAAAATTAATTTGCGTAAATTCGTTCCCGATTGCAATTTTTTGTGAGCAAAATCGATGATTCTGGACAAAGATTTTTTTTGGGGGGGGGAGGGAAATTTATTCCGTCGACGAAGTTTGCAAAGTTTGGCTGCTGATCCTAATTTTACCTCGCATTAAAACAATATAGTTGAAAATAATATGAGTCCGAAAGCTAGTACAGTTGGAGAGCCTCATTCTGCCAGATTAGCGCGAGAGCAATTAGCGGCATTAAAGAAGCTTATCCCTACAAAACAATTATTTAAGAGAAATGTTCGTGGTTACGAAGATGTACAACATGGAATTTCCGAGGTATCATCGAAATGGTTGAAGCCAGTTACCGGAACAATCGAGCAAGTTGTATTTGGCGACGAAAAAGATCCAGATACCAGGAAAAAGGGAATTTTTCCTATGTTGAAAGGTATCGAGGAACAATCACGAACATTACCCGAGCGATTAGCAATAGCAGCAGCACAACAGGGGCAACAACTTGCAATTGATTCTGGAGCAGATAAGGGAAAACCTGTAAGAGGAAAACCTGTAATGATAAAAGGGAAGTTTAATATCGAGAATTTAAGAGAAAATTTCACCGATGAGGGATGGGATATGATATCACGACCGCTCTCGGCACTGTATACCATAGATCAAATTGGCGAATTTGCAGAAAATTATTTTAGCGATCGAAATGAATATTTGACTGCAATAGGAAAAAAAAGATACGGAACTCGTGATAATTGGTACAACATGGTATATAAAGTTTACTCGGGAAAAACACATGTGAGTATGGTAACGGATCCGCGTTACAGGAGATTTTTAGAAGCAGCAAGAGACACACAAAGATATAATAAGCAAGTAGCAGAAGAAAGAAAACAACTGGAGAAGGAAGAAAGGCAGCAAGCGAAAGAAAGAAAACAACAGGAGAAGGAAGAAAAAGCTAAAACACGGAAGAGAAGGGTAATACCACAGGAACCAATAATTCAACCACAGGAACCAATAATTCAACCACAGGAATTAGGAGCTAGACCAAAAGAAAAAATTCCATCTCAGAAAAAGGAGAGAAAATCAAAAAAGAAAAAAGAAGATATTCAACCACAGGCACCGATAGTTAAACCAGCAGAACCTAAAGAACAATTTTCCGAAGATATAAGAATGAAGGAAGAATATGAACTTCCTCCAAGCTTAATTGATACTAGAATATCCGCTGATAATTATTTGAACAAGAACTTGTTGTATTTACTCAAAAACTATGATTCAAAAATTCAGATGGCTGCGGATGATTCTCTGGAAAATAAAAGACTTTTATTGAAAAAAGATATTGCTGATAAAGTCGAAGATGTTGATTGGCTGGCTATAATTTATTTTGGTACTTTAGGAAAACCAATAAAATATTCTGATAAAAAATTTACAAAATTTATATCGGATGTTGGTGAATATAAATTAATGAAGATAAGGACAATTCCGTCACCTATAGTGGCGAGTGACACGTTAATCCCCCAGTTACCCCTCCCTTCCTTCCACCCCCCTTCAGAACCATTACCCCCCTCCGACCCCAACCCGACAAACTGGAAGGGTCCCTTACCTACCCCCAAAATAAGATGGGGTATTGATCCAACAGAGGGTTGGTTTTTTAAGGGTACCCCTTCATCTTCACCAGAAATATATTCGCCACCAACGACGTCATCAGGGACATCGTCAGGAGAAGTATTCGAGGAGGCGTTATCGCCATCGCAATTTCCAAAACCAAAGACAGGAAGCGGATATACAATTTGCCCTGACAGTGTTGTCAACGATGTATCTCGCCTTGAGGTATTAATCGGAGGAAAACGAGCCGGAAATAACTCTCGCGAAGTAATCAACGAAGCCTCAGATATTTGTCAGCGGTTATTCCGCGGTGGCATCATCAATTCTCACATTTACAAAGAACTTGTCGATGAGCTCATCGATTAAAACAACACAATTGAAATAACATGATTGTTCACAAACATCAGCGCAGACCCAAACAGGTCCGCATAGTAAACTCTAGATTGCCCGTGTACAAATATATCCACGGCAATGGATTCGGTGATATCATTGGAAGTCTCGTTACGCGAATAATACCTAAAATCGGACCCGTGATCAAACAATTCGGGTTAAAAGCAATAGGAAAAATCGGCGAGACTGCCATTTCTGGTATCGGTAATTTGGCCAGCAAGGGTTTCAATACTGTCAAAAGTAAAATATTAAATTTAGTGCGCAAAAAACAACCCGTCAAATTACCCATCACCAGAGAAATGCCACCCGAAGTCAGTAAAGCCATAAACGACGCAGCAAATAAAAAAATAAACGATCTAGCGCAGGAAGTTGCTAAGACAAATATAGCGCAGGAAATTGCAAATACAAATCTTGCAAGGGAAGTTGCTAAGACAAATCTAGCAAATACAAGTTTCATTTCAGGAGGTGGTCTTCGTTTTAGATGATATTCTTAATAATAAATGTTCGCACAAGTGTCAAATGAAGTGTTCGACATGGACGAGCCTGTAGGCAGGGACTCATCCGTGCGAGATTTCCAGTATTTCTCGTACGACGCAGTGACGCCAAATACTGATAGTCGCTTGGAAATTCAAGTTCACGATACAACAAGATATTTTCTTCCATCTGAGGCATATATCGAAGTTGTTGGCAGAATGGTAAAAAACGATGATACCAACTACGATGCAGATTTTGCTGTTGGATTTGTCAACAACGGCATCATGGCATTATTTAAGAGCGCCACTTACATGATCGACGGAAGAGAAATCGAATCAATCACGGACAACGTTGATATAGCAACGACGATTATAGGCCTAGCGAGATACTCGGATGATTTTACCAGGTCAGCCGGTCCTAGTATGATATTCGCCAAGGATAATTCCGATGACCCTGAGCATTCCCCGTATGATATCGGCATACCGAGAAATGCCGCTGGCGGTGCCGCTGATGTTCGTGCAGTGATGATCGCCCCCAATAACAATTACAACCTTGGATTTGCCACGAGAAGAGCTATGCTAAAGGGAGATGAACGAAGATTTTCCTGTGCAATTCCGCTATCTCACATTTTTGGATTTTGCAGGCATTTCAGAAAAGTTATCTACGGAGCAAAACACACGATAACTTTCGTTCGAAACGCCGCGGGCAACGACAGAGCCATCTGGAGAGATCCTGGTGATGTCGGTAAAGTTGTCCTAACTAAATTTACCTTGTGGATGCCAGCGATAGTTCCATCGATGCTAGAGGAAGAAAAATTATTATCATTCATGAATCAAGGCGGAAAATCCGTCATGTCCTGGCTGACAACGATGACCGACTCCTGCGATGTTAATATCAACGGAATATTTACCTGGCGAATTGCGTCACAACAGGGCGCTTCGGCACCTAGGCATATCTTTGTTGCCCTTCAATCTGCGGATAGATACGATCAACTTCACAGTCACATGATATTCGATCAATTCGAGGCAACAAACGTATCATTGAGAATAAACGGCCAACAGGAACCATCCGAGGACATATCCATCGATTTTGAAAATTACTCTACGGCCCGCGCGTATCATCGCTTACTAAGTTTTATGGGCCGCGATCAAAATATCGATACGGGATTGCAAATATCACAGCTAGATTTTAATACTCGCTATCCCATCTATTACTTTTCCCTGGAACATCTCGACTTGGTAAAACAATCTGTTGTCGATATCCATTTCAAAGCCAGAATTAACACAAACGGACCTGCAAGAGCCATCGCGGTGATTCTCGGTGATAGAACAATGATCCTGGAAGGCATCAGTGGTAGAATGCGAGTCATCGATGCTCCTGTCGAGAATATGTGAAAAATTCCAAATTTAGATTAAGCGATTATTAATATGCCATACGAACACGTCAGTGTAACTCTGACCCCAGGTCAGATGAAAAAACTCCAAACAGCGATATCAAAGCGATGCGGTATGAAATTAACACTGAAAAACGATCAGATTCACGGTGGGCCTAACAAACTATCACTAACTAGAGGTCAACGTGAACGATTTACCAAGGCCAAATCAGCAAATTCCGGTGTTCATGTGAGCCTTTCCATAGGCGCCATCAGAGACATGGTCAAAACAGGCGGATTTCTTCCTCTATTGGGGCTAGTGAAAATGGCTCTTCCGGCGATTGGAAAGGCATTCGGATTAGGCGCGCTCGGAGGGATAGGTTCCCAATTAGGTTCCGCATTAACAAGTAAAATTACCGGAGGAAGATACGGTAAAAAAAAGGGAAACGGCCTTTATCTAAGACGCCCCCCATACGGATCCGGCCTAAGATTAGCACGGCCTATTCAAATTTAGATTTACTTAGCGAAACAAAGAATAAAAAAATAAAATTTTTCAGAGGTGTATTTATGCGAGATCAACTACCAGACAAACCAAACTCTACCGAGACAGGAATAATTAATCTCGATAAAAATACCGGCCCTGGCACACACTGGGTTGCCTACGCGATTAATCCTCGCGAAGTCGTTTATTTTGATTCGTACGGATTAGCACCGCCAAATGAATTTATCAACTATGTGTCTTCGCTGAAACTTCCGGTTTGGTATTCGACACTTCCAACGCAGACATTAGCGGATCCACCGATATGCGGCCCTGAATCAATTAACGTCCTCGATGCAATTTCAAAATCATCCGGTCCGTATCATAAAATTGTATTTGAATATGTCATAGATAAATATCATGGTTGATATTTACGGTAGATTTATCTACAGGAAGGAAAAAGCAGAAGTGACTGACGTCGATCTATCAAAGTTCGCAACCAAGAGCGATATTAACAATCTTCTATCGCTGTCAGAGGTGGACCCTGGCGAAGTTGCTGTTTTTCAAAATACCGAAGGAAGATTACAAACCAGCAACGTGAAAATAACTGATATAATCAAGCGAGAAGAATATAATGATCATATCAGTCAATTTACTCGTCAATCAGAATTAGTGTTGAAATCTATAGCTGATATTACCGATCTATTAGCGGTATTGCCACTAAAGGCCAATATCGCGGATGTGGAAAAATCCGACAAAGAGTTATCAGCAACGTTGCTTCTGAAGGCCGATAAAGCATTACACGACGATCTTCAGGACAGAATGACAAAAAGACTTAACAAGCTAAATAACGACCTTAAAAAACTCGACGATGCCTTAGCTAAATTTAGCAAAAAATTTGACGAGGACATAAAAACATCCAGCAATACTTCCTCCGCCGCAAACGAACTAGCAAAGAAAAAAGCCGATCAATCATCGTATGACGATCTCAGCGAGAGAATAAGAAAAATCAACGAGGATATCACTGAAATTCTCGCCGATATTACCAAAATAAATACCGCGATGGGTCAGAAAAGCGATAAAACATCAATCGACGATCTCAACAAAAAAATCAGCGAGGAAATTAATAAACTCAACGATCTTGTTGTTCCCGAATTTACCAAGGGGTTTAACGCGATACGTGAATCGACAGATGAGAAAATAAAAAAATTCAACGAGAATATTGCCAAAATTAACGATGAGATTAACGTAGTACGTGAATTAGCGCGTCAAAAGGTCGATACATCAGTGTATGACGAAAAAATTCAAGATTTAAACGCGAAACTTCTTGACGCAGACACAAAAATTTACAACAAGGTCGATTTCATATTTTTCATCGAAAAAGTTAACGATATTGACACAAAAATATCATCAATGAATCCTGGAAGATTATCGCGTATTTCGATACCAGCGGAGGTAGAAACAAAAAATCTACCCTGCCATGTGCCATTTGTGTTTAGGACATATAATCTTACCTGGAAACCCGAGAATGACGAAATTCTTTTCACCGCGCCAATTACTGGTGTATATCGAGTATATATTATCTCCGAGATAAAATTTAAGGTACGACCAATACAAGAAAGACAACCAAATTCTGGTTATAAATTCCATGAATTTTACCCTGGATTTTTTATTATTTCGTTAAATGAAGATAGCGTCACATATTTTATTCTAGAACCACCAGATAGATCTTTCACAGAACAAACTGCCTATTTTGTAATTTTCGAATACCTATCCGGGATAAACACAGTTGTTCAACCCAACCCAATTTTCGAACGAGATGATGTGAAAAGAATTGAGATTCCAATTGGTCAGAAATTAATTAATAAATGACCGCATCGGATTACCGATACAATCAGGCGCGTTCATGGCAGGATTCGCTAAAAAAGCTACTCGACGAGTATCAGGTAAAAATAAAGAAATACCAGCGTAGATTAGTTGCCATCGATGTTGCTGTGTACGCGGTAAGTGCAATAGTCGCTGGTGCTGGAATAATTTTATCCGCGGTAACAACAATCGCGCCGATCGCAGCAACGATAATAATCTCGTCAACAACGACAATCGCTGGTGTTCTCAATATCATCGCAAAAAAGATATCTTCATGCACGAGTGAGAAATTGTCTCTATACTCGAGTAAACTATCCAAGGTCAACAGCGCGTATTCGAAATTATCATCGCTGCTTTCTGAAAGTCTCAACGATGGCGTTATCTCCGATCCAGAATTTTCCTCGATGATCAGTATTTACTCCGAGATTGAACAAATGAATATTAATAATGTCCGAACTAGCCCAGATCGTGACAAACACGACACCGCCGACAACAACACTAATATCGTTAAGTTCAACCAGTCCAGAATTTAGCATTAATTTTCCAACACCAATCAGCGTTAATGAAATTGCACTAACACAACTGCGTGTCTACAACAGCTGGCCCAATGTTAGATCGAAATCATTTGGCAGATTATTATCAAACAATTCACTTGTTTTTGCCAACAAAAACAAACCCGATGGAACACCTGATTGGATCGTCGTTGGCATACCAACAGGCAGTTACGAAATTGATCAGCTAGATAAGGAATTTACCAGTAGAATATCAAATATAACCGGCGATGCTACTCCGGGAATAAAGATATCTGCGCATGAACCAACACTGTCATCGATGATAGAAGTGAAATCGCCGTACATGGTAGATATTTACCAATCATCGATTAGGACCATATTAGGTTGGCCTGAAATCGCACCTCTAGCAAAACCAAAAAAATCAGATTTTATTATTCCAGGTTGGTACGAGGAAGCTCCTCCAGAACTACCGGAGCCAAAAAAATCAGATTTTACCACTGACGAAGTATGGAGAGAAGATAACAAACACAAGCCTCTGATCCACAGCGCCATCAACCTCATAAATAACCACAAATTTAACCTGGTAATGTTCGCTTTTACTTTTATTAACGAAAAAATTCTCTCGTGGTTGCCTCTTCCTAAAATTCCCCCCGGCGTGGAAATCTTCGACGCTACCCACATTAACAGGATAATAGCCCCCATAGACGGTATCTTGGTAAGAAGAACCCTCGACGAATTTATTCAAGAACATACAATACAATTAAATTTATTGCGGGGATCATTTCATGAATGCATCCTAAATAAATCAGGCTCATGTAGCGAAATTATCAAACGCGTGAAGATTTTAAATCAACTCGCGAATGATGTTGAATATTATCACGACATGTTCATTCGGGCGATAATCGACGATATATCAATTGCCGATTATGTTCTTCCTATTAGCAAATTCGAGTTGATCAAAAATTCAGGAGAAAAACAAAAATTTATGAGAGTATTTGGATTAACCGAGGAAACGCTACCAAATTACAAAGTTCCCAATTCTGATGCTGATAAATTGAGAAAATCCGTCACTGATACCATCGATGATTTATTTCCGAAGTTACATGCCGCGTGGACTAAAAAAATACAATCGGAATTAATTCTCAGGCATAATAATGATCCCGCCGGGCAAGGGCGACATATCTCGCCAGGTATCGTCAATATAACAGAAGTTATCGCGATTTATCTTCACGCGGATGTTGTCGAGGGGAGTTACAATGTTGATTCGTCAGAGTCAAATCAAGCACAGCAGGGATTTATCTTGTATTCGTTTTCACCTAGCGCATCTCCGGGTTTTTTGATAATAAAAGAACCAGTAAATCCGTTTTACCTAAGATGTCATAATCGATTATTGTCGAGGATAAATTTCAAACTAACGGATCAGAAAGGAAATTTGCTTGATATACGCGGAGAAACGATAAGTATCAATCTCCTGGTGAAATCATGAGAATTTTCAAATCTGTCCGCCAGGGAAAAATGGGCCAAAAAAATAAATAAAAACCGGGGAAATTTTCAAAATTAGTAAAAATTTTTAATTTTTGTTTTTTTTTTGTTCACGGAAATATTCAGGAGGATTCAGGAATTTCCTTGGCCTTGCTCTCATCGACAAGTTTTTTTCAGTTGTCTGACGCGTGAGCTTGTAATTTTTCTTGATTCATATGCGTCTGATAAAATCAACCTAGCTTTTTCCACCAGCGTCGATAATTTAACAAAATATTCGATTTGACCATCGCTGACTGTAGCTAGCGACTGATACATCGCGATTTGGATTTTCTTTATTAATTTGTATTCGGATGGTAGCGTGTATTTGTATTCAAGTTTCCCTTGGATGATTGTTTCGAATTCGGATCGGATTTTATTCGTGTCCAACTCCGATGGAAGATTTATTTTTTTCCTCAGATCATCGATGGCTTCGATAATGTTATTTATGGTTTGTTCGTCCATGTTATATTATATTTGTAATATTCAATTAATCTTCGTCCTCACTCTCCGAATCAAATATTATTGGAATATAGGAAAATTTGATCCACGCGCCAAGATTATATGAAAATGCCGCATGTTGAATTCCCTCTGCCACAAATTGCACCGATCGTGAGTTAACACTGAAATATTTCGCAGCTGCGTTCATTGAATCGAACATGAGCTCCTTGCCTGTTTCTTGATTTACCGATTTGACGGCCCTGGCATATTTCGGATGTTTGCCAGAATTCCCAAACCTTGAATTTTCGCTCGAAGTTACAGCCCGAAGATTGGATAATTTATTATTAAGTTTATTTCCGTCGATATGGTCGATAACAAGACCGATTTTTATTGGTCCGTTGAAAACTTCGAATACAAACCGATGATTTGAATAGCTCATTCTTCTTCTTCTATTATTTTTGCCGACTGAAAATCTAAGATATCCACTATTATCAACATTACCAACAAGATTCTTCGTTTTGATATGCCTGACAACACCATCGGCAGATGCTTCGTATCCATCGATGGTTGGATGCGATTTAAACTCGTATGTGATTGTCATTGCAGGAATCGTCGATTTCAGTTCCATATACAATATTCTGTTTGTCTAAATCGTAATTTGCCTTGAATCGATTAATATAATCTTCTTCGCAAGCTATCACCGAGGAAGATTTCTTTTTGTAATATCTGAGCAATTCCCGATAATTCTTTCCTCCACAGGACAAACACAATCGAGTTTTTCCTCGCGTGCCAACTTGACAAACTAAGCACCGCTGTGGTCCTTTACTGCCTCGTCGAATCGCATATATGTGAGCGCCACAATAATCGCCTCTGCAGGATTTATCGCATGATTTTGTTGATCCGATTGGTATCCACGAACATTTATTCATTATAATTTAAATATTTGTCTAAAATATAATAATGGATATTTTTGATCTTGATGAGGCAGAATATATCATTCCTGAGGTCGATCGCGCCAAGAGAGAATTCCTCGATGATGGAGCGATTCATGTTTGGTCGACATGGAAAACTAACTCTGTTGATGCTACGATGAATCTGGAACGGGCCAAGAAGATAATCGAGCATATAAAAAACTCGCATTCCGAGGAGCGATTTATCTTTGGAATAAAATTTATTGCACAAATGCCTGACGACACTTGGATTATTCGCGATAAACGAGATCCCGTGCGTGGCGGTAAGAAAAATGTTATTCTTGATAAAAATTCGAAGCCAGGATTATTATTGGGAATTGACGGTCCTTATTATGCTAGGGCGTATCCTTCTAGCGCTGTTGTCTATGGAATTTATCGGTTAAATAACAACCCGGATGTGAAAAATCTACCTGCGATGAAAGAATCGCCGATGATAAATTGCGTTGCCGAGCGCGTTATCGAGCACATGAAAAACGCTCGTCGTGGATCTGGATTGACTCAGTTGAGGTTGGATAAAATTAACACGTGGGCGAAGACAGTTGTTGATGGCGCATCGATTGACGATGTTGCTATGTTGAGCAAGAAACTTAAATTTCCTATTACCGTGAAAACGCTATCGGGAGAAATATTATATTCGTCGCCGTATAGATCTCGAGGAGTTCCAATCGAGATTGTTGATCATAATTCACATGCGTGGTCGCAGTCGGTAATGATATTCCCGCGAAATCGCGCTGTTAAATTTTATCCCGTGGAAGACGCAAAAGACAATTCTGATGCTATGTTCCGATATATCAAAATATTAGCCGCATCTGATCCAATATCAGTTTGGTTATTCTCGAGCGAAGAAAAATATGATCAGTTTATCTTGCCTCGAGGAGATATTTACCGCGAGGAAAAATTACATGAATCTATGAAAAATATCGCGGTGAAATATTCGTCAAATCCCGATCAGTTATTAACGAACTGCTTTACTGTTCCGTCTGTTGCCGCTCATGCTGCCAGAGAAAGAAATTCGTGGAAACCTACAAGGAACGAATTTCTCACTGATATTCAACTTAGCTGTATCGAATACGGCCATGGCGGATTGTGGAATACCAAGTATTATTTCGAAGATATGATATCCGTTGATATGAGCGCGTGCTATCCTGGAAGTTTCCTCGGATATGGCGATTGTGCGGATTATTTTGCTAAATTTGGCCATCCCACCAACGAGATGACGAGAGTTGCAATTAACGGGCCGTTGCCAGATTTTGTTATGACCGGATTCGCTTGTGTCACTTCATTCGAGTTTGCTGAAAATTTACATAAAATTTGTTATATTTGGTTTGGTCGGCATTTATCGCAGCGCCGTTGGGTCCCTACGGTGCTATTGAGGTATATGCTGGATTCGTCAATGTTAATATCGTTGACGGTTAGCGAGGCGATTATATCCTACAGAAAACAAACTAAGGTGTGGCTACCGACGGACTGTGAAAACGCGAAAGATATCGGAAGAAAAATAATTGGCAAATTTACTCAAGGAGGATCCGTTGATCATAAACATCGACACGCTAGGTTATTTATCAACGATGTCGAAATGGACTTTATTATTGCCGATACGGTATCGCGAGGAATATTCTGCAACAGAGAAAATATTATCATTGACGGAGTAAAGTTGGGTACCGTAATTAGCTATCTCGACGGAGAATCAGCGCAGTATACGCATTTGAGGTCTTCGATGCTCGCTTATGTGAGTATAAATTTACTGTCGATGATAAACAAATTTTCTGATATCGCGGTAAGGGTCGCAACGGACTCGTTTTATATCGATAAGAAATACCAGTATAGGCTGGATAATTTAATCGCTGATGGCTCTTGGTGAACTTGGAGGATAAAAAACGAGGATATTCTAGATTATTGTGAGGACGCCGATGTCGAAGATTGCGATAAATTTCATCGAGATAAATGTGAGGAAATATCGACGGCTGCATCTGCATTTGACCCGATTTCACGTAGTAAATTCGTTTACCTAAATGGTCCTGGTGGTAGCGGTAAAACAACGCGAGCGATAAATTTATTTGCGAAATCCGATATGATAGTGTTGACTCCAACTCACAGATTAGCGCGAGAAATAAGGCAGCGCGGCGTTGGTTCTTGCACATATCATAGTTATTTCAAATACAGCGGTGGATTGTGGGATTCGGCTCGCATGGGAAATAAATATATCAACAGAATTATAATATTTGATGAAATTTGCACAGTAAATTTAGTTGTATTAAAATCGTTCCTGATCTGGCTGGAGGGAAAAAATACCGCCGTGATAATGTGCGGAGATCATGGCCAGCCTGATCCGATTGATGGTGAATCTCCTCACGAATGGCTCAGGAATTTCGTTGACTATTATGAGGAAATCGACGCTGATTATAGATCCGATGATATTTTACTGACTGAATTTAAGAAAATAATTCGATTACAACCGAATAAAATTCAATGCGATGTGATGAGAAGAATAATCGACGAGACTCCGATGGATATTTTTCTAAATTTGTGGCGTCCCGATCATTTGATTGTTGCTAGCAGAAAAATTGTTCGCGATATTATTCAGGATATGTTATTCAAGCTTCATTGCGAGAAATTTCCAACATTGCAGGTGCCGTTATGTTACAGGCCCGCTGATACCAGGAAACAAAATATCAGTGTTACTTTACCCTGCGGAGAGGAAAAGATCTTGGTCTTGAACGATATTATTCTTGTTGATATTAATCTTGTTAATGACGCGATAAATGCAGAAAAATCACCGTGGAAACTAGGATATGCAACAACGATACATTCATCGCAGGGATTAACCGTGGATGGTAAAGTTTGGATCGTCGATGATAGAATTTCCTGGTCAAATTTGGTATATTTAGCCGTGTCGAGAGTAAGAAAATTATCTCAGTTAGGTAGAATTCGAGTAAATCACATTAATGACGCTGGCGGTAGTTGAGTATCTTTCGGTATTATTTGTAATTCCTCCTTGGTAAATCCGCGTTGTGGCGCTAGCGAATCTAGGAAATAAATTGCTGGTCTTCCTGATGATCTTGTTACGGCTGATATTTTATGTGTCGTAACGCTCCAATTTGGATCGGTTGCTCTTTTTCTGCCTCCCTCGACCTCGCCTTCTTTACATAAATACCTGACCGTGACGCTACCTAGCACAGGTGGAATAGTAGAATCTCGCTTTAGGGGTATATTCGATTTTGTAATTGCAATTGCGGGTTTCATTGCTATTGTTCTCGTTGTCTCGTTATTTAGTGCGTTAATCACATGAGGCAACCTCGATACCCAATCATGAGATCGATTATCTTGAATAAATTCACGCGCGTATTGGTATCCGAATAATCGTTCTGCAAGAGTTTTGTTGAATCTCTCAACGATAGCTTGATTGTGATGAACACCTACAATACCGCGACGGATTTTAACATTATTCTTTTTCATCAGTGAAGTAACCGCGCCAAGAAATTCTCGACCTGGATCAACCTGGAGAAGCTTCGGCCATGTTAATGGAGATCGTGAATAAATTTCGCTAAACGCCTTAGCGATCTCCGTTGCTGTTTTATTCGATAACGGCTCGGCTTCTTTATACCTGCTGGCGATATCAACGACTGTCAAGACATATTTATATGTGACTCCGTCGACGGTATCGTAAGGAAGAAACATTAAATCAGCCTGATGGACTTCATTAGGGACACTGACGGTGAAACTCGCGTACGGTATTTTCTTAGGTGGAGGAAGATAAATTTGCCAGACCGCCTGTTTCGATAGCCACGATTCAGCAACGGACTGTTTTACTTTAGCGGCTTTGGCAAGTTTGGCTATTGCTGATTTTCCTCGCCAGAATCCTCGCGGAGAATAATATATCTGCTCCATTATTATTTACCAGCACCGAATACTAATTTACCTTTCATCGCGCCTTTTATCAACCAAGTTGCCAATTTTTCTTTGAAACTTTTGTCAGGAATCGCGTCTATTGCATGAATTAGCCTAATATCAGCGAGATGTCTTTGTTGTAAATCCCCGCTACGATACGCAAGATCGTGATAGTAACACGCGTTATCGATGGCGTTTACTGGATCCTCGCCGGGATTTGGTTGATTATTATCGTTGAGTCTTATATCGAGCCTTGTGCCGGGTCCGCAGTAATTGTATCCTGGCAGATGCTTTTCTCCGGGATATTTCGCCCAGGGCAACCCGGGTAGATTTTTTATGGAGGCGGTAATGTCTCCTCCGGTTCTTCTATTTTTTTTTTTACAAATCTGAACTTGCGCGTCTTACAAACTTCGCATTCTCCTGCAATTGCGTTTCTGTTATTGCGTGTGACGATTTCGGTTGGATTTATCGTAGCTGTGCGCGTGCGACACTTAACACAATATAGATCCATGTATTCTAGTAACATGAATGTAATTGATTTTTCAGCCACGAAGCGACGCGAGCAGGTGAAACACAACGCGGTGTTACCGAATTCGATAAGGATGATAATCATTGGCCCGTCCGGTTCTGGAAAGACGCAGTTGTTGCTAAATTTGATAATGCGATGGTTAAAATGGGATAAGTTGTATTTGGTTGCACCGTCTGTTGATGATCAGCGTTGTTATCAAGTGCTAAAGGAATTTAGCGACAATACCGACGAAGGCACAATCGAATTCATCACAGACATCAATGAAGCTCCATCCGTGGAAAATTTAGATGGCGATGTTAATAATCTTGTTGTTTTCGATGATGTTATGCTGGATAAGCAAACTAATCCGGCTAGGATATTTTCGCGTGGCCGACACAAGAACACCGATGTGATTTACGTGACGCAGCGATATACACAAATTCCAAAGGTAATTAGGGACAATTGTAACATCTTATCAGTTTTCAATGGCGTCGATACTCACACGTTGAGAAATATTCATCAGACCTGGTGCAACGGCGATATGGACATAAACAAATTCAAAAATTTCTTCAGCCGCGCCCAGGCAACACCGCATGGTTTTATCACGATTAATCTTCATGATCCGCGTAGTAGATACCGAATCGGTCTTGATCAAATTTATTCATGAGACTTGCAGCCAAACTTTGCAAACTTCGTCGACGGAATAAATTTCCCCCCCCCCCTAAAATCTTTGTCCAGAATCATCGATTTTGCTCACAAAAAATTGCAATCGGGAACGAATTTACGCAAATTAATTTTCGTAGGAAGGCTTATTTTTGAAATCTGAGGCTTCTACGGAGAAAGTTCTCGTAGGAGGCTTTATTTTGGTCTGACAGTCTGGTCTGTAGAACTTCCCTGCTGCTGCATGATGCCCCAGTGCTAGACATCACTATAAACTGCCACGTCGTAGCGATATGATGGAAAAATTGTTAAAGATACGTTAAAAATCCAAATCACATCATACATCACATCACATATTTACCTTGTAAATATGCAGTGGTTGGACAAACTTCTGTCAGTTTGGAGACCGGTTTATGTCCACGTTCTTCTGTGAACAGAGGTGAGTTTATTTACTTCTGTAAGTTAATATTTAAACTACGCTTGAATATCGGGTGGATTCCATGAAAAGACATACCGCCTCTCTCAACCCCTACCCCACACAAGCAATACCCATAGTTTTACTTGTTGTTATTGTTTTGGCTTGTGGTTTTAGTAATTTGTCATGTTAGGATATGTTACAAATGACATAACAAACCCCTGTGGGGATAAATTAGCAATATTGAACCAGACGACCCCAATTCCTATTCCAGAGTCGATTTGAAAAATAATCAATGAAAACAAAAAACTCCAGAAGGTGGAGTTAAAAAAAAAGTTTTCCCACGATCGCAGCTAATCAATAATGAGAATACTGCGCAGTAATATCATGGACTTATTTGGACCAATCAGAATCACATAAAGTGATATTTTAACGTGTGGTAATATCAACAATACGAAACTGCACATGCTGCAGGAAACACTATACCTACTATGTGATAGATTTACTAACTGGTATACTGGTAATACAGCGCACCTTTAGTAACATGCACTACTTGAGAGCTCTAGGGAAGTTAACGTGATGCCGTAGATTTATATTAGATGGAACTTTCGGGTTCTACGGGAATTTAACACTGATGTTATACAGATGACATCTATGCCATTGAGATAAATATGTATACAGTGTTACACTGTTAGAAGTTGTTGACCTTAATTGACGACATCAGTTTGGACCATTATTACATTTTAAGAAGTTCTCGACTTCCAGCTACACCACTTCCATCTACCTTCTCTCCAGTCGACCTTCCGGACATGTTTGCAAATTTCTTCTGTGACAAAGTACAAACCATTAGAGATAAGCTTGACACCACAATTTCAATTGACTCGTCGTCACCATATAGTTGGGATACAGAATTTGAGCGGCAACCATTAGCAGCATTTGAACCTGACTCTATGGATTTCGTACGTACAATCGTGAGGAAGAGTGCACCAAAGTCATGTGAACTTGATCCAATTCCAACATCACTGCTGCTTGAGTGCTTAGATCCAGTATTGCCTTTACTAACTGATGGTATTAATACCTCTCTCTTATACGGGGAATTCCCATCATTTTTCAAAACTGCCATTGTAAAGCCTCTGCTGAAGAAACCAACACTAGACCATAACGCTTTAAATAACTACCGCCCAGCTTCTAATCTCCCATTCATATACAAAATCTTAGAAAAGGTTGTTCTATCCCAGCTTGTATCTCATCTAAATTCAAACAGTCTTTTTAGCAATGTACAATCTGCATATCGCCCTTGCCACAGTACTGAAACCACTCTTCAAAAAGTAGTTAATGACATTCTCTCTGCGTTGGATAGATTACAGTCCTCACACTCCTTGATTTGTCTGCAGCATTTGACACAACAGACCATGATATATTACTTCACCGTCTCCAGCATGTATTTGGCATTCATGATACAGCCTTACTGTGGTTCAAGTCCTACTTGATGAACAGGACACAAATTGTATCTGCAAATGGAATACACTCCAGCCCAGTTGATCTATGTTGTGGTGTTCATCAGAGGTCTGTTCTTGGACCAGTTCTCTTCATTCTGTACACTCAGTCGCTCTCAAGTGTCATAGATCATCATCCAGTGTCTCACCAACTGTACGCTGATGACACCCAAATATACAAATCTAGCCACCCAACTGAAGTTGATGCTACCTTCCAGGGTGTAGAGAGGTGCATTTCTGATGTGAAATCATGGATGACATGTAACAAGCTGCAGATGATGATGATAAAACTGAGGCCATTCTGATCACAACACAAAGACTTTCTCATTCAAATCCATTACCTCAAACAATAAATATCAGCAACACCAACATTAAATTCACACAATCAGTACGAAACCTAGGTGTTACTCTGGACAGTACTCTCACATTGCACCAACATGTCATGAACATATGCAAGGCTGCATATCTTGAGCTGAGACGCATCAGCTCAATTCGCAAATATCTTTCAGTTGATGCCACTAAAACACTTGTGTGTTCATTAGTACTTTCAAGACTGGACTTTTGTAACTCAATTCTGTCTGGTTCATCTCAATATCTACTCCAGAAACTTCAAAAAGTTAAAAACACAGCTGCT
Source organism: Sinohyriopsis cumingii (assembly GCA_028554795.2). Classification (NCBI taxonomy): domain Eukaryota; kingdom Metazoa; phylum Mollusca; class Bivalvia; order Unionida; family Unionidae; genus Sinohyriopsis; species Sinohyriopsis cumingii. Next base: position 119,301,594 of record CM068829.1, read on the forward strand.
TGGATCATACTTAGAGTACATCGATCAGAGCACACCTTCCCGCTGCTCTGTGCCCTATACTGGCTATCCATTCGATCCAGAATCAAACACAAACTTTGTTCTCTATGCTACGTTTCACTGTCGGACTCTAGTCCAACATACCTATCCGACCTCACCCATGTGTACACACCAGCAAGATACTTACGCTCCTCTTCTGACAATCGTATGCTCATTATTCCCACTATGAAAACAAAGTCATATGGACAGCATTCTTTTGCATAACAGGACCCAGCAACGTGGAATGAATAGCCCACTGAACTTAGACACAACGACACAGTGACCACATTCAAGATGGCTCTCAAAACTCACTTATTTCGACTGCAAGAACAAACTTAAAGACCTAATAATGTTTCCTACCTGAAATATTCTCAGCATGTTTTTTATTTTTTAATATTTTTCTAATTTCATGGTGTTTGTTTTTGTAATAATATTATTATGTTTTTTATCTTATAGGTGTTGTCTAATGTTGTAAAGCGCTTAGAGCTTCTAAAGATTAGGTGCTATAGAAAGTCCTCATTATTATTATTATTATTATTATTATTATTATTATTATTATTATTATTATTATATGGGAGTAGTAATGTGGGATACTGTGTGGACAAATGGTAATTTAACATTATGATTCCAAGTCAATGTGTATTTGTTTGTATAGATTTAGAAAGAAAATGAAATGTGAAATAATTGCATTATATTTAATATTTTGTTATCTATAATGCATCATATAGTTACTTACTCGGTGATCTACTATCCAACACCCATTTGGTCATTATCCAACACGTCGTGTGTAGCAACCAAAATACCACACCTACTATCCAACACAAACGGTAGGATGCATAAAGAAGGGCGATGAACTATCACACCACGTGAAAACGAAGGGTTGTAGCCTGTATATACCAACTATACCCACAAACATACTATCACATACAAGGAGGGATACAATGGGTTTTACGTTTTAGTTGCTTATGAACATAAACATAGACATAAACAAACATACCAACATAAAGCACATATAGATGAAGATTTTGAGCAGTATACCTTTTTGAAGAGATTTGGATAACCAGAAAATTACCATTGGGGTGGATTAATCAGTGAGAATTAATACAGGTGGAACTGTTACTGTTCATCTTTGCCAGCTGTTCCTTACTGCTGGTTCATACACCAATGTGCTCTTCAGACATCCTTGTCTTTCTACATAGATTCGTCTCTTCCAAATAGCCGTGTCGGTGATACTAGCAATGGCTCAAGATGCCTTGACATATACGAGCAACTCTAGAATAAACAGCGTGCTGAAAATAATGGTCGATGGATCCACTTTTACCCCATTTTGTCGGGTTGTCTTGAAAACAGGTACATAAGAGGTCCATGCGCTCCATATATAGTGTACGACTGGATAGAAAATGATCGGAAGGTTCCATCTGTTGTGTCGTTTGGAGTTATTTAAAATTACTTGGATTCAAAAGGATTATTCTTTTTTCCTGGAAAATACGTGTGCTCATATGAAATTCCTGAACAAAGACAGCTCTTAGAAAAATTTATTTGGATTTCCAAGACTGGAGTAACATTTCTTGTTTGTACAAGGGACTCTAGACTTCAACACTACAGGTTACATCATACGTCCATCGTCTTCTTCGTCAGGACTCGAACTATAAATCATTAGAACATTTTATTATTAGGACTTCTAAAATTTTACTCGTGGATTATTCTTTGATTATTTTTGGATTTGATTCTATACATCGTAAATTCATATTTGTTCATTTTTAACACATGTTCCCATGGAAAAAAATTATTGTACTTTTTTCAAAGCTTGTTGCTTTCACTCTTTTTTGTGTTACTGTTTATTCGAGGCTAAAAACGTAACACACCAAATCACAATCCTTCTAACATAATTCGGTTAGGGCGTGTTTTCTAACTTTCAATCAGAATACAGCGGACATGTGACGTCATTTTTAAAATAGGGACGTACTCGAATTCATACGATATAACATTACTGAAGAGTTCATGTACAATACCCATGACTGAAAGGAAGCCAATGTATTGGAATGCGCCTGCAGCCAGTACTGCTGCTGCAAGAGTTGTACAATCAAATAAATCAACAAAGCCAGAGCACAGGTGCTCGAAGCGAGCTTGATGTTAAGAAAAAAAAACAAACAATCATCTAAAGTGAAAAATCATAGAGTGACAAAAATATCTTAGATTATCCCATGACCCATTCTGACATAGGACCCTCTCTATCATAATATATAAGAGAGAAGGTACAAAACTTCCAAATACTTCGCTCCACCCATGACCCTCGATTTTCTTCTGCTATTTCCGTCTTTAAAAGCACACGACCATATTGTATGGCTTTTTTTACTTCTGAGATATTTTTCTACCCATCAAGCCATCGTTGACTTTTCTGCGTTGTACCAAACTGATGTTATGGGCTCCGATACGTGCGATTTTCGCGAATGTTTTCATTGTGGACAAGTCTGTGCACATGTGAAAACCGGTGACAAGAGTTATATGGACAATGTTTTAAACTCTATGGTGCATCCCTTCTTGAATTACAGAACAGTGGTAGATGCAAAAGTAAGTTTTTTACTTACCATTTACTCGATTCAACTTTAGGAATCTTGTTCCATGCAAGAATTATACATTGTCTTCTTCACTGCACAACACATCGTATACATGCATCTCTATTTTCAAAATAGGCAAACTATGCGGCACTAAAGTCAACGCCGAAATATGATTGGCTCAAAAGATTATACTTATTATCATAGGAGCACGGACTTGTCCACAATGAAAAAATTCGCGAAAATCATGGGGGTAATCTAAGGTATTTTTGTCACTCTGTATGATTTTTTACTTTAGATGATTGTTTTGTTTCTTAACATCAAGCTCGCGTCGAGCACCTGTGCGCAAGAATTATAAAATCCAGGCTACTATGTGTCAGAACTATGGGATGCCGAGTACGATCGATATTTGAAAACGGATCCAGAATATTGTCATAGACTCAGGATGACCCAGCTGTGCCATACTGGGGTTGGGGTGGATATTTACTACTGCATGTGAATTCTCCATATGTTATTAGAGATGTTCTTTTAAGATATTAATGTTACATGTTTAGCTCATTGGGCCTTGGGCAGTGCAAGAGCATGTAGTTGTGGAATATTAGTTGCTTTTTGGTTACATGAATTTTACCGTATAACTTCCCCCTATTTTCGATAATGCGCCACTTCATAGGCATATTCTCCGACTTCCTGCTGTCCATGGAGTCAATTTATACTGAATTATAGTTGGCAAATCCCATATTTATTATGCTTGTAGGAAATCTCTGTAAATAAGTTGTAGCTATTACCATGTTGATCATTATATTACACTTGGATTGTCAAGGTTTGACATTTTACATTCATCACCGTTTCGTGCACAAACTACATGCTTGTGTTACCTCATTTAATACCAATTGTGTTTTTCCATCACGTGGTTGCTTGATGGGAACATCACGACACGTGTATTAAACATGAAGTTTCACGTTGTTCGTGTTTCGCGGTAAACGAACTTTTCAAAGATCGAGTCAATTTTCGTATAGACGCCATTCTTGTTCGTTTGTGACCCATGACCGCGATGGTTCGATATTGCAGACATGTGATTCACATACATTTACACTCAGATGAAGTCACAGTTAACTTATTGCCGAAAGTAATATCTCAAATATACTGACTTTATAACACAACTGTTAGATTTATTGAGTAATGCAATCTGTTTTGTGCATAGTAGCAATCTCCCTGGCAACCGCAATTATTTTAGTATCATTATACCCTGTCATTGGTTTGCCACAGTTTATCTATTCGAGAAATGTTGTTCTACTACTAAAATCTATATAGAGAAATTAGAGCTTTTGTCTTAGAGTTTTGTACAGAATAAGATACAAGATGTCAGAATGTTTTATATGCTGGAATATATTGAACCTTATTCATATGTGGTTGATATCGCAAGATTTGCGCTAGACTGAGGTTTGCCAGTTTGGTGTCTTCTCATCCTACTTGTTACATGTTGGTCATACTACAACGAGTTCCAGAGAAAGAGTTAGAGGATTACCAAAATCTTTTACGTTATCGAATTTTGTGTTCAGAGGAAAATTCTATGCGGTGTGTAGTGTGTTAACTAGTGACTAAACAATTTATATTCGTCACTGGATCATCTCTGAGCATACGATCATCTCTGAGCATACGATCATCTCTGAGCAGAAAGTATACTTATTACATCCGAAAAAAAGAGGGTATAAAACGGGCTGCCATACCACAACCTTTATCAGAAGTGATACAACAGATTCCATGAATGAATTCAATGTAAGTATTAAAAAAATGATTACCAAATTTTATTACAAGAACTGTGTCCATTGAATTGGGGTCGTCGTGTGGTGTGTGTCTTTGTGACTTGCTTTCTGGAATTTCGTTTACCAGATGATTCCTTGTGGACTCTTTACGAACAGTAATTGCCACCAAATAAAACATGAACGCGGTCCCTTTAAATGAGAACACGAGACTCACTTTGTTCAAAGCCTTGCTTTTTCATTTGGATACTTCTCGACCCCTACGGGAAAAAAAGATTCGTCGACCTTTAGGTACCAAATATGTGAATGGCAATGTGTGTGTAGCTTGTGACTTACACCCTCATTGGACAGATGTACGTGACTGGAAAAATGGGGTTTTGAGACTTGGACCAAAGAAGTGGCCAGTTATGCTCAAGGGTTGTGATCCTCAGTTCAAACGTCCAACGAAAAGTAACTTTTAAACCTATGTTAGTGACAGTGATAGAAGAACCAGTCACCGAGGACAATCACTCCCTTCAGGACAGGATTGCCATGGACATTCCCGAAAGACCATTCCGCGAGGACACCTGTGTGACTGTACCCAATGTAGAGACTGTAAGAACATTACGCTCAGTCCCTAGGACAAACTTGGTTACCAAACACATGTTGTACAGTGACTTATTTATATTCCACTGTGATCGTTTAGATGTGTATTTTATAGTTGTATTTTTGTCTTTCTTGTTGTTCCATTTAGCTTGCAATAAACGTGTCCTGAAAAAGTATAAAAACTCTTGTCTTTTCTATCTTCGTGTCAAAAGTGACATTCGTTGCACTATGGCTACCTCTGCTGCTGTCCCGATTGTTTGAGATTTCGTACCCATTTGTTTCACCATTGGTAGCATAACAGAGGGAGTGTCCTGTACAGGTCCCCATCGTCGACATAACACAAAATATCTATATAAACCTCAGACACTTTAGGTCTGTCTCACATAGTGTCAACATTCACGTCCCTTCCGTCTCATCTTCCCGTCAAATTGATTCGTGCCTTGTAAGGCATTAGTCGTGAAAAACCCACAAATGCCTGCTAGTGTCTTAGACTTCTCCGTTGCTGGTGATGCCAGCCAAACCCAATTTGACACCCGTTCTTCCTCCTTTGATGAAACAATGGAAACCCGCGTCTCCAAAAACGTCTTCAGCGGTGACACCCTCCTCCTCTTTAGATGCAGTGGCAGCTGCTCACAAAGTACCTGCTTCCAAAATCAAATTCCAAGAGAGATCGGGCATGTTACAGAGTTTACTGGATTTGTCCAAGCAAGAACTGTCCCGATTTAGTCCGTTGCGAACCCCTCCACGACGCGTGATGCCTGTCATTAAGTTGATACGACGTAAAGACAATCCGAAGAGACGCGTTCCAGTATAAAAAGGCCTGAGGCAAAGAATGGGAATCAGTGTGTTTTTGTGCTGCTTAACACCCAAAGATGTCACCCCCCTCCAAACCATCACTCATATAAACCCAAAGGAAGTAAAAGGAAGGGACTGCCAGCTCGTTTAGTCAAATCGAAGGGAAGGACGAAAACTAGCTTTAATGCCTTACAAACGATGATGGAATACCATCGTTGGCAAGAACAACGGATCCCGCATTTGCCTTCCCAATCCGAATTTGACCGAGATGTCCCAGTTAAGACACGAATTTCAGTCGTTGATGGATCGCATCAATTTGTCCGAAACAGAAATCGCAAAAGTACGGTCAGCTCTTGCAACGACTGAAACTCTTTCACCAGAAAGCTTTAGAGGAAACAGCTCTACCCACTCTAAGAAAGTTTAATGCCTTGATGAAACGTCCATCACCCACACCACCACCACCTCAGCAGGCAAGACAGACTCATCCCCATGAACGCCTGATGAAGAAGAGGTTCGAGAAGTCTTTCAAACACCGCCAGCAGCTCCCATTCCTAGTAAGATTGCAGCGTCCTTATTGACCCTTATCCTTCGACAGAAGTGAAAAAGAAAGAAGTGAAACCAGAAGTGAAAACAGAAAAGAAAACCAAAGCCATTCCATTACCACCTTCACCACTACCTTGGACTTCTACTCCCGTGGCACATCGGACACGTAAAGCCGTTTCCAAACTACCCTGTTGTCCCGTCCAAAGTAGCATCAGCCAAGAGTAGGTGACTTATTAAAATAGAGAAGGTGTTAGCCATCATTTACTACGTTCGATACATTCTGCAGGTTACGGCGGAGTTCAGAAATTGTAGCTTGCTGCCAAAACTCGACTGAAAAGTCTCCGTTTACCTCAAGTGCAAGGATGGTTAAAAGACCAAGCCACCTACACTTTACACAAACCAATTCGACGAAAATTATCTAGAGGTCGCACTCGAGTGGAGGGCATTATCATCAATGGCAAGCCAATTTAGCCGATGTCTCGTTTTTGGCCACCTACAGTCGTGGCTATAAATATTTGTTTTGTGTCATCGACGTCTTTTCCAAATTAGCCTGGGTCAGGCCATTCACTTCCAAAGCGAGCAGTGAATTAGTACTAGCTCCTGGTGTTTAAACAAAATGGTAATCACCCTCTTCAAAGGCAAACTGAAAAAGGCACGGAATATCTGAAATAAGCTTTCCAAAAAGAATTAAAGAAACGTGACATTCACCACCAAGAATCCCGAAACCGAAACTAGCATCGTGGAACGTTTTTTAACGCACTTTAAAAGAACGCATGTGGAAATATGTTACGCATCACTGTACTCTCAAGTACGTCGACGTCTTACCGCACTTGGACGAAGCGTACAATCAATCTTACCATTGAAGCATCGGACGTGCCCCACAAGAAGTGACTCCCGACAATCAAGTGACCGTTTTCGAGCGCCTGTTTGGTATGACTCCGTCAGTGGCTGTCCCCAAGAAAAGTGGAGTGTTGGCAGTAGGAGATTGGGTGCGCAGTGGCAAAACCAAACTCACTTTCGACAAAGGTTACTTACCGAACTGGGCCACCGAATTGTTTTGTGTCACTGGACAAGTACGTTGCCGTCATCGTACCGTCTATAAATTAGAAGACACGAATGGGGAAGTGTTAAAAGGAACGTTTTACTTGCATGAGTTACAACGTGTCACTAAAACAAGAAGACCTGTATGGCATTGAGAGCATTCTTCAACGAAGAACCCGTAAAGTGGGTAAAATAAGTCAAAGTGCGTAGGAAAGGATATTCACCCCGTTTTGATTCTTGGATCGATGCTTCGCAAGTCATCGACTATAAAAAGATGTGACCATCTTACCATTCCACACAGCCGCAGCTACCGCTACCACAGAAGAGACCGCTCCTACACCCAGTTCTTCTCTGCAAGATCTACAAAAGCAGCACGTGTGATTTGGAGAACGTGTGCCTAAAACGCAAATCGTCTTTTTCTGCCAAATCTTTGTGGTGTATTGTGTCCTCGGTGCAGTTATTGCCAATTTGAGTTTGCAACAAGGAGACAAACAATTGTGGACTATTCTAACAAGCAGTTTCATCGGTTACCTTCTTCCCTGTCCTTCCTTGAAATAATCATCGAACGGGAACAACAGGAGCCTTTCGTTCAACGTTAGTTCTCTCTCGTCAATCACCACTCCAACAACAACAACCCTCTTTTTAGACACTCTTCTGGCTTCGAGTGACCCATCGGACAGCATAACTCTGGAATTATGAATAACAACAACCAATTTTACTTAACATTACCCAGTGACAGTTCCATGGAGCAGTTTCCCAATAACGCTTTGTGTTGTTACACGGCCAAATTACCTCAGGCCGTCCAATTAGATCATGAAGCCCATTGAGAAGTGGCTTTGGTGGAAATGATTCACCCTACACAAGTCTTAAATGTCTTTCCAGCTTTAATCAGTAAATGCAAGACTACTTGGTAGAAAAGAAACCTACGGATGGCAACAAGGGCAATGATCTTTCACATCGCGCCTATAACTTCATGATTCGTTATGGCTTCAAGGCAGCGTTTTGCAAAGCCTTGGACAAAGTAAAACAAAGTGTCATGATTGAGTACCGTAAAGTGAATCGTCGGCTGCTGATGAAATTTCCAGATTAAAAAAACGATAGGTATTGCATTTTGTCCTCAATTGTATAATATTTTGGGTGGAGACCTTAATATGGCCAAGGATAAGACTACCAAAATGATTACCATACCAACCATTGTCAACAACCTGGATTTTGCAAAACATTTTTGTTCTCGGGTAGAACTGAACCAAGTACTGAATTTGGTTTTTTTGTACTCCGTTGTGGTGGAGTATAACGTGGTGGGACACACCTCCGTACCGTTACTGCTGCCATTCCTTTCAAAGTGGATTCTGCCACGAACGCTGACGAGGAAGGTGGAAACACCTATCACGTTCACCGCTAATTTGTAAATCCTCATTATTTGCCCGTCATAATTCGTATTTTGACAATGTCAACATTGCTATAAAAGCGGATCTGGGACAAAATATTCCATTCACCAAAGGGAAAGTCACGGTGAAACTCCATTTTCAAAAAAGATTCTCTAACGAATCGTAAGCCATGTATCCAGTGTACCGTGGCATCGCTCGACAACGAGGACATGGCTTAGGAGATATGTTGAAATCAGCCTTTCTTTCGGTGGCCCCCGTTTTGAAACCGATGGTGACACTTGGATTGCACGCCTTGGAAGATTCCGCAATGATGCATGGCATAAAATGTTTCCAAAATGTCATCATCGACAAACAAAACCCTAAAGAAGCTTTCTTGAGAGGAAGCAAATGTCTTGCTGCAACAGACAAAGACATTTTGGGCCGACGAGAAACGCCTATAAATGCCCTGGACGCGGCCGAGTCAAGCATTCCTACTTCCCTGACGCCACAGCAAGGACACAGCAGAAAGAGACGACGAAGAAAACACCCTTTCAGATGACTTAATAATCATAAAGCTAGAAAGACTAAGAAAAGAAGAACCGTCCGAGACTTAGACGTATTTGCTTATTAAATCATATAGACAAAAATGATGCACCGAGACTCTTGTGCCTGTTCGAAGTCGGAACTAGATCTGTTTGCTATGCAACCCACCTTGATGATGATGCAAGAATCCCAATGGGTAGATTTCATCCCGTTTCCTCTGTCAAGGACTCATGATCAACTCCCATATAGTTTGAAATAAAAGGGCAGCCCGAAGATTACATCAATCTGAATAGCAGTTACTTGCACGTAAAAGTCAAAATTCTCGATTCGGATTTAAATCATATAGACACTATGCCAGTTGCTCCCGAAAACCATTTTATGCATTCCGTGTTCAGTGGAGTGGATTTGTACTTGAATAACAAACTGGTCAGTAGCAGCATAGACGCTAACCCTTACCAAGCGTACCTGGAAATTCTATTGACGTACGTAAAAGAAGCAAAGAACACACATGTAATTGCTTGCGTGGTATGGAAACCTGACACGCAAGGCAAATTCAACGAAATCCAAGTGGATGTAAAGAAAGACCACTATTCGGGATTTATAGAACGACGAAACAATATCATAAACAATAAGAGTTTAGAACTGATGAATCGTGTGCATTTGGACATGTGGTTGCAAGAGAAGTATTTGCTGCATGTCGTTAATATCCGCCTGAGACTGAATCTCAGCATTACGATTTCCATTTGATAGATACAACCGATGCCGCTTACAAAACTGTCATCGAGGAAGCCAAACTCTACGTACGACGCGAGGAAGTGTTACTTAAAGTGGGAAACGACATCAGTCACACTTTGTGCAGAACGACCTCCAAGTATAACATACGACGTGTGGAAGTAAAACCTTTCACCGTTCGCAGAGGACAACATTCCATGATCGAAGATAATCTGTTCCAGGGACAATTACCCAAACGTTTAATTGTTGGTATGGTGAGCAACGAATCCTTCAACGGAGTCAAGAAGGAAAATCATTTTCACTTTAACCACTACAGCTTGTAGAAAATCGAAGTCAATCGCGATGGCAAGACCTTGTGTACCAGATTTTCTGAACATAACTTTAATGACGACAAGATGAATTACTTGAGGTCGTACTTGTCCCTGTACGAAGCCACCGGACAGTAAGGAACCAACACGAGTCACGGCATTACGTAAGAGGCTTATGCAGGATGCTACGCTTTGTGGGCTTTTGATTTCACTCCAGACCAAGGCAGCGACGAGGGGCATTTCCACCCTATAAAATCCGGTCAGATTCATGTGGAACTTCAGTTTGCAAAAGAGCTGACAGAGACAGTGAACGTCATCCTATATGCCGAGTTCCATAATACAATAGAAATCAACAGTTTGAGAGAAGTCATTCTGGACCATTAGAAGCTATGGAAGACTGTAATCACTCTTTGAATAGTGGTGAATCTTTGGAAATTCAACACGACAAATATCTGACGCTGAGTCAAGAAGAAAAATTGGACGAGTACCTGGACGAAGCTTTGGAGTCTCATCTCGGAAGAAGCCATGTTACATCAGTGGTAGAAAGATTTGCGTGAACATTCCTCTCCTCCACTGATGACTCTAGAGATCCATCACATCGAAATTCTCTTAGCTCAGAGTGCGGAGAAAAAGAAAAAAAACGGTTACTTGTCATTTTCAAGCAAAAAGTCAGGACTGAGTTGATCACTTATCATTACCTGTGAAGAAAAAGAGAAAAAAGAAAACAGAAAAACTGGATAGCTGGGAACTTTATTACCTTTTGAGCCACAGTTCGTACACTGCTTCTTGGAATACTGTCGTGTGTGCTAAAGACGAACTGCCTCATCGCAAACCTCAAGACCATGAAGCTTATGTCATCAACACGGACGACAGTCATCTCCCAGGAACACACTTGGTAGCCGTCTACTTTCCTAAAGAATGTTGTGTGGAGTATTTTGATTCGTATGGACTGCCCTCTTTGGGAGACGACATCATTGACTTTATGAGAAGAAATGCCCAGACAACACGATTTAATAATGTGAAATTACAAGGCACAGATTCCATGGTGTGTGGACAATATTGCATGTAATTTCTTCATCCACGTAGTCTGCGATATTCTTTAGAACATTTAGTGACTTACTTTGATCGTCACTCTTCTCCAAATGATGACAAAATAGATCAATAGTTTTGTGAACATTATGACTATCTTTTGTCTTAAGCTAGGAAACGTAGTATAAATCAATGGCCCAATGACTTCCAAGAGTGGAAGTCTAACTTCAGTTCACAACGTTGTCAACCTTGTGCAAAATAGATTGTTATTAGAAAAAATGTTTATTAGTTAGTTAGATTGTTAATTAAAAAATGTGTTAATTGTTGATTGTTAGTTATTTGAGAATTTTTTTGTGTTTTGAAACAAATGCGTCTGTCGTTTCTTTGCCATTTTTATGATGAACCATGTTCTTTGACTTCTCTCGCTCTCTCACCCTCAAATCAAACTATCCTAGCGTTCCGACTGTAAACAGTGTATGGATATTTTCTATCGCGTCAGCGCTTGAACCATATAAAGTAGGGTAGTCTCCAGTCTAAAAATCCATTGTTGACTCATCCACCTATGAAGATGTGCTCAACACTAGCCAAGTTGAACGAAGCTTACGTGAATTTACATCGTGTCATGCAAAGCCTGATACCGAAACCTGCAGAGATAATGTCAGAATTTTGAAAGTGACTGAAGACCAGATAGAAGAGCTTTTCAGAGAGGAAGTCAAGAAGGAGAAAGAAGAATGGAGGGACAAGTACAGACTCCCGAAACAGCAGAGAGAGCATCAGCAGCAACAGCAGCAGCAGGAACCAGACAGAGGTTTTGTCGATTGCCGTTTAGACACAAAAGAGTTCTCCTTCTCTTTCCGAAGATGCTGACCCTATCCTGTGGGAAAGCCTGCTGCCAGACGGGGACGCTATTTTAGACAATAAAAGATTGTCATACCTCCTCCTCCATAAAACAGCCCTTTTCAGGGCTACCCAATACTCTAGAAAAGAGATACTAATTCAATTGCCATTGATATGTTAGTAAGTGAGAAAAATTGAAGTGTGTCTATAAGTAAGCACATCGTTTCTTTAACTTTGTTAGAAGTGTGTCTATAAGCACTTCCTTTTCCATAGCTTGTCTAATAGTCAGTGAGATTTTGATAGTAGTTAGGTTTGTAAGTAAAAAGTGAGTTACTGTTTCTTTCTAAGTCCGCGCGATCTATGTTTATTGGGGTAATGATATGGGCTATGTAAGGTTTGGTGTCAGGGGATGTTTTCCTTCACGTCCGTGCTTAATCACTATAAAGGGAGCGCTTGTCATCCTGGCTAGCCATTGTTGTTTCATCAAATGTGAAGAATGAGCGGTAGACTCGCTAAATTGATGGAACTCCAGATGCACCTGGAATATGCCAGGTGATTACTAGATGAGCTGGCTATGAAGGCCATACAATAGGAAGCCAGGATAGATGAAGAAGAAAAGGATAAGAAGAAGGAAGAAGAAGAGGAAAAGAAAACAACTATCCTACCTCACGTAATGATGAGACCTGTGTAAAAGGTCAAGCATGAGGCGAGGACGCCTCCATAGAGGTAAACACTACAGTCACTACCAACACAGCAGCCTGTACCAGCACCAGAACCAGTAGCAGTACAAATTCGTGCGGAAGATGTAAGGAGGCCTCAACATCCGAGAGTGTGGAATAGGATAATAGAGAGGGAAGTCTTCACTATACCTGAACGTAAAGACTGGGGGAGTGAAACAAATCAACATCCCTCGCCGCTCCCAACCACAACGGTGAACTGAGGAAACGACTGGAGTAGGCGATGTGTGTGTGTGTGTGGCACGGCCTGGGAGATGGAATCACTAACATGTGCATCTGAAGTTAAAAAAACAGCCCTTCTCATTTCTAACCAAATCTCTAGAAAAGAGACTATTCAAGTTGCCAATTTATGTGAATGTGGAGTAGTGTGATTATAAACACTCACTCTTTTACTGATGTGATTGTGTGTGTGTGTGTGTGTTTGTGTGTATGTTTGTATGAGCTTTGTATGTTTGTGTGGATAGTAGAGTGTGTGTTTGCATAAGTGAGCGTACTCTTCTGTGAATAGTATATTTTTGGGGTTTGTAAGCGTTCGAGTACGGTTATGTGGATATTAGAGTGTGTTGTTTCTTCTTTCCCTTCTGTATGAATGGTGTAATTGGGTTTTTTCTCCTTCCCGTGAATGGATAGTATATTATGGATATGTGGATAGTTTTGTAAGGGTTTGTTTTTGTTCTTCCCGTGTATATATTATGGTTTTGTGGATAGTTTAGTAAGGATTTGTTTTTTTTTTCTCCCTCCCTTGTGTGGATAGTATATTATGGTTTTGTGGATAGTATAGTAAGGATTTCTTTTTTCTTCTTCCCGTGTATGGATAGTAGATATTGGGTTTTTGATAGTATAGTAAGGATTTTGTTTCTTCTCGCGTGTGGATATTAGATATTGGGTTTTTGATAGTATATTTTTGGGTTTTGTTTCTCCTTCTCGTGTCTATGGATAGTAGATCATATGTGAAGTGAGTATAGGGGATGTTTTCCTTTACGTCCGTGCTTGACATATATAAAGTCAAAGCGTTCGTAATTCGCGCCATTCTACACAGAATAAACTAAGATGACCATAGAGCTGTTTAACCAGTTAAAGGACAGTTGGTACTAGATGTTGGATGCCGTCTATCCACTTACCAAGGACTTTGTGACAAGTCAAGTGACCAGTCTGAAAGTAGCCAGAGATCTAGTTTAGGGCATGATCGAAGAGGAAGTCAAGTGACCAGTCTGAAAGTAGCCAGAGATCTAGTTTAGGGCATGATCGAAGAGGAAGTCAAGTGACCAGTCTGAAAGTAGCCAGAGATCTGGTTTACGGCATGATCGAAGAGGAAGTCAAAAAGTTACGAGGATTCATTCAACTTCAGTATGTGAGAGTGGGCAGCTTGAGGAAGCCCTTGATAATGTAATGAAAATAAGGTGTTTTTGGAAGACATACTGAATTGGACAGAGTGGTCTTTTGTGAAGTGGGGGATGGAACAGCTTAAGAAAGCAGAAGGACTATATAAATGAGAAAAGTGTTGAAAGAAGAAGCGAAGAAGATGAAAGAAAGGTGGTCTAAGGAAAGACAGGAAAGAGAAAACAAAGAAAAAAGAGGAGTTTGACAGACTAAATGAAAACTGGGTAAAGGTGGGGGAGAAATTTAGATTGACGGCGCATCCTGACTGGATGCCAGAAAAAGAGAAAAAGTAGAAGAAAGGAATGATTGATAAAGTGAGGAAATGGTGGAAGACCTGGAGAAAATAGAATAACCCAAAGGCCCCTTTCAGGGCCACTCATGTGCCTCGAAAAGATTTGCTTTCTTACTTAATTTTTTTAGTTAGTTGTATAGTTGTTTATATGTTGTATATTGTCTCTTGTCTGTGTTAACTCTGTCTCTGTCCCGCCAATCCCTTTCCCGCCAAGAGTTCTATGTTTTTTCCGTTGTTTGCTCCCGACTGAGGTCAGCTCCATGCTATATTGTTGCTAATCGTCAGTACCCTGACGTCACCTCCCCTGTTCCATTCATATTGTCCCTATACAGTCCCATTACTTTTGTCCGTATATAGTCCCAAGGTGTTTTTTTTAATGAGATTTCCCTTGTACGTATAAATGTTGTCCATATATCGCCCCGGGGTGGGGTGGGGTGGGGTGGGTGGGTGGGTAATGTATTTTTCCATTGACCGTATATCGTCCCCCTTCACTACTAACGTCACGTAATTAAAGGCATCATTCAATTTACGTCAAGCAAAACATTTTTGTTTTGAAAACAGAAGGTAGCTTTCTCACACCTAACTGATCGAAATACTGCTGCTCAGATTTAAACAAATCATTTTAGGAACAAACAAACCCAAAATGAAACATACGTCTCGTTGACCAAAAAGAGGTACTACTGCTAGAATGTTCATGTGCTAAAGAAAATACACCTCAATGACGCTCTATCCTTCCACTTTTACTCCATTAACGATGATGCTGGCCATACCTGAATTAAGACCAGTATTTTCCAGTCTGATGAATAAATTGAAACCCACCTCTAAATACAATTCTATTCCGTCGACTTCCGCTTCTGCTTTAGCTACTTATGCTGCATCCAAGACGGAACATCATGTTTCAAAGTTTGTAGGATGAGTCCAAACAAGAACTAGCAGCCATTTCCTCAGCATGCAATAGCTTTTGATTTATTTAAAGTACTGTTAAAATACACAACAACCAACAAATAAAAATGAATCCATTGAGAGGGCGATGAAAAATATACAAGGCAGGCAGACCGTTTCCATGTGAGCAACTCATCTATTAAAACTTAATGAATATCTCAGACCGAGTTACGGAAAAATGTGACCCAGTGCACTATCACGATCCTAACGTATACTGTTAATGCTACTCTTACTACCACTACTACTATGGTGACGAAAGATATAATTAATTATAAAAAGGAAGAAATTCGCTACAACAACAACAACAGTAGCAGCAACAGCAAGAAATAATAATAATAATAATAATAATAATAATAATAATAATAATAATAACAATAATAATAATAATACATTGTGTGTGCGTGGGTGATTTCGATTTTTAACATATCTTTAACAATGTTTTAGTCATATTACTACGATGTCTGCAGTGTGGAATGTCTAGCACTGGGACATCATGCCGCAGACATGTAGCATGATGTCCCCATCCAGTCACATTATCCTTAAACCAGGCCGACCAGTCCTAAGACTAATCTATTAATGCTGAGCGCAAGCGAGGCAACTATTAGAACCGTTTTTATACGTCTTTGGTACGATTCGATCGATGTTCAAACTGCAACCTCCCGCTTCCGAGGTGGACGCTCTAACCACTAGGCCACCAGAGCGGTCTTGAATGTTCGTGTAACAAGGTTATCAAAGATCGCACGTTTTGTCCGGTTGTCTCAGATAGCAAGGTGGTGTGGTGAAGGCGGCGTATGTCAATGGTACCCAAAACAGTCCAGTAAGATGATGTTTTGGATTATCGTCTACGTCAGCATGTGCGACCTGGTATTTTGTGTGTATTTGCGTACTTAAAATTTTTGCGTTTATCCTCTTATTATTAATGTCTCAGCAAGTCACGGGAAGAAAGGGCCCGAACAGACAGGACCGACATCCGTCCAGCCTCTGGTAGAGGAGGGAACCCTATGGATTCCACCTCATCCGCTCCTCGTGTCCGACTCCTTGTCCTTCCTCCGAAAATCCATCCTTTCACCTTGTAGCTGCTACACTGTTTTGCTTTGTCATATATATGCCCAGTTGTTCTCTATCCTAACACCGGAAAATGCAATAGTTAGTTACCCGGATCAAATATTCGTGAGTTGTGAATTTTCCTAATAGGTAATTTCTGATCATTGTACCTAGCGTAATTGTTACTTTTCAAAAAAGTACCAGTGAGGTTGGTACATGGTGACCGTATGATTTTTGTGATTTATTTTGGTTTTCGCGTCAGGGTTAGTTCATGTCACATGCAGAATGTCCGTCTGGTTTGGTTATTTCAGGACCACCATTTTCGTCTGAAAATTCTTGGGTAAGAATGAAATACCTATTTGATAAATTATGTTGTATATGCTTAGCGATGGTGTGTGTGTGTGTGTGTGTGTGTGTGTGTGTGTGTGTGTGTTTGAACTGCTGTTTTTGCATTTGGATGTTATGCTGTATGTAAGATGTGTATGTTCTTTTCTGGGTCTATGTTATTTTTGCTGTACTGTGTATTGAGATGTTTCTTTTCTGTTTTTATGGGGTCAGGTGGGGTTATTTTCCTTGTTGCTGAGTTTGGGCGTTGAATTTATTTATTTGTCCCATTTGCTGCGTTGCGATTGCCGATACCTGATTGTTCATTTGGTTAATTAACGTTACTTGCTTTTTTACTTTGTTACTTATTGTGTCATTTTCCATGTGCATTCTCCTTTGTGTTACATAAAGTAGCTATGCGCAAGCAAGGAGATGGACGACTTTAATATGCTTTTGAAAATGAACGTTAGGCCCGGAGTATCAGAACAGGCCTCTTTTTGCACTGTACCTTGTGTTAAAGTGATAAAGTCTTGCATAGAGCTTTTGGTTTTATGTTAAGTAAAAACCCAAATATTGCATATCTGGCATTATTTTAATTTTAGCACGCGTTTTGAGGAGAGCAAGAACACCACGAAGAACACCAATTACGCTCTCTATACATACATTTCTAGAAAGAGCAACGATTTTATTATTTTAAAGATATTTTTGAAAATTGTAGCCGATGCTCTTTTTGTGATATTGAGTTTTGATTAAGTGGGTCAGACATGTAATCCAAACCGAAATGCGCATTGCCAGCATGACGGAAGTAGTTACGGTACCTAGTGACGTCGTTCTCAAGAAGCGAAAATGTTAACACTGCAAATTGTTAGAAATTTTTTGACTAAAATCGGCACACCATATGGCAATTCATAAAAACTTTTCAAACATTAGATACGCAGTTTTAATAGGACTGACCAAGAGCTTACGCACTGGACTGCTAATTTGAAGATTTTCAGCGCCAGCCCACATTGTTATAAATATGACTTAACCCTTCGCCATCTTGCCGAAGTGTCATTAAGTAAAATCTCAGTTTTTTAATTTGTTGCTCATTGTTGGGAGCATTTGTTGGTAAAATTGAAACAATGCATAGTAACTCGCATTTTTTATTTTTTATTCACCCGGATTGTGCTAACATTTTGTGGTAAATCCAAGTGATGTGAATCCTAATGCACAATCAGCGGCAATTTTCTCCAATTACCGTAAGTAGAAAAAGATTTTAATACATGTTTAAATGCATTTTTTGTATTTACTCGTATAAATTCATTAATATCTTAATATTTATTTAGTTTAAAGTATTATAAAAATGTTTTCATTTTTTACATTTTTGCAAATTCCCGTTTGTTGAGGAAAATTACTGTTGATCTCCAAAAGTAAAATATTTTGACGTCCGATTAGCTTTAGATTTCAAGTTTTGAACAGCTCCTGGCGTAATATCTTAGGGTTTATGTGGATAAAGATAGAAATATGTAATAATGAGACCATGATAAATCCAAAGAAGTTAACGTTACAGCTTGAAAATACGTGTCTTAGAATACCTTTCGCATATCTTCATAAAGGTGTGATCATTTTTTTTGTTTCTGGTTTGGGGGTCCCGAGTGGCCAAGCAGTCTAAAGCGCTCACCGTTACGAATCACTGCCATCTCACCTCGGTCTGCGTGGGTTCGAGTCTCGGGTTCGGCCAATGTGGGTATGTGAAAAAGCTTGCCAGTAGCTTTTCGTGGGTCGGCGCTTCTTTCCTGGGTTTTCCTTGGTTCTTCCCCCACCATTATGATGGCCACCAAGTATAGCATATCTTGTGCTGAAAAACAACAACAACATTGTTCCTTGTTTGTTTCAATGTGTTATCTTTTATTTTTGAAAGTGTTTGGGGGGAGGTATATTTTTCTTTAATTATTCTTTATTATTATTCTTCTGATCTATTGTATTTGCATTATTATTATTATTATTATTATTATTATTATTACCGTTTTGATTATTTTACACCTTCCCATTTTCGGTCTATCTCTTTGACAATGTGAGGGACTGGTCTGGGAGCTTTTTAAGTATATTACATGGTGGTTTGTGGTTATCGTTATCTAAAGGATGATCGACCACTGTTATATTCAAGTAAATAATAATATCAAATGTGAAATTAATAGGTGGAATAAACAGAGACCTGAACAGAGATATATAGTAGAAAAACACGTGTCCCCGTACGCAGAATATAATAATTTAATCAAGTATATAAACAAAATGAAATTGAATATGTCCTTTGAATGATACACATTCTCTTGGAAATACAATTATGAAATTTGTAAAATAAATGCAGTTAGCAATCTGTTTATCCCGATAAAACAAATTTGATCACGAAATCGAGTGAACGATTGAATTTAATCGCTTAGCAATCCTGCATAACCAGGAAGCTTGCCGGTCATCCCAAATTCAAAGTTAATGACAAGTTAGAGTCGATGTATTCTTTTTCCGCCTTCACCTCTCCCCCCCCCCTTCTCTTCCTTTTCGGTTATCAACTCTAATATGCTTGTCTCCTCCCTTTTCCAACTGTATTGGTATATATATATTGATATCTTTACCTTCTTAAAATGAGTAATAGACAACCTTAATATTTATCACGTTTATTTTCTTCTTTCTCTTCTTGGGTCATACACTATGACCTCTCTCGTTACGTAGATATTGTCTTGTCGTAATTAAACAGAAACTAAGGCTAATATGGGTCAGTTCGTAGCCTGACAGCTTAAACAAACCTTTGTATAACAATAGGAATAACTCATTCTAATGACTATTCAGCATCCCTAATTGAACTATGATATAATCTAGACCGCTTAGTAGATGATTATGATGCCCTGATGTTGACTATACATCACTAACTAAACTAAATGTCGGCGGACAGGCGCTCTTAGTGATAATACTATTGTTTCTCGGTTAACATAATTCACATCTTAATTAAAAAATATATATTAACTAAATTCAATTCATGTGCTGACTCCAAAATTTGCTAACTAACAAATTATTACTATAAGATTTCCAGGCGTAGTATTAGCAATTCCTTGCCTTCATGATTCATATAATTTAAGATCGATAAATTCACACAATTCTCTCCCACTGTGAATAAAGAGTAATGCGTGAAATTCTTAAAATGAACGGGTCGTCTGAGAGACAAGACAACCGAATGCAAACAATTATATTCCGAACTCATCAAAGGAAAATCGATGAATAAATTTAAAACAAATTCAAATAAATAACTACGAATTCGTATCACGAAAGTTGTATGAGATTGAAACAATAACCTTGTATTTTCTGAGACTCGATCGAAACTACATAGCCGAAAATATCTGTACATTTAAACGTCTGTATCCCTTTAATTTCCAGACACCTGTCCTTTGAGCAGTTTTAACGAGGAAATATACTTTCTTTTTTTCTTCGGAGCTAAGAACTTCTTGCCTTCCTGCAGAAACTTAGACTGAATAACATTCCGAGGGACAATACTTAAAACGTTTTAATTTCATCTGGGGAAAAACACACTGCTTATTTAGCTTAGCCAATAAGGATTACGTTTTTCTAACCGCAAAAAACTAACACACGCCGATCGAAGTGAGATTAATTCTCTATCCCACCCCTTATTAAATAAACCGATTCCTGGAAAGTTTCACTTTATGACACTAACTTCAAATGGCACAGTGTTGTTTCTGGATCGTCTTCACTTTGTAATTTTTCCGCTACATAAGCCGAAGTCCTTCTTGCCTCTTCATCTGTCTGACCTTTAGCCCAATTAAAAATCAATCACGGCCTAAACTAGGGATGCTAAAATCATAGGAGTCTAGTGATTTAATACGGTACCTAGTCATTTAGTCAATTTATTTGTTACGTGTCAGACTGACCGCGGTAAAATGTCCTGATCTACAAAATTCACACTGTTACAAGCTACTAGTTCTCACCGTGGCAGGGTTAGTATTACTAGTACCCTTCCCTCGAGTTTGCGTTGAGTGCACAAATCATGGTCCTTATGTTTTGCTGTGACGGTGTATAGTTAATTTTCTCCATCTTTTCGCTTGATCTTCAGTCTGTCTCTTCATAGGATCATTGGGTTATTGACTGGTGTCAATATGTTTAAATTGATGTTGCTGTTTTATATTTAATGTGTGCTTGTGCTTTTTCTCTCCCTGCTCTCTTGACGTTCGGACTAATTTTTTCGACAAAGCGAGGCTTTAGTGGTGGTGGTATCCTGTTTAAGAATTAGTTCTCGCCGTGGCGACCGACTGTTACCAGTCCCCTCTCCCTCTAGTAACTCTGGGGGTATGTGATTCGTTTTCCTGTATTTGTTTGTTGTGCGTGCAATTCTACCCTTTCCTGACCGTAATAGTGGCAATTGTTTAGCATATGTTTGAGTGTTTCCGGAGTCGGAAAGTGGGGACAGTTGCTACTTGTTACCCCTTTTCTGTACTTTCCTTATCATCATGCCAGTAGGGTTTTAATAAAACTCCAGTAGGATATTTACGAGGACATTTATAGACAGACAAATATGTTTCCAGTCCAAAATCAATTCTGCAATGGTGGGAACATTGCATTTGAAATCCTATCGTTGCGTGGCTGCACAACGAGAATCGTTCATCTGTCAGAGTGTCGGAATACATTTCACGTACATCTTGTAATATACATCTTGGATAGTTGGATAATAACAACAGACTCTTTCCTTTCTTCTTCACGGAATAACAATTTTATAATCACGATTACATTTGTTGTATCGTTGCCATTCATTACATTCCCAAGGTAATTAATATAAGAGATATTACAGAACATTAAGATCTGTTAGACCTTTCCGATCAAATGAACTTGCAAGCAAAGTTTAGACTGAGCGTCTGTGACAACAAGACTCCTTCAATCTAATAGTATATATGTTGTTGTTTGATGCATTTATTGTAACCCCAATTATAGGACAAAAGTTTTTTTCTTTTTAGCTAACTGTTATTTTGTGACAAGCAGTTATACCTATCTTCAAAACTCTTCAAAACTGCAAATGTTTTTTCCCCCTTCCCAACCTAACAGAGTGAACTCTGAGAGATAAGTACTGCACCATAACTGAGGGAATCTTGTCCCGTTCAGCGTGGTAGTACCAATTAACATTGACTTATTGGCTAGGCCCGCAGTAAATCGCAATTTAATTTGATTCTCTTTCTGGGGCATGATTGGTTTTTAATTGAGATAACGGTCAGAAACATAGACAGGCGATGCTAATTTTGGGTTAAGTAGCGGAGAAACGACACAATGGAAACAATCCAAAGATAAGTTTTGGTCATTTGAACTAAGTATCATAAACAGTTATTAATAAAGCCGGAATAGAGAGTATTGTTATAACCTGAATGGGCGTATTAAACGTTTAGCTGGTAGATAAGTTAATCCAGGCAAAATTCAATGTTTTAAGTATTCCCCATCCCCACCTGGAAACTTTCCACAACGTTTCTGCAGGAAGGCCAGAAGTTAGGTCTTGGAAAAAAATCAGGTATCTTTTCTCGTTAAAACTGATAGGTGTTCGGACGTTTATGGGACGTGGAATTTAAAGAGAGATTCTGCTAAGTAGTATAGAGCGAGTCGCGGAAAGCAAAAGGTTTGTCTCAACTGCATACAATTTATACATTGAAATAAGTTAGCAATTATTAGTTTGAACTTGTTTTAAAATTTTACTTCAATTTTTTTGAGTTTGGAAGTTAATTGTTCGCTTTCTTTGTATTGATTGTTATATGACTCATTTATTCTAAGACTATCAATACTTCCTTGATATGTATTTGTTCCCATTTACTCATTTGTATGAAATAGGAATCATATATTCTAGGAATTCCATGCATTACTACCGATATGAATTAACAGAATGGGTGAATTTATCTGTCTTAAATGATATGAATCATGCAGGCTAGGAATTGATTTTGCAATTTCTGGAAATATTATGCCAATGAATTACTAGTTAGCCAGTAATGTATTCAAGGCAAGAAATGAATCCCATCATTTAATTTAGGTAATTAAGTTGTGAATTCTTTTCAACCGAGAACCATACGCATGCCGACCGACTTAGTCCAGGGGCGTAGTTCTAGTTATTACGAGGTCTAAATTGTGTCATAGTCCCGTTAGGAAAGCGACTAACCGCTATGGAACAATATGAACTTGGTGATAATGGGGGTGTGTGAAAGAGTTGTCAGGCTGCGAAATGACCTATATTAGCCTTGGTTCTGTTGAATTATGATAAGATGAATTATGATAAGACGATATCTAACGTACCATCTACCAGAACCATCTTTTTCAAGCAAGAAGTTAAAAATATTGTTTCTTTGTTTGTTACTTATAGTTCTTTTTTGTTTATGGTACACACCGGTGTTGTGAAATAACTATGACTGAACCATTCCTAGCATAAATAGCGTTTACTTTATGTAAACTATTTTGTGAAGTGCTGAATTTACCGCATGAAACTCACTTAACAGATCAATAATGTCTATATAAATTCTGTATGATTATTGTATGATTGAGTAAGAAGTAAGATTTTTTCTTCTTTTCTTCTTCATTTTTTATAGCCGTAAACAAAGAATAAAAATTATATAAACATTGATAGGTGTCCATTTAGTTTGAGTAACCGATTAAAAGAAATGTGGTCATAAATAGTTTCGAAATGATTTTATTGAATTTTTAAAATCTATCACATGATGCAGTTTTGTGAAGTTATTAACGTAATCAGTCTCACAGGATTCAATGAACTGTTTGTTTTGAAATTGGTGATTTTACAGTATATACAAGTACATGAAGCTAAGTGTCTGTTTTGCGAGGCTAGCGCAGGCTGGTGCAAGCATATGGTAAAAAAATCGTACATTTCTGACTAAACGGTGTGTCAAATGCACCACAGTATATAAACATGAGAGAGAGAGAGAGAGAGAGAGAGAGAGAGAGCTCTAGAGCTTGGAGGATTACTTGATAAACATTGCAGCCGATTAAAGTTAACACCTTACATCACGCGCTTCTACCTCATGTCTCTGGGTAATTAGTGATCATTAGTACACACACACACACCACACACACACACGCGCGCGCGCGCGCGACCCTCCCCCCCCCCCCCCCGAATTTGCTAACAATAATGAAGCGAATTTATATGTGGAGCAAGAATACTGTACTACAGGTTAGAACACATTTATGATTCGTCCCTTACTGGGATTTTAACCTGTACCACTCGACTTAGACTCGTAACTAAGTCGACATCCCCGCAAAGAAGGATGGAGCCTAATCGTGGATGCCTATGATAACTGAATTACAGACAAACTCACACAGCGACCCAGTAATTAACTCTCAGCTAATAAACAGTCACTCCGGATTCCTGTGTCAGAAATCAAGGTAATGTAGACAGCTAAACGTGTGTTGAGTATTTTTATGAGAGCTAAACATTGGGTCGACGTGCGAGTGTGTCTGCTGTGCACGAGTGCTGTATCCATGATCAGACTCAACACTTCAGGATGTGAGCTTTTTTATAGATCGTATGGAGTTTGGTGCGTGCAAGCATCGCAATGGGTGCCCGAGTTCAGTTCCCAATAGGGGCAAACTAAATAAAAATTCTAATCTGTATAATAATAATAATAATAATAATAATAATACTCCCCCCTCCTTAACACGAACAAACAACATACACACGAACAGCAAATTAATACAAGATAACACATTGAAATACTGTGCATTGAGTGACTTTGTTTGGCTGAATATAGACAGGGACGTCATTGGGGGGGGGGGGGCATTTGCCACCCCACCCCAATTTGCATGTGCTGTAAAATGTAAAATTGCTGTTGCCTGTATACGAAAATTAATAATCCGGTCAAGTTGTCCCCCCCCCCATCAAGTTTTGCCTCCCCCCAATCAAGTTTTGCCCACACACCCCGAAAAATGTTGAAATGACGTCACTGATATATAGACACTGGGATGTATTGGAACGAGAACTGTACTACGGTGGTTTACCTGTAAGTGGTTTATATATACATTTATACCGTGTCCATTTATTACACGTGAAATATATAAAATATATCTGCACAATAAAATGTACACTTGCAAACCCGAGTTAC
This sequence comes from Sinohyriopsis cumingii, assembly GCA_028554795.2. Classification (NCBI taxonomy): domain Eukaryota; kingdom Metazoa; phylum Mollusca; class Bivalvia; order Unionida; family Unionidae; genus Sinohyriopsis; species Sinohyriopsis cumingii. The sequence continues at coordinate 119,326,561 of CM068829.1, forward strand.
CAATGCAATTAAAATACGTTGCATTTATCACGTCATTAAAACCTTTACAATGTTAAGGAAGAGTTCTCTTTTTCAAACACATTTATCTACATATTTCCGTTGTATTTCTATTATGAAGAGATGGTAGTGGAAAATAATGAATTAAAGACGAAGTTCGAAGTAAAGGGATATTTATGTTAGGTTTATATTTTAAGGTAAACAACATAGACGGAGGTAGGCTCAATGTGCTACCCTAACCTATCGTTGGATGAAGATTCCACCCTCAGTTTGTGTTTGCTGGAATGTGTCAAATTAACAGCTACAATAGCGGTCTCATCCCTGTCCTGTTAGATCCAACGGAATGAATAGAGTTTGTCGCCTGTAACGGGTGGGAGGAGCGGGAAGCATTCCGCACGACGAGATTGACACGTCCTATTTTTTCTTGTGATCAACATATTCCGGATAAATGGCCCAGATAAAAAGAGTACAGTAGCAAACCCGTTAGACTTTCACCTTTCCACTAGTGTATTGGTGCACTACAGTATGTAACTAGATTAATACGAATTCTAGGTACGGTTTTCTTCACGTCAACAAGATATGTAAATTTTCTTGAGTAAGTGTCTACTAATTATTCGTTAATGGTACTCTGATTAGTACTCATTAATACTGGACTGAGCGTTTTGTTTGAAAACTGTTTAAAGTTACATTTACAATTTTGCAAAGATGCCCAGATCATTTTTAGTGAGAAAACAGGCAAAGAAAACGATTGCCAAAAGGTCCGTGTCTTCCCTGGAAAGAAAATTAAGCGAAGACCTTTCTGTTTCTTACCTTCTAAAGGACAAGGATGATATCGAAGCACCTGGAAATCTTCAAAGATCAAAAGGTAAGACAAAGCATCTGAAAATATTGATTACGGTATATGTACATGTATGTATATATATATATATATATATATATATATATATATATATATATATATATATATATATATATATATATATATATTCAAAATGTATGAAGAGTTTACATGTGAGGTCAAGAACGACCCATAACTTTCCATTGTCTAGGCTCGCTCTAAGGAGATTGCAGGTTACATAGATGCAAAGGTACATTAAAATGTTGATAATTTTACGGGGATATATATATATGAAGCTGTATTATTGTAAATAATACAAGTATGTTATAAGTATGTTATGTAATGAAAGGAAGATTTTTTCATATCCGTAACTTTACAGTTTTGTACGAGAATAAAAAATAAGCATTAGGCTCAAAATTGATGATTTACATTCTGCATATAATTATTATTATATACAAGTAAAATTTTAACAAAATGCAGATTTTATTAGAACCTGATACACCTCATCAGGGAGAAGGCCGTGGCAGCTCATCGGACTTAAAATAGTCATATTTACCTACTTAAAAAAGAATGGCATATAAATAACTGCCACTAGCTTCGTACAAGTTTTAAATGTGTATGTCTCATCATCAGTGATATATCTACGAATAATGTAAGCAGGATTAAAGACAACTCTTTCTTAATGTTTTATTTTTCCAACAACACTTGATAAAGAGAGATTTCCAAGAGGAAAAGAAACTTTAATCCTTTTCCTACATTTCCACACGTCAACGATATATTGTGAAATAGCTTTCGCAGTGAAGTCACGTTACTTAACCACGTGGTTATGGTGATCAATGGAAAGCGACATCCTGTTCATCAGCTGATAATGATGTGACTTTAAAGTGCTAACCACATGGTTACCGGTTTAGCTAACTGCTCAAGCTGTGTACGTTTTTTGTTTTTCCCTCCTGATTAAGGCTTTTCGAATTTTCGTCCTTTATTAAGAAAACCTTTGACGTACACGCGCCTCTATACGTGTTTAGGACTTCGATCCACTCCAGTTATTACTTGTCCGCTTAAAATTGCTTGAGAACAGTGGCATTGTACTCAATAAATTATCTGGCATCAAAGCTCACTCAATCAGCCTGTTTCTTTCTGTCTACTAAAGGTTTATCTGCTTGTCAGCCCTACCACACGTGAAGGCTGATTGGTTATTTTGCTTGTAGAGTTTGCCTTAATTAGATAAATGTGATGATGACGGTGACTATAATGACGACGATGATAATTACTATGATTATGATGCTATATTCGCATTTTTCAACTCGACAATTATACGTCTCACGAAATATGTGACAAGTTCGCGTGCCAACTTGACATTATGGGACTATGATATTGGAAAGTTTTGCACGACTTCACGATTTACCTCCCCTTGAACATTTAATCCGAAGGCGCATCAATTAGCGATGACAGAGAGGGGTACAACATTCAGTCCCAAGCTGCGTACACCTTATAGTTCCAAGATCAGTTTGATTGTGTCTTTAAGAAATATGCAAATTTTTATGTGGTGTTCGCTGCTTTTGAAGAACTTAGGCATACAAAGATATATATATATATATATATATATATATATATATATATATATATATATATATATATATATATATATATATATATATATATATATATATATATATATATATCTCCCAATGTTTAACTTTTATTGAACTTTGCATCTTGTATTGTCCTTCAGTTCTTACTTTGTATTTTATTGTACTACAAGTTGTTTGTAACGTTGAAACAGTTGGAGTAAAGAGCCTTGCCTCAGAACACATCACGATAGCCGACTCAGACTGATCTGATGGTAGGATTCGAACCAACACCCTTTCGGTCGTAAGTTCGGCACGCTAGCCACAGTGGCTCCATCCTCTATTAGTCGCTTGTTCGAAATGTAGGAGGACGCATTGGGCCTGTTTATATATCCACGAAGCACCGCATGGTTTCTCCATTGTTGTAGTATTTTAATTACTTAAAATGGACCACGGACAATGTGCTTCCTAATGCAGTAATGCAATACGGACCATGTGATCCCTAATATATTCATGCAGTATGTGACACATGATCCCTAATATTGTCATGTGATATGGACAATGTGATTTCTAATATAGTCATGCAGTATGGGACACATGATCCCTAATATAGTCATGCGATATGGACAATGTGATCCTAATATAGTCATGTAGTATGGAACACATGATCCCTAATATAGTCATGTGATATGGACAATGTGATCCTAATATAGTCATGCAGTATGGAACACATGATCCCTAATACAGTCATGCGATATGGACAATGTGATCCTAATATAGTCATGCAGTATGGAACACATGATCCCTAATATAGTCATGTGATATGGACAATGTGATCCCTATATAGCCATGCAGTCCCAGAGCCAGTAATAATCAGAGCAGTGTATAGTCAATATTGAATAATTGTTAAAGTTAACGCATCCTGGGTTTCTGAATTAGGAAGGATAATTAGGCATTTGTCTACCAGCCGTGTTAGAATAACAGATACAAGAAAATAGGTATTCATTTTCCGTGTGTGTGTGTGTGTGTGTGTGTGTGCAAAGATCACACTTTCTTTCTTACATCTAAGGCTCAGAGGTTTATGTCATCAATCATGATTTAATTAAACTTAAACACAACGATCATAGATAAGTCTTCTTTACTGCTTTGAAAACACAGTACGTTTTAAAATGATTGCTAATATTCTGTCAAGACCCAAAATTTGTTTTCCTCTAAAGAGGACAGGAAGTGGCATGCTATATTAATGCATTAGAGTAATATAATTCAGCAATAAAACACCTTTTATCTAAGTCAGACTGGGACTTAATTCATTCATCCACCCAGCTCCTCCAAGTTTCCCAGGGTAATGCGATAGTGTATTTCCTGCCTTTTCATTCAGAAGCTACTCTGAAGAAGCGAGGTCTCAAATTTTATGCTTGTGTTAGCTGTATACTTGACTTGTCTACCCTGTTATTGTCCATTTTGCTCTTTATTATAACAATATCATCTAATATCAGATGCCAAATACTAAGTGACACTCTTTAGCAAATATGAAACTCCATAAGCCTCGTTAAAAAAATTAAAAGGAAGGCTATCAGATTTTAGATACAGCACATGTTCATAAAACACTATGGTACATTATGGTTATATCAGCCCACTCATTAACACAGACAGCTCCCATAATTTATGAATGAAATTTGCCCACGTTTAGCAGGTGTGTCATTCATCAGGATTTATGAATGAACAAGCTATCGTTCCTCGTAAAATGATTCGTGGGTAGAGCTGCGCTTTATGGAATCGCGTCCCATTGCATTAGAGCTCGTAGCTTTTGCTCGAATGAGAGAAACTGCACAAGGTGGGTAATCGTCTTGCATTTGAATATCTACACAAGGTGGGTAATTGTCTTGCATTTGAGTATCTTCATCGATGGTATATACCTTTTAACGTTTTTCCAAAACACTAGAAACGGTACGAAGTCGATAAGGTACGCAAAATCTACGGTCCCGTCCTGAATCAGTTGGAAACGGTACGAACACTATAAAGCTACGACTTGGATGACTGCTTAGCACGGTACAAAACGGAACGGTACGATATGGTACGACGGCCCGGCAAAACAGAAACCTTTAGACTGTTGTTTTTAACTTTGTATACCTTATATTAGCTTTAACAGAAATTGAGAAATGAATTACATTTGTTAAATTTGAATTAAAGCAGAAAAATTAAATTGTAATATGTATAGTTGGCAAGATGCTGGGAAACTGTTTTGAATTCTGTACGGTGCGAAATTATATGGGGATTGATAAACTGTAGAAAAATGGTACGAAATTTTGGAACGGTACGATAGGCGACTGAAACGATCAGAAACGGTACGATACGTAAAAGTACGCTAAAATAGTCGCTAAAGACGTCTGAAGTACTGTAACAGCAGAACGTTGATCCAACGTATACAGATTAAACCACCACCATCACCGCCACCACCACCACCAACACAGCAAATGAAAACTTTCTTTTCCCCTGATGGCACAATCTTCTTTATGTGGAAAAAGAGATAATCATCACAGTCTTTAAGCACGTTATTGATATCCGTAGTCAATGAGATAATCATTTCGATTGTATGCGGGGTAAATAAATCATTTGTAGTTCCTAAAAAGGGAATTAAATACACCGAAGTTGATTAGATGTGACTCTATATATTTCTCAAAGTTAAAATAAATATCTGGCAAATGCATTCGTGTGTACAATGCATTTGTTTTACTAGGTGAATTATAACTACTTGGTGTTTAGTATTGGTCACCCCCCCCCCCCATTAATTCCTCTGGAACGTGTACTAAATTGTGCAACAAATTAAAAAGGCACCCGGGACAACGGAGGAGCTAAGGACTCTATAATTTCAATGAATAACCCAACAGTGATATCTCCGTCCTATCACTGCTAATTAAATCAGCCGATCAGTTCGCCATGACAAAATTCATTCAGGTGTTTTTGCTAAAGGCGGCAGGGCAACAAATTCAATGTCACCACTAAAGAGCCTTTGAGATGAATACCAGGCATGGATGTAATTAAACCCATGACACTTAGTTTGAGCTTGATATTTTATATTAACCAGTCACAAATGACTACCGTTGAAATCTCAATTTAACTTTATCAAAGTGAAAACCCAGGTCTCACACTCCGGCTCAGAAATGTACGATCTAGATGTCCAGTTCTAGTGTCAAAACCTACGAATTCTTATTTTTATTCTTTTGACAGTCACCGTTAGCCCTGTAAACATGAACCTGTGTGAGCACAAAGATTGAGCTTGTACTGAATATTCAATAATGAAATAAGAAAAAACTTTCAGAGTGTCTCATTTTCATTGGCTTTTTACATATATAATCATAAGCTAACAACAGGAAAATGCCGAAACTTTACTGACTTAAATCTTAACTCAGAGGAAATTTATAGAAGATCATAATATTTTAAAAGTTTGATGTTATTTTTCAGTTTCTGACTACGGTGTGGGGACACACTGATAGAATAAGAGTTTTACTGACGAAGAAACGTACCTTACTTATCTAGAACAGTTAAAATCATCCCTGTTTGGCTTTCTTATGCACTATTATAGACATATATAACAGACTGTATATATGTCCCAGTAAGATGGATAACTAGAGTTGCAGACGTGGGTTGGGTAGAAATTTGAAAATTCCCTTTGTTTTCCTAAGAAAATGAACAACCTGATTTGACTTTCGAATTGCTACACCAGAAAACGGTCGAGAGACAGCGTGTTGTGATGATAAACCTTATGTACAGGGGTGTAAGTCTATCAGTCGGATCTGAATATATATTAACGATGGACGACGGTAATCAAGGAAGATATGGCTAATATTACCCACACGAGTAGCTCATTCATATTTATACAAATGAACAAAACTGATCCGCACAAACCAACTGCCCATCACAGCAGCTGAACATCTCGTCTGCTAAATGAATTACATGAATGTTTAAAACAACTTTTTGAGTAAATTAATGTATTTTGTTAAGTCATCACATAGATACAAGACTCAACGATCACTACGTAACTTCAAAAGTCTGTCGCGTTTCCAAAAGTGATTTCGTTAACAGAGAATACTGGTGAAATATAAAAACAAACACTGAATAACCTTGGGTATTTTGTATTAAGATTCTTTTTTAAACTTGTGCTGCTAAGTCTATGTTAGTATTTCGCCGATTAAAATTGTGCAGCCTTCGTATTTTTTAACATGAATTGCACAATCCATAACGAAGACTTGTTAAAATAGGTTGTTTGTAAATAGGTTGTTTTTATAGCTGTTTTTCTTAGTTTTGCAAAGTTGCCATGATCATTAGTTTACCTAATTTGATAGGTATAATAGTAGATGATCAGTTTATCAACCTATCACCCATTTCAGCACCTTCAGACAGCATGAATTAGCTACCCCTGTTTCGCTTTTGGTTGCAGGATTTTCATCCTCGGACCTATTGCGTCTAGTAAATCTTCCTTTACAAAGCGTTATTATCCGCAAACCATGGGGATAATTATGCACAGAGTCTTCGTCTTTGTCATCTCAGAGTTCCCTCTCTCGATTAAGTCTAACATAGGTAGTCACCTTGAGGTGTCTTGGTCTTTCAGTAATGGTCGCCTGCTGTGCATTTGCGTTTAAATCTCAGTCATCCGAGGAGATCCGTGATGATTGTTATCATTCCGTGACGTTTCAGATTCTTGAAAGATAAGTATGTAATGTCAAACATCGGGGTGTCCTTACAGATAAGTTCACACCGTTAAATGTGGGAAATTGAAAGAGTACGACTTCTTTAGAGGATTATGCATTCAGAAGTATTGCGCCTAAATGGGCGGTTCATTTGAAGTCTATATTGCTTTCGATATTATTAACGAAAGCAATATCCATAACTATTTGAAGTTGAGATTTTAGTTAAAACATGTAGTCCTCATCAATTCCCTCAATTAGTTTCACGTGTCTTTGACCTTGTATGAAGATTGTAACTATATGTCCTACACTAATAGTATGTCCTATTATTCGTATCTGTTTTTTCTTTCTGCCATCCTTTCTTTGCACTTGCCTGTCTATTTATCTTCGTATTTTAGTATCTACCTGATTTTACTTCTAACATTTTGGGTTCTTGATTTACATATATCCTATATGAAGCGAAACATGCTGTTATACCTAGACGCATCCCTTAACCTGGTATCATCCAATTTTTATGTTATTACATCAACAGACACGTGATGCACAAAGCCATGATGATATACTAGTGCTATAGCAGCATAATTTTATTTTATTATTGTACTATACTTAAGAAATTTCATACATAAAACTTTCTTACATATTCCAACAGTTTCTACAAGCCCATAATAGCCTAGGATGTTATTATTTGTTTTATTATGGGGAGTTGGTGTTGGGAAGTAATATCCACTCAATGGAGCAGTATTCCTCCCAGTCATTCTTGTAAAACTACAAATCTATGAATTTAAGTGTTACATGTGAATTTTCAAACACTGAAGCAAAAGTAAATCTTTACATAAAGACGTGTGTTGGGTATATTTTATGCACATCTAATACCAACAACAAATGTTTTATTATAATATCCTAAATAATAAATACACGTAACGTGCAATACTACCATGACGTAAACGATTTCTTGATCAAATATTATTCATACCGTGACTTTCTCTTCCAGACAAAGACGTTCCTCCACGCCTGAAGCTTTACGACTTTCCAGAGAAAGACAGCTATGATCCAGGGTGTAACAGAGATGAACACACCAGTGAGAGTGCGGCGACAGTTTTCCGCGAAAACAGATTCAACATGTCTGCTGTGCTACGGCCACCAAAGTCTCTACAGCCGCTGCCGATATCCTCCGTTGGAATAGGACATTTTGTAGTCAGCCCTGTTCTTGGCACGGTTCATTCCCATTGCGGTCATAGTGGGTTTGTCAACCTATCACCTATTTCAGCCCATACGTTCAGACAGCATGAACTAGCTTCCCCTGCATCTCCACAAGGTACAAATGGTTCAAATATGTCCCCAGACGGGCCATTGTGTATAAATATGTCCCCTAAACCAAGGAAACTGGACTTTTCAAAAGAATACCAGCATTTCAAAGCTTCAGATGCTATTCATCCAGAAAATGACATGTCATCGCCTAGTAAACCGGATTCCCTAAAGCTGCACTCTAACCCTTTCCCTGGTGTTTGCAGTTCTCCATTCCAACCTATCCAGAGTGCCCAAATGGTGGTTTCCAGAACAGAGCCACCGAACAATGTATTTGTTTTTCCACAGTCGTTGAAAAATGGTCCTCGTGTATTTCCACCGTTGCCATGTAAGGGACTCCAGCCCAACCCTGCTTTCAACCATGTTCCACTTGTCGGTCAAATGGAAATCTGCAAGGAAATCAACAGTGACGAAACATTAAATATTCTACCGGAAATAGCAGCCGATGGTAAAATGGTGGATAAACTAAATCCGGCTGATCCGAATCTTCCACTTCTACGGGTAAGTTATTAAAATAAGCCTGGGACTATCAGCTGAGACATTTTTCACAAATTAAAACCTTAAGGTCTTAGTGTTGGTAACTAATGCAAACGAATTTTGCAAAGCGCCTTAAGCAAAGCGATCTGAACACGTTATTCATTCGCAGTTACATTTAATGGACGTTTTATGCTTTATCAGATAAAAGTCATAAAAATACGATTTGCCCTACATTATAATTACAAGGTTGGATGGCTAGACGATGGTATAGATATTTGTTTTATTTCTGCGTCGAAATTGAATCGAATTGATAACCGGAATGGTAGGCAATAGGTGAAATCTAATAAAACTAGGTTTTCTCAACACAACAAGCCCAGTCGGATTATCAGATATACAATTGTTTGTTATTGTCGATGTTCACTCTGAACTTCAAATTCGATCAAGATCGAATTACTGGAAAATGTGACAGTTTTTGGCCCTTTAGTATTTTGTTTTATGTTAATGTATTAATTGCCATCTTGTGTTACTATCCTTCAAACAAATCCTAATCCGTATGTCGATGAAATTAACACTCGTTATTTGTTATTCTTCTATCTGCGGAAATAACCATATAACACCTTTAAGAAACATGATCGTTTTAATTTCAGAATGCTGCAATGAAAGGCGTGGAATTCATCAACGCTGGCTATGGCATAAAAAACCCTCTGCTTTCAGCTTCCCAAAAAGGCTGCGACAGTTCAGGCACATTTAGTAAGTACTAAAATACACCTTAAAAACGTAGTTTTGTTTTTACATATGCAAAATTATTTTGTGAGTGCAGCTTAACTAATCCAAATAACGGAATCAAATGAATCGCGCGTGTAAGGGAATCTTGGCTTACAATCTATTCATGGAAGACATGTTTGCACAAATAGCACTTATAAACACCGAAGTTGTATACTCAGAACCCAGAAAGAAAACAAACGGATGTTTCCATTTTTGAATGCTGGAATCTGACTACATTGCAGGGGGTCCATTCTGTAAGAAATCAATAGACTGTTAAGATATGTCTTTAACTTTCGCGGTCTTCCATGCATCAAAATGTTTATTCAAAGTTCATGAAATTATATAGAAACGAACTGATATTATTTGCCCAGGAGGCTAATAGATGTAAATCTTCAACAACGTCACGGCGCCTCCAGCTATTTTATCCATTAACATGCACTATTCTTTGAAACGTTATCATATATTTGCATCCAGAAGTAAGGCCCAAATGTCGCTTTCGTTTGTATATCAATCCAGTACTGCCTTTGCAAAGTCACGCTTCGAAAGACAGATTTGAAAGTGTTATATAGTGAGCGGCAGTTCTCCGGTGAAGTCGGATAACATGACCTGCTGCCGTCACTCATGAAGAGCGCTGACATTGTAACCATCTATTTGGTATTTAATTTATGCAAGAAAACAAGCTCAGTAAATATGTTATTTCCATATGTTAATGTCGTTTCCTTTTCACCCGCTGCCAAAATAGGATACTCATAATGAATTTATGATTCTACATACAAGAGAGTACATATTTCCTGAAACATTTCAATCTAGCATATACCCTGTACAAAGCTAAATGATATTTCATTCACACTGGGCACATGTTACAAAACGCATGACCAGAACACTTCAGAATATAAAACTTATTTATTTCGATTTTTCCAGGGTTATATAAAACCAAGATATATTTTGGTAAAACTCTATCTTAAATTTTTTTTTGTCCATGCTGATGTTTCTTTTTTGTGGTCAACGCTTTTATTGAAAACTAAATGAAAAGATACTTGAGTATGCTAACTATATGTACATGATTTATATTATACCTAAATATCACTTTTTTTCAATCGAATCATCTGCTCACGAAATGCTCTAAATTCGTACAAAATATATAATTGTTGCTGATACTAAAGTTAATTTCAAGGCTATTTTCAACCCAGACAATTACGGCAACCAGACAATTACCTTTGCAAAAATTGAATCCTTTCTCAGCAAAGCAAAATAAAACATATTTGTATGGATTCTGACAAAATGACCTATTACAGGGCCATGCAAGGACCTCTTATTAATTGCCATTTATACATGCACCAGGTGAGAAAAGTAACTTCCAGCGTTTTCCGTTTTGAGCATAATTGAAAATTTCGTATATCCGTTTATCAAATACATATTTCGTTAATAGGGCGCATCAATATTGTAAAGTCCAGTGATTCTATTTTATCAACCAAAACGTTAAGTTAAAACAGCAATAACAACTTTTATGACTTTTTCGTATCTAAGTGGAAGGGAACAAATCCCTGCAATGCACTTATCCTGACTGGATAGTTTGTCTGCATTGTAGTTTCTATGAAGGAAAATAATTGATGAGATAATTTATCTTTTCAGGTTACAAGGACAAGGATGAAAAATATGTCTGTCGAATTTGTCAGAAGTCTTTCAATATCCAGCGTCTTCTAAATCGCCACCTGAAGTGTCACAGTGAAATCAAGCGTTACCTATGTACTTTCTGTGGAAAAGGATTCAACGATACTTTTGATCTTAAACGACATACAAGAACTCATACAGGTACGGAAACATGCCATTTGATAGCATGTATGATGCAGCTGCTTTACGAATCATTCCAGAATTTACACCATTACGAAAACATGTTATCTATTTTATGAACCAAAATATTTTATTCCAATCATTGCTAGATTCGTAAAATCTGTTCACTCTATGTTAAAGATGCGACATTTTTAGGAATATTAATTCGTTCATAAATGATATGAAATCTTCAATTATGATTTGAATTAGAAATAAGCTCAATCGTTGCAACGAGAGTTTTATGTATGCACTGGTCATTTATCTTGCTGATGGCGTTAGCGTAAGGTTAGAAATTGATAGTTTGAAATGAATTAAATATACTGCATTTCACATGAATCCCAATTTCTTCTCTCCCCGTCCATGGCTTGGCACATTTTCCCCCAGTATACCCACATCTACATTCCTGTTCTCTCCCCGTCTGTTGATTAGCACATTTTCCCCCAATATACCCACATATGCGTTCCTATTATCTCCCCGTCTATGGATTGGCACCTTTTCCCCTAGTATACCCATATGTGCGTTCCTATTCTCTCCCGGTCATTGGATTTGGTATTGACCCCCAGTATAATCATATATGCGTTCCTATTCTCTCCCCGTCTATTGATTGGCACATTTTCCCGTCAATATACCCACATATGCGATCCAATTCTCTCCCCGCCTATGGATTTGGCACATATTCCGCATATATGCGTTTCTACTATCTCCCCGTCTATGGATTGGCATATTTTCGCTCAGTATACCCACATATGCGTTCTTATTCTCTCCACCATTGATTGAAAATAAAAGCAAAGCAAATCAAGGTAAATGCCACTTTGTATATGTCGTAAGTTAAAAGACTTCTTTTGTGACTTGTACTTGTCCATAATGAGTTGCACTCTATAACCAAGGAAATAATATTCCAAAATTGTGTAAAAATACCCAAATAAAAATCTACAAATTTCCTCAAAACCGTTTTGTTTTATTCCAAACAATTATCTATTTAAAATCTACGTTCATTTTGAAAAGCCAGTCATTATAATTTTCAGCAAAACATTTATATTTATATCATAGGCAAAAGACGTTCTTTCCCTTTTTAATTTGTATGCACCTTTACAAATATTCCATGGGCATATAATGTTGCCCTAATCCGTCCTTCCTATTTAGTTCTTCCTTTAGGCCAATTTTCTGGCACGGGGGTGGGAGATTATCTGGGGATGAGTGGGATTCATGTTCATAATTTAAGTTGTTTTACAGTAGAGCTGTTGTTTTATGCCTATTCTATTGGTACCTTGTCTTTTTGTCTTTCTAGGAGTAAGACCGTATAAGTGTGATATGTGTGAGAAGGCCTTCACACAGAGATGTTCACTGGAATCCCACGGCAAGAAGGTGCATGCCATTGAGTTAGCCTTTCAGTACAAGGAAAGACGTACCAAGCTGTACGTTTGTGAGGATTGTGGACATTCCACAAAGGAACCAGGTCTTCACTATATTCATCTGAAGAACTATCATCCACATAGTCCGCTGTTGACGAAATTCTACGACAAAAGGCAGTTCAAATTCTCAGACACAAACCCACCTCAGCCGGTGTATTGATTAATTTAATGTAACTATTCAAGTTCAGGTATCTTTGTTCTAAGCTGAGTACAAAAATCAACAGACAGACTGAAAGTCATGAATAAACATTTTTACTTCGACAGGAAGTGGGGTCATACAAGATGCGCCTATTCCTATTTACGTTACGTAAATAACATTCCAAATCATCCTCCCACAGAGTCCCATATCTCGCTTCCAGTCTTCTTTTAACAATGATGTTGAGGATAATATTCATGAAAAGGTAAGTTTCAAAACCTTGGCAAAATTTTATATCACGAAAAATGTAGGAAGATCACCAAATGACACACGCTAATGGGATGCTGTTTTTGTGTTTTGCTTAGTTTCGGAAATTGTGAACTCGGCTACGATTAATAATTTACAAAGACTAGAAACGTAACCTGTCTACGTTATACTTGTCATATAGTTATATTTATTGCCATATGCATTAGTTTTCATTGCTTTAGAATAGGGTTTATTTTCGTTAGCTGTTACATTTATGGATTATGAAATGGCATTTATGGAAGCAATCTATACTGGCGTGTATTTAAATCGTTCGTTGTCTTCTGGCCATAACAACCACACAACTTGCAAACCACGATAAAAATGAATTCAGTGAATAAAATATCCCATACTAAAACTGAGCTAGATTTGGCATAAACATCAAGTGCAGACACACCTATATGCGACGTAAATGAAAATTATGGGCTCAAAATATAGAACAGAAGTAAATCTTTATTTTAAACAGCTGTTCCACCACCCACCCACCCCTCCAACAAAAATAAAAATCCCAACAAGAATCAAAATAAAATTTCAAAAACAACAAAAGGCAACAAACAATTTGTTACACATATTAATAACGATAATAATAGTACGTTTTTGTTGCTATAGATAGGTTGAAACTTGTCATGTATGAATGGGCGAGGACATGTAGTGTACTTTACGACAGTGTGAGCTTGTGAATTTCTTTGAGAAATCTAGCGTCTAGGTTCAGCCCGTCAAATAAATCTCTAATTGTTCTATTTTCGCAACATTTTCGTCTTGTATGAAATGTAATGAGTAAAGTAAAACGCTTTCAATAAAAACTTATTTTATAATATTTTATTATTTTCAGAAACAAACTGGAGGAGAATTCAGGAGAGACTATGATATTTTCTGTTGTGCTTCTGGCATAACCATGTATCTGGCGATTCCAAATATTAGAATTTTTATCTATCTTGTAAATTGTTACAGTACCTCAGATGGAACTACGAAGCTGCATATTCATTCTCGTTGATGTTACTTATTTTTTTATATGTCAATGTTCTTTAGAATTCCTGAAAAGGAAATAAATAACACAGACCGATGTCATTTTTCCTAGCTTGTTTTTTATTTCGATGTTTTTAGAGGAAGAGATACTCCTTTTAAAATGTTCAGCGTTTGATGTCATTCGCAGATATTTGGGGTTTGGGGTATCTTGTTAAATTAACTCCTTAATTGTTCCAGAGTTTATTAAAATTTTCACTAAGATGAATTTCTTCTTTACGTGAAAAATAATGAATATATATATATATATATATATATATATATATATATATATATATATATATATATATATATATATATATATACGCAAAGTGCCAAATATGACAAGACAATTTCTTTCCACCACGCGTCTCATTGTGCCAAACTATAAGATGTCAATAATTATTATTTAAAGTAGAAAAAATAAATATTAAATAAATGCGACTGTTGTTTCTTGTTTTATCTTTTATATATTTATCTCCTGAAAACAGTTGTGACTTATTTTTCCTTACCCTTTGAAATTGCGTTCATTTACCTTTGTACTCGTCTGTCCCATTTACCACTGAAAAATAATTCATATTTTGTTTCCATTTCGTTCATTAAAAAAAAGTCGTTTAGTATCATTTCCAAGCTATAGTACTAGAGAACATGTTGGACATTCTATGCGTACTGAAAAAAATGAGTGTCTTGAAGCAGCGATGTTTATACACATGTTGAATATTCAGAATTTAGGTAAGCAAAAAAAAGTGTCAATATCATACGACTAAACTGAAGCATCAACATTACTACCAATCATACATTTGAATGTTTACGTATTTCAAAAGCTTATAATAGTTAGATTAAGATATTGAAAGCAATCTCTTAAAATGAAATCTGTTTATTAAAAAAATGTTTTTTTCCGTTACTTTATGAATGCAACCCTGGATGGATGGGACAATTGCATTTGTTGAATTTTCTGGACAACAAACTAAGTAAACAAATGAATGAAGAAGAAAAATAAAACCAATTCAGCGAATACACTCATCAATACGTAATACGATATATACAATGAGGATCAAGGTATTACTATCAAATGCTACATATCATGGCCTTTGACAGAATACGCACATTTAATTCAACATCGATGCCAAAGTATCCTTGACTTTGCTTTGGCGTGATTAATCTTAAGATAATGGCCTCCTTGGATTCCATCTGATCCAGTGTATGCCTTCATTAAATGGGCCATTTTCGGTGCTCGACTCACTCAGTCTGTATCCTATTGTAATTTATAAATTCGTTTACTTGCTTCATCCCGGTTTCTAAAAGACACATATTTGGATAGAACATAGTCAAGACGATAACAAAAAGTCAACTGATTTACTTACAAACTTTGATCAAGTTATGATACGGGTACATAAACATACTCGTTGGATATGTCAAATAAATAAAACAGTACAAACATTGGGGTGAAGATAATATATTATAAGATGACACGTTATCGCTTCAGTTTCAAGGACATTATAGTGACTACTGAAGGAATAAAGTAATGACTGCAATAATTTATGATAGGAGATAATGGACTTCTGGGTTGATTCATAACATATACTTGTGAATGGGGTCACTATTTTACAGAATTACTGGGACTGCCATGTAAAAAATGCTAATATCTCTTTCGGGTTTGAAAACTAATCCAAAACATCACTGACGCAAAATTCCAGGCGGCAAAGAAATCAACATGTGGACTTTAGGGAAATTAACCGTAGGGCGAGGATTTATTTTAAATGATTTTTTAAATCTGTCATTTTACTGGGATCGTTTAGAAAATAAATATGAGAGAATTTATAATACTAAGCTAAGCATTCATTGCTTTTACAATGATGTTTTAAAATCGAAAATGCAAGATTTGTAACTAGATTGATATTTCATATTTAATGGTAATATTTGATCTGAAGTACCTATAATGTCACGATTTCAAACAATTATGGTTCTTTATGTATAAAATAAAGGTCGGAAATGCACCGTAATGTCTTGAAATCAAGCCGTGTGGATCTTGCAGACTAAAGCGCTGTCATTCAGTAAATGGGAACATTTAATGTCATTATAAGATACAATTAGGTATTGTGATGTGATTTGGATGTTTAACGTAGCTTTAACAATTAAGATACAATTAGGATCTAATTATTCTGTAATTAAGATTGTTTGATATGTACTTTTAAAAAAAATCAGGATTGTGTTTCTTACTGTTATTTCCTTCTAATAAATCACTTCTCACCGGACCACTGACAAACTCATATTAAGCAGAAGACCATAGTAATAGCATATAATGGTCATTGGATTTCAATTAACCTATCGAGGGAATTCCTATTCAATGTGCAGACCAAGCATACAAAATTATAAATCGCCAGTAACTAGATACTTGGGGTTGTTTTGCAGAATTCTACTATTTCATTTGGAAAAGCATATAAGCTTATAAACCAAGAATATTTCCATTCATCAACATCTTTAATGCAGAAATTCAGTCAGGAAGCTTTCTGCTTCCTTTATATAAACCAAAAAGCACCTCGTTGCATCAGCATCTTTAATACAGTAAATGCAGTCAGGGAATTTACTGGTTCTTTCAAGACCCATTTTTATCACTGACACTGAGATTTAGATAAGATCTTTTAAAGATGTTTCTCAATTAAATTAGTAGGGCATAAAACCGGTTTGATGGTTTCGGTCTCAACATTGACATATTGATCCAATTGACCTAGACACGTTTAGATTGCAGCTTTTCATATTTATACAATACATAAGATGTGAAACTTTTCTTACCTTTAAGAATGATTAAAGTGTATTTAGATTACGCCTGTCAACATTGATTGATCGACAAATTCATTTCAGACGGCATTTAACGCCCAGAGAATGAGATCTTCGATAAAGAGCCGTTCTCTAATATATTGCCTCAAAGTGGACAATCTTTATTATCCAGAACCTATACTGACGTACAGACAAGGCTAGCATTTCTTATACACACTCTGTATTTATCAGTGTAAGGCCTGTTATCCTACTACTTTACAGTTGCTCAGATTCGACATCACCTTCCTTGTCTCAGATGGAGTAGCTCTCCAAATTGATTACAACATTCATTATCTTTCATTCTTTGCCAGTGCAGAATCGGAAGCGGGTTTTGAAGGCACACACACACACACACACACACACACACACGTACTGCACTTGTCACTTAAAACTGACTGTTTATTGGGTATTGTGCACGCGATAGACACATACAGACCTTTGGTTTAGTGACCTTTCGAGGAAACACAGGGCACTTTTGAAATTTTGGAATCACAACCCCCAACACTTGACCTGATTCGGCCCTGATTAGCCAGTTTGAATGCACGAGGGTGCCAGATACGTACTGATAAGCAAGAACATTGGTCGTGATAGTTCTACTTTATAAATACAGATCATGAGTTTTTCATATACGATAGCGGTATAAGGTTTTCAAGGCACTAGCTATCTAAATATAAGTTAGGAGCTTTGTTAGAATCGTAGCTAAATATGGTCGCCCCATTACGCATAACCTTGCAGGGATATCTTCCGTGGATGATTAAACTTTCTCAGTGTGCTTCAGAAGAAATGATGATCAGTAAACAAAAGCGATGTGGCTTTCTCGTCTGTGCTTAACCGCCGAACAAAAATGATCTAGTATTAAAAACATGTAAGCTGTAATTAATGACATGGAGTGAGAGCTAGATTTTGGAAAATAACCAAGTCTGTATATATATATATATATATATATATATATATATATATATATATATATATATATATATATATATATATATATATATATATATATATATATATATATATATATATATATGATGAATAGAAACGGTTTTTAATATCTCTGAACAAAATCGTTATGTTCCTTGTATCATATATCATTTTTAAATCACTACTGCGTAATTCCTAGTACCTTCTTTAGGAATTAAACGTATGCAAATACTGCATAGGCAGTTAATTTTCAACTTTTGATAATGATTTTAAAATTACTTGTGAATGTTTGAACTCGTTATGTTTGTATTACCAGTAAATAACAATTAATTCAATTTGTCATCGTCCGATAATTATGGCAATCTTTTTAAAGATTATTTAATGAAGAATTAGGAGACATTTATTATTTAGCTATGAGTTTGGCTTTGCATGGATATCATTAAATGTTGGAAAAGTAAATATATTTTTGTTACAGCATGCTCTCAAGAGAGAAGGGTTCTAATAGACAAAACTGACATGATGAAACCACATAGTCGCAAAAATGTAGGAATGATCAAACTTTCAAAATATTATTAAATATTGAGAATTATCTTTCCAAGTGTTAAGACTCTATGAAATGAAATCCCAGATATTCATGTAATTTCCCTCACAAGTCTAAAAGTATAGAGTATTCAGAATAAATTCCAGAGGTGTTTATAATGAATTTCGATATTGAATATGCTGATATATCAATAGCCTCGAATGTGGCGATATGCTAACGGTCTTGATGTATAACAGTGATATAATAAAAAACGTCCTTGAATTAATTCATAATAATTCCAAAATAGCAATTTAGTCCTAACGTCAAAGAGAACTTTATAATTCCAATGAATAAATGCAATAAATCCTCGAAGTTGAAACAAAGCTGAAATTTATTTTACTAACGACTGATTTAAGATAGTAATGCATAATTCCGAAGTAAACAACATTTATTTAAGAAAAATATAAGACACAACAACAGAACAAGGATGAGGGTCATTTTGCCCAATGACGTCGTAAACAACTTGCTTCTAGAACATTCTCAATTTCTAAATAAAGTTACACATTGAACTTTACCTCAGAGAGAAATATTAGCTATGTAATATGTTGTTTTTTTAAATAAAAAAAATTATGTTTGTAATTAGGCATACCATAAACTAAATTACTGACCAAAGTCAATCACACATAACATAACATAATCATTGAAAAAGGCCAACACAATACAAATGAAACTTCCTTAACAATAGCTTTACTTATCTAAGCCAGTGGAGCTCTTTCAAGACTCAGATGTTCTACTCATAAACGTTTTATAGAGACTGGTAGGCATGATGGTGTTACTACTTCATATCATTGTGTACTTTCTGTTATCGCAGTAATTTTGGTATTCCTAGAAGATAAATTTCATGTGGTTTTTTTCTCCATTTATAAACATTATCAAGATCTACGAGAAAAGTGTTTAGACAAACCTTCGCATTATATTCCATCATTAGAAAAATGTTATGGCTTTATATCAGCACAACATCCTTTTACTATTCACAGATTTGAATTATTTATATACCAGATGCTGCGTCAACAAGAAAATACAATATTTGATATAAGCAAAATATGTATATGTGTGCTTCAGGTGATAGATTTTGTATATATTGTTGTTTTATGGGCTGGCGACCTCGATTACCAATTCAAAATCTCCAATCTTTTAAAGGAGGCATTTGAAAGCAGAAGAATGTTGGAATGAAATCAAGAGGTCGGCTGTTCGATAGTGAACCAGTTAAATGTAACCCGTATCAAAGCGTCTAAAATATATACAAAATATGTGATCCACCATTTAGTAGCTATTCTAGATTGTTTTACAAATAACCTTCTGTACCCGTACTTCTTTGTTTGGATTTGACACAGATATCCATTACACTGCCATTTATCAACTTGATGAAATGTATCTTAGGTTGGAAAGGTAATACAATGATCTTACAGATCCCCATGAAAATCCCGATTTATCACTGTCATCGAAATTTATTTTAGAACTCTAGAAAAAAATATGGGCACTTATAGTGTCGCTAAAGTCCAGTTTGATGTTTTGCTTCTTCATTGATTGATTTATTCAACTGATGTTGAAGATGTTAGACTGTAGCTTTCCTTCGGACACTTTTCTTTAACATATAAAATGTATAGAGAATTTCGACGTTAACTTCTGAAATCTGTCATCAGATTTTAGCTCTGAGGAGTATTTCGATATAATGGCAGAGACTTTATCTAGAAAGCCCTGTCGTAAATAAGGGAGTATGCATATACTTTACAAATTAAATGAGGGGAGATGGAAGAAACCAAACTGGAAATAACTAGACATAAAAAATGTAATTTTTGCAATGTGCTGAAAGAGGAGTATTACTTTTCATTAGAATGCCAATGTTAA
This sequence comes from Sinohyriopsis cumingii, assembly GCA_028554795.2. Taxonomy (NCBI): domain Eukaryota; kingdom Metazoa; phylum Mollusca; class Bivalvia; order Unionida; family Unionidae; genus Sinohyriopsis; species Sinohyriopsis cumingii. Next base: position 119,347,048 of record CM068829.1, read on the forward strand.
TTTTGCAGTTAAAGAGGAATTATATAAAGGTCTTAATAGTATGAGATATATTAAATTGTTAAATTCCATTAAATACACCGAGGTTAGAAATCTGGGAAATTATATTCATAGAGCACCAATTGAACGTAGTAATATGATGAATACTACTTAAAATTATATGATTTAATTAACTAGTTATTTATTATTATTTTCATTTTTCTTACGTTCACGGTTACCTTCTTTTCATCTCCATTTCATTAGTCCATGCATTACTATCTCTCATTTCATGTATAATAAATACTCTTATCATACAACTATGAAAAGAATTTTGAATTCTAAATTATTATTATGCAGCTTGAATTCTAAATTATTATTATACAGCTTGAATTCTAAATTATTATTATACAGCTTGAATTCTAAATTATTATTATACAGCTTGAATTCTAAATTATTATTATACAGCTTGAATTCTAAATTATTATTATTATACAGCTTGAATTCTAAATTATTATTATTATACAGCTTGAATTCTAAATTATTATTATACAGCTTGAATTCTAAATTATTATTATACAGCTTGAATTCTAAATTATTATTATACAGCTTGAATTCTAAATTATTATTATACAGCTTATTTACTGATAATATATTGAAGTCTTTTCCAGAAAAAGCTTGTATTTTATTATATCAATATTGACGCGCTGGGATTGCATTCATGGACATTTGAGCTTTGACAATGGTTCCATGGTGATCATGAAAGGCATACACATGGTGTGTATTGGATGAAAACAGCACATCGGCAAAAGTAGCCTTTCCTTTAGAGAAGACATCTGTATCAAAGTAAACGGATAGGTGAACATTTTTTAAGGTTTGTATGACATCTTATCCATGGGAAGATGACAAATTAACAAATATGATAATGGTTCCATCGCATTCCTGTTCTGCTCAAGATTTTTTTATATATATAAATATGTTGCAGCGGGAAGCATGAACCAAAATCAGATTGACAGGTTCTATTTTTGTATCTTCACGGTGGAACTTATTGATGACACGGTTTTAAAAAAAGAAAATAAAAGAAAACAAAAACAAAACAAACAAAGAAATAAAACTATCGTTCTTGATTTGATTTGTGACTAGGACCATCGTAGGAAATATATTTTGGAACATAATAGCTAAATTAAATGTACAATTTTTATCATTAGTTTCAGACATAAGCTCTTAAATAAGGGTTAGAAATCCACCCACATTACTCAATTCTTTTTATTTAAATAGGAAAACAGAAGAACATCTGCTGAGACATTATGCAGTTAGAAACTTAGGGAGGAGACAAATTAAAAAGACTGTGTCCTGTTGTGACTGGAACAGCAAATACAACTTCCTCTTTTTGATGTTAAAGCTGAGATTAAAATGCTTGAAAAGGAAAAGAGATGGAATTGTAACGGAACTACTTAATGCTAACTGAAGATATTGTAGAAACAACTATAAAATTATAATACAAACATTGGTATTTATTTTCTTCAGAATTTATATGCATTTTAATTAATGTAGTCCACTTCTTTTAATGGTTTATATCCGGGTTTTGAGGGTTCAGCTGAAAAATGGGAAGGTAGAAAGAAAAGATGGTGGCTAACGAACTCTCTCACAGTTTAGAAAATGACAATATACTCTAGCTGGGTTGGTAGTTTGTTTGATCGCTGTTGTGAGACCCATATGACCCATAAAACTGAAGCAGACAGTTTTTGAAACTATTCCAGTGTGCTCCGAAAGTGAAATAGCTTCACTGATTGATTACTTGGAGTTACGTCGCGTGCGCCCAAAAGGGCATGTGCGACAGGTTTATTCCCGCACAGCGGGATGCTAAATGTTCCTGGGGGAAGGAATTAGAGCCACATCCCCCCAGGCCTTTATGTGCTCAAGCACTGCTAATTTAGCCGACCGGTCGTAGGACTAAATCTCTCTGACGACCTGAATGAAGGGCTTTCATGAGTGAGAATGGGCCCAACACACACTCATGTTAACAAAGAGTTGATTTCAGTCCGTTATTGACTGTACTAAGTGTCAACCCAAGCAGTATGTAACGCCTGCTGCAACAGGTCGCAACGATTACGTCACATCGGGACACCTTGCTTTAGGCGGGTGGAAATTGTTCCACATATATTCCGTTATACGATGTCCGAGAGAGGCAATAGGGCAAGGACCTCGGCATGCCTGCCATGGATGAAGTGCACTCTCAAGAACGCCAGCCCATACTTAGTCAAATTTAGTGTAGTTGTACTAATGGACAATAAAAATGCCAATAATGTCTTAACCACCTGTGCAATTGGGTCAAATCAAAACAAGTTGTAAAATTTTCTGACGTGCTAACAATCGTAACAACTATATAGTACATAGTGTACCTTGTAGATGCCTTACACATTTGTTTTATCACTAATATGTCTAGCGACATATAACAAGTTTGGTCACTTAATCTAACGGTCATAAAATGTTTGAATTTTGAAGCGGTGGATTGAAGGAAGTGCAATAGCACACAATATTATGACTTTGTCAGTTCTCAACGTACAAATGCATTTTCACAGTTTAGGCAGTGCCATTTACTGAAAGATCACTTATGAAATTAGAAAATATATATTTTTAAAACATGTTACCGGCTCGTTTTGATAATTTTTAGAGTTCAAAATGTGAAAATGGTTACGTAGAGCTGGCAACCTCATGAGACATGCATTTGAGGAGTAAGGCCCAATTTACACTCCTAAACATAAATAAACGCATACATTCTTCCGAATATACACACCTTTCTTTTTTTAACCAAGATTACCAGTGGTGAAAATCCGGGAAACATCGCCTCTTTAAGTTCTATATCATGTGGACAAATGTGAAACTCCGGAGCAGAACCAAAATCAACTCTTGCTGTTTGGATAATTGTATTATGACGTTATCGATATGACGTCACATTTGTCCTATGTGTATCTTAGCGCTATGAACACTGGGAGAGATTGAAAATAAAATGACTTTCTTACGACTCCTGTCTTTCATAAAATTAGGAAAAATAGAAATGCTCACAATTTAAATAGCAATGTTGCAACTTGCTGTAAATCAGTTGCGTATACTTTCTCTTGCACAAAATCGGTATGATTCCTATTATAGTTTCATACTGAAGAATTTCACTCACCAAAATGCAAATTTTAATGTATTTAAAAAGAGGAGTCTATAATTTTCAACCGTACATATATGATGAATATTTAGATACGCATTTAATTTTTAATTTGCAAACAATTAGAGATAGGGTACTTTTCTATGTAAGGCAATTAGGGACAGAGTACTTTTTATGTAAGGCAATAATGGACAGAGTACGTTCCAATGTAAGGCAATTAAGGACAGAGTACTTTTCAAGTAAAGCATTTAGGGACAATGTACTTTTCTATGAAAGGCAATTAGGGACAATGTACTTTTCCATGGAAGATAATTAGGGACAGGGTATTTTTCAATGTAAGGTAATTAGGGACAGAGTACTTTTCTATGTAAGGCAATTAATGACAGAGAATTTTCCGGTGTAAAGCAATCAGGGACAGAGTACTTTTCAATGTAAAGCAATTAGGGACAATTTACTTTTCTATTTAAGGCAATTAGGGACAACGTACTTTTCTATGGAAGATAATTAGGGGCGGTATTTTTCTATGTAAGGCAATTAGAGATAATGTACTTTTCTATGTAAGGAAATTAGGGACAATGTATTTTTCTATGTAAGATAATTAGGGACAGGGTACTTTTCAATGCAGGATAATTTAATTAGAGGCAGTGGACTTTTCTCTGTAAGACAAGTAGAGACAGGGTAGTTTTTCCCTTACATTTCTATGTAAGACAATTAGGGACAAGGTACATTTTATGTAAGTCAATTAGGGACATTGTACGTTTCTATGTAAAACAATTAGGGACAGGGTTCTTTGTCCCCATACATTTCTACGTAAGACAATTTCGGAAATGGTACTTTTATATGTATGACAATTAGGAACAGGGTAGTTATTCCCTTACGTTTCTATGCAAGACAATAAGGGACATGGTACTTTTTCCCTATACATTTCTACGTACGACAATTAGAAACACGGTACTTTTTCGATTACATTTCGACGTAAGACAATAGTGACAGGGTTCTTTGTCCCCATACATTTCTGTGTAAGACAATTAGAGACAGGGTACTTTTTCCCTTACATTTCTATGCCAGACAATTAAAGACAGGGTACTTTTCCCTCATATTTCTATGTAGGACAATTAGGGACAAGGCACTTTTCTACACATGGCAATTAGGGACAGGGTAGTTTTTCCCATACATTTCTATGTAAGATAATTAGGGACAGGATACTCTTTTATGTAAAGCAAATAGGGATCGGGTAGTTCTTCCCATATATTTCTATGTAAGACAGGTAAGGACAGGGTACTTTTCTCATACATTTCTACGTAAGACAATTAGGGATAGGATACTTTTCCCCCATAAATTTCTATTTAAGACAATTATGGACAGGGTACTTTTTCGATAAACATTTCTGTGTAAATGATACGTCATTACGAAATACACATTTAGCTTAGGACCGCTCCGATGGCTTAGTGGTTAGAGCGTCCGCCTCGGTTGCGGGTTCGAACCCTAGCCAAGTCATACCAAAGACATACAAATATTACTAAAGGCTTCATCGCTAGGCGCTAAGCATTGAGAGGTTATTCTTAGGACTGGTCGGTATGGTGTCAGGATAATGTGACTGGATGGGACATGACGCTACGTGTCTGCGGCATGATGCCCAAGTGCCAGATATCACTATAAACTGCCAACCGCTCCGGTGGCCTAGTGGTTAGAGCGTCCGCCTCGGATGCGGAAGGTCGTGGGTTCGATCGCTGGCCGAGTCATATCAAAGACTTACAAAAATGGCACTAATAGCTACTTCGCTTGACGCTCATCATTAAGAGGTTAGTGTTAGGACTGGTCGGCCTGGTATCAGGATAATGTGACTGGGTGGGACATCGTGCTACATGTTTACAGTATGATGCACCACTGCTAGACATCACTATAAACTGCCATACTGCAGACATCGTAGCGATCGTGCTACATGTTTGCACATGATGCACCACTGCTAGACATCACTATAAACTGCCATACTGCAGGCATCGTAGCGATATGACTGAAACATTGTTAAAGCTACATTAAAAATACAAAGCACACATCACACACTATAAACTACCACACTTCAAACATCGTAGCGATAAGACAGAACAATTATTAAAGCTACTTTAAAAATCCAAATCACACACGCGCGCGCGCGCGCGCACGCACGCACACACACACACACACACACACATATATATAGCTTAGAACAGAGTTTTAAAAAATGCATATTAACCGATGCACCGTTTCAGTGATTTTTGACTCCTTTGACCTTCGATATATAAAACTATGCATTTGTTATTTTAAAACTTCAATACTCCAACATTTCATAGGAAATTGTCCTTAAGTTAGCCCAGACTTAGCAATATATCGAAGAATCACCGGCGCGAGAAATTTAGAGCGGTTTATCTATCTTTAATAACATTGGGGGTCAAATTTTTAATATTTATTGCAGGCTTGATTAACTTTGTACAGATAGCCAAGATTTGCTGCTGTCATCTCTCATGGTCACAAACATCCTCCATACATATGTTGCCCAAAATAGGGACAAAATTATTAACGTGCGTGTAAATCAAAATCAAATTTGTGAAACTCATTTACATATAAAATTTCTATTTAATAATTTGTGATTCATTCATAGAATATCGTATTCAGCATGCATATGAGTGATGCAAGTCTGTCAAACAACGCAGAAACAACGCTGAATACTAAATATTAATAAAATAGTATATACTTAAAGTGAACGATTACTTAAAAAAATTCAATAATGTTATTTTTCGTGTTTTACTGATTAGCTGTGGTAGCTGATGGCGTGACATTGAAACCTAAGCGAAAATTATTATTTAAAAAAAATACAAATTCTGTGTGCCAAACTATATGGTGTAGTTCTGTGACAGCGTGTTGAAACTAAGTTTTGATTTGTTGAAAGAACAAACCGTCAGTTCCTGTAGTGATGCCAGGCTTTCAAGGCTTCGTAACACGTTACGCGTTTTTTGTGTCATGTCGTTCACTGCAGACTAGCAAACAACGTAAACAAAATAAGAACCCGTAATTTGTCTACTTTCCAAGAGCTGGATACGATCCAAAAGCGATACGCCCAAACGTGATACGACCCAAAGTCGTTAAAACTCTTTCAGCTTAAAATTATGAAATCTAACCACGACGAAATGTATTTTTCCTTCCTTTTAAGCAGTCTGATAAAAATGTGAATAAGCTACGTGTGCGTTCTTGCACTGAGAGTACAGTCTGTTTGCCAACAAACCCTCATTTTTGCTAGATATATTTATATCTCACTGTACAGGAATCTCTTTTGGATATATTTGTTATATCACTGTACAGGGGGATGGAAAATATATCAACAATGCAAACTAAATTTATTTTGCAATTTGTCTTTTAGACAGTTTGATAAACAGTTATGCCAAACATTTTATAGGTTTTACTGCAGTTATGTACTCTGATTTTGTATTATTAATATTTAATTATTTACGGCGTCTCTATGGAGATTTAAAACAAAGCATGCCACTCGTTTTATCTAATACAAATCTACATAGGTTACGTTGACAACTACAAAGAAATATATTCGATATGATTTTACACAACATTATGCTGTAACTTTCAATGATTTTGCTAGCAGGTCTGACATATGGTCTTGTACATTTACTGGAATTAGTTTATAACTTGTCCAGTCATATTGAGATCTGTATTATCACCATTGTCTTCTTGCGTTATTGTTGTCATATTGAGATATGTGTTATCACCATTGTCTTCTTGCGTTATTGTTGTCATCTTGAGATCTGTGTTATCACCATTGTCTTCTCGCGTTATTCTTACAGTTTGTAACCAATATTGTTACAAATGAAGAAAATATCAGGAGAAATAGACTTTTTCAAATTAAATGGTGAATTCGTGAGTGTCAATCAGAGCCATCCTGGCTCAGTGGGCCCGGTTCCGATTCCAACCATCGGACCAGCTCTTATCGGTTACGGTGTCGTCTATGGGCAATAAACTTTGCGGCACTTGCCCCGGCACAATGTAAGTTTTAGGTGTCGCTGTGCCGAAAAACATCAAACCAAAAAATACAATACTTTTAATTCGTGCCATTATCGCCGACAACGGAATCACCTGAACAGTGGATCATAACATACATTCGTTCAAGTGTTTTAGAAGCTTGCTTATTTGAATGTAGGCATTGTTGTAAAGGAGAGAAATATGATTGCAAGCTTGGTAATTATAATTAATCAGTCCATAAGCTTTCATTTTCAGCTCTGTTATGTCTGGTGTATCTCCTGCCACTACACACTCTAATCTGCATCCAACTGGCAAGCATAGTGAAAATGGTCTTCTTCCCCTTTGTCCCATAGATCTTCTGCACCACTAGACACAAGATTGCTTGTCACCTCTAGTTGTCAAGGACCTTCGGCCATGGACGCCTTCTCAGCTGTCCGTCACACATGGGCATCAAGGGCAATTTATATCAATCCTTAAAGATCAGACTTCTGAAAAGATAAATCTGTAATGCCAAACCACAGGACACTTTTTATACGGCTGTAAATCAGTAATGCCAAACCATAGGACGTCGTTATACATTTGTAAATCTCTAATGCCAAGACACAGGGTATTCTTATACATTTGTACGCATCATTTATTTTTCATAACCAACATAAGTAATGCTGTTTGAGCCAGTTGTATGTATGTATGTATGTATGTATGTATGTGTGCGTGTGTGCGTGTGTGCGCACGCGCCTACATACGTATGTATGTATGTATGTATGTCTTTGAAATCATTTAGTAAAGGTAATTTAAAAAAACGGCACCATAATCTGGAGATTATTTACATCTATTGAGTCCAACACCACTTGTTCATGTTAACTTTACAAGGCAAGATAATTGGAAAAATGATATCATTCTGATATCTTTAGGTAAATATGTACTCATTTATTGATATTGTACCAGTAAACGATTTCAGTAATGTTGTTTTATTTTGTTTCTCACTGTGTTATGTTCCAAGCATATTTTATTCATGATTGGGATTGAACACGCACTATTTAATTCATATAGGTCCTGTTCATTCCCGGAGCATAAAACGTGCCCCAATATGACAGCTATTGTACAGAAAAACATAAAACACGCAACTGAATATATCTGAAGACTAGGTACAAAATTACATATATTAAAAGACAAAATCCACTTGAAGCAAAACTAAATTAATCGATAAAGAGAGAGAGAGAGAGAGAGAGAGAGAGAGAGAGAGCCACTGTTGTCCATTTCGTCTATTTTATAGATTGTGAATACTACTACTACTATTATTATTATCATCATTATTATTATTATTATTATTATTATTATTGTCGCATCTACGTTAATTGCGACTTACCTCTATGGCCGTGGCCTATTTGATGGTCAAACACGATGCAGTTTTCTTTGCTGCGAAATGCGATATTGAATCATTAATATTTTAAAGAGAGGCAAGTATTATATTCCATTATTTTGATATATAAAGTACAGCATTATGACATTGATTAATACATAATGAAAGTGATATTGATAATTCTACAAGAACGGCAAACTTTTGTCCTGAGCAGGTATCGGAAACTATTTATTTATTCGGATTTCATGTGAAATTAGGATATTTTCTATCTGCTATTAAACAGAAGAAAAATTTAAATTTAATTGTTGCTGTGTTATTGATTTGAACGGTAGAAAGCTTTGGTTATAAGCCTCGCAAAGTGGTACCAGTCTTATTAATTGGTTACGCAATTTTTCTGTCATCAAGTCAGATGACCGAATAATCATCAACCCACTAGTTTTATCAATAAATCATTTAAAGTTTTTGTGTTTCGTGTGCATCTTATGAAGACATACGTGATTACGTATTCATCTTGTGCAAACATAAGTGTGTTCGTGTACATCTTGTGCAAACATAAGCGTGTTCGTGTACATTTTGTGCAAACAAAAGTGTGTTCGTGTACATCTTGTGCAAACAAAAGTGTGTTCTTGTACATCTTGTGCAAACAAAAGTGTGTTCGTATACATCTTGTGCAAAATACGTGTTTATTATGCATATAATGATATCAGTATTGTTTACTTCTTTAATAATGGTCAGTATGCTTTTGTTTTGTAATTTCATGTTGTTTGTTTTCGTAATCTTGTTGTTGTATATGTTGTCATGTGTTGTCTAATATTGTTAAGCATTTAGAGCTTATAAAGATTACGCGTTCTACCAAGTCCACATTATTATTATTATTATTATTTTATTATCATAATATTGCGCAAACATACGTGTTTCGTATGCATATAGGGCAAACATGAATGATTCATATGTATATTGTCATTACATTATGACGTCACCAGTATGACTTAACCTTTTAGCTACAAGTAGCGTAACGCTATGAACTCTAGGAGAGAGCGAACTTAAAATGATGTAGTTATGGTTTATATCACTTGTTTAATAATGGCAAGAAAAATGTTCCACGATTTTACTAATTGCAACAGTCACGTGAAGATAAGATCTGTCGGGAAATTGGGGAACCTTTACTGATTTACGATGAGTCGTAAATCGACTTTGCAAGGTTTCGTTGCTAATTTTGTAACATTCCTATTTCTTTATATGCATTATTGGAGATGTCTATGATCTTCAGCCTGTGCAAATTAGACGAACTTCTAAATACTCATTCAGTTATTATTGTATTGACAATTATTGACAGGGTACCTTTTCCCTTATGTGTTTATGTAATGACCCGTACTTGCTGATATATATAAATTTAACAGTAATGCAACAAATGCACACCAATCTGTAACATCTTTTGCATTGATTTTTTTTATTACTTGGATCTTTAGCTATGTAAAGAAATCAATTTTCATAAATACTCTAACGTTTCACACGCGATCATAGTTGAGATTTCAAAAGAAGAGACTTCCCAAGAATGTAAAAAAAAAAAAATCTTGAGCATAAAATATAATGATTTGTCAGTAAGACTTTATTTATGCTGCATATTATCACATAGTCGGTACACTTTGCCTATAGTGTGTGCAGTTTAATATTTTAGATATTATAACATGTGAACATATCATTTTATGTGATTCTGATTGGTCCAAATAAGCCCATTAAATTATTGTGCGGTATTCTTTTTACTGATTAGTTGTGATCGTGGGAAAACTGTTTTAACCCCGCCTTCTGCAATGTTTTGTTTTTAAAGAACATTTTGGCGGCCATTTGTCAACTCGACTCGCGAAAGGAAATTGAGTAAAAATGATCTCGGCTGTCTGAATATGGATATGTTACCCCTACAAAGGTTTGTTATGACATGTATAACAATATCATAATGAGAAAAATGGCGTAAAACTACAAGACAAGAACCACAGGAAGAATTAAACTAAGGGTATTGCTCATTTGATAGCGGGTGGGGGAGGTATATCTGTAACATAGATATAGAATCCAACCTACATACAAGCGTGGTTTAAATGTTAACTTACATAAGTAAATAAACTCACCTTTGTTGACAGAAGAATGTGAACATAAATGGGTATCCCAGTTGACAGAACTTGATTAAACCTCAGCATATTTACGCAGTATATATGGGATGGAAATCCGACTCAAAAGGAAATTTTGTTTACGTCTTCTGTACAGTCTATTGGTCCAAATCAAATACTGCAATTAGCCATTCGCAAATGCATTACAGTAAATATGGAAATTTCTGTACCAAGTAATCCTATTTCTCATGAAAATCGCAACAATGTAACGTTTAGTTCTGAAAGTGACATTTTAGAGTAAACATGTACTCTAGTCCTACTGTGTTCCGTGTCAAACAATGTGGCATCACATCGCATTGATCATTATGTTTTGAAAACTGATTTTGTCGTTATAAAAATGTTCTGTTTATTCAGATGGAAGCTTTTCCTTTGATTTATAGTTTGTAAAATAAAGTACAGTTTACTTTTACTAGTTCAGCTTTGTTTGGGACTATATTGGATGAACGAAATTATTCTTCGTTCTATCTAAATAATTTCCACTGAAATAAAAGCTATGTGATAAAAAGAATCTCAAATAGGTAATGATTTAATATTAAATTTATGAAACTCTTTGAATAATGTCCAACGCTTTTCATAAAGTTAATATTAAATCATTACCCATTTGAGATCCTCTATTTATCATTTCGAGATATATTGGCTTCACGCTATCAGTCAGTTCTTTTTATCACATCCTTGTTTCTTTATTACTAATAGCAGGGTCATCGCTATAGCTTAACATAAGTGTACAGTAGGATATTTGAAAAGTTTCGAATATTTTGTTTCACTGTCAATAAAATAAATGCCGAAAATAACATTCTATAAAATTACCTGCAGCTGGACATGCAACACGCACGAAGCCATTCGATATTTGTATGTGACGTAAATGAAAGTGAGGTCAAGATGCCGGAGAAGTAGAACAGTTCTGCTACTGCGGACTGTAAAACATGGTGCTCTTATGGTACTCTCTCATTGATATCAATGCTCGCATGGTACTCTCCCACTGATATCAATGCTCTTATGGTACACTCTCACTGATATCAAGGCCAACTTGAACAAAATTTGCGGATTTAAATTATTACAATTTAGAAGTGGTTTCATCGTTTTAAAGATGGTTGCAAATAAATGGAATACGAATCACTTTTGGAGGACCCTTGTCTACTATTGGTGAGCGGGAAGTGGGTACAGTAATTGGAGAATTGATGAAGATGAACAATGCACAGTGTACGCTATTTCTTGTATAACGGGCATTGATCTGTCAACTGTTTTTAATATACTGTCGAATTATTGGAAGCTCAGACAAGTTTGTTCAAGATGTGTTCCTCATTTATTTACCGCTGATTAAAAACAGATTCGTTTAAAGTCGCCAAACAGCTACTCGCCAAATAGCAAAAGAGGTACGAGATACGTTTGAATAAAAATGTCACAGGTGATGAAACATGGATTTACTATTTTGAACCCAAGGTAAAAGAATACTATAACAAAATTGGAAGAAAAAAGACACGCAGACGGGCTGTCAGGAGTAACATACTCAACACTTCTCGATAGAAAGGGTACGGTTGTCAAGGCGACTATGTCTGACGTTGCTGTTGCCAAGAGCTGTGGAACACTATTGAGTCACCTGTCCGTGCACCGTTAACTGAGGCATATAGTTACACCACGGCAACGCACCAGCGCTTAGATGCAGACCATGACATACTTTCCTGAAGACCATAAGTTCTCCACAATAATCAAAGATATATCGCCAATATGAAGGTTTGATCAATTGTAAAGTTTTGCACTCTGCAAACCTGCACCATCATTGCAATGAAAAACTGATGTTTCTCGATAGTCTCCATACAGCCCTAATTTAGCTCCAAGTGCTTTTAGGTAAATCCCGTTCTCAAAGATTCGCAAGGGGCATACGATTTGGTATGCTTAGGGATAATATCTAAACTTTGATAGTAAAATAACAAGATAGCAAAGTCGCTTATTTATCTTTCGACCGTACGCTATGTGGTAAAATTAGAACACTTTACAAGATTGGAGTTTCCTTCGGTAAGAAAGATGCCCTTACCAGTCCACTGTGTGGGAATTTTTTCAGGAATATCTTTAAACATTCTAGACTACTTGTGTAAGAATTGTGTATCAAACCGTACACTGTGTGGGGATTCTAGGATACCATTCTAGGATACCATACAGTATTCGAGCCTTCGTGTGTAAGACGGACACATTAATGTTCACTTTGTGTGAGACTTCTGGTGTACCTTACAAAATCCGAACCTCCGCGTGTAAGAAAGGTGTATTAACCGTGTGGGAATTCTAGAATATCTTACTAGACTCGAGCCTTCATGTGTAAGACGGACGCATAAACCTTATTTTATGTGGGAATTATAGTGTACCTTACAAGAACGGACCCTTCCTGTTTGAGGACTTTGAGCATTCACCATAAGAAACAGGCCTTAATACCTTTGTGTGATGAATTATCACCCACACAGTTTTGATTGATTGGATTTACGTCGCGTGCGCCCATAATGCGGTTCTCTTTAACACGGCTAGCACATTTATCTAGTCCCAAAAGCTCATCTATTTTGGAGACTGTACTTAGTTACATTTGACATGATTTTAAGCAATGAGTGTAATATACACTCGTCTTCCGAAAGCAACATCTTTCAGTTCGTCGATGACAATGGAGTTATTGTGCATGACGTACAATATCAGCATAAGATATCTCCGTCAGTCTTCCTTCACTGCTTACAAAGTTTTGCGACAGAAAAGCACGACATATAAGGACCATAAATTTGATTCATAAACAATGCATACATTTATTTTATTTTCTTTCACGAAAAAGGACCCTAATGCTCTATACAGATAAAATGGAACTTAAAAAAAATTCTGTATAAATTTTAATGAAACCGTTTTGAACACTTCTTCTCCTTATGATAGATTTATATTAAATAACTTATTAAATTATCTGGTTAAGTATGTCGATACACTTTGTATAACATGGAATATAATGGAGTGAAATAACATGTGCTCAATCACCAATGAGAAACCTACTCGAAAAGGTCGATGCCGTCCCCTGTTCTGACATTAGATATGTTTTATCAGAAATGATAAAAAAAAATCATTTTTCTGTCTTCATCTCACATTCAAATAACGAAAGAAAAAGTATTAAAAGATGGGAAAGGAATGTTTTCAAATCACAGAAAGGAAGAAAACAGAAAAAAATTACTTATCAGAAGTAAATTAAAAAAGATTTATAAAAAAACATGAAGAATTATCGCATTGATATTAATTGCTGAAAGTGTTTTTTTGCAGTTTGTGACAAGTTTATTGTATTTGGGTCATGACATATAATTTTGTATTTGTTTATATATTGGAAGCTAAATGTAAAGATAACTTAAGGTTAGCACAATCAGAATGGTAGGGCTAAAGATGCAATATATACCTTGAAGTAATAAATAAATAAATAAATAAATAAATAAATAAATAAATGTATTTGCTAAAGCTTTATAACCTCTTTACACTAAAAGTTATGAAACTTGCGACCCGAGTGAAGCTGTAAAAGGCGTGTATCGTAGTCATGGAAGACTATGCAAAGAACCCGGATTTATTCACATTCTAGGATTTCGATAAAACGAAGATGAAAAAATCCGATTCACGCACATCGGTGGCGCTGAACAGTTTCATTTTTAAAAAAAATTGGGTTAGCTTTTTAAAGAAAAAGAATTTCTCCAGTGTTACTCTCTGGTTATACTGGCTATTAAAAGCTCATATAATTGTCTTAGATATTGTTACGAAATCTTGTAATGCCTTTTATTTTGGTGTATACTTGATTGGTGTAGGAAGGGTTATAGGGTATATAGCTTGGCCTTATTGAAAATGAGCACCTATCAAGAAACTACTAGTTCTACACGATCATTTTCACTTCTTGGACTTCAGAGGTACATTATACAAAAAAAGAACTTATAACCTTTTTCCCCCAAAAGTTTCTACATGTGGTAAATGATTCATTGCACTTTCAGAAGCTGGTATGTCCAGTTTGACAAGATTCATTTTCTCTGTTGTAAGAACTCCTAAATATAGTGTACTTTAGACTAACTCTGTCTGATTTGTCGAGCACATGACAGCAGTCATTTAGTTTAGCAGTGTTCTTAGATCATTTACAATTTCCACAAGTACAAATCCAAAGAAATTTCGTCTATAGTACATGTAAGTAACTTAGAAACATACCATTAATCTCTCCATTGTGCATGTTGCAAATGTTAACAAACTTCACCTTACACCTGTAACTCTCTAAGAAGTTCGTGATATCTGTAGAGTGTCCCCATTCTCGGGTTTCAGTTAAAAAATAGTATACAAAAAGCCGGATTTATGCAGATTCCGGTACTCGGGTTTCGGTAGAAAGAGTAAGCAAAAAGCGGGAATTAGCACATACTCAGCTTTCGGTAAACACGATAAAAAGCTTCAACTTCTCTCTTCCAGCACAATAATTGATAACTTTATTTGAATTACACCTTGCCTACAATATGAGAATGCGCAAAACTTTTTAATTATTTTATGGTGAAATGTTCTGACGACTGATATTTTCCACCACATTTATACCTGAAGCCAACATATACCTGTTTATGTCTGCCCTTTCTGTCCCAGTTTCTATTACTAAATACTTGAAAGTCAATTCTTAATCTTAGATTTTGCATTTAATGTGAAAAGTAAGCGATATCATATATGTATCTGTACAAAAGAGAAGTATTATATGGAATCCCAGCAAAGTTGATGTGGAAAGTGCAGCTTGAGACCATGAAATACGAGGCGCAAAACTATTTAAGGGTGTATAGTGAAAGCAAGGATAGCCTTTAAAAACTTACTTGTTTTACCAAATTTAGAGAGCAATTATTCCTAAAATATAATTGGTGGCAGAATGTAAACATGCATTACGTATGTCTTTGTGTATTCAAGAATTTCTTTTATAATAATTGCACATACTTTTAGGCTTTCCTTCGTGAACTATGTCTATGTCTTGTTTTTCTAAATTAAATTACTTTACACATGTCGCTAATATGCAGAAAGTATTCTATGCTCACTAATATCTTTTTATGAAGTACAACAAACAATGCCAAGAACAACAGTAGTGAATAGGGCCACCCGAGCGTCAAGGGGACTTACCATTAAAAACACCCCTGGGCCACTCTAGCGTCAATGGAAATTTAACATGGGGAAAAAATCGTGGGCCACTCTAGCGTCAAGGGAAATTTAACATGGGAAAAATTGCTGGGCCACTCTAGGGACAAAGTAAATTTAACATTGGAAAAATTGCTGGGTCAATCTGGGGACAATGTAAATTTAACATGGGAAAAATTGCTGGGTCACTCTAGAGACAAGGGGAATTGAACATGGGATTTTTTTTTAAAATAAAAAAATAAAAACAGGGGTAGGCAATTGAAAGTCTATCTCTTTTCGAGAGATGTGGGTGGCTCTGAAAAGGGCCTTTGGGTTTCTTCTTCTTCTTTAACTAACTCCTTAACTTCTTTATCCATCCCCTTATTTTTTCCATTATTCCTTTCTTCTTCTTCTTCTTTTCTGTTTCCGGTATCCAGTCCGGGTGACCCATGGCTCGGAACTTCTGTTGGATTTTCATCCAGTTAGCGTTCAGTTTCTCTAGTTATTCCTTTCTCCTTTTATTTTCTTCTTCTTTCCTATCTTTTGCCCACCTGTCCTTGATTTTCTGTACTTATTCATCTATCACCTTTCTCATCTTTTCTTCCCCTTTTTTTCAATTGTTTAACACTCCTTTTGACAAAGGGCCACTCTGACCTTTGTTCTATCTCTTCCAAGAACCTTCTTACTTCTTTTACCTTCTCCATGGCCTCTTTTATTGTCCCCACTCTGACATAAAGGGGATTTATCAGACCTCTCAATCTCTTCACTTCTTCTTCAATTAATCCCTCTATCATCTCCCTGGATAATTTTAGTTGGTTCACGTAGTGCAGACATGTTCTTAACCTCCAATCTCTTTCAATCCTTTCAACTCCATATTCCCCATCCACCATCCAAAAATAAACATGCCTTAAATCATTAAACAGTTGTGGCACCTCCATCTTCGTTTTGGTTATTCCGTATAATGGTTCTAACATTGAACCTTGTGGGTTCTTATAGTTAAAGCGCGGACGTGAAGGAAAACATCCCCTACTTTTCTCATTTCATATAATATACTATCCACATAAGCGAAGCAGCAATTAACAAACCCCAAATCTACTATCCACACATGCAAAGCATTATAATGAAATCCAATAATCTACTATCCACACAAACGTACGTGAGCGCTTACAAACACACACACACACACACACACACACACACACACACACACACACACACACGGATAAAAGAGTCAGTGTTTATATTCACACTACTCTACATACACACATTGGCAAATCGATTACTATTTCTTTTCTAAATGTTTGGGTAGCCCTGAAAAGGGCTGTTTGTTTTTGAACTCCAGTGACACCTGGTTAATGATGGCACCTTCCAGGCCTGGCACCACACAAACATCTTCTTCCCCAGTCTCCTTTTACTTTTTTTCTTGAGAGCGCAGAGGGAGGATGATTGGCTTCAGCACCCCAATCCTCTGTCTCTGGTATCTTGTAAGCCATCCTCTCTCCTATTTTCTTTTCCTCCTCTTCCCTCTGTCTTCTCTCCTCCTCTTCCTTCTTTATTCTTTCCTCTTCTACTATGGCCTCCGCAGCCAGTTTATTTACTATGCGCCTGGCATATTCCAGGTGCATCTGGAGTTCTAGCAGTTTCACAATCCTTGTATTCATTGTCTTGCTGTTAACAGGTCAACGATGGGTAGCCCAATTGACGATTAGTTTTCAATTTATACTAAAAGAGCGGACGTGAAGGAAAACATCCCCCTAAAACAAAATTTATATTACCTAGATCATGACAAAACAACGCGCGGACTTAAAAGAAACACTCACTGACTTTTTTATACTACCTATCACTATTCTAAAAAAATTTCATTAAACAAATAATATACTATTCACATACGCAAAGCAGTCAAATCAAACCCCAAATCTACTCTCCAGGCACGTCAAACAGCTAAAAAACATGTTCATAATCTACTATTCACACAAACGTACTTGAGCGCTTACAATCACCCACACACATAAACATATACAATCACACCAGAAAAGAGTGAGTGTTTATATTCACACTACTCTACATACACACATTGGCAAATCGGTTGTTATTTCTTTTCTAGAGGTATGGGTAGCCCTGAAAAGGGCTGTTTTTTTTTGTTTGCTATGGCAATCTTTTAGTTTCTAAGAATGCGACGTCCTCTGACGATAGACTTTCTGACGATAGGTCTGCTTCTTCGGAAAGAGAAGAAGAACTCTTTGGTGTCGATACGACAATCGACAAAGCCTCTGTCAGGTTCAGGTTGCTGCTGCTGCTGTTGTTGCTGCTGCTGTTGCTGCTCTCTCTGCTGTTTCTGAAGTCTGTACTTCTCTGTCCATTCTTCTTTCTCCCTATTCACTTCTTCTCTGAAGAGCTCTTCTATCAGGTCTTCAGTGACTTTTAACATTCTCACATTCTCTATCTCTTCTGGCTTCGGTATCAGACTGTGTCTGACCCTGTGCAAATTCACGTAGGCTTCGTTTAGCTTAGCTAGTTTGGAGCACATCTTTAGAGGTTTTAGAGTCGGAACGTTCAATGAGTGTCATGAGAGGGATAGTAAGAAGTCAAAGAGCATGAATCAAAATTCTTATAGCCAAACAAAAAGACAAAAGAATTTTTTTTTCAAAACAACATTTTTTTTAATTCAAAATCACTTAACACTAAGAAACAACTATAACATTTTTAACAATAATCCAACAATATAACATCAAACATTTGTTTCAAATGACAAACATTTTTTTTCCAACTAACACATTATTTTGGACAAGGCTGACAACGTTGTGAATGAAATTGTGATTTCCACTGTTGGAAGTCATTAGGCCATTGATGGATACTACGTTTCCTAGCTTGAGACAAAAGATAAGCATAATGGTCACAAATCCATTGATCTACTTTCACATCGTTTCTAGAAGAACGAGGATCAAAATGAGTCACTAAATGTTCTAAGGAATAACCCAGGCTGCGATGATGCAGAAAATACACACAATATTGTCCACACACCAAGGAATATGTGCCTTGTAATTTCACATTATTGAATCGGGTGGTCTGAGAATTTCTTCTCATGAAGTCAATGATATCGTCTTCCAAAGGAGGCAATCTATACGAATCGAAATATTCCACACATCCTTCTTGAGGAAAGTAGACGGCTACCCAGTGGGTTCCTGGGAGATGACTGTCGTCCGTGTTGATCACATAAGCTAGATGGTCTTGAGGTTTACGATGAGGGAGTTCATCTTTTGCACAGACGACAGGATTCCAAGAAGCCGTGTACGAGCTGTGGTTCAAAAGGTAATAAAGTTCCCAGGTATCCATTGATTTGTGTGTTTTTTTCTTCACAGGTCATGATAAGTGATCAATTCGATCCTGACTTTTTGCTTGAAAATGTCTGACTAGTAAAAGGCGTTTAGTTCCGACTTCTTACTCTGGTCAAAGAGAGATTCGATGCGACGGCACTCCGGAGACGTTAATGGAGGAGAAGAATGTTTATCCAGGCCTTTATACCACTCGTTCAACACGAATTCTATTTCGATGTGATCCCAAGCTTTGTCCAGATATTCGTCCAATTTTTCTTCTTGACTTAACATCAGACATTTGTCGTGTTGAATTTGACTGGGATGATCGTTGTGACATCCATAACACTCTTCCTTGATCAGTTCTTTCATTATATCTGCCAGGAATGTAGCAAAACAGGAGACTAAATGGGCTTCTTGTTCTGGCCATCTCGACTTCATCATGATAACTTCTTCGTCTTTGTCTTGAGATTCTTCCCCGGTCTCCTCACATTCCATCTTCAAAGTTTCTCCACTAGGTAAAGAGGGATAACAGTCTTCCATAGCTTCTAATAGTCTAGAATGACTTCTCTCAAACTGTTGATTTCTATGGTATTGTCGAATTCTGCATACAGGAGGACGTTCACTGTTACATCAGGGTCTCGGTTTGCAAACTGAATTTCCACACGAATCTGACCCGATTTTATAGGGTGGAAATGTCCCTCGTCGCTGCCTTGGTCTGGGGTGAAATTAAAACCCCACAAATCATAGCCTCCTGCATAATCGTCGTACGAAATACCGTGACTGGTGTTGGTTCCTAACTGTCCCGTGGCTTCGTACAGGGACAAGTACGATCTCAAGTAATTCTTCGTGGCACCAAAGTTAGGTTCAAAGGGTCGGGTACACAAGGTCTTGCTGTCACGACTGACTTCAATCTTGGACACGGCAAAATGTTAAAACTCAAAAGGGTTTTCGTTGTACATTCCGTTGAAGGCTGAATTCCTGACGATACCAACAATCAAACGCTTGGGTAACTGTCCTTGGAACAGATGATTTTCGATCATAGATCGCTGTCCAGCAGGAATGGTAAACGTTTTCACTTCTATGCGTCGTATCGGATACTTGGCGGTCGTTCTGCTCAACGTCTGACTGAC
Source organism: Sinohyriopsis cumingii (assembly GCA_028554795.2). Lineage (NCBI taxonomy): Eukaryota > Metazoa > Mollusca > Bivalvia > Unionida > Unionidae > Sinohyriopsis > Sinohyriopsis cumingii. The sequence continues at coordinate 119,367,267 of CM068829.1, forward strand.
GTCGTTTCCCACTTTGGGTAACACTTCCACACGACGCACGTAAAGTCGGGCTTCTTGAATGATAGTTTTGTATTCATTGGCATGGGCCATCAAATGGAAAGCGGCACTGCTACGATTCAGTCTCAGACGGATATCAACCCGGTTGAGCAAATACTTTTCTTGTAACCACATGTCCAAATGCAAACGATCCATCAGTTCTAAACTTCGCCCTTGCAGAATTTTCCTACGACGGTCGTTAAACCCCACATTGTGAGGATTGTCATCTTCTGTTAGGGCTGTGTCGATAAACGTACCTACACCTGCCGTGTCAGGTTTCCATACCACGCAAGCATCCAGATGAGTATTCTTGGCTTCTTTTACGTACGTCAAGAGATTTTCCAAGTAGGCACGATACGGGTAAGTATCCATGTTGCTGCTGACCAGTTTGTTATTCAAGTACAAGTCCACTTCGCAGAACAAGGAATGCATGAAATTGTTGATAGGAGCTACTCTAGCATCGCCTCCTGGATTGGTGTTGTCCGTTTTGATCACTTCCACTTTCAAGTACAGGTAACTGCTATTCAGATCGATGTAATCTTCGGGCTGTCCCTTGATTTCAAACTCGATGGGAGCGGAATCCGTCAAAGAGGAGACGGGGTGAAATTCCACCCATTGGGATTCTTGCATCGTCATCATGGTGGGGGACATGGCAAACAGATCCAGTTCCGACTTCGAACAGGCGCAAGACTCTCGGTGCATCATTTTTTCTGTGTCTCAATAATCGAAAACGTCTAAGTCTTTTTTTCTTTGCCTTTCTAGCTTTAGAAGTGTAAAGTCTGGTGAAAGGGTGTTTTCTTCGTCGTCTCTTTCTGCCTTGTCCTTGCTGAATGCCTAACTCGGTAGCGTGCAGGGCATTTATAGGTGTTTCTCGTCGGCCCAAAAGGTCTTTGCCCGTTTGCAGCAATACATTTTTGCCTGCCCTCAGGAAAGCTTCTTTGGGGTTTTGTTTGCCGATGATGACATTTTGGAGAAATTCTTTGCCTTGCGTCAGTGCTGCATCTTTCAAGGCGTGCAATCCGCGTGTCACCATCGGTTTCAAAACCAAAACCGTGGCCACCGAACGAAAGGCCGATTTCAGCATATCTCCTAAACCGTGTCCTCGCTGTCGAGCAACCCCTCGGTACACTGGATACATGACTTACGAGTCGTGAGAGAACCGTTTTCGATAATGGAGTTTCATCGTGACTTTTCCTTTGGTGAATGGAATATTTTGTCCCAGATCTCCTTTTATAGCAATGTTGACCGTGTCCAAATACGACTTGCTGACAGGCAAATAGTGAGGATGTACAAATTCGGGGTGAACGTGGTAAGTGTTTCCACCTTCCTGGTCAGCGGTCGTGGCAGAATCCGCTTTGAAAGGAATGACACGCAGTAACGGCACAGAGGTGTGTCCCACCACATTATACTCCACCACATCGGAGTACACAAACATCAAATTCAGTCCTTGGTTCAGTTCTACCGGGGCACGAAATAACTTGCTAAAAGACTCGTTGTCGTAAATGATTGGTAATTCGTTTTTCTTGAGCATGGCCATTCTCATGTCCATGTCTCCGCCCAACATGTCAAACAATTCAGGACAAAATAAAATGGACACGATTTTTCTCCCGTCAAAATTCATCAAGAAGCGACGAGATGCTTTCTGGCATTCCATGGTGACACTTTTTTTGACACTTTCCAAAGCTTTAAGAAACACGACATTAAACCTGGAGGCTATGGTGCTCACCAAATGTTGACCACTAAAATAATAGCCTGGGGGAATGAACAAGTGATAGGTGGTGTACTTTTGATTTTGTGTGCCAGGGGTTTTTATGTTATATTTGCCATGGGTATCCAAGTACTGTTGCATTTGCTCGTCACGAACTTCCACATCAAAAAAGTTTTGATTGGGAAGGACATTGAGGACTTGAGTCGGGTGAATGATTTCTACTAAAGCCACTTCCCAATGGGCTTCATGATCTAATTGGATGGTCTGAGGTAATTTGGCCGTGTAGCAGCACAACGTGTTCTTGGGAAACACCTCCATGGAACTGTCACTGGGTAAGGTTAAGTAAAATTGGTTGTTATTGTTCATAATTCCAGAGTTCTGTGGCTATCCGAGGGTTTACTGGACGTCAGAGGAGTGTCTCCCCCCAAAATAGGGTTGTTGTTGTTATTGGAGTGGTGACTGACACTGGCACTGGACACAAAGTTCCCGTGGTTCCCCTTCGAGGAGAATTTCAGGGAGGGATTGGGAAGCAGGTAACCGATGCAGCTGCTCAATAAAATGGTCCACAATTGTTTGTCTCCTTGTTGCAAACTTAAATTGGCGATGGCTGCCCCGATGACACAATACACCACGAAGATTTGGCAGAAAAAGACGATTTGCGTTTTAGGCACACGTTCTCCACATCACATCCACAAAGGTTGTTTTTGTAAATCTTGCAGAGAAGAACTAGGTGAAGGAGTGGTCGGCGTAGCTGCGTCTGTGTGAAAGGGCATGATGGTCACTTCTTTTTATAGTCGATGACTTGCGGAGCGTCGATCCAAGAATCAAAACTGGGTGGATATCCTTTCCAACGTACTTTGACTTCTTTGACACGTCGTTTGCCCACTTTACGGGTTCTGCGTTCGAGAATGCTTTCGATGTCGTACACGTCGTCTTCTTTTTTGGTGACACGTTGTAACTCGGCGTTCCTTTAAGCACTTCTCCGTTCATGTCTTCCAATTTATAGACGGCAGGATGACGGCCATGCACTCGTCCAGTGACACGAAACAATTCGGTAGTCCAGTTAGGTAAGTAACCTTTGTCGAAAGTGCGTTTGGTTTTGCCAATGCGCACCCAATCTCCTACGGTCAACACTCCACTTTTCTTGGGGGCAGCCCTCGTCGTGGACGTACCAAACAGGCGCTCAAACACCAACACTTCGTTCTCGGGACTCACTTCTTGCGGGGCACGTCCAATGCTTCGATGGTAAGATTGGTTGTACGCTTGCACCAGGTGCGGTAAGATGTCGATGTACTTCAGAGTGTGGTGATGCGTAAAATATTTCCACATACGTTCTTTCAAAGTGCGTTGAAAACGTTCCACGATGCTGGCTTTGGTTTCGGGATTCTCGGTGGTAAAAAAAATGAATGTCACGTTTCATTAATTCTTTTTGGAACGCTTGGTTCAGAAATTCGGTGCCTTTGTCCGTTTGCCATCGAAGAGGGTGACGACCACTTTGTTTCAACTCTCGTTGCAGGGCTCGCACTAACTCGCTGATCGATTTGGAAGTCAAGGGTACCACCCAGGCAAATTTGGAAAAGACGTCGATGACACAAAACAAATATTTGTAGCCGCGATTGTAGCTGGCCAAATGAGAGACATCGGCTAAATCGGCTTGCCATTGATGATCTATGCCTACCACTCGGGTGCGACGTCTGGAAAATTGCGTCGAATGGGTTTGTGTAAAGTGTAGGTAGCTTGTTCTTGTAAGCGTCGTTGAACTTGAAGTAAACGGAGACTTTTCAGTCGCGTTTTGGCAGCACGATAGAATTTTTGAACTCCTGCGTAACCTGCAAGATGGGAGGGATCGTAGTGAATACTGGCTAGCACTTTTTCCATTTTTTGTTTGTTTGTTAATAAGACACCCACTCTTGGAGGATGCTACTCTTTTTCTCTTGAGGTACTTTTTTGGATTGGAATGCTTTGCGTGTGCGACCGGCAATAGGTGTCGAGGAGGAGGATGTCTGAACAGGGGATATCGGTTCTTGTTTCACTTCTGCCTTCACTTTCTTTTTCTCTTGTGATGAAGAAGGGGTGGTCATCATCTTTATAATCCATCCAATTCTGGAGGTAGGTGGTGTTGTTAACTTGCGTACTTTTTCTGGTGTAGTTTGAAACCCTTCTTCTTCTTCTCCTTTTTCTGACTTGGTCACTGGTAGTGGTGGTAGTGGTACTGATGATAGTGCTGGACTTTTCATCAAGGTCTTAAAATCTTTCAGAGTGGGAAGAGTTGTTTCGTCTGAGGCTTCCTGGTGAAAGAGTTTCAGTCGTTGCAAGTGTTGACCGTACTTTTGCGATTTTTCTGTTTCGGACAAATCTTGGCGATCCATTAAGGACTGCGATTCACTCAAATTGGGATTGGGAGGTAAATGCGGGGTACCTTGTTCTTGCCAACGATGGTATTCCATCCATCGTTTGTAAGGCACTAAAGCTAGTTTTCGTCCTTCCATCGGATGTCAGGGGTCAATTCTGAGATCTTGGGACTCCAGAGGGCCTTTTTATCTTGCTCCCATCAGTCCTCCCAACATGGTTCCCAAGACTCCTTTCAGTAATGGGCCTAACAAGAGGGGTAAAATTCCTCCACGTTGGACCAACATCTTCTTTTTTTGACGAATGGGGATTTTCTTTTGAACCATTTGGCGAAGAAAGTGACGATGTTTACCCTAGCATTGTTTCTGGTGTTTGGACAAAGGGATCGTGCCTTTCAAGACGTTCAAACAACATTCGCACACGGTATCGATGACCTCTTAGTTTTTTTCGTAGGGGTGGAGAAGCTTTGGACAGGACAGATAACATGTCCCCATGTTTGACTAAACGAGGAGGTAGTCCTTTCCTTTTCTTTCCTTGGGGTTGTTTAGAAGAGGGATGTTTTCTGGAGGATGACATCTTCAGGAGCACCAAAACACTGATACCCTACTTGGTCACACACCTTTTTTATACTGGAACGCGTCGCCACTGATTGTCTTTACGTCTTATCAACTTCAGGACAGGCATGACACGTCGTGTAGGGGTACGTAACGGACTAAATCGAGCCAGTTCTTGCTTGGACAAATCCAGTAAACTTTGTAACATGCCCGATCTTTTTTGAACTTTGATTTTGGGAGCAGGTACTTTGTGAGCAGCAGCCACTGCCACTAAATTGGAGGGTCCTGCCACTGGGGAAGTTCTTGGGGTCATCAACGGAGAAGTTCTTGGTGTGATCAACGTCTCCAAATACTCTTCAGTTCTTGGTGTCATCAACGGGGAAGTGGATGAACTTGAGGCTGCCGGAGAAGCGGTCACCGCCATTGCAGGTCGTGGTTTGCGAGTGCAAGGTTGCGTCCTGGCCGAAGTGCCTCTCTTGCGACTAGTTTTTTGTGGACTTTTCTTTTTCTGGGGACTTTTTCTCTGCTTCTTCTTCTGGGGGTTTCTTTTCTTTGTCCGGTGTGGTGTCTGGTAAGAGGAGGGTCCCGCCACTGGAGAAGTTCTTGGAGACACAGGTCTCCTTGGGGACCTGGTCTTTTTCTTCTTCTTGGAGCTTCGTTTGACTTTTTTCTTGGGGAGAACTTTGGGGGCATTAGGATCCCATCTTAAGAGAGAGCGAATGATGACCCCTCCTAGAGTACCACCCCCTCCAGGTTTCAAAATGATTTGTTTTTTGTTTTGAGTGTCGATGCGGGGATCGGCCAGTTGGGTCAAAGCGACTTTGTTTCGATCAAAAAAGCGTTTGGTTTGATGAGGAATCTGAATGATCCCTTGCAGTAATTGACGTGCAGTCACCGTGAACCATCATAAGACTTCTTTGAGACTAGCTTCTAAGACACGAGCCTGTATTTGTGGATTTTTTTCTCGACTGATGCCATACAAGGCACGAATCAATTTGACGGGAAGATGCGACTGAAGGGACGTCATGTTCAAAACTGTGTGAGACAGACGAAAAGTGTCTGAGGTTTTTATAGATTTTTTTGTTGAGTGAAATTAAGTCGAGGACGGAGACGTGTACAGGACAGTCCCTCCGTCTTGACACCAGTGGTGAAACAAGTGGGTACGAAATCGCAAATCATCGGGGGTCGTAGGTTTCAAATCGACGAGTAAATAGGCGTTTGGAGTTTGAGTGGCATCGTCGTACGCCTGAGCCAGCCAAGACGTTCCTAACTGTTTGGATAAGACTTGCACTTGTGATTTATCTCGAGGGCTTTTAAACAAGACCACGTAATGCGCATTGAGACTGATGGTGCGGTGGGCTATACTTTGTTGAAACAAAATTTGAGTGATGTAAACGACACTGGCATTACGGTGATGCCCTTTGAACGTGAACCACAGTTTAATTTCTTCTTCGTCTTCTCCTAACATGTCGTCGAAAATGACCAAATGGGTTTGACGGGAGTCAGAGACGATGCCGTCGTCTTCTTTAGGAATGCCTTCCACAAACACGATGGAATCGCCTTGACTTTCTCGTAAGAGGCTGTACGCCGATTGCCACTCTTTGTAACACCACACGATCCGCTGAGGTGGTCGATCGATCAAATGATGTTTATGTTCGATCAAGCGTTTTGCCTGAACCGCTAGTTCCAGCAATGAGCATGTTAAAGGGATGGCGAAGATACAAAGCCTCCCAACTGGCACGATCTAAGTGTTCGTCGATGACTTTGACAGTGGAGGAAGAGGGAGCAGAGACAGCAGAGGTAGCCATAGTGTCAGGAATGTCACTTGTGACACGAAAACAGACAAGACAAGATTTTATATACTTTTTCAGAGCACGTTTATTGAATGTTTTAAACATGAACACGAAAGACAAAAATAAATAAAAGCCAAAGGCTTAAGTACAACGATAAAAGGCACATGAAAACCATTAACGTGGAATAAACACAAGTGTCTGTACAAGATGTTTTGGATAATGTTTTGACCAGTTCTATAGGGGTTAAGGTCACACAAGTGTTCTCCCGAAAGGGTCTTTCAGGCATGTCCACGACAGTCCTATCCTGGGTGACGGGTTCTTCTTCTTCTGGTACTGTCACTAACACAAGTTGAAAAGTAACTTTTTTTCCTTGAACAACTCTCGTGCATACTGGGCCGCTTCTTGGGTCCAAGCCTCAAAACCCCCTTTCTTCCAGTCACGGACATCTGTCCAATGGGGGTGTAAGTCACAAGCTACACACACATCGTCATACACGTCTTGGGTAGCTAAAAGTTGACGAATCTTTTTTTCCCGTTGAGGTCGAGAAGTATCCAGATGAAAACGCAAGGCTTTGAGCAAAAGGAGTCTTTCGTGACCACTTAAGGCCATTGGGGTGGTAAGTACCGTTCGTAAAGAGTCCACAAGGAATCGGCTGGTAAACGAAATCCCAGAAAACAAGTCACTAAGACACACACTATGCGTCGTGCCAAATTGATTGGATACAGTTCTTGTAATAATTGATGGTAATGATCCACGGTTTGAATATGGTCATTGAGTTCCTGCCATGGAATCTGTTCAATTACAAGTGATAAAAGTCGTGGCATGGCAGCCTGTTTTTATAGTCTCTTTGTTTCGGAAATAATACACGTACTTTCTAACCAGAGATCTTCGTTCTCCAGTGGGGAATCTAAATGCTCCAAACTGTAACCTAAACTTCAAAGCTCGATTAGAAGTTTCCTCTTCCTCTAAGTAGATTCCACGTAAAATATGTTGGTAATCCTTTAACTTGTCTTCCTCAATGCGTTGCACTAGGTGAATCTCAAAGTAACCAAAATGATCAACACGTGGATCATCGGGGGCCTGGAAGTATTGAACAAGGTCTGACCAATGAAACAATTTCTGACGAATCAGTTCTCTTATACCTTTCAGGTACCAGTGGTTAAAGATCTGGTGACGTAACGGATGCAACTGTTCTTTACGTTTGACTTGTATTTTGACCAGCTCTCGGTAAATGCGTTCTCTCAACTCCACAGGCAAAGCACGAATGTTCTCTAGCAAAGTATCCATGAATAGGCCATATTAAATCCTCTTACTGACACAAGAAATGTACCGTTTGCACAGACATGGTTTTACTTCAGTGTCGAATTTAAATCGTTTCATCACTAATTTGCACATTACAATTCGTTCAGAAGTTTCCGCTTTCACTAAGTTGACATTGTGTAAAAGATGTTGGTAATTCGTTAACTCTTCCTCTGGAATTCGATGCAGTAAGTTTACATTGTAGTAGATAGAATCATCAATAGGAAACCAGTCCTTTTTAAAACTAGGGGGTCGTTGATCAATGTCTGTCCAATGGAACACTTTCAACTGAATCAGTCCTTGTATAGCATTCAGGTACCAGTGGTTCAAACACCGGTGACGTAACGGATGCAATTGCTCTTTACGTTTCACTTGTATTTTGACTAGTTCTCGGTAAATGCGTTGTCTCAACTCCACAGGCAAAGCACGAATTTTCTCTAGCAAAGCATCCATGAATAGGTCAGTCCGTACAACTCACAATCTTCTCCTGGAGCAAAAGTAATCCACATAGTGAGTAATTTCTGACCACTGCCACTCAGGGTAACGTCTAAGAATCTCATTGAACTCTTTTAATGTAAACGGTTTAGAGTAATATAATAGGATGAAAGCACCCTTGACCCAGAGAAATCTAACACACTGGTTGACCTTTTTCACTTTCCTCTTGTGAATTTCTTGACATAAAAGTTCTACAGTCACCCATAGACATTTCACTCTGGCAAGCCCCTGCCAAACTTCTTTGTAAATCTTCTCTTGCAGTTCTTTAGGTAATGATTCAATATCGTTTTTGAAATGAAGTTTAAATACTGGTCTCGGTGATGTCCAACATTTGACTCCTAGCCAGTCTGGTTTCTTCTTCTTCAACGACATGGTAAGTTACTTTAATGTCTCGGTCCCACTAAGGGTAAGTAATGACAATTCGGTGACCATCGAGCATGTTCTAGGTAGGCCGAATCTTGCGGTTCCCAGTGGTGAAGTGACACACCGCAACTGAAGCACTTGACTTTATCCCCTTCGCCCAAGTAGAAAAATCCGGCTCTGGCTAATTCTTCGGGGGTCGGTCCTCCCAGATACTTAGGCCATTTTTCTTTGAACGATTGAAGACGATTTTCAAAGTCGCAGTATTCCGACAAACGCACAGGGAACGAATATTCGTCTTTCACAGGTTCGTTTCGATGAGGGTTGGGTGACATGGACAGGAGTTTGGTCAGGGCTGGATGACATCCGTACGGAGGTAGACGTGAAGGTGGACATTCACCTTTAAAACGAAACCCAGTAAAGTGTCCAAGAGGACGAGTGGCATCGCTTTCGCATCCCTCAGGTTTGACACGCACAGAATCACTTTCCATGATAGGGGTAGTGAGAACAAAGTTCCCATGATGCTTTACGGCATCGCTAAGGTCACAACGTACAGCATCGTTCCCATCGCAAGGCTCACAATCGCATTCCACTTCAGAGCCTCCAAACTTAAATTGTGCCCTTCTGAACTTGTTGTGTGTTTCTCTGAAAGTATTCATCTTGTTCGCTTGGTCTTGGTAGTCACAATGAACTATCGATCTTGCCTAGGGTTCCTTTTTATATACAGACCAATACCGACGTTTACATACGGTAAGGTGAAATGATTGGGAAGTCGCACTCGCTTCTGGTACACGATTTGATAGACTTTTTCCAAGGGTCGACTGACGATGTGGTGAGTGGGTAAAAGTACAATCTTGTTGGGTTGGTGAGTGGTCACTTTAAAGTTTCCATCCTCTCCAGATTGCAAGGCTTCTTTCAATACCCCAAAGTTCACCACACGACTGGTACGATAATTCAGAGTCAATCCTTTCACTTTACACCTCGTGTGCACTTCTTCTTGTTTGTCCCTGTATTCGTAGCCGTAATTTTTTGGACCGCCACTGACGAAACTTAGAATCTTGTCGTCGGGATGCTCGTCTGTCCAGGCTCCTAAACGGTCTCCTTCGATGTCAGGGTGATGTTTACTCGGGTGATGGATGTAAATGCAACTGTCCGTGTCAAAGTACAGGACACGTTCCCCTAACAGTTCTAAAGCTTCGTACAATTTTAAGCGAGCATGAGCTGTCACGTAAGCCGCAATGATGACATTTCCAAAGGGGTCGTCTTGTACAAAGTCCAGATCTTCTTCGTAATTGACTAAGATCAAATTCTCGCGAACGACGTCCACGTGTTTCATGAATTTGGTTTTGTCGTGAATCATCTGGAAGTAGCGGGAAGGTTCGGTCAAATATTCCGTCTTGGGTAAACACGGTCGTTGTGCGATTTTGCCCCACAAGCAGTTTAACATCACTTTGGCAAACGATCGCCTGCCTTCGTTTTTCTCGATGTGATCGAAAGAGATGCCTTCTTGTGCCCGGTATTTCTCTTTGAATGTCTTTTGGACTTCGGGAGTGTGACACCAGGAAGGATAGCCGCTGGCTTCTTGATTCAGTTTCAAGAAGGCATCCACGGAGTTTGCGAAAATGCCTTTCTGCGTGGGTTCACCCTTGTGGTATTGTTGTGTCTTGGGAAAGTGGCAAATTTCGCACACTTCTAACAGTTGGTATCCCATGTCCAAAGCTTTGAACAATTCTACGCTGACCCACGTCCCCGTCAAGGTCTGTTCTTCCTGGGTGTGATGACAAGGTTGATCTTGGTTGCACGCTTCGGCACAAGTACGGCACAAAGGAAACATCAGTTTGCCTTGGCAATGGTGAGGTAACACGGGATGGTACAAGTCCGTTGGAGGCAAAACTTTGCAATTGATCAAGCCTTCATATTATCGAATGTTTTTCAGGTCGATGTGTTCTGTGAACAATTGTGGGTGCCCTGCAGGAAAGTGACAATATTTGCATTCGTAGGGATACAGCGAATACACGTCCAAGTATTTGATTTCTTCTCCTTTCTCTTCGTCGGCTTGGTACAGCAAACAGGTGGCATTGGTCCTTCCTCCGTACAAACTATCCCTCGGGTTCAGCGGGTCCATGAACTGGTAACTTTCCACGAGGCGTTTAAACTCGGGATCGGTTTTCAAACGGTGATCGTATTCGTGTTCCCACATTTCCACCACTTGATATCCTTCCTGTTCTAACTTTAGGCGTCGCTGACAAGTGGCCTGGTACAAGTCTTCCATGGCTCGTTGTAAAAACTGATTTTTAGTGCCGCGGTCAGGGTAACAGACGGGACATCCGTGAAATAAGCACGTACACGATCTTGGGGTTTTCTAAGTCCCATCCATCGACCGAATGCGTTCCGATGGTCTTTTCGCTCCCTCCGTTGCGGGCATGCTGAATCCACTTGTCTTCCTTGTCGCACAAGTAATGTAACCAGCGTAGGCCTTTGACCGAGTATTGACGTTTGACATAGTTGGTCGTTTGAGGACTGATGACAGCCACGGTGTTTTCAGGCACGAATCGTTGGCGGTACACTAAGGAACACGCTTTGGCAATGGTGCAAGCTTCTTTCAAAGGATCGACCCCTCCGTGTTCCATGAACAGTTCTCGAAATTTTCCACAGCAACGCCGTAAAATGTTAACGTCGGAACGACAATACTTTAGCATTTCTTCCTGAAAGTCGAAAGGGTCCGAGACGTGAGCCTGGTACCAAGCGTAGAAAGCTTCTCGTTGATCGGTACGCATGTTGTCGGGGTCGTAATAGTGAGCCTCAGTCAAATGGGGTAGAACGGCATGTTGGTTGGCTTCCGTATTGAAAAAGTGAGGAAAGTACCCTTAGCCATTTCTGTCATTCCAAACGTTTTAGGCATTCGACTCAAAGGCATGGCCAAGTAGCTCATCGAATCTTTAAACTGCACTTGTCCCACTTGCATGAAATTGATTTTGGCTCCGTTCAAAGTGACTTTAGGACGTTCGGTGCCTTGTTCCGTATAGTACCTTAAAAGAAACTGTCCATCGTATCCGGAGAAATTGTGAGCCATCACTGTGGCATGGCGATGACAATCTCCGTAACGTTCGATGTCCTCTTGGCTCCATGTCTTGTCGATGGGGTCTAAGACCTATCGGGCGAAATCGGCTAGCGTGTTCGGCCCTCGAAAGTTTTTTTCACGCCCTCCAGGAATCTTGCTGCAGTGAGGGCAATAACTCAAGATAGGTTCTTGAATGCACTTCTCGCACGCTCGATGAGCCACGCAGGAATGTGAATACCGGTCTCTTGCATGCATTGGAAATCGAAAAAGATGAAATTGCCTTTCTTCTTGTGACCATCCTCTTTCTCTGGTTGGGGTTGGTATTTTTGCATGTAGTATTGGTGTTCCAAGTCCACGATGTGATGACAAATGTGACATTGTTTCTTTCCTCGGCATACGTGTGCCTTGACAGTATTGGTACATAGGCCTTGTCCACAGGTAGGGCACAATCTCAGGTGTTGACAAGCACATTTCTGCTGTGAACCTTGCGTCTTCAAATGTTGTTGGTAACAGGTAGGGCTGACAAAGGTGCGCAGACAAGCAGGACAATGCACTGGTTCTTGCCCTTCGTTCAGACAGGGTGGAGAGGCCAAACATCCTGAGCATTTCGATCCACAATTCTTGTGTTGCTCTCGATTGTTATGGCCATAGTCACATTTCTCACAGTAATATCTGTATCCCAGTAATGCGGTGATAGTGGTAATGGTATAGAAATGGTCATCGTGATGATAGACATGAATGTATTTTCCATCCTTAAAGTCTTTCCCTCGAAACAACAGAGGCCAACGCACTTCTTGAGGGTGCACTTTCAAGGTGTATCGTGGAGCTAGGACATCTTGCAATGTTTGCATTTCAGGGTGTGTCTTTGGACAGGCCGTGGGTCATGTCCAGTGTAGCTTTTCCATCGGTGATGTCAAACTGGTCATTGGATTGTTGTACGTGTTGAATTTTGTCCATGACTTTGGAAGCAGTCAAATCTGCAGGGGTGCTAAACTCGATCCAAACAGGGGATTTCAAACCGTCGTGTTGTATGGAAAGTCTCAAGCGATCGTCTTCTTTGGGTTGACATTGTCGCTTGAGTGTGGTAAGGAAAGAATCCCACACCCCGGTGATGAACCCTTCTGCTTTCTCCAACGGTACTTCGGACTTGAAATCTTTAAACTTCACCGTGTATTTGTAAGCCGTGGTTCTAAATTTTCTAGAGGAGCGCTTTTCTGTCTCTCGAATGGAATAGTAGTTTTCAGGGTTGACTAAGGGTGGTGAACTTTGTTTAGAGGGTTTGGATTCTGGTTCACTCATGTCCTCTTCAAAATCACTGGCATGAATTTGTGCCAAGACTTCAGCCCTGGTATGAGGCGATAGATCACGTTTCTGCCTCTTACTTTCTTCTTCTTTCTTCTCATATGAATTGAATCGTTTCATCTTGATAGCAAAATGTCAAATGACTAAAGTTTAAACACCATGGGCTACTTTATAGTCCTGGCAGACCAGCGTATATAAATGGTAAGTGTCTTGTCCTTTCACTATTCATTTCACTCTCAAACCGAGTAGAACGATGGAAGAGACTACCCAGATCGAACGTTTCATCAGAGCTTTGCGAGGGGTCATTAGAAAATTTTCTTCAGACCAACCTTCGGACTAGTCTCCTTCTTTTCGAGATAAAAGTGAAGATACTTGCTATATCTGTCAGAAGAAAGGGCATTGGTCTTCAGAGTGTCCAGACCGTCAAAAAAGAAAAACAGGGGTTAAAAGAGACAAAAGTCAAGATACCTGTTATCATTGTCAAGAAAAAGGACACTGGTCTCCAGATTGCCCAAAAAAGAAACAAGAAGAGTCAGAAGAAGAGAGGGATTCTTCAGAGGAAGAAGAGGAAGAAAAGGAAGAAAACAAACAGGTGAAGAAAAAGAAACAGGAAAAAAAAGAAGAAAGGAAGAAAGTGAGGAGTAAGAGGAGGAATAGACTGTGACTGTGAAGAAATTCAAAAAAACAGAGAGAGAGTGAACAATGAGACAGAAGAAGTGTATGAACTTTTTAAAGTGTTATGTTGTAAATTGTGAATTGGATTGTAAATAATTATAAAAGAATAAATTAGGTATAAAAAGGTAAGTGTCTTTGAGTTTTGATTTTAAAATAAGAAGCTACACTCACGCACTCATATACACAGATACGTACTATAGGGGGTAAAATGGCTTTTTTTTGAGTTTGAATGGATGTTGGCAATTGAAAGTCTATCTCTTTTCGAGAGACGTGGGTGGCCCTGAAAAGGGTCTTTTTTTGGTGTAGGGGTGAGTTTAAGCAATCAACTTTAACTGTCTTAAGCCTTTGCCACGGCCAAGGCCTACTTCTGGACTGCGTACTGTTGATGATGATGATGATGATGATTTGGTTGAAATCACTAAGGGTGGTACGGTAGGCTTAGTCACAGGGTTGCAGTGGTTAGCTCGGGAAGGTCGTATTCTCTTCGGTCTAATAAAGAAGTCTGATACATTTGTTTCAGACTTCTTAACTCCGCTAAAATGTCTAACAGTACCGTGACCGTTTGATTTTCACAAATTTGTTTCTTTGCTGCTGTTTCTTCTTGTTGTTGTTATTTTCTTACCTCTTCTTCTTGCTGTTGTTGCTGTAGAAGAAAAGCTTGTTCCGCTTCCTTTTGCTGTTGTATAAATTTCTCCAATTCTTCTTTCTGTCTCTGTCTAAAATTCTCCACGTGCAGTAATGAAGAAGGTGACGAAGGTTCCGGAACAAATTCTTGCGAGGTAAGAAAATCCACAAAATCCCAATTCACCTCTTCTGAAAGTAAGTCCGGGTTCCCTTGGGTGGTCTCCACTGCTGGTGCACCCCAATTGATCGTTTTCTGAGTTTCCGTCATGTTGAATAACTGTCGCATGAATTGACTGCGCACAGGCGCTAGCGAATCTATATAGACCACGTGACGTCACAGACTGCTGTCTTAGGATTTGATGCGGGCTGACTGAATTTTGTAACGCGTGTTTGGATTGGTCAACAAACTCAATCCGTTTCAATCCTTACCCTCCCTATAAATAAGTGCAGTTCACTGCATTCCTTCACTTGTTCTCGGCGCCTCAACATGTGGACCGACGTCCAATCTTCAACCTTTGTATCTTCTATGATGTTCCGGACGGACATACCGATGTATGTCCGATCCAAGTGGACAGTTGTCCACAGGACAGACACCAGTCTGTGGATGCGAAGAGTATATGTGGAGCGTCAAGGATGCCTCAAAAGAGTCCTGATTTACGGTCCTGCAGTCAGGCGCAGCCTAAGGACAAGAAGAAGACCAATGCAGTGCCCTTTATGTTAATATATCTTAATATTAACATAAAACCCAAAGGCCCTTTTCAGGGCCACCCACATCTCTCGAACAGAGACAGACTTTTAATTAATTGCCTACCCCTTTTTATATTTTTTTTAATTTTTTGAAAAGAATAGAGACCCCTCCCTGTTTCAATTTTTTCGCCTGTTCCATTTCCATAGACCCATCAGGTCGTGACCATATTAAAATAGGGTCCTGACCCTGTTCCATTTTCCCTTGATGCTAGACAGTCCCACGATTTATTCCCATGTTAAATTTCCCTTGACGCTAGATTGTCCCACGATTTTTTCCCCATGTTAAATTTCCCTTGACGCTAGAGTGGCCCACGATTTTTTCCCATGTTAAATTTCCATTGACGCTAGAGTGGCCCAATGGTGTTTTTAATGGTAAGTCCCCTTGACGCTAGGGTGGCCCTATTCACTACTAACAACAGCCTTTGTTAATAGAAGGGGATTGCCTAACTCGAATAAGATCATTTATGTAAAAGACAAGATAGGGTATATGTTGGCGCTAATTTGAAGCATGTAGAACGTAAGTAAATAATACTGAGGTTCATCAGTGTATTACAAAAACGAATTGCAACGATTTCAAGAGCTGATCGCGACCATATATATTATATACTGAAATATATATACTTTTATAAATACTATATCATGGTAGGCAATGATAATCATGTTTAGAACTTTATATATTGATTTGTTGCTAAAATAAATGTATGCAAACGTGTATACAATGCTTGTAAGGTATTATAATTCACTTCAACATAACGCGCTTTTTATACCAGTTTTATACATTTGCTATCTCTTTAATTGCTTAATTATACCATTCCGTTTCATGAATTCCTTAATCGTTTTCTAACAGCCCGCTTGTCTGTTTTCCCTTTCGTATCATTTCGTACATTTGAAGCTTACAGTTTCATACGTTTCTTACCTTTTGCTTACCACTCTTAATGCTTTATTTATCATACCGTTTCGCCTTCTTTGTACCCTTTCCGATCTTTGTATATGGTACCATTCTATAAGCATACCGTTTAATGTTCGTATTTTTTCCAATGTTGCAAATGAGTGCGGTAGCTTCGATCCACAAAACAGACGAATTTTATTCTCGTTGATGCTGTTGACTGAGCATTCTCCTAAGTAATATTAGACACTGCAACAAATGACACCACATTTTCTCAGAGTTTCGTGTCAGTTTGCATCTTGACGTGCATTCATCGCGAAGTCGTGCAGATGGACATCTTTGCAAGATTTGTGTCATATTTCACACTGGTAAAGAATCACTGTGAAACCCAACATGACAAAATGAAATAATGCAGTCTATATGTTCTATTCTGCAAGTGCCACTTTTGTCAAATCAGAGGCTGGTATTTTTAATAAAATAAATTTAGACTTATTAGAAAAATAAGAATATCTTATCTTTATTTTAACTTATTTTTATTCCGTTCTGTAAATCTTCAGATAATTATCTCTCATCAAGCATGATATAAACTACAGCAATTGCACGTTATTTTCTAATCTTTGACTTGCAAAACCTGAAACTTCGCATCTGTATGGTATCATACCTATATGAGCAATGGCACGTGTGCTGAATCACCAAGGAGACACTTTCTTAGTCGTAAATACCACATGCTTTCTGGACATTATTTTCCTTGAAGCATTAGACATGCAAAAAGGACATGATACCTGCTTCAGTCTTGGACGTTCCGAAATTCAGTGGAAGAACACAACCAAAGGAGGAGGAAAGCTTCTACATCAAACATACAAAATATGCTTTTCAACCGTGTGCGAATAATCAAAACAACAGCACACGTGTAACGCTTATTTCTTCCAATTTAACGTAAGTTTGGAAGGATGACAATAATTAGTTGAAAACTATCTGACAAAAGCGTTCATTGAAATAACCAAAATTTAAGGTTTAAACGACGTTCACATAATCAGTTTAGACTTAAGAGGTGCCACCCTTAATCCCGCTATTCCGTTCTTTCTCAGGAGATAACGATAACCAAACAAAAACCATAAGGAGTGAGGGAGATCACACATCTTCACCACCTCCTGACAATTGAAAATTACGAATCCAAAGGAAAAATAGTTGAACGTTTTAAAATATTAAAGGAACGTACGTGGAAATATTTTACACATTAACACACGCTAAAATTCACTATGTGTTAAAACGTCTTTGTTGAAAGCCAACAATCGCTCGTAGCAACGCAGTATCGCACGTTCACCTGGACCAGCCATGACCCAAAATTAACTCATCTATAAATGGGAAGATATTAAGCATGTTTAAAAGGAATGTTTTCTATCTGGCCTGAGTTATGAGTGACCAAACAGACGACGACGTATACGACATCGAGAGCATGCAGGTGATATAACCATACACCTGCACCGGAAAAGTACACTGAAAAGGTTATCCACCTAGTTTCACTTCTTACACTGCAACCTCGCAAACCATCAATTATGAAAAAAGAGGAGTCCATTATAATGTTGTCCATCTTCGTGGGACACTCAAAGGTATCATCAAGTATATAGGCACTACACACATGAAAAAACAGCAACAACATCAACAGTGACATAATGGACAATACGTTTTTTTTTGCCAAAGGAAAGTAACGCAAAACTTGACTTTCGCTACAGATTCTCGATTGACTTAAAACTCATGTATCCCTTTTACCTCGTCAAGGAGGATATGGTTTTTTAGGTACATTCAAAATGGTCCGCCCACCTAGCAACCTTTCTTCTACCACGGACTTCATGCCTTTAACTGTCATGCCCTGGCCAAAAGAAAACTACCGATCCAAAACGTGAATACCATTCAGTGTAGTTATTACGACTACAACCTTCCTCCAGTTTGAAATGAAAAAGTCGTCCGAAGACTTCGTTGGTTTGAATACTAGTTTATTGTACCTGAAAGTGAAAGTCATAACAAACTACAATACGAATCGAAGCTTAGATGCCAGAGTGGACCCTGTCAACAATTTAATGCATTCTTTGTTCATTGAAGTTTATGTGTACCTTACAAATAAACTAGTTAACAGCAGTATGGACTTTTATCCGTATCGCGGCTACCTAGTGTACACATTTACATCTGGAAAAGAAGCCGAGAATATTCACATTGACGCTTTTGTTGCGTGGAAGTTCAAAAATACAGAGTTGACAGATAATGCTGACGCAAACCGCCGTCAAGGGTTTAATGACTGCCAAAAAAGTCAAAGAAGGATTCACTTTAGAAAATTTGGATCGTTTTGTCTCGGACATTATGGTTTCAAGATAAGTATTTGTTGAACAGTATGGGGGTGAGTCTGAGACTAAATCGAAAGAGCAGCATGTGCTATTCAATAACCAAATCTCAACTAATCTAATTCTCGCCGGCAAAGCTAGGTTCAAAGGGTCTGGTACGTTACGTCTGCTGATGGTAGTGATGGAACTGGTAAAGGTTTTGATCAGTAGCTCTTTTGAGTCCTGCGTTGCTGACGATACTTTTGAACAAACCGTTAAGTAACTGACCCTGAAATACCTGATCTTACCTCTTGGATCGTAGTAAAAATTATCTGTGTTTTTCTAGTGCGTTTCTATTTTCATGTATACCCATTACGGAGACATAAATAAGAGCATGCCTACCAGGACTAGATCATATTTCACAATGCAAATAATATTAAAGTAAGACAATTGCCAAAATTAAACGAGACAAACAAAATTGTATATTGTACACGTCGCACTCGTGCTAAATCAATTGCACGTTAATCATTGCTGTTTACAGTTCTGTTTGGTAAAAATCATCTTTATTGGAGATAATACAATAATTTGTTTAACTTAGTCATGTGCTGAATGTTTAGGTACCTATATACCTCTTTATCAAATGGAACATTAAATTAAATCAGTACGTGATATTTGTTCATTTTCTATTGTGAATGTTTAGGTACCTATTTACCTCTTTATCAAAAGGAACATTAAATTAAATCAGTACGTGATATTTGTTCATTTTCTATTGTGACTGTTTTACTTTTAAAATAGTAAGCTTTCTATGTGTATGATTTCATACATAACAATGTAATATTGTTCTTTAACTAAAGTTATCTTGCAGTTCGAATAAAATCACTTTTTGTTTCATCAGGGTTATGTTTCTTATATGTTATAGTGTTTTGGAAACTGTACCTTTGCAGATAATAATGACCCAAATTATTTGCTTTGAATTATTATTATGATCATTATTATTGTGTTCGATAAAACAGGAAAGAAAGTTTGAAAAAAAATTATTTTCAGGAACAAACCTGTGTCGTTGAAAACGTCTTTTATATGCCGTGTATAAAATATGGTTGAAATTACACTAGTCGACAATCCCAGCCAGCAACAATATAACGTACAAATATAGGCTTGCTTATTGGAGATGTACTCATAAAATAAGAGTAATATTAAGGATCTTTAAAATCACCCGTATACATAATCTTTGTGGATTGTGAATACAACTTTGAAAATTGAATGGGATGTATGCCTATTTGATCCCCGCTAAAAGGGATTTCACCAAGAATTCCGATATTACGGGGAAGCTTATTCTATCGAAATAACCATCTCACAAAATAAACTGCAATGTTTCCAATTAAAATGTAGTGACGAGAACCCACTGTACATTCCGTAATGAATGTTGCATCTGTTCTGTTAAAACTTTCTCTTGCGTTTCGTTAATCTGTTATTCATTTGAAAACTGAAAGAAGTTAAAGGCTAGACCTGTTCTTTAATATTCTTTTATATTCGCTAGACACGACCTTCGATATTCGTATGGCAAATTAAGATATGTGCTCAGATCCTGTTTGACTTGAAGAAATTCTAGTTAGCAGCCTTCATATATAAATAAATTTTAGGACCTGTGAACGATCATTAATGTGTTATTGACGATTAAGATAATAGATTAGGGAATAAGACAGAACCCTACATAAAGGATCTGCACTAATCGTCACTGCTGTCATCATAATGTAATGTAATGTAAAGCTGTCTATCACAACATATACAAAAGCTAATATATGCTCAGCTAACTTGTACGAAAATGTATACGTTATACTGAATAAAGACTTCAGCCATAATTTCAAAATCATTATGATGATTCTTAAGTGTTAATTAATAGCGATCTTCTGGTAGAAGTCACGAAAGTCTATCGCACAAAACCTACGATATCCACTATATCGTGAGTCTATGTCTGTCTCTCTAACAAGTATATCCCATCTTTCTATGTTAGTTTGCTTTGGCAACACATTGGGTTAATGATAAGCTACATTTATAAGAGAAGATTGCGGGCTTGATATCATGTTGTCAGAGTTCAGAAAACGAGAGTCTTGTTCGACAGCTCTTTTAATAGTATCATCAGGAATACAAACCAAATACAATCTGCTATCTAGTCTCTGATTGTGATAATTACACAAATAAACTCATAAAGGCTTCCCTTCTGAAGATAACACTTACTCATATCTGTTACACTCACATTCATCAAAGTAAAATGAAAATCTTTTAAGTTCCAAATGTTTGCATATGAAGCGTGTACGTCTCCTTTAAGATCCCAATTTATCAACGACAATGTAATTTTTGTATATAGATGTCAAACAACGTATTGCCCGCTATATATTGATTGTCACCTCAAAGTAACTTAATGTTTTGTCAGTCTCCAAATTGATTGATGCATTAGATAACGTTTATTCGCAATTATGGCTTTCCTTATGATATTTTGCCTCTCTAGATGAAATCTGAAACTTTTGTTACTTCGTTGAAATACAAAAACAACAAATTAACATTGTGCAGATGTCAAAAGTTAACCGATCGCATGTAACCAGAAGATACCACATTTAACGTCTTGAAAACGAACTTGGCAATATCTGTCCTGACCTCCTCCATGCCAGTGTGGCCATCATTCAATTCAAGTATCTACAAACGAGTATTAACTAAATGGTATATATATATATATATATATATATATATATATATATATATATATATATATATATATATATATATATATATATATATATATATATATATATATATATATATATATTATTCCGTGATTCTCCAACAGGTTCGATGTTCTTGTTGTTTCAAGTTATACATCACATTTCAGCGCATGATACGAAGCGGCTAGTATAAATGGTGAAGTAGTAACATGGGAAAACAGAAGTAACATCCACCGATTCGAGCTGATGAAAGGGAAGATGGATTATATCAATAAAAGTGTCCCTTTCGTTTTTATTATTTTATGATGAACAATTCGTTAATAGTTTATGTCTTAGAAGCTAATCCAAACTAAGGTAAAATCACATGGGAAAGCCAAGTTTGTATGAAGGATTATGGCGTCCATGAAGACAGCATGGATAGCTTCATTAAAGTCGGTTTCAGAAAAAGATACAATCTTTGTTAACAATAAGTATTGTTGTTTTAAGTTTTTGAAAATTTATTTTGAGAACATTCCCCAAACCTTTGATCTTTGATGTACCAAAAATAATTTGATAAAAGTCATATATATATATGTGTGTCAGCCAATGTGGGTATGCGAGAAAGCTAGCCAGTAGCTTCTCGTGGGTCGGTGGTACTTTCCGGAGTTTTCCCGGGTTCTTTCTCCACCATTAATACTAGCCGCCATGTATAACCTATTGTGTGCTGAGGAATGGCGTTAAACCCTACGACATCATCAACAACAACAGCAACAACAAAAGCAATGCTGATCCATTCTTGACTGGACAAACTACGGTGCTGTGTTGAATTAGCTTATTACTAAGAATATCCCACATGATGCTTTCAATACATCCTCACAAGCTTTCTCGTAAATAGGAAACTTATCTTCAATAGATAATCGCGGGATGTTAATTTGTTACCTTTTGCATGATCACACTGATCTTAGTAATTTTATATAGATCTGGATCTAAACATGACGGAAACTAAGAAGATGAATTGGGTTGCACCAGCCGTGGAGACGAGAAGTGATGTTATAGTAGCGGTTACCAAAGTCAACACAGCTCTACTTCCAGAAGAGACCGATTTTAATTGGGATTTAGTTGATTTTCTCTCTTCTTCGCAAGAATTTGTTCCCGTACCAATACCTTAGCCGCCTTCTCCTTCCTTACCACACGTCGAGGATTTTAAACAATGACAGAAATATGAATTGGAGACATTTTTGCAGCAGCAGAAAGAAGTAGAACAAGCTTTTCTCCTTCAACAGCAACATCAAGAAGAAGAGGCAAGAAGGAAACGACAGGAATAAGAAGAAGAAGCAACAAAGGCGAAACAAGGTCTGACAGAGAAGGAAGAAAGTGAAATCCAAACGGTGACGGTACTCTTAGATATTTTAGCAGAGTTTAAGGAGTATAAAACAAATGTATCAGACTTCTTTAATACCACCACAGAAAAAAAGACCCTCCTGAGCCAAGCATCCCAACCCTGTTACTACGCCTGTGATACCCACCCTAACGATTTCTACTATATCATCGACAGAAAGAAGTCCAGACTTGACCGTGGCAAAGGCTGAAGGCAGTTAAAGCTGATTACGTCCCGTTCCTGAGTTTGTTTTTAAAATAAACGAAAACAAACAAACAAACACCCAACGGTCCCTTTCAGAGCCACCCACTTCTCTCGAAAAGAAATAGTATTCATTTTGCCAAAATCGAATAATCTAAAAATCCCTTTTTTGCACATGATGCACGTGTGTGTTTGTCCGTAAATGCATGAGTGCAGGTCCTTATTTCAAAAAATTAAAAACAAAAGACACTTCCTTCTTCTATCTGATCTATTCTGGTACAAATTTTTCAATCCATTTCATAACACAACAAAACACTTTATAAAGTTCATATACTCCTTCTGTATCTTTGTTCACTCCCTCTGTTTTTCGAATTTCTTCACTTTTACAGATTTTTCCTCTTCTTTTTCCTCGCTTTCTCCACGTCTTCTTTTCTGCTCTCTTTTCTCTTTCTGTACATGTCTGAAATCTTCCTTTGGGGAGGGTATTTCTTCCTGCTCGGAACCCCTCTCTTCCGCTTGCTCCGTTTGTTTATTAGAGCATTCTGCAGACCAATGTCTTTTCTCTTGACAATGATAACAGGTATCTTGACTTTTGTCTCTTCTGACACTTATCTTGTTTTTATGACGGTCTGGACACCCTGTAGCCCAATGTCCTTTCTTCTTACAGATATAGCAAGTATCTTGACTTTTATCTCGATAGGAGGGGAAGTAGTCCGTCGGCTTGTCTGGAGAAAACTTTCCTATGACACCTCGCAAAGCTCTGATCAGAAGTTCGATCTGTGTGGGATCTTCCATCGTTCTGGTCGGTTTGAGGGTGAAATGAATACTGGAAGGGAAGACACTGACCCATTTTATAGGGAAGGGACTGGTCTGTCATGGATATAGGGGACCATGGCGTTTAAAATGTAGTCATTTGACTTTTTATAGTCAGGATGAAACGATGGCATCATTTCGTGGAGAAAGGAGAAGAAAGTAAGAGGCAGAAAATTTAGAACTACGGCTTACACTTACACGGTGATTCTAAAGATTTCAAGTTCGAAGTACCGTTGGAGAAAGCAGAGGGGTTCATCACCAAGGTGTGCGATTCTTTGTTAACCACACTGAAACGACAATGTTAAGCCAAAGAAGACTTTCCATTCATCACGACAGTTTGAAGTTCCCCGTTTGGATTTGATTTTAGTAGTCTAGATGAACTAACACCTTCCAAAGTCATTGACAAGATTCAACACGTACAACAATCCAAGACAAGGTTTACATTGCCGATGCAAAAGCAACACTGTTTATGACCCACGTGTTTCTTTCCCAAGGGACAGGACGCAAAAAGATGTTATTGATGGATGACCTTCGCAGCACCAAAATGAGTGTCGTGCGAATTAACAACACTCAAGACCAGATTTGTTTAGCCCGTGCTATTGTGGTGGGACGAACGTATGCCGACAAGAGCGACATTGTAGAATGGAAAAGTGCTTGTCAAACTATTAAAAAATCGAACAGATCGAAACAACGAAGAGAAGCAGAAATATTGTTACACCAAGCGGGGGTATTTAAAGACACACCATGAGGCATTCCCGAAATGCAAAAATTGCAAGACGTCTTGGCCTCACGTACACCTTCAAGAAGTGCGCGGACCCTTTTTGCTTCGAGGCAAAGATTTCAACGATCACGTTCAACCTTTTGATGCCATCACCAGTATCATCGCATTCCTGGGATACGGTTATTACTATGAAAAATGTGACTATGGCTATAACAATTAATAGCAACACAAGCATTGCGGATCGAAATGTGAGGGATGTTTGTCCTGTCAACCCTGTTTGAACGAAGGACAAGAACGGGTGCATTGCCCAACTTGTCAACTCACCTTTGTCAGCCCTGTCTGTTATTAACAACATTTAAAGACGCAAGGTTCACAGAAGAAAAGTGCTGGTCAACTCCTGAGATTGTGACCTACTTGTGGACAAGTCATTAGTACAGTTTAAAGATTCGATGACTTACTTGGTCATGCCTTTGAGCTGAATGCATAAAACGTTTGGAATGACAAAAATGGCCAAAGGCTATTTCCCAACTTTTTCAATACCGAGGCCAATCAACACGTCAATACTCAGTCAAAGCCCTACGCTGGCTACATTACATGTGCGACAAGGAAGACAAATCGATCCAACATGCTTTCAACGGGGATGCGAAGAGACCATTGGAACGTATTCGGTGGATGGCTGCGATTTAGAAAACCCCAAGATCGTGTACGAGTTTAACGGATGCTTATTTCTCGGATGTCCATTCTGTTACCCTCAACTTGACATTAAAAATCAGTTTTTACAACGGACCATGTGAGACTTGTACGAGACCATTTGTCAGCAGTTTTTGAAGTTAAAACAGCAAGGATACCATGTAGTGGAAATATGGGATGATAAGTATGAACACCGTTTGAAAACCGATCCCATGTTCAAACACATCATGGAAAGTTACAAGTTGGAGGATCCTCTGAACCCGTGGGACAGTTTGTACGGACGACGGACAAATGCCACCTGTTTGCTGTACCAAGCCGAGGAAGAGAAAGGAGAAGAAATTAAATACTTGGAAGTGTGATCGCTGTATCAATATGAGTGAAAATATTGTTGCTTTTCCGCAGGGCACCTGAAATTGCTGACGGAACTCATCGACCCAGGCAACATTCAATACTACGAATTCTTGATCAAATGCAAAGTCTTGCCTCCCATGGACTTGTACTATCTTGTTTTACCTCTCCGTTGCCAAGGAAAACTGATGTTTCCCTTGTGCCGTACTTGTGCCGAAACGTGCAATCAAGACCAGCCTTGTCAGTACACCACGATGAACGTGCCTTAACGAGAACGTGGGTAAGCGTGGAATTGTTTACAGCTCTGGACCTGGGATACCAACTATTTGGCGTGCACGAACTTTACCACTTTCCCAAGACAGAAGAGTACCACAAGGACGACGAGTCTCAGTAAGGCAGTTTCGCCAACTACGTGAATACCTTTTTGAAACTGCAACAAAAAGCCAGCGGATATCCTTCCTGCTAACACACTCCCGAAGACCAACAGTAATTGAAAGAGACATACTGGGAGCAGGAAGGCATAACTTTATAGCACATCAAGATAAACGAAAGAAGGCTATCGTTTGCCAAAGTGATGTTGAATTGTTTGTGTAGCAAAATGGCAGAACGACCATGTTTACCCAAGACGGAGTATCCGACAGAACCTTCCCGCTACTTCCAGATGATTCACGACAAAACCAGATACAAGAAACACTCGGACATCCTTTGTGAGGACTTACACCTGATCAGTTACAAAGAAGAACCGGACTTTGTAGAAACCGACTAATTTGTAATTGTCATCATTGCAGCTTACGTGACATGCTCATGCTCGCTTAAAATAGAACGAAGTTTAAGAGCTGTTATGAGATCGTGTGCTGTATTTTTGAGACGGACAGTTGCATCTAGATCGATTGCCTGGGTCACTGTTACCAAACAATCGAAGGAGACCATTTAGAGGCCTGGATGGAAGTGATCCCCGTCGACAAGATTCTAAGTTTTGCTAGTGGCGATCCTAAACATTAAGGGTACGAATACCGTGACCCACAATATTTGCACACAAGTGTAAAGTGAAAGGATTGACTGTCAATTATCGCACCGGTCGAGTGGCGAACTTTGGTGTGTTGAAAGAAGCCTTGCAGTTTGGACAGGATATAAAAATTAAAGTGACCACCTACGAACCGCACAAGCTTGTACATTCACCCACACACCAAATCGTCAGTCGAACTTTGGAAAGTGTATCAAATCGTGTATCAGAAGCGAGTTCGACTTACCAACCACTTCCTTTTTCCTTACGGACATGTCGATATTGGTCAGCATATTAAAGCGGCAACGATAGTTCATTGTAACTACAAAGACCAAGCGAGAAAGATGAATACTTCTAAATAGACTTTATTCAAGTTCGAGGATTCTCAAGTGGAGTCCGATGCTATGCATTGCAATTAGAGCGATGCCGTACGCTTAGACCTCAGCGATTCAGTATCACATCATGGGCACTTTGCTATGACTACTACTACTACCACTACGCCTACTATGGAAAGTGATGCCGTGCATGTCAAACCTGACGGATGCGAAAGCGGTGCCACTCATTATGGTGAACTCTTTACTGGTTTTCATTGTCAATGTCATCCTCCACGTGAAACCATGCTGATACCACCCTACAGATGTCATCCAAAACTGAGCAAACATCTGCGGATTTCACATTACCCTCATAGCAAAGAACATGTGAAAGACGAATATTCGTTCCCTGTGCGTTTTCCTGAATTTTTCAGCTTTGAAAGTCGTTTTCGAACCTTCAAAGGAAAATGGTCTAATTATCTGGGAAGATCTACCCCCGTAGACTTAGCCAGAGTTTCTATTTTTACTTGGGCGAAGGGGATACAGTCAAATGCCTCAGTTGCCGTGTATCACTTCACGAATGGGAGCAGAAAGATTCGGCTTACCTGGAACATGCCCGATGGCCTCCGCATAGTCACTACCTACCTTTAGTGGAACTCTAGTCATTGAAATTGCTTACCATGTCGTTTAAGAAAGAAGTTTGGCTAGGAGTCAAACTTGAACAACACCGAGACAAGTATTTTGAACCTTATCTGTAAAGTAATATTCAAGGATTACCAAACGAACTGCAAGAGAAGATCTTCATGGATGTTTGTCAGGGACTTGACAGAGCAAAATCTCAATTCGTGACTGTAGAACGTTTCTGTCAAGATATTCATTAGAGGAAAGTGAAAAAAAGTCAATAAACTCGTCCGATTTTTCTGGATCAAGTCTGCATTCATCTGGTTATTCCACTTTAGACCGTTTACATTGACATTCTTGACCATTATCCTGAATGGCAGTGGTCAGAAATTACTCACTATGTCCATTACTTTCGCTCTAGGAGTAGATTTTAAATAAAATAAAGACAATTAGAAGTGACAGATGTACCTGACTGGAAAAATTGGGTTTTCGAGGCTTGGAGCAAGGAAATGGCCAATTATGCGCAAGAGTTGTGATCCTAAATTCAAACGTCCAGTGAAAAAAGTGACTTTTAAACCTGTATTAGTGACAGTGCCAGAAGAAGAACACCGAGAAAAAACACTCCCTTCAGGACAGAACTGTCATGGACATTAGCGAAAGACCATTCCGAGAGGACACCTGTGTAACTGTCCCCAATGTAGAGACTATAAGAACAATGCACACTGTCCCTAGGATACATTTGTTACCAAAAACATGTTTTACAGGCACTTGTTTTTATTCCACTTTGATCATTGTGATGTGTATTTTATCGCTGTACTTAAACATTTGGCTTATATATATATATATATATATATATATATATATATATATATATATATATATATATATATATATATATATATATATATGTCTTTCGTGTTGTTCCATTTTAAAAAAATAAACGTGTCCTAAAATGTATAAACACTCTTGTCTTGTCTGTCTTCGGGTCAAAATTGACATTCCCTGCACTATGGCTACCTCTGATGTCTCTGCTCCCTCTTCCTCGACTTTCAAAGTTATTGACGATCAGTTAGATCGTACCAGTTAGAAGGTCTTGTATCTTCGCCATCCCTTTAACATGCTAATTGCCAGACCGATCAGTTCAGGCAAAACCAAATATGTCAAACGTTTTATCGAACATAAACATATTTGATCGGACGTCCACCTCAACGGATCGTGTGGTTTTACAAAGAGTGGCAATCAGCGTACAGTCTCTTGCGAGAAACTCAAGGCGATTCCTTCGTGTTTATGGAAGGCATTCCTAGCGAAGACGACGGAACCGTGTCTCACCCCAGTCAAATCCATCGGGTCATTATCGACGACATGTTAGGAGAAGACGAAGAAGAAATTAAACTGTGGTTTACTCGCAAAGGGCATCATCGTAATGCCAGTGTCATTTACATCACCCAAAAAAATTTCAACAAAGTAAAGCCCATCGCACCATAAGTCTCAATGCTCATTACGTGGTCTTGTTTAAAAGCCCTAGAGATAAATCGCAAGTGCAGGTCTTATCCAAATAGTTAGGAACTCTATAGTAGATTAATAAGTGCGACAATGCCACTCAAACCAAAAATACCAAATTACTCGTGGATTTAAACCGACTACCCCCGATTATGTGCGATTTCGTACGCATCTGTTTCACCACAGGTACCAAGACGGAGGCCTGTCGTGTACACGTCCCCGCTATATATTTAACAAGAACAGCAACAAAAGTCTGTAAAAACCCCGGACACTTTGGGTGTGTCTCATACAGTGTCAACATGACGTTCCTTCAGTCTCATCTTCCCGTCTAATTGATTCGTACCTTGTACGGCATCAGTCCCGAAACAATTCCATAAATTCTTGCTGGTGTCTTAGAAGCCAGTCTCAAAGAAGTATTATGATGGTTTACGTTGACAGCACGTCAGTTACTGCAAGGGATCTTTCACATTACTCATCAAACCAAACGCTTGTTTGAGAAAAACAAAGTAGCCGTGATGCATGTGGCCGGGCCCCTATCGACACTCAAACAAAACAGCAACTCATTTGGGAAGCTGGAGGTAGCGATTCTGTAGGTCGTCTCATTATTCTCTCCCTCTTAAAATGGTCTCCCAATGCCCACAAAGTCCTCCCCAAGAAAAGAAACACACCGAAAAAAAGCCAAACGGACACAGAAGATGAAAAATAGCAACAGTGTCAAGACCAGGTCACAGCCCCAGAAAAATAAAAGTCCCGAGAAAAAGAAACAAATAGTTCCCAGAAAAGACCCCAGAAAACAGCTTCTACCCGCAAAGGGCACTTCCTCCATTGCTTGTGATGCCTACCAAGTTCAATTTGACACCCGTTCTTCCTCATTTGATGACACCACTGAAAAACCGCGTCTCCAACCTGCAACGGTGACACCCTCCTCCTCATTAGCTGCAGTAGCAGCTGCTCACAAAGCGCCTTTCCCCAAAATCCAAGAGAGATCGGGCATGTTACAGAGTTTCCTTTTCTGACTAAGCAAGAACTGTCCCGATTTAGTCCGTCGTGAAATCCTCCACGAAGTGTGATGCCTGTCATCAAGTTGATGCGACGTAAAGACAATCAGTGGCGACGCTTTTCAGTATAAAAAAGTACCCACGGCATGGAATGGGAATCAATGTTTTTGTGCTCTATTACAAACATCGACACGTTCTTCGCCAAATGGTTCAAAGGAAGATACCAATTCGTCACAAAAATAGAAGTTGTTACAATGCGGATGAATTTGGCCCATGTTCTTACTACCCTTGATGAAATGGATATTAGGAACAATGCTGTGAGGATTCATGGGAGCAAGATAAAAAAGGACCAAGAAGATAAAAGGGACCTCTTGTGTCAAAAGATCTCAGACATGACCATTGAAATCGAATGGAAGGGCGAAATTGGCTTTAGTTTCTTATAAACGATGGATGGAATACCATCGTTGCAAGAACAACGTACCCCGCATTTGCCCCACTATCCTCATTTGACCGAGATGTCCCATTTACAACATGAATTGCAAGCGTTGATGGATCGTAACGAGTTGTCCGAAACAGAAAAATCGCAAAGGTACGGTCAACTATTGCAACGAGTGCAACTCTTTCACCAGAAAGCTGTAGGCGAAACAGCTCTGCCCACTCTGAGAGATTTAATGACCCTGATGAAAGTCCTTCAACGTCACTATCACCACCACCATCACCTCCAGAGGTCAAGACAGACGCAGTGCTACGGATGCCAGATGAAGGAGAGGTACGAGAAGTCTTTCAATCCCCTTCACCATCTTTAATTCCTAGTAATATTGCAGCATCCTTGTTGACCCCCTTCCCCCACTCCCCAACGAGAAGAACTGAAAGCTTGTGTTATAAAGATGATTCCCCTCCTCGTTCGACAGAAGTGAAATAGAAAGAAGGGAAACCAGAAGTGGAAAAAGAAAAGAAGAGAACAGCCATCACATTACCCTCCCATCCCACCACTACCCTCAACTTCTACCCCCGTGGCACATCGGGCACGTAAAGCCCTTTCCAAACTACCATTTCGCCCCATACAAAGTAGGATCAGCGAAGAGTGGGTGACTTATCAAAAATGGAGAAATTGTATCGTGCTGCCAAAACTCTACTGAAAAGTCTCCGTTTACCTCAAGTGCAACGATCGTTACAAGAACAAGCCACATATACTTTACACAAACCTAGTCGATACAAAATTTCCAGAAGTCGCACCCGAGTGGAGGGTTTCAATCATCAATGGCAAGCCGATTTAGCCGATATCTCTCATTTCGCCACCTACAACTGTGGCTACAAATATTTGTTTTGTGTCATCGACGTATTTTAAAAATTGCCTGGGTCGCGCCATTGACTTCCAAATCGAGCAGTGAGTTAGTGCATGCCCTCAAACTGGTGTTGAAACAAAGTGGCATCGTCCTCTTTTGATAGCAAACCAGCAAAGGCACCGAATTCCTGAACCAATCTTCCCAAAAAATTTAAAGAAACGAGACATTATTTTTTCACTAACCAGATACCCGAAAACAAGCCAGCATCGTGGAACGTTTTTAACGCACCTTAAGGAACGCACATGGAAATATTTTACGCATCAACACACTCTCAAGTACATCGACATCGAACTGCACCTGCAACCAATCCTACTATCGAAGCATCGGACCTGACCCCCAAGAAGTAACTCCCGACAACGATGCGACCGTTTTTGAGCGCCTGTTTGGCACGTCCCCGGTGGTGGTTGTCCCGAAGAAAAGTGAAGTGTTTTGTCACAGGAGAATGGGTGAGCATTGGCAAAACCAAATGCAATTTCAACAAAGTTTACTTATCCAAATGGACCACTGAATCTTTTCGTTTCACTGGTCGAGTGCGTGGCCGTCATCCTGTCGTCCATGCATTGGAAGACATAAACGGTGAAGTGCTGAAAGAAACGTGTTACTTACCAGAGTTACAACGCATAACCAAAAAAGAAGACGAAGTGTACATCGAAAACATTCTCGAACGAAGAACCCAAAAGTGGGACAAGGTATTGTCAAAGAAGTCAAAGTATGTTGGAAAGAATATCCCAGTTTTGATTCTTGGATCGATGCTTCGCAAGTCATCGACATTAAAAAGAAATTACCATCATATCCTTCTTCACAGCCACATCCGCTGTCTCCACAGTTACCACTCCTTTACTGAGTTCTTCTCTGCAAGATCTGTAAAAGCATCCCTTGTGGGTGTGGTGTGGAGAACGTGTGCCTAAACCACTAAGCCTCTTTTTCTGCCAAATCTTTGTGGTGTATTGTGTCATTGATGATGCCATTGCCAATTTGTGTCTTCAACAAGGACACAAACAATTGTGGACCGTTTTACTGAGCTGTTGCATCGGTTACCTTTTCCCCAATCCTTCCCCGAAATACTCCTCGAAAAGGAACAACGAGAGTCTTGCGTGCAGCGTCTGTCACCATCTTAGCAGTCACCACCCCAACAAGAATCATCTTTTAGACACTCCTCTGACTTCGAGTGACCCCTCGGACAGCAGAACAATGAACAATAACAATAACAACCAATTTTTCTTGACGGTCCCCAGTGATATTTCCATGGGGGTGTTTCCCAACAATACTTTGTGTTGTTACACGGTCAAATTACCTCATGCCATCCAATTCGATCACGAAGCCCATTGGGAAGTGGCTTTGGTGGAACTCATTCACCCTACACAAATCCTAAACATCAACGAAAATCAAAACTGGTTTAAGGTTGATGTTTATGACGTTCAAGTGCAAGAATACTTGCACACTCACTTAGCTGTTGTAACCGAAGCTGACGTTAAGCCAATACCACCGAACGAGCTAATTAAATGGTACACCTATGGGTTTCATATTCGTGCAGGCTATTATTTTAGCGGTCAACATTTGGTGAACTCGATTACTACCAGATTTAATTCACTGCTTGGTAAATTTTGTTTGGACAACAACAAAAAGTTGTCACCCCTGAGTACCATGAATTAGCTCGTCACTTACTTATACAATTTTAACTGAGGACAAAATGGTAGGTATTAACTTTTGTCCTCAATTGTTTGACATTTTGTTTGGGTGGAGAAATGAACATACGGAAGGGTGAACCCATACCAACCATTGCAAGCAACCTAGATTTTGCAAAATATTTTCGTTACCCTGTCGAATTCAACCAAGGACTCAGTTTGATCTTTGTGTACTCTGATGAGTACAAGGTGGTGGGACACACCTCCGTACCGTTACTGCGTGTCATTCCTTTCAAAGTGGATTCTGCCACGAACGTTGACCAGGAAGGTGGAAACATCTATCACGATCCTCGCGAATTTGCACATCCTCACTGTCTGCCTGTCAGTAAGTCGTATTTCGACACTAAACACTAAAGTCAAAGTCACGGTGAAACTCAATTTTCGAAAATGAGTCTCTAACGACTCGCAGTTCATGTATCCTGTGTACCAAGGCGTCGCTCGACAGCGAGGAAACGGTTTAGGAGATATGCTGAAATCGACCTTTTGCTTGGTTGCCCCGTGTAGAAACCGATTGTGACAGGAGGATTTCACTCACTGAAAGATGCCGCATTGACGCATGGCAAAGAATTTCTCCAAAATATCGTCATCGAAAACACAACCCCAACGAACCTTTCATAAGAGCAGGCAAAACATCTTTCTACGAGAAACTCCTGTAAATGTCCTGGACGTGAATGAGTCAGGCATTCCTGCTTCCCTGACTTTCAACAAGGAAAAGACAGAAAGAGACGACGAAAACACCCCTTCAGATGACTTCACACTCATAAAGCTAGAAAGACTAAGAAAAAAAGAACTGCCCGAGGCTTATAAGATTTTGGGTTATTTAAAAATATCACAGAGACAAAAATAGAAAATGTTGCACCGAGAGTCTTGCGTCTGTTTGCCATGCCACCCACTATGATGATGATGCAAGAATTCCAACGGGTAGAATTTCATCCCGTCTCCTTTTTGACAGCATCAGCTGCCATCAAATTTGAACCCAAAGGATATGCCAAAAATTGCATAGATCTCAACAGCAGTTACTTGTACCTGAAAGTCAAAGTGGAAGTCACATCGACGGACGGTCCCAAATTTTATGCATTCTTTGCTCAGTGAAGTAGATTTTTATTTGAATAACAAACTGGTCAGCAGCAGCATGGATACATACCCTTAACAAGGTACCTGGAAAATTTATTAACGTACGGAAACGTATGACAATAATAAGGGATTTCTTGAAAGTCAAAAGAAAATCAAACAAAGCCGTAGTTTAAAACTGATGGATCGCTTGCATTTAGACATGTGGATGCAAGAGATGTATTTGATGAACAGAGTGGATGTCCGCCTGTGACGTAATCGTAGCAGCGCCGCTTCCATTTGATGGCAGCAACTGCTGATTACATGACCATTACTCAAGAAGCCAGACTATACGTACGACGCGTATAATTGTTTCCAAAAGTGAGAAACGGCATCAGTCAAACTTTGAACAGAACGACCGCTGGACATCAATCCATGATCAAAGATAATCTGTTCTAAGGACAATTAACCAAGCGTTTAATCATTGGCATCGTCAAGAACTCAGCCTTCAACGGACTTCACAATGAAAATCGTTTCGAGTTTAAGCATTACAACATTACACAGATCGAAGTCAGATACCCCCAGATAATACGATGAACGTCATCTTATATGCCGAGTTCGATAATACGATAGAACTCAACAGTTTGAGACGAGTCATTCTAGACTATTAGAAGCTATGGAAGACTGTAATTCTTCTTTGAATAGTGGAAATGGAATGGGAGGTTACCGTGGAAATAGAACCCAGAGACAAATACGAAGAGAACATAGTGATGAAGGCCAGATGGCCAGAACAAGAACAACATTTAGCCTCCTGTTTTGCCAAACACCTGGCATAAAAAATTACGAAACTGATCAAGAAAGATTGCTATGGATGTCAAAATGACTATCCCAGTCATATTCAACACGATTGATGTCTGATGATGAGTCAAGAAGAAAAATTAGACGAGTATCTGGACGAAACTTGGAGTCTCGTCTCAGAAAATGCAATGTTGCATCAGTGGTATAAAGGCTTACGTGATCATTCATCTCGTCCATTGATTTCTCAAGACATCCATCACATCGAAGCTGTCTTGGCTCAGAGTGCCGAGACGAAGCTAAGAAACGGTTACTTGTCAGAGATTTTCAAGCAAAACGTTTGGATTGAATTGATGTCTGATCATTACGCGTGAAGAAAAAAAGCAAGAAACCTTATTACCTTTTGAACCACAATTCGTACACTGCTTCTTGGAATCCTGTCGTGTTTTCCTGTCGTTTTTTCTAAATCCTGTCGTGTTTTCTAAAGATGAATTTCTTCATCGTAAACATCAAGGCCATCAAGCTTATGTCATCAACACGTATGACAGTCATCACAACGGAATCCATCTGGGTAGCCGTCTACTTTCCCCGCGATGGTTGTGGAGTATTTTGATTTGTATGGATTGTCACCTTTGGAAGACGATTCAATAATGTGAAATTTCAAAGCACAGATTCCATACTATGTGGACATAATTGTGTGTAGTTTCTTTATCAACGCATTCTTGGATATTCTTTAAAATATTTGTGACTTATTTTGATATTCACCATTCTAGAAACGATGAGAATGTAGATCGATGGTTTTGTGAATATAATGGCTATATTTTGTCTTTAGCTAGGAAATGTAGTGTACATCAATGGCCTAATGACATCCATCAGTGGAAGTCTAGCTTAAATTCACAACGCTGTCAACACTGTCAAAATAGATTTTTATTTGAAAAATATCTGTTTTCTTGTTAATTGCTGGTTGTTAGTTATTTGAATAAGGTTTGGAAAAATGTGTCTGTTGTTTGTTTTCAATTTTTATCATGAAACATGCTCTTTGACTTCTCTCTATCCCTCACCCTAAAATCAAACTATCATAGCGTTCCGACTCTGAACATGTAGGAATGTTTTCTATCCCGTGTGTGGGTAGATGTTGTGGTTTGTGGATAGTATATAATAGTTATTTTTTGTTCTTCCCGTGTATGGATAGTATATTTTGGGATTTGTAGATTGTATGTAATAGTTCTTTTTCTTCTTCCCGTGTATTGATAATATATATGTGATTGTTTTGTCTTCTTCCCGTATGTGGATAGTATATTTGGGGTTTGTATATAGTAGATACTAGTTTTTTTCTTCTTTCCGTGTGTGGATAGTATATATGTGATTGTTTTATCTTCTTCCCATGCGCGCAGGATGTGTGGATAGTAGATAATATGTAAAGTAAGTGTAAGGGATGTTTTCCTTCACGTCCGTGCTTAACAGGTATAAAGTCAAGCGTCCGTCAGTATGCAAAACCATCAATGAAACATATTCGGAACATCTTAATATATATGCAGACGGATCCACATCTCAAGAGCTAAAACGATCAGCAACTGAAGTAATAATTCCTGAACACCGAGTTGTACTCAGAGACAGACTTCCGGATGATTGTTCCATCTTCACAGCATACTTTTGGGCAATAAATGATGCATTTAAATGGATTAAATCCCAAACTTACGGTCAGTGCGTTATTATAACAGACTCTCTAAGCGTACTTATATCCTTGGAGACTGGTACAACAAACGGCAGAGGAAATATGTTAGAAGAAACAATGTTATCCGAGATTAAAGGAAAACAACATAGCATTGAGCAGATTCATCTAACAGGAAATGACAGAGCTGACCAACAATCAAAACTTAACCTCATGAACAATACACTATCACACCTTACCTACAGTGTACAATAGGTATATAGTATAATAAGAATTATAAAAAAGACAAGAAATATCAGCAGCTTTGGGAACTTCTAACAAAGGCAGACATTTATTCCAACTGCAAAACGAGGTCACTAGAACATCATGACACCTAAGAAATAGAAGCCAACGACCTCCGCATTATTAATAGGTTACAAACAGGAAAAACTTTACTAAGAAGCAGTTTTGCAAAACATCTCGACAAAGGAATAAACCAAACCACAAACTGTCCTAATTGTCCAAAAGCGGAAACACAATACCATATATTTAACACCTGCCCCAAATACCATAATCAACGAACTAACTTCCAAGAACAACAGACGTAATACGGATCCCCTACAACATACTCAGAAATATTAAACAAGGTACATAATAAAAACATCGAAACATCCAAACTACATGAAGGAATGTACTATGGCAAAAAAAAAAAAAAAAAAAAAATAAACATGATAAAATATAAACGAACATAAGAAAATAAAAGCATAACACCCAACGCAATATCAATCACTAGAGAGAACTAAAGCGGTATGGTAAGACCGCTAGTATATATATATATATATATATATATATATATATATATATATATATATATATATATATATATATATATATATATATATATATATATATATATATATATATATGTGTGTGTGTGTGTGTGTGTGTGTGTAGTTGAGTTGTCACAAATATCTGGATATGAGGCATTTCCCGCAGAGACATACGAGGAACAGCACACGGCGGCAGAAACAGGGGACTACAAAAACAGCGGAAATACCTTCAGACTGCTGTCTTAAAAGCCCTTCTAAAGGCTACAAAACTGCCACTTATAAAGGGAACCACTTTGGATTAAGTATCCAAAGTCGATAAAACCTACAAACTGATTTGATCATTTGATCCACCGCTTCAAAATTAAAAACTTATTTTATCTAATAGTGACCAAATCTTTTTTTTAATGTCGCTTAGAAATATTAGCAATTCAAAATCTGTAGGGCATTTACGATGGACACTATAATTATTAGATTTGTTAGGACGTAGGAAATTTTTAAGACTTGTTCGATCTGATCTAAGTTCACAGATGGCTTACACATTATTTTGTTTTCATTCTGTCCATTACAATAACTGGACTAAATTTGATGAAGTACGGGCTGGCGTTTGGGGGCTCTGTGTCGTTGGTGCATTTTTTCCGGGCACCTCTCCTCCCTTGCCTCTACCGGACTTCTGTACCACGACGGAGATGTGGTACCATTACCATCTGTCTAAACCTGGAAGTCCCAGGCGGGTAGTGGCGACTAATCGCTACTGGCGTCACATACTGCTTTGGTTGACACCCAGCTCAGTTGATGGCAGACTGAAATAATTACTTTTAAACATGAGTGCGTGTGTTGGGTCAATTCCCACTCATGTACAGCCCATTCAGGTCTCTAGGATCTATGAAGCCAGTCATATTGACCCAGATCTGCCGGCTTAATTAAATAGTTCTAAGTCCCCAAAGAATAATTAAATTGTCCGTATCGGATATTAACCAGACGCGCATGCTCTATGGGCGAAAACTTCTATAAAGCAAATAGTCAGTTAGTCATTTGCGAGATTCATCATTCGGGTTGGAGATGTCGACCAGTGAACGTCGATGAGCAGCAGACTCTAGCGACCACGTGCGGCCATGTATTTCAATTTGGAATGGAGAAGACTGAGCCACCAGCCCTACAAGGACTATGTTGTAGCAGAGATATATGAGGAACAGCACACGGCGTAGCCGTGGTTAGCAAAGACTGCTGCCGAATTACTTCACTGGGGGATATACTTCACTGGGAGAAGCCGCCTGCCTGATGGAATGAGAGTACTCACTTTGGCGACAGCGAGGGAATAAATAGCAGAGCCCTGGCTGGTATCTTGACGGAGTGGTATGTGGGTGCATGGGAAACATGCTGCATGTGCGGACACGGGGACCCACATAATTGTGGAAGAAGAAAGACAGAACCAGGAACTGCCTTACTTCTGACGACCCTCGGTTTTATCTCGATGTGGAAAAGGTCGAGTTACCTGACAAAATTACCAAAGTGAATTACATCGTTTCCATTTTGGCTGGGAAACCACGTTTGATAATATCTCTATTTTAGAACCTAATTTCACCATTTCGATACCACCATTAAAAGTTTTTCACTATTATTTTGAAATTAAATCGTGATGCTAAATATTATGAGTCATTTTAACTTAGTTGATTGGTATTTTTAGGGTTTAGTTACGTACACTTTGTGCACAAAATTCCAACTTTATAAGAGAATGACGTAGGAAATTAATAACTAGTAATGATTTGACTAATTGCACATGTGGCTAACACATTAGCTAACACATTATTGGAATTTTATTGTCCACTTAAATAACTGGACTAAATTTGGTTAAGTACGGGCTGGCGCTCAGGGCTTTGTGCGTTTGCGTCTGCTGACGGGTATCTTTCCTTCCTTGCCTCTCCCGGACCTCCTGTACCATGACGGAGATGTGGAACCATTTCCACCATTCAAATCTATGTGTCCCGATGTGACGTCATAGTGGCGACCAATCGCAAATGGCGTCACATTTTGCTTTGGTAGACACATGGGCATGTCGATAGCAGACTGAAATTCATTTATTCAACATGAGTGTGTACTGGGTACATTCCCACTCATGAAAGCCCTTCATTCAGGTCGTTCGGGACTTTCTGTCCCCACGACACGAGGCTAAAATTAACAACGCCTTGGGGTATGTGGCTCTAATTCCTTCCCCCAGGAGCATTTAGCATCCAGCTGTGCAGGAATAGACAAGAGGCACATGCACAATGTACGCACGCCTCTATAATCCAAAAGATCAATCAATCAATCAATCATTCGCGCCTCATTCATTCGAGTACATTGACACCATTTAGAGATTCCAATAAGGACAGAGACGTCAGCCGAGTAACATAGGAGCTGGTCTCTAGAGGCAAACAGAATAAAGGGTGGAAGCTCACAGCAAGAAAAACGTGCTCCTACGTGCTGCCAATGACTTAGAGAAGACATGAACAATGAATGACACCAGCCCTACATGGACAGATGTATGCAGTGGACAACATTGCAAGCGGCCGTGGGCTTACCAACCCACTTCAACATAAAGAAGCAAACGAATTTCGGGGGCCCCGAGTGGCCTAGTGGTCCAAAGCGCTCACCGTTCCGGATCACTGCCATCTCATCTCTGTTTGCGTGGGTTCGAGTCCAAGGCTCGACTAGCGTGGGTATGTGGGAAAGCCTGCCAGTAGCTTCTCGTGGGTCGGTGGTTCTTCCGTGGGTTTTCCAGGGTTCTTCCTCCACCAGTTATACTGGCCGCCATGTAAAGCCTATCTTGTGCTGAAAAATGGCGTTAAACCCTAAACAACAACAACAACAACAACAAACGAATTTCATTACGAGGCCAGCTCTTACTACCATTTCTATCGGATTGGATTTCCACCAGCGAGAAAACTGGGGGGAGCCACATCAATTGGAGGCCAGACCAGGACAGCGGTGGATAGAACCAAATGAACAAACAAATGGGTCAAGACAGTGACATAAAGGTCTGCAAGAATACCTATGGTCCAGACGGGAAGGCATAACTCTACGGCTAACCGTGGTCAAGCCACCGCGGAGACCTTGGAGTAGAGCTGACTCAAAATTGTGGCCCAGAGGTGCAGTTGACGACCCAAGAAGATTTCAGCTAGATACGTGGGTGTGAAAAGGTCCAGTATGCAATTGAGATTGCCTGAATGATATACAGTTACCATTTTGGCTTGGAACTGCTTTTGATTAGATCTCTTTAGTTCTAATTGGATCATTTCGATACGGCCATCAAAATTATTTTCTTTTCTTATTGCTTATGCTTGATACAAAACGTTTTTGAGTCATTTTTGACTTGGTACACTAAATTCCAACTTTATAAATGAACCATTTTTAAAATTTATTGACTTAGTTGATTTGATTAATTGCACAGGAGGCTTACACATAATTGGTAGTTTTATTGTCCATTAAAAAACTGGACTAGATTTAGTTAAGTACGGGCTGGCGTTTCAGGGCCCTGTGCGTTGGCGCCTGATGCCGGGTACTCACCTCCCTTGCCTTTCCCGGATTCATGTATCCTGACGGAGATGTGGAACCATTTCCACCCATCCAAACCCGCAGAACTATCTGAACTTACCCGCCACCCACTACCCGCTGCACTAGCTGAACTTAACCCTTACCCGCTACTCTATACATCAACCCTGCTTTCCCTTGTCCGTATATAGTCCCGATATTCCCCATGTTCAAGTCCCTTTGTCCCTAAACGTTCGTGGGAGGAGGTGTCTGAAAAATATTGTCCGTAAACGTTCACAATTGTTTTTTAACTGCGATTTCCATTGTTCGTTGGGTATCCCACTGTATTACTGATGGACGTTTTATTCGAGGGGCGGGGATTGATGGGTGGGTCGGGAAATCAGAATCAGGCGAATCTGCAAATTTTATGAGCTGGACTTGGATTCGTTTTCCTTAGGAAGACAAGTCTATGAGGAATGCTAATGAATAGAAAGCTCTTCTATGAACTGTGAATATATATATGAACTGTACACGATTATATATCCGTCGTCTGTACAATGAGTCTTCACTTTTAAGGAAAAGCATATTGTTTAACCCCTACATATTAAAACGGCTGTACTATGCCTATTGCCTGTCCTTTTTAGGATTATTTATTAACTTTTAGTACATATTATCACATTCAGACGTTTGAATAAACATCTTGATATCGTCAACAATAAATACCTATGGCGGGGCAATGGATGAGCATTATACCTTTGTAGATGTGTTGCCCAAACATCTAATGCGGGCAAATCAACGATTTCTACAGTAGAGAAGAATTTACCAACTCCTGTTTTCGTGATACTTCAATGAATGATCTGGTCCTTATGAAAATATACTCTGATTTTGTTGAAAAATATGTCATTAATGTTTAAATAAGCTCTCTAAATCTTAATCTATTTCTGCTGTTATGAGTTAAAAAGACCCGGAAAATGTCTCTTCATTTGTATATAAGCAAATTATACAGACATACCAGGGATTATTTGCTTGTATAATGTCATTTTAGTAGTTTAAACAAATGTATTTTTGATATTATGATAATGTTCCCTTAACCCTGTAAGAAAACACAAATTAAGATATACAAATTAACTACAAATGTTCCATAGTAATTCTATGCCCTTTATAATACATTTTGTACTCTGCACGATGCGATTTAGAATGGAACAATATCACAACATAGAATAATGTCAGTCAGGTACTTGTGTAACAGTGGAACCGCCAATTAGCAATGTTTACCACATTAAAGTGAATTGCAGATTATCGTTGAAGTATTTCTATATCTGGAAAAATCATAAAAAATACTAGGAGGAACATGTATTACCAAATTATTTAGAAATCCAACACGTCACCAGATGTTGTTTCTTTTTAATTACAAGAAAGTCTAAAATGTCAAAAAAGGCCAAGATCTGCTGAGAATACTAAAAAAACGACATCGCTTAAGACAGTAGAAGCTGCACACAGTCGCGGTCAATAATGGTAAATGAGATTTACATAGAACATAAGCAACGGCGTCTTCTTTGTCTTGCCACTGATAGTATGTAAACTTGATAGTTTAAACATAACACAGCACGGTTGTCTTGCCACTGATAGTATGTAAACTTGATAGTTTAAACATAACACAGCACCGTTGTCTTGCCACTGATAGTATGTAAATTTGATAGCTTAAACATAACACAACACCGCTGTCTTGCCACTGATAGTATCTAAATTTGATAGTTTAAACATAACACAGCACCGTTGTCTTGCCACTGATAGTATGTAAATTTGATAGTTTAAACATAACACAACACCGCTGTCTTGCCACTGATAGCATGTAAATTTGATAGTTTAAACATAACACAGCACCGCTGTCTTGCCAGTGATAGCATGTAAATTTGATGGGTCAGACACATAACACAGCACCGTTGTCTTGCCACTGATAGTATGTAAATTTGATAGTTTAAACATAACACAGCACCGCTGTCTTGCCACTGATAGTATGTAAATTTGATAGTTTAAATATAACACAACACCGCTGTCTTGCCACTGATAGTATGTAAATTTGATAGTTTAATCATAACACAGCACCGCTGTCTTGCCACTGATAGTATGTAAATTTGATAGTTTAAATATAACACAACACCGCTGTCTTGCCACTGATAGTATGTAAATTTGATAGTTTAAACATAACACAACACCGCTGACTTGCCACTGATAGTATGTAAATTTGATAGTTTAAACATAACACAGCATCGCTGTCTTGCCACTGATAGTATGTAAATTTGATAGTTCAAACATAACACAGCACCGCTGTCTTGCCACTGATAGTATGTAAATTTGATAGTTTAAACATCACACAGCACCGCTGTCTTGCCACTGATAGTATGTAAATTTGATAGTTTAAACATAACACAGCACCGCTGTCTTGCCACTGATAGTATGAAAAATTTGATGGGTCAGACACATAACACAGCACCGCTGTCTTGCCACTGATAGTATGTAAATTAGATAGTTTAAACATAACACAGCACCGCTGTCTTGCCACTGATAGTATGTAAATTTGATAGTTTAAACATAACACAACACCGATGTCTTGCCACTGATAGTATGCAAATTTGATAGTTTAAATATAACACAACACCGCTGTCTTGCCACTGATAGTATGTAAATTTGAAAGTTTAAACATAACACAGCATCGCTGTCTTGCCACTGATAGTATGCAAATTTGATAGTTTAAACATAACACAACACCGCTGTCTTGCCAGTGTTAGTATGTAAATTTGATAGTTCAAACATAACATAGCACCGCTGTCTTGCCACTGATAGTATGTAAATTTGATAGTTTGAACATAACACAGCACCGCTGTCTTGCCACTGATAGTATGTAAATTTGATGGGTGAGACACATAACACAGCACCGCTGTCTTGCCACTGATAGTATGTAAATTTGATAGTTTAAACATAACACAGCACCGCTGTCTTGCCACTGATAGTATGCAAATTTGATAGTTTAAACATAACACAGCAGCGCTGTCTTGCCACTGATAGTATGAAAAATTTGATGGGTCAGACACATAACACAGCACAGCTGTCTTGCCACTGATAGTATGTAAATTTGATAGTTTAAACATAACACAGCACCGCTGTCTTGCCACTGATAGTATGTAAATTTGATAGTTTAAACATAACACAGCACCGCTGTCTTGCCAGTGTTAGTATGTAAATTTGATAGTTTAAACATAACACAGCACCGCTGTCTTGCCACTGATAGTATGTAAATTTGATAGTTTAAACATAACACAGCACCGCTGTCTTGCCACTGATAGTATGTAAATTTGATAGTTTAAACATAACACAGCACCGCTGTCTTGCCACTGATAGTATGTAAATTTGATAGTTTAAACATAACACAGCACCCCTGTCTTGCCACTGATAGTATGTAAATTTGATAGTTTAAACATAACACAGCACCGCTGTCTTGCCACTGATAGTATGTAAATTTGATAGTTTAAACATAACACAGCACCGCTGTCTTGCCACTGATAGTATGTAAATTTGATGGGTCAGACACATAACACAGCACCGCTGTCTTGCCACTGATAGTATGTAAATTTGATAGTTTAAACATAACACAGCACCGCTGTCTTGCCACTGATAGTATGTAAATTTGATAGTTTAAACATAACACAGCACCGCTGTCTTGTCACTGATAGTATGTAAATTTGATAGTTTAAACATAACACAGCACCGCTGTCTTGCCAGTGATAGCATGTAAATTTGATGGGTCAGACACATAACACAGCACCGTTGTCTTGCCACTGATAGTATGTAAATTTGATAGTTTAAACATAACACAGCACCGCTGTCTTGCCACTGATAGTATGTAAATTTGATAGTTTAAACATAACACAACACCGCTGTCTTGCCACTGATAGTATGTAAATTTGATAGTTTAAACATAACACAGCACCGCTGTCTTGCCACTGATAGTATGCAAATTTGATAGTTTAAACATAACACAACACCGCTGTCTTGCCAGTGTTAGTATGTAAATTTGATAGTTTAAACATAACACAACACCGCTGTCTTGTAACTGATAGTATGTAAATTTGATGGGTCAGACACATAACACAGCACCGCTCTCTTGCCACTGATAGTATGCAAATTTGATAGCTTAAACATAACACAACACCGCTGTCTTGAAAGTGTTAGTATGTAAATTTGATGGTTTAAACATAACACAGCACCGATGTCTTGCCACTGATAGTATGTAAATTTGATGGGTCAGACACATAACACAACACCGCTGTCTTGCCACTGATAGTATGTAAATTTGATAGTTTAAACATAACACAGCACCGCTGTCTTGCCACTGGTAGTATGTAAATTTGATGGGTCAGACACATAACACAGCACCGCTGTCTTGCCACTGATAGTATGTAAATTTGATAGTTTAAACATAACACAGCACCGATGTCTTGCCACTGATAGTATGTAAATTTGATGGGTGAGACACATAACACAACACCGCTGTCTTGCCACTGATAGTATGTAAATTTGATAGTTTAAACAT
This sequence comes from Sinohyriopsis cumingii, assembly GCA_028554795.2. Lineage (NCBI taxonomy): Eukaryota > Metazoa > Mollusca > Bivalvia > Unionida > Unionidae > Sinohyriopsis > Sinohyriopsis cumingii. The sequence continues at coordinate 119,412,206 of CM068829.1, forward strand.
AACACAGCACCGCTGTCTTGTCACTGATAGTATGTAAATTTGATAGTTTAAACATAACACAACACCGCTGTCTTGTCACTGATAGTATGCAAATTTGATAGTTTAAACATAACACAACACCGCTGTCTTGCCAGTGTTAGTATGTAAATTTGATAGTTTAAACATAACACAGCACCGCTATCTTGCCACTGATAGTATGTAAATTTGATAGTTTAAACATAACACAGCACCGCTGTCTTGCCACTGATAGTATGTAAATTTGATAGTTTAAACATAACACAGCACCGCTGTCTTGCCACTGATAGTATGTAAATTTGATAGTTCAAACATAACACAGCACCGCTGTCTTGCCACTGAGATTATGTAAATTTGATAGTTTAAACATAACACAGCACCGCTGTCTTGTCACTGATAGTATGTAAATTTGATAGTTTAAACATAACACAGCACCGCTGTCTTGCCACTGATAGTATGTAAATTTGATGGGTCAGACACATAACACAGCACCGCTGTCTAGCCACTGAGAGTATGTAAGTTTGATAGTTTAAACATAACACAGCACCGCTGTCTTGCCACTGATAGTATGTAAATTTGATAGTTTAAACATAACACAGCACCGCTGTCTTGCCACTGATAGTATGTAAATTTGATAGTTTAAACATAACACAGCACCGCTGTCTTGTCACTGATAGTATGTAAATTTGATAGTTTAAACATAACACAGCACCGCTGTCTTGCCAGTGATAGCATGTAAATTTGATGGGTCAGACACATAACACAGCACCGTTGTCTTGCCACTGATAGTATGTAAATTTGATAGTTTAAACATAACACAGCACCGCTGTCTTGCCACTGATAGTATGTAAATTTGATAGTTTAAACATAACAGAACACCGCTGTCTTGCCACTGATAGTATGTAAATTTGATAGTTTAAACATAACACAGCACCGCTGTCTTGCCACTGATAGTATGCAAATTTGATAGTTTAAACATAACACAACACCGCTGTCTTGCCAGTGTTAGTATGTAAATTTGATACTTTAAACATAACACAACACCGCTGTCTTGTCACTGATAGTATGTAAATTTGATGGGTCAGACACATAACACAGCACCGCTCTCTTGCCACTGATAGTATGCAAATTTGATAGCTTAAACATAACACAACACCGCTGTCTTGAAAGTGTTAGTATGTAAATTTGATGGTTTAAACATAACACAGCACCGATGTCTTGCCACTGATAGTATGTAAATTTGATGGGTCAGACACATAACACAACACCGCTGTCTTGCCACTGATAGTATGTAAATTTGAGAGTTTAAACATAACACAGCACCGCTGTCTTGCCACTGGTAGTATGTAAATTTGATGGGTCAGACACATAACACAGCACCGCTGTCTTGCCACTGATAGTATGTAAATTTGATAGTTTAAACATAACACAGCACCGATGTCTTGCCACTGATAGTATGTAAATTTGATAGTTTAAACATAACACAGCACCGCTGTCTTGCCACTGATAGTATGTAAATTTGATGGGTCAGACACATAACACAGCACCGCTGTCTTGCCACTGATAGTATGTAAATTTGATAGTTTAAACATAACACAGCACCGCTGTCTTGCCACTGATAGTATGTAAATTTGATAGTTTAAACATAACACAGCACCGCTGTCTTGTCACTGATAGTATGTAAATTTGATAGTTTAAACATAACACAGCACCGCTGTCTTGCCAGTGATAGCATGTAAATTTGATGGGTCAGACACATAACACAGCACCGTTGTCTTGCCACTGATAGTATGTAAATTTGATAGTTTAAACATAACACAGCACCGCTGTCTTGCCACTGATAGTATGTAAATTTGATAGTTTAAACATAACACAACACCGCTGTCTTGCCACTGATAGTATGTAAATTTGATAGTTTAAACATAACACAGCACCGCTGTCTTGCCACTGATAGTATGCAAATTTGATAGTTTAAACATAACACAACACCGCTGTCTTGCCAGTGTTAGTATGTAAATTTGATAGTTTAAACATAACACAACACCGCTGTCTTGTAACTGATAGTATGTAAATTTGATGGGTCAGACACATAACACAGCACCGCTCTCTTGCCACTGATAGTATGCAAATTTGATAGCTTAAACATAACACAACACCGCTGTCTTGAAAGTGTTAGTATGTAAATTTGATGGTTTAAACATAACACAGCACCGATGTCTTGCCACTGATAGTATGTAAATTTGATGGGTCAGACACATAACACAACACCGCTGTCTTGCCACTGATAGTATGTAAATTTGATAGTTTAAACATAACACAGCACCGCTGTCTTGCCACTGGTAGTATGTAAATTTGATGGGTCAGACACATAACACAGCACCGCTGTCTTGCCACTGATAGTATGTAAATTTGATAGTTTAAACATAACACAGCACCGATGTCTTGCCACTGATAGTATGTAAATTTGATGGGTGAGACACATAACACAACACCGCTGTCTTGCCACTGATAGTATGTAAATTTGATAGTTTAAACATAACACAGCACCGCTGTCTTGTCACTGATAGTATGTAAATTTGATAGTTTAAACATAACACAACACCGCTGTCTTGTCATGATAGTATGCAAATTTGATAGTTTAAACATAACACAACACCGCTGTCTTGCCAGTGTTAGTATGTAAATTTGATAGTTTAAACATAACACAGCACCGCTATCTTGCCACTGATAGTATGTAAATTTGATAGTTTAAACATAACACAGCACCGCTGTCTTGCCACTGATAGTATGTAAATTTGATAGTTTAAACATAACACAGCACCGCTGTCTTGCCACTGATAGTATGTAAATTTCATAGTTTAAACATAACACAGCACCGCTGTCTTGTCACTGATAGTATGTAAATTTGATAGTTTAAACATAACACAGCACCGCTGTCTTGCCAGTGTTAGTATGTAAATTTGATAGTTTAAACATAACACAGCACCGCTGTCTTGCCACTGATAGTATGTAAATTTGATAGTTTAAACATAACACAGCACCGCTGTCTTGCCACTGATAGTATGTAAATTTGATAGTTTAAACATAACACAGCACCGCTGTCTTGCCACTGATAGTATGTAAATTTGATAGTTCAAACATAACACAGCACCGCTGTCTTGCCACTGAGATTATGTAAATTTGATAGTTTAAACATAACACAGCACCGCTGTCTTGTCACTGATAGTATGTAAATTTGATAGTTTAAACATAACACAGCACCGCTGTCTTGCCACTGATAGTATGTAAATTTGATGGGTCAGACACATAACACAGCACCGCTGTCTAGCCACTGAGAGTATGTAAGTTTGATAGTTTAAACATAACACAGCACCGCTGTCTTGCCACTGATAGTATGTAAATTTGATAGTTTAAACATAACACAGCACCGCTGTCTTGCCACTGATAGTATGTAAATTTGATAGTTTAAACATAACACAGCACCGCTGTCTTGTCACTGATAGTATGTAAATTTGATAGTTTAAACATAACACAGCACCGCTGTCTTGCCAGTGATAGCATGTAAATTTGATGGGTCAGACACATAACACAGCACCGTTGTCTTGCCACTGATAGTATGTAAATTTGATAGTTTAAACATAACACAGCACCGCTGTCTTGCCACTGATAGTATGTAAATTTGATAGTTTAAACATAACAGAACACCGCTGTCTTGCCACTGATAGTATGTAAATTTGATAGTTTAAACATAACACAGCACCGCTGTCTTGCCACTGATAGTATGCAAATTTGATAGTTTAAACATAACACAACACCGCTGTCTTGCCAGTGTTAGTATGTAAATTTGATACTTTAAACATAACACAACACCGCTGTCTTGTCACTGATAGTATGTAAATTTGATGGGTCAGACACATAACACAGCACCGCTCTCTTGCCACTGATAGTATGCAAATTTGATAGCTTAAACATAACACAACACCGCTGTCTTGAAAGTGTTAGTATGTAAATTTGATGGTTTAAACATAACACAGCACCGATGTCTTGCCACTGATAGTATGTAAATTTGATGGGTCAGACACATAACACAACACCGCTGTCTTGCCACTGATAGTATGTAAATTTGATAGTTTAAACATAACACAGCACCGCTGTCTTGCCACTGGTAGTATGTAAATTTGATGGGTCAGACACATAACACAGCACCGCTGTCTTGCCACTGATAGTATGTAAATTTGATAGTTTAAACATAACACAGCACCGATGTCTTGCCACTGATAGTATGTAAATTTGATGGGTGAGACACATAACACAACACCGCTGTCTTGCCACTGATAGTATGTAAAATTTGATAGTTTAAACATAACACAGCACCGCTGTCTTGTCACTGATAGTATGTAAATTTGATAGTTTAAACATAACACAACACCGCTGTCTTGTCACTGATAGTATGCAAATATGATAGTTTAAACATAACACAACACCGCTGTCTTGCCAGTGTTAGTATGTAAATTTGATAGTTTAAACATAACACAGCACCGCTATCTTGCCACTGATAGTATGTAAATTTCATAGTTTAAACATAACACAGCACCGCTGTCTTGCCACTGATAGTATGTAAATTTGATAGTTTAAACATAACACAGCACCGCTGTTTGCCACTGATAGTATGTAAATTTCATAGTTTAAACATAACACAGCACCGCTGTCTTGTCACTGATAGTATGTAAATTTGATAGTTTAAACATAACACAGCACCGCTGTCTTGCCAGTGTTAGTATGTAAATTTGATAGTTTAAACATAACACAGCACCGCTGTCTTGCCACTGATAGTATGTAAATTTGATAGTTTAAACATAACACAGCACCGCTGTCTTGCCACTGATAGTATGTAAATTTGATAGTTTAAACATAACACAGCACCGCTGTCTTGCCACTGATAGTATGTAAATTTGATAGTTCAAACATAACACAGCACCGCTGTCTTGCCACTGAGATTATGTAAATTTGATAGTTTAAACATAACACAGCACCGCTGTCTTGTCACTGATAGTATGTAAATTTGATAGTTTAAACATAACACAGCACCGCTGTCTTGCCACTGATAGTATGTAAATTTGATGGGTCAGACACATAACACAGCACCGCTGTCTAGCCACTGAGAGTATGTAAGTTTGATAGTTTAAACATAACACAGCACCGCTGTCTTGCCACTTATAGTATGTAAATTTGATAGTTTAAACATAACACAGCACCGCTGTCTTGCCACTGATAGTATGTAAATTTGATAGTTTAAACATAACACAGCACCGCTGTCTTGTCACTGATAGTATGTAAATTTGATAGTTTAAACATAACACAGCACCGCTGTCTTGCCAGTGATAGCATGTAAATTTGATGGGTCAGACACATAACACAGCACCGTTGTCTTGCCACTGATAGTATGTAAATTTGATAGTTTAAACATAACACAGCACCGCTGTCTTGCCACTGATAGTATGTAAATTTGATAGTTTAAACATAACAGAACACCGCTGTCTTGCCACTGATAGTATGTAAATTTGATAGTTTAAACATAACACAGCACCGCTGTCTTGCCACTGATAGTATGCAAATTTGATAGTTTAAACATAACACAACACCGCTGTCTTGCCAGTGTTAGTATGTAAATTTGATAGTTTAAACATAACACAACACCGCTGTCTTGTCACTGATAGTATGTAAATTTGATGGGTCAGACACATAACACAGCACCGCTGTCTTGCCACTGATAGCATGCAAATTTGATAGTTTAAACATAACACAACACCGCTGTCTTGCCAGTGTTAGTATGTAAATTTGATAGTTTAAACATAACACAGCACCGATGTCTTGCCACTGATAGTATGTAAATTTGATGGGTCAGACACATAACACAACACCGCTGTCTTGCCACTGATAGTATGTAAATTTGATAGTTTAAACGTAACACAGCACCGCTGTCTTGCCACTGGTAGTATGTAAATTTGATGGGTCAGACACATAACACAGCACCGCTGTCTTGCCACTGATAGTATCTAAATTTGATAGTTTAAACATAACACAGCACCGATGTCTTGCCACTGATAGTATGTAAATTTGATGGGTGAGACACATAACACAGCACCGCTGTCTTGTCACTGATAGTATGTAAATTTGATAGTTTAAGCATAACACAACACGGCTGTCTTGTCTCTGATAGTATGCAAATTTGATAGTTTAAACATAACACAACACCGCTGTCTTGCCAGTGTTAGTATGTAAATTTGATAGTTTAAACATAACACAGCACCGATGTCTTGCCACTGATAGTATGTAAATTTGATGGGTCAGACACATAACACAACACCGCTGTCTTGCCACTGATAGTATGTAAATTTGATAGTTTAAACGTAACACAGCACCGCTGTCTTGCCACTTGTAGTATGTAAATTTGATGGGTCAGACACATAACACAACACCGCTGTCTTGCCACTGATAGTATGTAAATTTGATAGTTTAAACATAACACAGCATCGCTGTCTTGCCACTGATAGTATGCAAATTTGATAGTTTAAACATAACACAGCACCGTTGTCTTGCCACTGATAGTGTGTAAATTTGATAGTCTAAACATAACACAACATCGCTGTCTTGACACTGATAGTATGTAAATTTGACAGTTTAAACATAACACAACACCGCTGTCTTGCCACTGATAGTATGTAAATTTGATAGTTTAAACATAACACAGCACCGCTGTCTTGTCACTGATAGTATGTAAATTTGATAGTTTAAACATAACACAGCACCGCTGTCTAGTCACTGATAGTATGTACATTTGATAGTTTAAACATAACACAGCACCGATGTCTTGCCACTGATAGTAAGTAAACTTGATGGGTCAGACACATAACACAGCAGCGCTGTCTTGCCACTGATAGTATGTAAATTTGATGGGTCAGACACATAACACAGCACTGCTGTATTGCCACTGATAGTATGTAAATTTGATAGTTTAAACATAACACAGCACCGCTGTCTTGTCACTGATAGTATGTAAATTTGATAGTTTAAACATAAGACAGCACCGCTGTCTTGCCAGTGATAGCATGTAAATTGGATGGGTCAGACACATAACACAGCACCGTTGTGTTGCCACTGATAGTATGTAAATTTGGTAGTTTAAACATAACACAGCACCGCTGTCTTGCCACTGATAGTATGTAAATTTGATAGTTTAAACATAACACAACACCGATGTCTTGCCACTGATAGTATGTAAATTTGATAGTTTAAACATAACACAGCACCGCCGTCTTGCCACTGATAGTATGCAAATTTGATAGTTTAAACATAACACAACACCGCTGTCTTGCCAGTGTTAGTATGTAAACTTGATAGTTTAAACATAACACAACACCGCTGTCTTGTCACTGATAGTATGTAACTTTGATGGGTCAGACACATAACACAGCACCGCTGTCTTGCCACTGATAGTATGCAAATTTGATAGTTTAAACATAACACAACACCGCTGTCTTGACACTGATAGTATGTAATTTTGACAGTTTAAACATAACACAAGACCGCTGTCTTGCCACTGATAGTATGTAAATTTGATAATTTATACATAACACAGCACCGCTGTCTTGTCACTGATAGTATGTAAATTTGATAGTTTAAACATAACAAAGCACCGGTGTCTTGTCACTGATAGTATGTAAATTTGATTTTTTAAACATAACACAGCACCGATGTCTTGCCACTGATAGTATGTAAATTTGATGGGTCAGACACATAACACAGCACCGCTGTCTTGCCACTGATAGTATGTAAATTTGATGGGTCAGAAACATAACATAGCACCGCTGTCTTGTCACTGATAGTATGTTAATTTGATAGTTTAAACATAACACAGCACCGCTGTCTTGCCAGTGATAGCATGTAAATTTGATGGGTCAGACACATAACACAGCACCGTGGTCTTGCCACTGATAGTATGTAAATTTGATAGTTTAAACATAACACAGCACCGCTGTCTTGCCACTGATAGTATGCAAATTTGATAGTTTAAACATAACACAACACCGCTGTCTTGATAGTATTTGTATGTAAATTTGATAGTTTAAACATAACACAACACCGCTCTCTTGCCACTGATAGTATGTAAATTTGATAGTTTAAACATAACACAGCACCGCTGTCTTGCCACTGATAGTATGCAAATTTGATAGTTTAAACATAACACAACACCGCTGTCTTGATAGTATTTGTATGTAAATTTGATAGTTTAAACATAACACAACACCGCTGTTTTGTCACTGATAGTATGTAAATTTGATGGGTCAGACACATAACACAGCACCGCTGTCTTGCCACTGATAGCATGCAAATTTGATAGTTTAAACATAACACAACACCGCTCTCTTGCCAGTGTTAGTATGTAAATTTGATAGTTTAAACAGAACACAGCACCGATGTCTTGCCACTGATAGTATGTAAATTTGATGGGTCAGACACATAACACAACACCGCTGTCTTGCCACTGATAGTATGTAAATTTGATAGTTTAAACATAACACAGCACCGCTGTGTTGCCACTGGTAGTATGTAAATTTGATGGGTCAGACACATAACACAGCACCGCTGTCATGCCACTGATAGTATGTAAATTTGATAGTTTAAACATAAAACAGCACCGCTGTCTTGCCACTGATAGTATGTAAATTTGATAGGTCAGACACATAACATATCACCGCTGTCTTGCCACTGATAGTATGTAAATTTGATAGTTTAAACATAACACAGCACCGCTGTCTTGTCACTGATAGTATGTAAATTTGATAGTTTAAACATAACACAACACCGCTGTCTTGTCACTGATTGTATGCAAATGTGATAGTTTAAACATAACACAACACCGCTGTCTTGCCAGTGTTAGTATGTAAATTTGATAGTTTAAACATAACACAGCACCGATGTATTGCCACTGATAGTATGTAAATTTGATGGGTCAGACACATAACACAACACCGCTGTCTTGCCACTGATAGTATGTAAATTTTATAGCTTAAACATAACACAGCACCGCTGTCTTGCCACTGGTAGTATGTAAATTTGATGGGTCAGACACATAACACAGCACCGCTGTCTTGCCACTGATAGTATGTAAATTTGATAGCTTAAACATAACACAGCACCGCTGTCTTGCCACTGATAGTATGTAAATTTGATGGGTCAGACACATAACACAGCACCGCTGTCTTGCCACTGATAGTATGTAAATTTGATAGTTTAAACATAACAGAGCATCGCTGTCTTGCCACTGATAGTATGCAAATTTGATAGTTTAAACATAACACAACACCGATGTCTTGAAACTGATAGTATGTAAATTTGACAGTTTAAACATAACACAACACCGCTGTCTTGCCACTGATAGTATGTAAATTTGATAGTTTAAACATAACACAGCACCGCTGTCTTGTCACTGATAGTATGTAAATTTGATAGTTTAAACATAACACAGCACCGCTGTCTTGTCACTGATAGTATGTAAGTTTGATAGTTTAAACATAACACAGCACTGATGTCTTGCCACTGATAGTATGTAAATTTGATGGGTCAGACACATAACACAACACCGCTGTCTTGCCACTGATAGTATGTAAATTTGATAGTTTAAACATAACACAGCACCGCTGTCTTGCCACTGGTAGTATGTAAGTTTGATGCGTCAGACACATAACACAGCACCGCTGTCTTGCCACTGATAGTATGTAAATTTGATAGTTTAAACATAACACAGCACCGCTGTCTTGCCACTGATAGTATATAAATTTGATAGTTTAAACATAACACAGCACCGCTGTCTTGCCACTGATAGTATGTAAATTTGATACTTTAAACATAACACAGCACCGCTGTCTTCCCACTGATAGTATGCAAATTTGATAGTTTAAACATAACACAGCACCGCTGTATTGCCACTGATAGTATGTAAATTTGATAGTTTAAACATAACACAGCACCGCTGTCTTGCCACTGATAGTATGTAAATTTGATGGGTCAGACACATAACACAGCACCGCTGTCTTGCCACTGATAGTATGTAAATTTGATAGTTTAAACATAACACAGCACCGCTGTCTTGTCACTGATAGTATGTAAATTTGATAGTTTAAACATAACACAGCACCGCTGTCTTGCCAGTGTTAGTATGTAAATTTGATAGTTTAAACATAACACAGCACCGCTGTCTTGCCACTGATAGTATGTAAATTTGATAGTTTAAACATAACACAGCACCGCTGTCTTGTCACTGATAGTATGTAAATTTGATAGTTTAAACATAACACAGCACCGTTGTCTTGCCACTGATAGTATGTGAATTTGATAGTTTAAACATAACACAGCACCGCTGTCTTGCCACTGATAGTATGTAAATTTGATAGTTTAAACATAACACAACACCGCTGTCTTGCCACTGATAGTATGTAAATTTGATAGTTCAAACATAACACAGCACCGCTGTCTTGCCACTAATAGTATGCAAATTTGATAGTTTAAACATAACACAACACCGCTGTCTTGTCTCTGATGGTATGTAAATTTGATAGTTTAAACATAACACAGCACCGATGTCTTGCCACTGATAGTATGTAAATTTGATGGGTCAGATACATAACACAACACCGCTGTCTTGCCACTGATAGTATGTAAATTTGATAGTTTAAACATAACACAGCATCGCTGTCTTGCCACTGATAATATGCAAATTTGATAGTTTAAACATAACACAGCACCGTTGTGTTGCCACTGATAGTATGTAAATTTGATAGTTTAAACATAACACAACACCGCTGTCTTGACACTGATAGTATGTAAGTTTGACAGTTTAAACATAACACAACACCGCTCTCTTGCCACTGATAGTATGTAAATTTGATAGTTTAAACATAACACAGCACCGCTGTCTTGTCACTGATAGTATGTAAATTTGATAGCTTAAACATAACACAGCACCGTTGTCTTGCCACTGATAGTATGTAAATTTGATGGGTCAGACACATAACACAGCACCGCTGTCTTGCCACTGATAGTATGTAAATTTGATAGTTTAAACATAACACAGCACCGCTGTCTTCCCACTGATAGTATGCAAATTTGATAGTTTAAACATAACACAGCACCGCTGTCTTGCCACTGATAGCATGTAAATTTGATAGTTTAAACATAACACAGCACAGCTGTCTTGCCACTGATAGTATGTAAATTTGATGGGTCAGACACATAACACAGCACCGCTGTCTTGCCACTGATAGTATGTAAATTTGATAGTTTAAACATAACACAGCACCGCTGTCTTGTCACTGATAGTATGTAAATTTGATAGTTTAGACATAACACAGCACCGCTGTCTTGCCAGTGCTAGTATGTAAATTTGATAGTTTAAACATAACACAGCACCGCTGTCTTGCCACTGATAGTATGTAAATTTGATAGTTTAAACATAACACAGCACCGCTGTCTTGTCACTGATAGTATGTAAATTTGATAGTTTAAACATAACACAGCACCGCTGTCTTGCCAGTGATAGCATGTAAATTTGATGGGTCAGACACATAAGACAGCACCGTTGTCTTGCCACTGATAGTATGTGAATTTGATAGTTTAAACATAACACAGCACCGCTGTCTTGCCACTTATAGTGTGTAAATTTGATAGTTTAAACATAACACAACACCTCTGTCTTGCCACTGATAGTATGTAAATTTGATAGTTTAAACATAACACAGCACCGCTGTCTTGCCACTAATAGTATGCAAATTTGATAGTTTAAACATAACACAACACCGCTGTCTTGTCTCTGATGGTATGTAAATTTGATAGTTTAAACATAACACAGCACCGATGTCTTGCCACTGATAGTATGTAAATTTGATGGGTCAGACACATAACACAACACCGCTGTCTTGCCACTGATAGTATGTAAATTTCATAGTTTAAACATAACACAGCATCGCTGTCTTGCCACTGATAGTATGCAAATTTGATAGTTTAAACATAACAAAGCACCGTTGTGTTGCCACTGATAGTATGTAAGTTTGATAGTTTAAACATAACACAACAATGCTGTCTTGACACTGATAGTATGTAAATTTGACAGTTTAAACATAACACAGCACCGCTGTCTTGCCACTGATAGTATGTAAATTTGATAGTTTAAACATAACACAGCACCGCTGTCTTGTCACTGATAGTATGTAAATTTGATAGTTTAAACATAACACAGCACCGATGTCTTGCCACTGATAGTATGTAAATTTGATGGGTCAGACACAAAACACAGCACCGCTGTCTTGCCACTGATAGTATGTAAATTTGATAGTTTAAACATAACACAGCACCGCTGTCTTGTCACTGATAGTATGTAAATTTGATAGTTTAAACATAACACAGCAGCGCTGTCTTGCCAGGGATAGCATGTAAATTTGATGGGTCAGACACATAACACAGCACCGTTGTCTTCCCACTGATAGTATGTAAATTTGGTAGTTTAAACATAACACAGCACCGCTGTCTTGCCACTGATAGTATGTAAATTTGATAGTTTAAACATTACACAACACCGCTGTCTTGCCACTGATAGTATGTAAATTTGATAGTTTAAACATAACACAGCACCGCTGTCTTGCCACTGATAGTATGCAAATTTGATAGTTTAAACATAACACAACACCGCTGTCTTGCCAGTGTTAGTATGTAAATTTGATAGTTTAAACATAACACAACACCGCTGTCTTGTCACTGAGAGTATGTAAATTTGATAGTTTAAACATAACACAGCACCGCTGTCTTGTCACTGATAGTATGTAAATTTGATACTTTAAACATAACACAGCACCGCTGTCTTGCCACTGATAGTATGCAAATTTGATAGTTTAAACATAACACAACACCGCTGTCTTGCCAGTGTTAGTATGTAAATTTGATAGTTTAAACATAACACAACACCGCTGTCTTGTCACTGATAGTATGTAAATTTGATGGGTCAGACACATAACACAGCACCGCTGTCTTGCCACTGATAGCATGCAAATTTGATAGTTTAAACATAACACAACACCGCTGTCTTGCCAGTGTTAGTATGTAAATTTGATAGTTTAAACATAACACAGCACCGATGTCTTGCCACTGATAGTATGTAAATTTGATGGGTCAGACACATAACACAACACCGCTGTCTTGCCACTGATAGTATGTAAATTTGATAGTTTAAACGTAACACAGCACCGCTGTCTTGCCACTGGTAGTATGTAAATTTGATGGGTCAGACACATAACACAGCACCGCTGTCTTGCCACTGATAGTATCTAAATTTGATAGTTTAAACATAACACAGCACCGATGTCTTGCCACTGATAGTATGTAAATTTGATGGGTGAGACACATAACACAACACCGCTGTCTTGCCACTGATAGTATGTAAATTTGATGGGTGAGACACATAACACAGCACCGCTGTCTTGTCACTGATAGTATGTAAATTTGATAGTTTAAACATAACACAACACGGCTGTCTTGTCTCTGATAGTATGCAAATTTGATAGTTTAAACATAACACAACACCGCTGTCTTGCCAGTGTTAGTATGTAAATTTGATAGTTTAAACATAACACAGCACCGATGTCTTGCCACTGATAGTATGTAAATTTGATGGGTCAGACACATAACACAACACCCCTGTCTTGCTACTGATAGTATGTAAATTTGATAGTTTAAACGTAACACAGCACCGCTGTCTTGCCACTTGTAGTATGTAAATTTGATGGGTCAGACACATAACACAACACCGCTGTCTTGCCACTGATAGTATGTAAATTTGATAGTTTAAACATAACACAGCATCGCTGTCTTGCCACTGATAGTATGCAAATTTGATAGTTTAAACATAACACAGCACCGTTGTCTTGCCACTGATAGTATGTAAATTTGATAGTCTAAACATAACACAACATCGCTGTCTTGGCACTGATAGTATGTAAATTTGACAGTTTAAACATAACAACACCGCTGTCTTGCCACTGATAGTATGTAAATTTGATAGTTTAAACATAACACAGCACCGCTGTCTTGTCACTGATAGTATGTAAATTTGATAGTTTAAACATAACACAGCACCGCTGTCTAGTCACTGATAGTATGTACATTTGATAGTTTAAACATAACACAGCACCGATGTCTTGCCACTGATAGTAGGTAAACTTGATGGGTCAGACACATAACACAGCAGCGCTGTCTTGCCACTGATAGTATGTAAATTTGATGGGTCAGACACATAACACAGCACCGCTGTATTGCCACTGATAGTATGTAAATTTGATAGTTTAAACATAACACAGCACCGCTGTCTTGTCACTGATAGTATGTAAATTTGATAGTTTAAACATAAGACAGCACCGCTGTCTTGCCAGTGATAGCATGTAAATTGGATGGGTCAGACACATAACACAGCATCGTTGTGTTGCCACTGATAGTATGTAAATTTGGTAGTTTAAACATAACACAGCACCGCTGTCTTGCCACTGATAGTATGTAAATTTGATAGTTTAAACATAACACAACACCGATGTCTTGCCACTGATAGTATGTAAATTTGATAGTTTAAACATAACACAGCACCGCCGTCTTGCCACTGATAGTATGCAAATTTGATAGTTTAAACATAACACAACACCGCTGTCTTGCCAGTGTTAGTATGTAAACTTGATAGTTTAAACATAACACAACACCGCTGTCTTGTCACTGATAGTATGTAAATTTGATGGGTCAGACACATAACACAGCACCGCTGTCTTGCCACTGATAGTATGCAAATTTGATAGTTTAAACATAACACAACACCGCTGTCTTGACACTGATAGTATGTAATTTTGACAGTTTAAACATAACACAAGACCGCTGTCTTGCCACTGATAGTATGTAAATTTGATAGTTTAAACATAACACAGCACCGCTGTCTTGTCACTGATAGTATGTAAATTTGATAGTTTAAACATAACACAGCACCGGTGTCTTGTCACTGATAGTATGTAAATTTGATTTTTTAAACATAACACAGCACCGATGTCTTGCCACTGATAGTATGTAAATTTGATGGGTCAGACACATAACACAGCACCGCTGTCTTGCCACTGATAGTATGTAAATTTGATGGGTCAGACACATAACACAGCACCGCTGTCTTGCCACTGATAGCATGTAAATTTGATAGTTTAAACATAACACAGCACCGCTGTCTTGCCGCTGATAGTATGCAAATTTGATAGTTTAAACATAACACAGCACCGCTGTATTGCCACTGATAGTATGTTAATTTGATAGTTTAAACATAACACAGCACCGCTGTCTTGCCAGTGATAGCATGTAAGTTTGATGGGTCAGACACATAACACAGCACCGTTGTCTTGCCACTGATAGTATGTAAATTTGATAGTTTAAACATAACACAGCACCGCTGTCTTGCCACTGATGGTATGTAAATTTGATAGTTTAAACATAACACAACACCGCTCTCTTGCCACTGATAGTATGTAAATTTGATAGTTTAAACATAACACAGCACCGCTGTCTTGCCACTGATAGTATGCAAATTTGATAGTTTAAACATAACACAACACCGCTGTCTTGATAGTATTAGAATGTAAATTTGATAGTTTAAACATAACACAACACCGCTGTTTTGTCACTCATAGTATGTAAATTTGATGGGTCAGACACATAACACAGCACCGCTGTCTTGCCACTGATAGCATGCAAATTTGATAGTTTAAACATAACACAACACCGCTCTCTTGCCAGTGTTAGTATGTAAATTTGATAGTTTAAACAGAACACAGCACCGATGTCTTGCCACTGATAGTATGTAAATTTGATGGGTCAGACACATAACACAACACCGCTGTCTTGCCACTGATAGTATGTAAATTTGATAGTTTAAACATAACACAGCACCGCTGTCTTGCCACTGGTAGTATGTAAATTTGATGGGTCAGACACATAACACAGCACTGCTGTCATGCCACTGATAGTATGTAAATTTGATAGTTTAAACATAACACAGCACCGCTGTCTTGCCACTGATAGTATGTAAATTTGATAGGTCAGACACATAACAGATCACCGCTGTCTTGCCACTGATAGTATGTAAATTTGATAGTTTAAACATAACACAGCACCGCTGTCTTGTCACTGATAGTATGTAAATTTGATAGTTTAAACATAACACAACACCGCTGTCTTGTCACTGATTGTATGCAAATGTGATAGTTTAAACATAACACAACACCGCTGTCTTGCCAGTGTTAGTATGTAAATTTGATAGTTTAAACATAACACAGCACCGATGTATTGCCACTGATAGTATGTAAATTTGATGGGTCAGACGCATAACACAACACCGCTGTCTTGCCACTGATAGTATGTAAATTTAATAGCTTAAACATAACACAGCACCGCTGTCTTGCCACTGGTAGTATGTAAATTTGATGGGTCAGACACATAACACAGCACCGCTGTCTTGCCACTGATAGTATGTAAATTTGATAGCTTAAACATAACACAGCACCGCTGTCTTGCCACTGATAGTATGTAAATTTGATGGGTCAGACACATAACACAGCACCGCTGTCTTGCCACTGATAGTATGTAAATTTGATAGTTTAAACATAACACAGCATCGCTGTCTTGCCACTGATAGTATGCAAATTTGATAGTTTAAACATAACACAGCACCGTTGTCTTGCCACTGATAGTATGTAAATTTGGTGGGTCAGACACATAACACAACGCCGCTGTCTTGCCACTGATAGTATGTAAATTTGATAGTTTAAACATAACACAGCATCGCTGTCTTGCCACTGATAGTATGCAAATGTGATAGTTTAAACATAACACAACACCGATGTCTTGAAACTGATAGTATGTAAATTTGACAGTTTAAACATAACACAACACCGCTGTCTTGCCACTGATAGTATGTAAATTTGATAGTTTAAACATAACACAGCACCGCTGTCTTGTCACTGATAGTATGTAAATTTGATAGTTTAAACATAACACAGCACCGCTGTCTTGTCACTGATAGTATGTAAGTTTGATAGTTTAAACATAACACAGCACTGATGTCTTGCCACTGATAGCATGTAAATTTGATGGGTCAGACACATAACACAGCACCGTGGTCTTGCCACTGATAGTATGTAAATTTGATAGTTTAAACATAACACAGCACCGCTGTCTTGCCACTGATAGTATGCAAATTTGATAGTTTAAACATAACACAACACCGCTGTCTTGATAGTATTTGTATGTAAATTTGATAGTTTAAACATAACACAACACCGCTCTCTTGCCACTGATAGTATGTAAATTTGATAGTTTAAACATAACACAGCACCGCTGTCTTGCCACTGATAGTATGCAAATTTGATAGTTTAAACATAACACAACACCGCTGTCTTGATAGTATTTGTATGTAAATTTGATAGTTTAAACATAACACAACACCGCTGTTTTGTCACTGATAGTATGTAAATTTGATGGGTCAGACACATAACACAGCACCGCTGTCTTGCCACTGATAGCATGCAAATCTGATAGTTTAGACATAACACAACACCGCTCTCTTGCCAGTGTTAGTATGTAAATTTGATAGTTTAAACAGAACACAGCACCGATGTCTTGCCACTGATAGTATGTAAATTTGATGGGTCAGACACATAACACAACACCGCTGTCTTGCCACTGATAGTATGTAAATTTGATAGTTTAAACATAACACAGCACCGCTGTGTTGCCACTGGTAGTATGTAAATTTGATGGGTCAGACACATAACACAGCACCGCTGTCATGCCACTGATAGTATGTAAATTTGATAGTTTAAACATAAAACAGCACCGCTGTCTTGCCACTGATAGTATGTAAATTTGATAGGTCAGACACATAACATATCACCGCTGTCTTGCCACTGATAGTATGTAAATTTGATAGTTTAAACATAACACAGCACCGCTGTCTTGTCACTGATAGTATGTAAATTTGATAGTTTAAACATAACACAACACCGCTGTCTTGTCACTGATTGTATGCAAATGTGATAGTTTAAACATAACACAACACCGCTGTCTTGCCAGTGTTAGTATGTAAATTTGATAGTTTAAACATAACACAGCACCGATGTATTGCCACTGATAGTATGTAAATTTGATGGGTCAGACACATAACACAACACCGCTGTCTTGCCACTGATAGTATGTAAATTTTATAGCTTAAACATAACACAGCACCGCTGTCTTGCCACTGGTAGTATGTAAATTTGATGGGTCAGACACATAACACAGCACCGCTGTCTTGCCACTGATAGTATGTAAATTTGATAGCTTAAACATAACACAGCACCGCTGTCTTGCCACTGATAGTATGTAAATTTGATGGGTCAGACACATAACACAGCACCGCTGTCTTGCCACTGATAGTATGTAAATTTGATAGTTTAAACATAACAGAGCATCGCTGTCTTGCCACTGATAGTATGCAAATTTGATAGTTTAAACATAACACAACACCGATGTCTTGAAACTGATAGTATGTAAATTTGACAGTTTAAACATAACACAACACCGCTGTCTTGCCACTGATAGTATGTAAATTTGATAGTTTAAACATAACACAGCACCGCTGTCTTGTCACTGATAGTATGTAAATTTGATAGTTTAAACATAACACAGCACCGCTGTCTTGTCACTGATAGTATGTAAGTTTGATAGTTTAAACATAACACAGCACTGATGTCTTGCCACTGATAGTATGTAAATTTGATGGGTCAGACACATAACACAACACCGCTGTCTTGCCACTGATAGTATGTAAATTTGATAGTTTAAACATAACACAGCACCGCTGTCTTGCCACTGGTAGTATGTAAGTTTGATGCGTCAGACACATAACACAGCACCGCTGTCTTGCCACTGATAGTATGTAAATTTGATAGTTTAAACATAACACAGCACCGCTGTCTTGCCACTGATAGTATATAAATTTGATAGTTTAAACATAACACAGCACCGCTGTCTTGCCACTGATAGTATGTAAATTTGATACTTTAAACATAACACAGCACCGCTGTCTTCCCACTGATAGTATGCAAATTTGATAGTTTAAACATAACACAGCACCGCTGTATTGCCACTGATAGTATGTAAATTTGATAGTTTAAACATAACACAGCACCGCTGTCTTGCCACTGATAGTATGTAAATTTGATGGGTCAGACACATAACACAGCACCGCTGTCTTGCCACTGATAGTATGTAAATTTGATAGTTTAAACATAACACAGCACCGCTGTCTTGTCACTGATAGTATGTAAATTTGATAGTTTAAACATAACACAGCACCGCTGTCTTGCCAGTGTTAGTATGTAAATTTGATAGTTTAAACATAACACAGCACCGCTGTCTTGCCACTGATAGTATGTAAATTTGATAGTTTAAACATAACACAGCACCGCTGTCTTGTCACTGATAGTATGTAAATTTGATAGTTTAAACATAACACAGCACCGTTGTCTTGCCACTGATAGTATGTGAATTTGATAGTTTAAACATAACACAGCACCGCTGTCTTGCCACTGATAGTATGTAAATTTGATAGTTTAAACATAACACAACACCGCTGTCTTGCCACTGATAGTATGTAAATTTGATAGTTCAAACATAACACAGCACCGCTGTCTTGCCACTAATAGTATGCAAATTTGATAGTTTAAACATAACACAACACCGCTGTCTTGTCTCTGATGGTATGTAAATTTGATAGTTTAAACATAACACAGCACCGATGTCTTGCCACTGATAGTATGTAAATTTGATGGGTCAGATACATAACACAACACCGCTGTCTTGCCACTGATAGTATGTAAATTTGATAGTTTAAACATAACACAGCATCGCTGTCTTGCCACTGATAATATGCAAATTTGATAGTTTAAACATAACACAGCACCGTTGTGTTGCCACTGATAGTATGTAAATTTGATAGTTTAAACATAACACAACACCGCTGTCTTGACACTGATAGTATGTAAGTTTGACAGTTTAAACATAACACAACACCGCTCTCTTGCCACTGATAGTATGTAAATTTGATAGTTTAAACATAACACAGCACCGCTGTCTTGTCACTGATAGTATGTAAATTTGATAGCTTAAACATAACACAGCACCGTTGTCTTGCCACTGATAGTATGTAAATTTGATGGGTCAGACACATAACACAGCACCGCTGTCTTGCCACTGATAGTATGTAAATTTGATAGTTTAAACATAACACAGCACCGCTGTCTTCCCACTGATAGTATGCAAATTTGATAGTTTAAACATAACACAGCACCGCTGTCTTGCCACTGATAGCATGTAAATTTGATAGTTTAAACATAACACAGCACAGCTGTCTTGCCACTGATAGTATGTAAATTTGATGGGTCAGACACATAACACAGCACCGCTGTCTTGCCACTGATAGTATGTAAATTTGATAGTTTAAACATAACACAGCACCGCTGTCTTGTCACTGATAGTATGTAAATTTGATAGTTTAGACATAACACAGCACCGCTGTCTTGCCAGTGCTAGTATGTAAATTTGATAGTTTAAACATAACACAGCACCGCTGTCTTGCCACTGATAGTATGTAAATTTGATAGTTTAAACATAACACAGCACCGCTGTCTTGTCACTGATAGTATGTAAATTTGATAGTTTAAACATAACACAGCACCGCTGTCTTGCCAGTGATAGCATGTAAATTTGATGGGTCAGACACATAAGACAGCACCGTTGTCTTGCCACTGATAGTATGTGAATTTGATAGTTTAAACATAACACAGCACCGCTGTCTTGCCACTTATAGTGTGTAAATTTGATAGTTTAAACATAACACAACACCTCTGTCTTGCCACTGATAGTATGTAAATTTGATAGTTTAAACATAACACAGCACCGCTGTCTTGCCACTAATAGTATGCAAATTTGATAGTTTAAACATAACACAACACCGCTGTCTTGTCTCTGATGGTATGTAAATTTGATAGTTTAAACATAACACAGCACCGATGTCTTGCCACTGATAGTATGTAAATTTGATGGGTCAGACACATAACACAACACCGCTGTCTTGCCACTGATAGTATGTAAATTTCATAGTTTAAACATAACACAGCATCGCTGTCTTGCCACTGATAGTATGCAAATTTGATAGTTTAAACATAACAAAGCACCGTTGTGTTGCCACTGATAGTATGTAAGTTTGATAGTTTAAACATAACACAACAATGCTGTCTTGACACTGATAGTATGTAAATTTGACAGTTTAAACATAACACAGCACCGCTGTCTTGCCACTGATAGTATGTAAATTTGATAGTTTAAACATAACACAGCACCGCTGTCTTGTCACTGATAGTATGTAAATTTGATAGTTTAAACATAACACAGCACCGATGTCTTGCCACTGATAGTATGTAAATTTGATGGGTCAGACACAAAACACAGCACCGCTGTCTTGCCACTGATAGTATGTAAATTTGATAGTTTAAACATAACACAGCACCGCTGTCTTGTCACTGATAGTATGTAAATTTGATAGTTTAAACATAACACAGCAGCGCTGTCTTGCCAGGGATAGCATGTAAATTTGATGGGTCAGACACATAACACAGCACCGTTGTCTTCCCACTGATAGTATGTAAATTTGGTAGTTTAAACATAACACAGCACCGCTGTCTTGCCACTGATAGTATGTAAATTTGATAGTTTAAACATTACACAACACCGCTGTCTTGCCACTGATAGTATGTAAATTTGATAGTTTAAACATAACACAGCACCGCTGTCTTGCCACTGATAGTATGCAAATTTGATAGTTTAAACATAACACAACACCGCTGTCTTGCCAGTGTTAGTATGTAAATTTGATAGTTTAAACATAACACAACACCGCTGTCTTGTCACTGAGAGTATGTAAATTTGATAGTTTAAACATAACACAGCACCGCTGTCTTGTCACTGATAGTATGTAAATTTGATACTTTAAACATAACACAGCACCGCTGTCTTGCCACTGATAGTATGCAAATTTGATAGTTTAAACATAACACAACACCGCTGTCTTGCCAGTGTTAGTATGTAAATTTGATAGTTTAAACATAACACAACACCGCTGTCTTGTCACTGATAGTATGTAAATTTGATGGGTCAGACACATAACACAGCACCGCTGTCTTGCCACTGATAGCATGCAAATTTGATAGTTTAAACATAACACAACACCGCTGTCTTGCCAGTGTTAGTATGTAAATTTGATAGTTTAAACATAACACAGCACCGATGTCTTGCCACTGATAGTATGTAAATTTGATGGGTCAGACACATAACACAACACCGCTGTCTTGCCACTGATAGTATGTAAATTTGATAGTTTAAACGTAACACAGCACCGCTGTCTTGCCACTGGTAGTATGTAAATTTGATGGGTCAGACACATAACACAGCACCGCTGTCTTGCCACTGATAGTATCTAAATTTGATAGTTTAAACATAACACAGCACCGATGTCTTGCCACTGATAGTATGTAAATTTGATGGGTGAGACACATAACACAACACCGCTGTCTTGCCACTGATAGTATGTAAATTTGATGGGTGAGACACATAACACAGCACCGCTGTCTTGTCACTGATAGTATGTAAATTTGATAGTTTAAACATAACACAACACGGCTGTCTTGTCTCTGATAGTATGCAAATTTGATAGTTTAAACATAACACAACACCGCTGTCTTGCCAGTGTTAGTATGTAAATTTGATAGTTTAAACATAACACAGCACCGATGTCTTGCCACTGATAGTATGTAAATTTGATGGGTCAGACACATAACACAACACCCCTGTCTTGCTACTGATAGTATGTAAATTTGATAGTTTAAACGTAACACAGCACCGCTGTCTTGCCACTTGTAGTATGTAAATTTGATGGGTCAGACACATAACACAACACCGCTGTCTTGCCACTGATAGTATGTAAATTTGATAGTTTAAACATAACACAGCATCGCTGTCTTGCCACTGATAGTATGCAAATTTGATAGTTTAAACATAACACAGCACCGTTGTCTTGCCACTGATAGTATGTAAATTTGATAGTCTAAACATAACACAACATCGCTGTCTTGGCACTGATAGTATGTAAATTTGACAGTTTAAACATAACAACACCGCTGTCTTGCCACTGATAGTATGTAAATTTGATAGTTTAAACATAACACAGCACCGCTGTCTTGTCACTGATAGTATGTAAATTTGATAGTTTAAACATAACACAGCACCGCTGTCTAGTCACTGATAGTATGTACATTTGATAGTTTAAACATAACACAGCACCGATGTCTTGCCACTGATTGTAGGTAAACTTGATGGGTCAGACACATAACACAGCAGCGCTGTCTTGCCACTGATAGTATGTAAATTTGATGGGTCAGACACATAACACAGCACCGCTGTATTGCCACTGATAGTATGTAAATTTGATAGTTTAAACATAACACAGCACCGCTGTCTTGTCACTGATAGTATGTAAATTTGATAGTTTAAACATAAGACAGCACCGCTGTCTTGCCAGTGATAGCATGTAAATTGGATGGGTCAGACACATAACACAGCATCGTTGTGTTGCCACTGATAGTATGTAAATTTGGTAGTTTAAACATAACACAGCACCGCTGTCTTGCCACTGATAGTATGTAAATTTGATAGTTTAAACATAACACAACACCGATGTCTTGCCACTGATAGTATGTAAATTTGATAGTTTAAACATAACACAGCACCGCCGTCTTGCCACTGATAGTATGCAAATTTGATAGTTTAAACATAACACAACACCGCTGTCTTGCCAGTGTTAGTATGTAAACTTGATAGTTTAAACATAACACAACACCGCTGTCTTGTCACTGATAGTATGTAAATTTGATGGGTCAGACACATAACACAGCACCGCTGTCTTGCCACTGATAGTATGCAAATTTGATAGTTTAAACATAACACAACACCGCTGTCTTGACACTGATAGTATGTAATTTTGACAGTTTAAACATAACACAAGACCGCTGTCTTGCCACTGATAGTATGTAAATTTGATAGTTTAAACATAACACAGCACCGCTGTCTTGTCACTGATAGTATGTAAATTTGATAGTTTAAACATAACACAGCACCGGTGTCTTGTCACTGATAGTATGTAAATTTGATTTTTTAAACATAACACAGCACCGATGTCTTGCCACTGATAGTATGTAAATTTGATGGGTCAGACACATAACACAGCACCGCTGTCTTGCCACTGATAGTATGTAAATTTGATGGGTCAGACACATAACACAGCACCGCTGTCTTGCCACTGATAGCATGTAAATTTGATAGTTTAAACATAACACAGCACCGCTGTCTTGCCGCTGATAGTATGCAAATTTGATAGTTTAAACATAACACAGCACCGCTGTATTGCCACTGATAGTATGTTAATTTGATAGTTTAAACATAACACAGCACCGCTGTCTTGCCAGTGATAGCATGTAAGTTTGATGGGTCAGACACATAACACAGCACCGTTGTCTTGCCACTGATAGTATGTAAATTTGATAGTTTAAACATAACACAGCACCGCTGTCTTGCCACTGATGGTATGTAAATTTGATAGTTTAAACATAACACAACACCGCTCTCTTGCCACTGATAGTATGTAAATTTGATAGTTTAAACATAACACAGCACCGCTGTCTTGCCACTGATAGTATGCAAATTTGATAGTTTAAACATAACACAACACCGCTGTCTTGATAGTATTAGAATGTAAATTTGATAGTTTAAACATAACACAACACCGCTGTTTTGTCACTCATAGTATGTAAATTTGATGGGTCAGACACATAACACAGCACCGCTGTCTTGCCACTGATAGCATGCAAATTTGATAGTTTAAACATAACACAACACCGCTCTCTTGCCAGTGTTAGTATGTAAATTTGATAGTTTAAACAGAACACAGCACCGATGTCTTGCCACTGATAGTATGTAAATTTGATGGGTCAGACACATAACACAACACCGCTGTCTTGCCACTGATAGTATGTAAATTTGATAGTTTAAACATAACACAGCACCGCTGTCTTGCAACTGGTAGTATGTAAATTTGATGGGTCAGACACATAACACAGCACTGCTGTCATGCCACTGATAGTATGTAAATTTGATAGTTTAAACATAACACAGCACCGCTGTCTTGCCACTGATAGTATGTAAATTTGATAGGTCAGACACATAACAGATCACCGCTGTCTTGCCACTGATAGTATGTAAATTTGATAGTTTAAACATAACACAGCACCGCTGTCTTGTCACTGATAGTATGTAAATTTGATAGTTTAAACATAACACAACACCGCTGTCTTGTCACTGATTGTATGCAAATGTGATAGTTTAAACATAACACAACACCGCTGTCTTGCCAGTGTTAGTATGTAAATTTGATAGTTTAAACATAACACAGCACCGATGTATTGCCACTGATAGTATGTAAATTTGATGGGTCAGACGCATAACACAACACCGCTGTCTTGCCACTGATAGTATGTAAATTTAATAGCTTAAACATAACACAGCACCGCTGTCTTGCCACTGGTAGTATGTAAATTTGATGGGTCAGACACATAACACAGCACCGCTGTCTTGCCACTGATAGTATGTAAATTTGATAGCTTAAACATAACACAGCACCGCTGTCTTGCCACTGATAGTATGTAAATTTGATGGGTCAGACACATAACACAGCACCGCTGTCTTGCCACTGATAGTATGTAAATTTGATAGTTTAAACATAACACAGCATCGCTGTCTTGCCACTGATAGTATGCAAATTTGATAGTTTAAACATAACACAGCACCGTTGTCTTGCCACTGATAGTATGTAAATTTGGTGGGTCAGACACATAACACAACACCGCTGTCTTGCCACTGATAGTATGTAAATTTGATAGTTTAAACATAACACAGCATCGCTGTCTTGCCACTGATAGTATGCAAATGTGATAGTTTAAACATAACACAACACCGATGTCTTGAAACTGATAGTATGTAAATTTGACAGTTTAAACATAACACAACACCGCTGTCTTGCCACTGATAGTATGTAAATTTGATAGTTTAAACATAACACAGCACCGCTGTCTTGTCACTGATAGTATGTAAATTTGATAGTTTAAACATAACACAGCACCGCTGTCTTGTCACTGATAGTATGTAAGTTTGATAGTTTAAACATAACACAGCACTGATGTCTTGCCACTGATAGTATGTAAATTTGATGGGTCAGACACATAACACAACACCGCTGTCTTGCCACTGATAGTATGTAAATTTGATAGTTTAAACATAACACAGCACCGCTGTCTTGCCACTGGTAGTATGTAAGTTTGATGCGTCAGACACATAACACAGCACCGCTGTCTTGCCACTGATAGTATGTAAATTTGATAGTTTAAACATAACACAGCACCGCTGTCTTGCCACTGATAGTATATAAATTTGATAGTTTAAACATAACACAGCACCGCTGTTTTGCCACTGATAGTATGTAAATTTGATACTTTAAACATAACACAGCACCGCTGTCTTCCCACTGATAGTATGCAAATTTGATAGTTTAAACATAACACAGCACCGCTGTCTTGCCACTGATAGTATGTAAATTTGATAGTTTAAACATAACACAGCACCGCTGTCTTGCCACTGATAGTATGTAAATTTGATGGGTCAGAAACATAACACAGCACCGCTGTCTTGCCACTGATAGTATGTAAATTTGATAGTTTAAACATAACACAGCACCGCTGTCTTGTCACTGATAGTATGTAAATTTGATAGTTTAAACATAACACAGCACCGTTGTCTTGCCACTGATAGTATGTGAATTTGATAGTTTAAACATAACACAGCACCGCTGTCTTGCCACTGATAGTATGTAAATTTGATAGTTTAAACATAACACAACACCGCTGTCTTGCCACTGATAGTATGTAAATTTGATAGTTCAAACATAACACAGCACCGCTGTCTTGCCACTAATAGTATGCAAATTTGATAGTTTAAACATAACACAACACCGCTGTCTTGTCTCTGATGGTATGTAAATTTGATAGTTTAAACATAACACAGCACCGATGTCTTGCCACTGATAGTATGTAAATTTGATGGGTCAGACACATAACACAACACCGCTGTCTTGCCACTGATAGTATGTAAATTTGATAGTTTAAACATAACACAGCATCGCTGTCTTGCCACTGATAGTATGCAAATTTGATAGTTTAAACATAACACAGCACCGTTGTGTTGCCACTGATAGTATGTAAATTTGATAGTTTAAACATAACACAACACCGCTGTCTTGACACTGATAGTATGTAAATTTGACAGTTTAAACATAACACAACACCGCTCTCTTGCCACTGATAGTATGTAAATTTGATAGTTTAAACATAACACAGCACCGCTGTCTTGTCACTGATAGTATGTAAATTTGATAGTTTAAACATAACACAGCACCGTTGTCTTGCCACTGATAGTATGTAAATTTGATGGGTCAGACACATAACACAACACCGCTGTCTTGCCACTGATAGTATGTAAATTTGATAGTTTAAACATAACACAGCACCGCTGTCTTGCCACTGGTAGTATGTAAGTTTGATGGGTCAGACACATAACACAGCACCGCTCTCTTGCCACTGATAGTATGTAAATTTGATAGTTTAAACATAACACAGCACCGCTGTCTTCCCACTGATAGTATGCAAATTTGATAGTTTAAACATAACACAGCACCGCTGTCTTGCCACTGATAGTATGTAAATTTGATAGTTTAAACATAACACAGCACCGCTGTCTTGTCACTGATAGTATGTAAATTTGATAGTTTAGACATAACACAGCACCGCTGTCTTGCCAGTGTTAGTATGTAAATTTGATAGTTTAAACATAACACAGCACCGCTGTCTTGCCACTGATAGTATGTAAATTTGATAGTTTAAACATAACACAGCACCGCTGTCTTGTCACTGATAGTATGTAAATTTGATAGTTTAAACATAACACAGCACCGCTGTCTTGCCAGTGATAGCATGTAAATTTGATGGGTCAGACACATAACACAGCACCGTTGTCTTGCCACTGATAGTATGTGAATTTGATAGTTTAAACATAACACAGCACCGATGTCTTGCCACTGATAGTATGCAAATTTGATAGTTTAAACATAACACAGCACCGTTGTGTTGCCACTGATAGTATGTAAATTTGATAGTTTAAACATAACACAACACCGCTGTCTTGACACTGATAGTATGTAAATTTGACAGTTTAAACATAACACAACACCGCTCTCTTGCCACTGATAGTATGTAAATTTGATAGTTTAAACATAACACAGCACCGCTGTCTTGTCACTGATAGTATGTAAATTTGATAGTTTAAACATAACACAGCACCGTTGTCTTGCCACTGATAGTATGTAAATTTGATGGGTCAGACACATAACACAACACCGCTGTCTTGCCACTGATAGTATGTAAATTTGATAGTTTAAACATAACACAGCACCGCTGTCTTGCCACTGGTAGTATGTAAGTTTGATGGGTCAGACACATAACACAGCACCGCTCTCTTGCCACTGATAGTATGTAAATTTGATAGTTTAAACATAACACAGCACCGCTGTCTTCCCACTGATAGTATGCAAATTTGATAGTTTAAACATAACACAGCACCGCTGTCTTGCCACTGATAGTATGTAAATTTGATAGTTTAAACATAACACAGCACCGCTGTCTTGTCACTGATAGTATGTAAATTTGATAGTTTAGACATAACACAGCACCGCTGTCTTGCCAGTGTTAGTATGTAAATTTGATAGTTTAAACATAACACAGCACCGCTGTCTTGCCACTGATAGTATGTAAATTTGATAGTTTAAACATAACACAGCACCGCTGTCTTGTCACTGATAGTATGTAAATTTGATAGTTTAAACATAACACAGCACCGCTGTCTTGCCAGTGATAGCATGTAAATTTGATGGGTCAGACACATAACACAGCACCGTTGTCTTGCCACTGATAGTATGTGATTTTGATAGTTTAAACATAACACAGCACCGCTGTCTTGCCACTGATAGTATGTAAATTTGATGGGTCAGACACATAACACAGCACCGCTGTCTTGCCACTGATAGTATGTAAATTTGATAGTTTAAACATAACACAGCACAGCTGTCTTGTCACTGATAGTATGTAAATTTGATAGTTTAGACATGACACAGCACCGCTGTCTTGCCAGTGTTAGTATGTAAATTTGATAGTTTAAACATAACACAGCACCGCTGTCTTGCCACTGATAGTATGTAAATTTGATAGTTTAAACATAACACAGCACCGCTGTCTTGTCACTGATAGTATGTAAATTTGATAGTTTAAACATAACACAGCACCGCTGTCTTGCCAGTGATAGCATGTCAATTTGATGGGTCAGACACATAACACAGCACCGTTGTCTTGCCACTGATAGTATGTGAATTTGATAGTTTAAACATAACACAGCACCGCTGTCTTGCCACTGATAGTATGTAAATTTGATGGGCCAGACACATAACACAGCACCGCTGTCTTGCCACTGATAGTATGTAAATTTGATAGTTTAAACATAAGACAGCACCGCTGTCTTGTCACTGATAGTATGTAAATTTGATAGTTTAGACATAACACAGCACCGCTGTCTTGCCAGTGTTAGTATGTAAATTTGATAGTTTAAACATAACACAGCACCGCTGTCTTGCCACTGATAGTATGTAAATTTGATAGTTTAAACATAACACAGCACCGCTGTCTTGTCACTGATAGTATGTAAGTTTGATAGTTTAAACATAACACAGCACCGCTGTCTTGCCAGTGATAGCATGTAAATTTGATGGGTCAGACACATAACACAGCACCGTTGTCTTGCCACTGATAGTATGTGAATTTGATAGTTTAAACATAACACAGCACCGCTGTCTTGCCACTTATAGTATGTAAATTTGATAGTTTAAACATAACACAGCACCGCTGTCTTGTCACTGATAGTATGTAAGTTTGATAGTTTAAACATAACACAGCACCGCTGTCTTGCCAGTGATAGCATGTAAATTTGATGGGTCAGACACATAACACAGCACCGTTGTCTTGCCACTGATAGTATGTGAATTTGATAGTTTAAACATAACACAGCACCGCTGTCTTGCCACTTATAGTATGCAAATTTGATAGTTTAAACATAACACAACACCGCTGTCTTGTCTCTGATGGTATGTAAATTTGATAGTTTAAACATAACACAGCACCGCTCTCTTGCCACTGATAGTATGTAAATTTGATGGGTCAGACACATAACACAACACCGCTGTCTTGCCACTGATAGTATGTAAATTTCATAGTTTAAACATAACACAGCATCGCTGTCTTGCCACTGATAGTATGCAAATTTGATAGTTTAAACATAACACAGCACCGTTGTGTTGCCACTGATAGTATGTAAGTTTGATAGTTTAAACATAACACAACACCGCTGTCTTGACACTGATAGTATGTAAATTTGACAGTTTAAACATAACACAACACCGCTGTCTTGATACTGATACTATGTAAATTTGATAGTTTAAACATAACACAGCACCGCTGTCTTGTCACTGATGGTATGTAAATTTGATAGTTTAAACATAACACAGCACCGATGTCTTGCCACTGATAGTATGTAAATTTGATGGGTCAGACACAAAACACAGCACCGCTGTCTTGCCACTGATGGTATGTAAATTTGACAGTTTAAACATAACACAACACCGCTGTCTTGATACTGATACTATGTAAATTTGATAGTTTAAACATAACACAGCACCGCTGTCTTGTCACTGATGGTATGTAAATTTGATAGTTTAAACATAACACAGCACCGATGTCTTGCCACTGATAGTATGTAAATTTGATGGGTCAGACACAAAACACAGCACCGCTGTCTTGCCACTGATAGTATGTAAATTTGATAGTTTAAACATAACACAGCAGCGCTGTCGTGCCAGGGATAGCATGTAAATTTGATGGGTCAGACACATAACACAGCACCGTTGTCTTCCCACTGATAGTATGTAAATTTGGTAGTTTAAACATAACACAGCACCGCTGTCTTGCCACTGATAGTATGTAAATTTGATAGTTTAAACATAACACAACACCGCTGTCTTGCCACTGATAGTATGTAAATTTGATAGTTTAAACATAACACAGCACCGCTGTCGTGCCACTGATAGTATTCAAATTTGATAGTTTAAACATAACACAACACCGCTGTCTTGCCACTGTTAGTATGTAAATTTGATAGTTTAAACATAACACAACACCGCTGTCTTGTCACTGATAGTATGTAAATTTGATAGTTTAAACATAACACAGCACCGCTGTCTTGTCACTGATAGTATGTAAATTTGATAGTTTAAACATAACACAGCACCGATGTCTTGCCACTGATAGTATGTAAATTTGATGGGTCAGACACAAAACACAGCACCGCTGTCTTGCCACTGATAGTATGTAAATTTGATAGTTTAAACATAACACAACACCGCTGTCTTGCCACTGATAGTATGTAAATTTGATAGTTTAAACATAACACAGCACCGCTGTCTTGCCACTGACAGTATGCAAATTTGATAGTTTAAACATAACACAACACCTCTGTCTTGCCAGTGTTAGTATGTAAATTTGATAGTTTAAACATAACACAACACCGCTGTCTTGTCACTGATAGTATGTAAATTTGATGGGTCAGACACATAACACAGCACCGCTGTCTTGCCACTGATAGTATGCAAATTTGATAGTTTAAACATAACACAACACCGCTGTCTTGACACTGATAGTATGTAAATTTGACAGTTTAAACATAACACAACACCGCTGTCTTGCCACTGATAGTATGTAAATTTGATAGTTTAAACATAACACAGCACCGCTGTCTTGTCACTGATAGTATGTAAATTTGATAGTTTAAACATAACACAGCACCGCTGTCTTGTCACTGATAGTATGTAAATTTGATAGTTTAAACATAACACAGCACCGATGTCTTGCCACTGATAGTATGTAAATTTGATGGGTCATACACATAACACAGCACCGCTGTCTTGCCACTGATAGTATGTATATTTGATGGGTCTTACACATAACAAAGCACCGCTGTCTTGCCACTGATAGTATGTAAATTTGATAGTTTAAACATATGACAGCACCGCTGTCTTGCCGCTGATAGTATGTAAATTTGATAGTTTAAACATAACACAGCACCGCTGTCTTGTCACTGATAGTATGTAAATTTGATAGTTTAAACATAACACAGCACCGCTGTCTTGCCAATAATAGCATGTAAATTTGATGGGTCAGACACATAACACAGCACCGTTGTCTTGCCACTGATAGTATGTAAATTTGGTAGTTAAAACATAACACAGCACCGCTGTCTTGCCACTGATAGTATGTAAATTTGATAGTTTAAACATAACACATCACCGCTGTCTTGCCACTGATAGTTTGTAAATTTGATAGTTTAAACATAACACAGCACTGCTCTCTTGCCACTGATAGTATGCAAATTTGATAGTTTAAAAATAACACAACACCGCTGTCTTGCCAGTGTTAGTATGTAAATTTGATAGTTTAAACATAACACAGCACCGCTGTCTTGTCACTGATAGTATGTAAATTTGATGGGTCAGACACATAAGACAGCACCGCTGTCTTGCCACTGATAGTATGCAAATTTGATAGTTTAAACATAACACAACACCGCTGTCTTGCCAGTGTTAGTATGTAAATTTGATAGTTTAAACATAACACAGCACCGATGTCTTGCCACTGATAGTATGTAAATTTGATGGGTCAGACACATAACACAACACCGCTGTCTTGCCACTGATAGTATGTAAATTTGATAGTTTAAACATAACACAACACCGCTGTCGTGCCACTGATAGTATGTAAATTTGATAGTTTAAACATAACACAGCACCGCTGTCTTGCCACTGATAGTATGCAAATTTGATAGTTTAAACATAACACAACACCGCTGTCTTGCCAGTGTGAGTATGTAAATTTGATAGTTTAAACATAACACAACACCGCTGTCTTGTCACTGATAGTATGTAAATTTGATGGGTCAGACACATAACACAGCACCGCTGTCTTGCCACTGATAGTATGGAAATTTGATAGTTTAAACATAACACAACACCGCTGTCTTGACACTGATAGTATGTAAATTTGACAGTTTAAACATAACACAACACCGCTGTCTTGCCACTGATAGTATGTAAATTTGATAGTTTAAACATAACACAGCACCGCTGTCTTGTCACTGATAGTATGTAAATTTGATAGTTTAAACATAACACAGCACCGCTGTCTTGTCACTGATAGTATGTAAATTTGATAGTTTAAACATAACACAGCACCGATGTCTTGCCACTGATAGTATGTAAATTTGATGGGTCAGACACATAACACAGCACCGCTGTCTTGCCACTGATAGTATGTAAATTTGATGGGTCAGACACATAACAAAGCACCGCTGTCTTGCCACTGATAGTATGTAAATTTGATAGTTTAAACATATGACAGCACCGCTGTCTTGCCGCTGATAGTATGTAAATTTGATAGTTTAAACATAACACAGCACCGCTGTCTTGTCACTGATAGTATGTAAATTTGATAGTTTAAACATAACACAGCACCGCTGTCTTGCCAATAATAGCATGTAAATTTGATGGGTCAGACACATAACACAGCACCGTTGTCTTGCCACTGATAGTATGTAAATTTGGTAGTTAAAACATAACACAGCACCGCTGTCTTGCCACTGATAGTATGTAAATTTGATAGTTTAAACCTAACACATCACCGCTGTCTTGCCACTGATAGTTTGTAAATTTGATAGTTTAAACATAACACAGCACCGCTCTCTTGCCACTGATAGTATGCAAATTTGATAGTTTAAAAATAACACAACACCGCTGTCTTGCCAGTGTTAGTATGTAAGTTTGATAGTTTAAACATAACACAGCACCGCTGTCTTGTCACTGATAGTATGTAAATTTGATGGGTCAGACACATAAGACAGCACCGCTGTCTTGCCACTGATAGTATGCAAATTTGATAGTTTAAACATAACACAACACCGCTGTCTTGCCAGTGTTAGTATGTAAATTTGATAGTTTAAACATAACACAGCACCGATGTCTTGCCACTGACAGTATGTAAATTTGATGGGTCAGACACATAACACAACACCGCTGTCTTGCCACTGATAGTATGTAAATTTTATAGTTTAAACATAACACAACACCGCTGTCTTGCCACTGATAGTATGTAAATTTGATAGTTTAAACATAACACAGCACCGCTGTCTTGCCACTGATAGTATGCAAATTTGATAGTTTAAACATAACACAACACCGCTGTCTTGCCAGTGTGAGTATGTAAATTTGATAGTTTAAACATAACACAACACCGCTGTCTTGTCACTGATAGTATGTAAATTTGATGGGTCAGACACATAACACAGCACCGCTGTCTTGCCACTGATAGTATGCAAATTTGATAGTTTAAACATAACACAACACCGCTGTCTTGACACTGATAGTATGTAAATTTGACAGTTTAAACATAACACAACACCGCTGTCTTGCCACTGATAGTATGTAAATTTGATAGTTTAAACATAACACAGCACCGCTGTCTTTTCACTGATAGTATGTAAATTTGATAGTTTAAACATAACACAGCACCGATGTCTTGCCACTGATAGTATGTAAATTTGATGGGTCAGACACATAACACAGCACCGCTGTCTTGCCACTGATAGTATGTAAATTTGATGGGTCAGACACATAACAAAGCACCGCTGTCTTGCCACTGATAGTATGTAAATTTGATAGTTTAAACATATGACAGCACCGCTGTCTTGTCGCTGATAGTATGTAAATTTGATAGTTTAAACATAACACAGCACCGCTGTCTTGTCACTGATAGTATGTAAATTTGATAGTTTAAACATAACACAGCACCGCTGTCTTGCCAATAATAGCATGTAAATTTGATGGGTCAGACACATAACACAGCACCGTTGTCTTGCCACTGATAGTATGTAAATTTGGTAGTTAAAACATAACACAGCACCGCTGTCTTGCCACTGATAGTATGTAAATTTGATAGTTTAAACATAACACATCACCGCTGTCTTGCCACTGATAGTATGTAAATTTGATAGTTTAAACATAACACAGCACCGCTCTCTTGCCACTGATAGTATGCAAATTTGATAGTTTAAAAATAACACAACACCGCTGTCTTGCCAGTGTTAGTATGTAAATTTGATAGTTTAAACATAACACAACACCGCTGTCTTGTCACTGATAGTATGTAAATTTGATGGGTCAGACACATAAGACAGCACCGCTGTCTTGCCACTGATAGTATGCAAATTTGATAGTTTAAACATAACACAACACCGCTGTCATGCCAGTGTTAGTATGTAAATTTGATAGTTTAAACATAACACAGCACCGATGTCTTGCCACTGATAGTATGTAAATTTGATGGGTCAGACACATAACACAACACCGCTGTCTTGCCACTGATAGTATGTAAATTTGATAGTTTAAACATAACACAGCACCGCTGTCTTGCCACTGGTAGTATGTAAATTTGATGGGTCAGACACATAACACAGCACCGCTGTCTTGCCACTGATAGTATGTAAATCTGATAGTTTAAACATAACACAGCACCGATGTCTTGCCACTGATAGTATGTAAATTTGATAGGTCAGACACATAACAGAACACCGCTGTCTTGCCACTGATAGTATGTAAATTTGATAGTTTAAACATAACACAGCACCCCTGTCTTGTCACTGATAGTATGTAAATTTGATAGTTTAAACATAACACAACACCGCTGTCTTGTCACTGATAGTATGCAAATGTGATAGTTTAAACATAACACAAAACCGCTGTCTTGCCAGTGTTAGTATGTAAATTTGATAGTTTAAACATAACACAGCACCGATGTCTTGCCACTGATAGTATGTAAATTTGATGGGTCAGACACATAACACAACACCTCTGTCTTGCCCCTGATAGTATGTAAATTTGATAGTTTAAACATAACACAGCACCGCTGTCTTGCCACTGGTAGTATGTAAATTTGATGGGTCAGACACATAACACAGCACTGCTGTCTTGCCACTGATAGTATGTAAATTTGATAGTTTAAACATAACACAGCACCGATGTCTTGCCACTGATAGTATGTAAATTTGATGGGTCAGACACATAACACAGCACCGCTGTCTTGCCACTGATAGTATGTAAATTTGATAGTTTAAACATAACACAGC
This sequence comes from Sinohyriopsis cumingii, assembly GCA_028554795.2. Classification (NCBI taxonomy): domain Eukaryota; kingdom Metazoa; phylum Mollusca; class Bivalvia; order Unionida; family Unionidae; genus Sinohyriopsis; species Sinohyriopsis cumingii. The sequence goes on from CM068829.1 coordinate 119,448,872, forward strand.
ATCGCTGTCTTGCCACTGATTGTATGCAAATTTGATAGTTTAAACATAACACAGCACCGTTGTCTTGCCACTGATAGTATGTAAATTTGATTGGTCAGACACATGACACAACACCGCTGTCTTGCCACTGATAGTATGTAAATTTGATAGTTTAAACATAACACAGCATCGCTGTCTTGCCACTGATAGTTTGTGAATTTGATAGTTTAAACATAACACAGCACCGCTGTCTTGCCACTGATAGTATGTAAATTTGATAGTTTAAACATAACACAGCACCGATGTCTTGCCACTGATAGTATGTAAATTTGATAGTTTAAACATAACGCAACACCGCTGTCTTGTCTCTGATGGTATGAAAATTTGAAAGTTTAAACATAACACAGCACCGCTGTCTTGCCACTGATAGTATGTAAATTTGATAGTTTAAACATAACACAGCACCGATGTCTTGCCACTGATAGTATGTAAATTTGATGGGTCAGACACATAACACAGCACCGCTGTCTTGCCACTGATAGTATGTAAATTTGATAGTTTAAACATAACACAGCACCGCTGTCTTGTCACTGATAGTATGTAAATTTGACAGTTTAAACATAACACAACACCGCTGGCTTGCCACTGATAGTATGTAAATTTGATAGTTTAAACATAACACAACACCGCTGTCTTGACACTGATAGTATGTAAATTTGACAGTTTAAACATAACACAACACCGCTGGCTTGCCACTGATAGTATGTAAATTTGATAGTTTAAACATAACACAGCACCGCTGTCTTGTCACTGATAGTTTGTGAATTTGATAGTTTAAACATAACACAGCACCGCTGTCTTGCCACTGATAGTATGTAAATTTGATAGTTTAAACATAACACAGCACCGATGTCTTGCCACTGATAGTATGTAAATTTGATGGGTCAGACACATAACACAGCACCGCTGTCTTGCCACTGATAGTATGTAAATTTGATAGTTTAAACATAACACAGCACCGCTGTCTTGTCACTGATAGTATGTAAATTTGATAGTTTAAACATAACACAGCACCGCTGTCTTGCCAGTGTTAGTATGTAAATTTGATAGTTTAAACATAACACAGCACCGCTGTCTTGCCACTGATAGTATGTAAATTTGATAGTTTAAACATAACACAGCACCGCTGTCTTGTCACTGATAGTATGTAAATTTGATAGTTTAAACATAACACAGCACCGCTGTCTTGCCAGTGATAGCATGTAAATTTGATGGGTCAGACACATAACACAGCACCGTTGTCTTGCCACTGATAGTATGTAAATTTGATAGTTTAAACATAACACAGCACCGCTGTCTTGCCACTGATAGTATGTAAATTTGATAGTTTAAACATAACGCAACACCGCTGTCTTGTCACTGATAGTATGTAAATTTGATGGGTCAGACACATAACACAGCACCGCTGTCTTGCCACTGATAGTATGCAAATTTGATAGTTTAAACATAACACAACACGCTGTCTTGCCAGTGTTAGTATGTAAATTTGATAGTTTAAACATAACACAGCACCGATGTCTTGCCACTGATAGTATGTAAATTTGATGGGTCAGACACATAACACAACACCGCTGTCTTGCCACTGATAGTATGTAAATTTGATAGTTTAAACATAACACAGCACCGCTGTCTTGCCACTGGTAGTATGTAAATTTGATGGGTCAGACACATAACACAGCACCGCTGTCTTGCCACTGATAGTATGTAAATTTGATAGTTTAAACATAACACAGCACCGATGTCTTGCCACTGATAGTATGTAAATTTGATAGGTCAGACACATAACAGAACACCGCTGTCTTGCCACTGATAGTATGTAAATTTGATAGTTTAAACATAACACAGCACCGCTGTCTTGTCACTGATAGTATGTAAATTTGATAGTTTAAACATAACACAACACCGCTGTCTTGTCACTGATAGTATGCAAATGTGATAGTTTAAACATAACACAACACCGCTGTCTTGCCAGTGTTAGTATGTAAATTTGATAGTTTAAACATAACACAGCACCGATGACTTGCCACTGATAGTATGTAAATTTGATGGGTCAGACACATAACACAACACCGCTGTCTTGCCACTGATAGAATGTAAATTTGATAGTTTAAACATAACACAGCACCGCTGTCTTGCCACTGGTAGTATGTAAATTTGATGGGTCAGACACATAACACAGCACCACTGTCTTGCCACTGATAGTGTGTAAATTTGATAGTTTAAACATAACACAGCACCGATGTCTTGCCACTGATAGTATATAAATTTGATGGGTCAGACACATAACACAGCACCGCTGTCTTGCCACTGATAGTATGTAAATTTGATAGTTTAAACATAACACAGCATCGCTGTTATGCCACTGATAGTATGCAAATTTGATGGTTTAAACATAACACTGCACCGTTGTCTTGCCACTGATTGTATGTAAGTTTGATGGGTCAGACACATAACACAACACCGCTGTCTTGCCACTGATAGTATGTAAATTTGATAGTTTAAACATAACACAGCATCGCTGTCTTGCCACTGATAGTATGCAAATTTGATAGTTTAAACATAACACAACACCGCTGTCTTGACACTGATAGTATGTAAATTTGACAGTTTAAACATAACACAACACCGCTGTCTTGCCACTGATAGTATGTAAATTTGATAGTTTAAACATAACACAGCACCGCTGTCTTGTCACTGATAGTATGTAAATTTGATAGTTTAAACATAACACAGCACCGCTGTCTTGTCACTGATAGTATGTAAATTTGATAGTTCAAACATAACACAGCACCGATGTCTTGCCACTGATAGTATGTAAATTTGATGGGTCAGACACATAACACAACACCGCTGTCTTGCCACTGATAGTATGTAAATTTGATAGTTCAAACATAACACAGCAACGCTGTCTTGCCACTGGTAGTATGTAAGTTTGATGGGTCAGACACATAACACAGCACCGCTGTCTTGCCACTGATAGTATGTAAATTTCATAGTTTAAACATAACACAGCACCGCTGTCTTGCCACTGATAGTATATAAATTTGATAGTTTAAACATAACACAGCACCGCTGTCTTGCCACTGATAGTATGTAAATTTGATAGTTTAAACATAACACAGCACCGCTGTCTTGCCACTGATAGTATGCAAATTTGATAGTTTAAACATAACACAGCACCGCTGTCTTGCCACTGATAGTATGTAAATTTGATAGTTTAAACATAACACAGCACCGCTGTCTTGCCACTGATAGTATGTAAATTTGATGGGTCAGACACATAACACAGCACCGCTGTCTTGCCACTGATAGTATGTAAATTTGATAGTTTAAACATAACACAGCACCGCTGTCTTGTCACTGATAGTATGTAAATTTGATAGTTCAAACATAACACAGCACCGCTGTCTTGCCAGTGTTACTATGTAAATTTGATAGTTTAAACATAACACAGCACCGCTGTCTTGCCACTGATAGTATGTAAATTTGATAGTTTAAACATAACACAGCACCGCTGTCTTGTCACTGATAGTATGTAAATTTCATAGTTTAAACATAACACACCACCGCTGTCTTGCCACTGATAGCATGTAAATTTGATGGGTCAGACACATAACACAGCACCGTTGTCTTGCCACTGATAGTATGTAAATTTGATAGTTTAAACATAACACAGCACCGCTGTCTTGCCACTGATAGTATGTAAATTTGATAGTTTAAACATAACACAGCACCGCTGTCTTGCCACTAATAGTATGCAAATTTGATAGTTTAAACATAACACAACACCGCTGTCTTGCCAGTGTTAGTATGTAAATTTGATAGTTTAAACATAACACAACACCGCTGTCTTGTCTCTGATGGTATGAAAATTTGAAAGTTTAAACATAACACAGCACCTATGTCTTGCCACTGATAGTATGTAAATTTGATGGGTCAGACACATAACACAACACCGCTGTCTTGCCACTGATAGTATGCAAATTTGATAGTTTAAACATAACACAGCACCGTTGTCTTGCCATTGTTGGTATGTAAATTTGATAGTTTAAACATAATAAAACACCGCTGTCTTGACACTGATAGTATGTAAATTTGACAGTTTAAACATAACACAACACCGCTGTCTTGCCACTGATAGTATGTAAATTTGATAGTTTAAACATAACACAGCACCGCTGTCTTGTCACTGATAGTATGTAAATTTGATAGTTTAAACATAACACAGCACCGCTGTCTTGTCACTGATAGTATGTAAATTTGTTAGTTTAAACATAACACAGCACCGATGTCTTGCCACTGATAGTATGTAAATTTGATGGGTCAGACACATGACACAGCACCGCTGTCTTGACACTGATAGTATGTAAATTTGATAGTTTAAACATAACACAGCACCGCTGTCTTATCACTGATAGTATGTAAATTTGATAGTTTAAACATAACACTGCACCGCTGTCTTGCCAGTGATAGCATGTAAATTTGATGGGTCAGACACATAACACACCACCGTTGTCTTGCCACTGATAGTATGCAAATTTGGTAGTTTAAACATAACACAGCACCGCTGTCTTGCCACTGATAGTATGTAAATTTGATAGTTTAAACATAACACAACACCGCTGTCTTGCCACTGATAGTATGTAAATTTGATAGTTTAAACATAACACAGCACCGCTGTCTTGCCACTGATAGTATGCAAATTTGATAGTTTAAACATAACACAACACCGCTGTCATGCCAGTGTTAGTATGTAAATTTGATAGTTTAAACATAACACAACACCGCTGTCTTGTCACTGATAGTATGTAAATTTGATGGGTCAGACACATAACACAGCACCGCTGTCTTGCCACTGATAGTATGAAAATTTGATAGTTTAAACATAACACAACACCGCTGTCTTGACACTGATAGTATGTAAATTTGACAGTTTAAACATAACAGAACACCGCTGTCTTGCCACTGATAGTATGTAAATTTGATAGTTTAAACATAACACAGCACCGCTGTCTTGCCACTGATAGTATGTAAATTTGATAGTTTAAACATAACACAGCACCGATGTCTTGTCACTGATAGTATGTAAATTTGATAGTTGAAACATAACACAGCACCGATGTCTTGCCACTGATAGTATGTAAATTTGATGGGTCAGACACATAACACAGCACCTCTGTCTTACCACTGATAGTATGTAAATTTCATGGGTCAGACACATAACACAGCACCGCTGTCTTGCCACTGATAGTATGTAAATTTGATAGTTCAAACATAACACAGCACCGCTGTCTTGTCACTGATAGTATGTAAATTTGATAGTTCAAACATAACACAGCACCGCTGTCTTGTCACTGATAGTATGTAAATTTGATAGTTTAAACATAACACAGCACCGCTGTCTTGCCAGTGATAGCATGTAAATTTGATGGGTCAGACACATAACACAGCACCGTTGTCTTGCCACTGATAGTATGTAAATTTGATAGTTTAAACATAACACAGCACCGCTGTCTTGCCAGTGATAGCATGTAAATTTGATGGGTCAGACACATAACACAGCACCGTTGTCTTGCCACTGATAGTATGTAAATTTGGTAGTTTAAACATAACACAGCACCGCTGTCTTGCCACTGATAGTATGTAAATTTGATAGTTTAAACATAACACAACACCGCTGTCTTGCCACTGATAGTATGTAAATTTGATAGTTTAAACATAACACAGCACCGCTGTCTTGCTACTGATAGTATGCAAATTTGATAGTTTAAACATAACACAACACCGCTGTCTTGCCAGTGTTAGTATGTGAATTTGATAGTTTAAACATAACACAACACCGCTGTCTTGTCACTGATAGTATGTAAGTTTGATGGGTCAGACACATAACACAGCACCGCTGTCTTGCCACTGATAGTATGCAAATTTGATAGTTTAAACATAACACAACACCGCTGTCTTGATAGTGTTAGTATGTAAATTTGATAGTTTAAACATAACACAGCACCGATGTCTTGCCACTGATAGTATGTAAATTTGATGGGTCAGACACATAACACAACACCGCTGTCTTGCCACTGATAGTATGTGAATTTGATAGTTTAAACATAACACAGCACCGCTGTCTTGCCACTGGTAGTATGTAAATTTGATGGGTCAGACACATAACGCAGAACCGCTGTCTTGCCACTGATAGTATGTAAATTTGATAGTTTAAACATAACACAGCACCGATGTCTTGTCACTGATAGTATGTAAATTTGATAGGTCAGACACATAACAGAACACCGCTGTCTTGCCACTGATAGTATGTAAATTTGACAGTTTAAACATAACACAGCACCGCTGTCTTGTCACTGATAGTATGTAAATTTGATAGTTTAAACATAACACAACACCGCTGTCTTGTCACTGATAGTATGCAAATGTGATAGTTTAAACATAACACAACACCGCTGTCTTGCCAGTGTTAGTATGTAAATTTGATAGTTTAAACATAACACAGCACCGATGTCTTGCCAGTGATAGTATCTAAATTTGATGGGTCATACACATAACACAACACCGCTGTCTTGCCACTGATAGTATGCAAATTTGATAGTTTAAACATAAGACAGCACCGCTGTCTTGCCACTGATAGTATGTAAATTTGATGGGTCAGACACATAACACAACACCGCTGTCTTGCCACTGATAGTATGTAAATTTGATAGTTTAAACATAACACAGCATCGCTGTCTCGCCACTGATAGTATGCAAAATTGATAGTTTAACATAACACAGCACCGTTGTCTTGCCACTGATAGTATGTAAATTTGATGGGTCAGACACATAACACAACACCGCTGTCTTGCCACTGATAGTATGTAAATTTGATAGTTTAAACATAACACAGCAACGCTGTCTTGCCACTGATAGTATGCAAATTTGATAGTTTAAACATAACACAACACCGCTGTCTTGACACTGATAGTATGTAAATTTGACAGTTTAAACATAACACAACACCGCTGTTTTGCCACTGATAGTATGTAAATTTGATAGTTTAAACATAACACAGCACCGCTGTCTTGCCACTGATAGTATGTAAATTTGATAGTTTAAACATAACACAGCACTGATGTCTTGCCACTGATAGTATGTAAATTTGATAGTTTAAACATAACGCAACACCGCTGTCTTGTCTCTGATGGTATGAAAATTTGAAAGTTTAAACATAACACAGCACCGCTGTCTTGCCACTGATAGTATGTAAATTTGATAGTTTAAACATAACACAGCACCGATGTCTTGCCACTGATACTATGTAAATTTGATGGGTCAGACACATAACACAGCACCGCTGTCTTGCCACTGATAGTATGTAAATTTGATAGTTTAAACATAACACAGCACCGCTGTCTTGTCACTGATAGTATGTAAATATGACAGTTTAAACATAACACAACACCGCTGGCTTGCCACTGATAGTATGTAAATTTGATAGTTTAAACATAACACAACACCGCTGTCTTGACACTGATAGTATGTAAATTTGACAGTTTAAACATAACACAACACCGCTGGCTTGCCACTGATAGTATGTAAATTTGATAGTTTAAACATAACACAGCACCGCTGTCTTGTCACTGATAGTTTGTGAATTTGATAGTTTAAACATAACACAGCACCGCTGTCTTGCCACTGATAGTATGTAAATTTGATAGTTTAAACATAACACAGCACCGATGTCTTGCCACTGATAGTATGTAAATTTGATGGGTCAGACACATAACACAGCACCGCTGTGTTGCCACTGATAGTATGTAAATTTGATAGTTTAAACATAACACAGCACCGCTGTCTTGTCACTGATAGTATGTAAATTTGATAGTTTAAACATAACACAGCACCGCTGTCTTGCCAGTGTTAGTATGTAAATTTGATAGTTTAAACATAACACAGCACCGCTGTCTTGCCACTGATAGTATGTAAATTTGATAGTTTAAACATAACACAGCACCGCTGTCTTGTCACTGATAGTATGTAAATTTGATAGTTTAAACATAACACAGCACCGCTGTCTTGCCAGTGATAGCATGTAAATTTGATGGGTCAGACACATAACACAGCACCGTTGTCTTGCCACTGATAGTATGTAAATTTGATAGTTTAAACATAACACAGCACCGCTGTCTTGCCACTGATAGTATGTAAATTTGATAGTTTAAACATAACGCAACACCGCTGTCTTGTCACTGATAGTATGTAAATTTGATGGGTCAGACACATAACACAGCACCGCTGTCTTGCCACTGATAGTATGCAAATTTGATAGTTTAAACATAACACAACACGCTGTCTTGCCAGTGTTAGTATGTAAATTTGATAGTTTAAACATAACACAGCACCGATGTCTTGCCACTGATAGTATGTAAATTTGATGGGTCAGACACATAACACAACACCGCTGTCTTGCCACTGATAGTATGTAAATTTGATAGTTTAAACATAACACAGCACCGCTGTCTTGCCACTGGTAGTATGTAAATTTGATGGGTCAGACACATAACACAGCACCGCTGTCTTGCCACTGATAGTATGTAAATTTGATAGTTTAAACATAACACAGCACCGATGTCTTGCCACTGATAGTATGTAAATTTGATAGGTCAGACACATAACAGAACACCGCTGTCTTGCCACTGATAGTATGTAAATTTGATAGTTTAAACATAACACAGCACCGCTGTCTTGTCACTGATAGTATGTAAATTTGATAGTTTAAACATAACACAACACCGCTGTCTTGTCACTGATAGTATGCAAATGTGATAGTTTAAACATAACACAACACCGCTGTCTTGCCAGTGTTAGTATGTAAATTTGATAGTTTAAACATAACACAGCACCGATGACTTGCCACTGATAGTATGTAAATTTGATGGGTCAGACACATAACACAACACCGCTGTCTTGCCACTGATAGAATGTAAATTTGATAGTTTAAACATAACACAGCACCGCTGTCTTGCCACTGGTAGTATGTAAATTTGATGGGTCAGACACATAACACAGCACCACTGTCTTGCCACTGATAGTGTGTAAATTTGATAGTTTAAACATAACACAGCACCGATGTCTTGCCACTGATAGTATATAAATTTGATGGGTCAGACACATAACACAGCACCGCTGTCTTGCCACTGATAGTATGTAAATTTGATAGTTTAAACATAACACAGCATCGCTGTTATGCCACTGATAGTATGCAAATTTGATGGTTTAAACATAACACAGCACCGTTGTCTTGCCACTGATTGTATGTAAGTTTGATGGGTCAGACACATAACACAACACCGCTGTCTTGCCACTGATAGTATGTAAATTTGATAGTTTAAACATAACACAGCATCGCTGTCTTGCCACTGATAGTATGCAAATTTGATAGTTTAAACATAACACAACACCGCTGTCTTGACACTGATAGTATGTAAATTTGACAGTTTAAACATAACACAACACCGCTGTCTTGCCACTGATAGTATGTAAATTTGATAGTTTAAACATAACACAGCACCGCTGTCTTGTCACTGATAGTATGTAAATTTGATAGTTTAAACATAACACAGCACCGCTGTCTTGTCACTGATAGTATGTAAATTTGATAGTTCAAACATAACACAGCACCGATGTCTTGCCACTGATGGTATGTAAATTTGATGGGTCAGACACATAACACAACACCGCTGTCTTGCCACTGATAGTATGTAAATTTGATAGTTCAAACATAACACAGCAACGCTGTCTTGCCACTGGTAGTATGTAAGTTTGATGGGTCAGACACATAACACAGCACCGCTGTCTTGCCACTGATAGTATGTAAATTTCATAGTTTAAACATAACACAGCACCGCTGTCTTGCCACTGATAGTATATAAATTTGATAGTTTAAACATAACACAGCACCGCTGTCTTGCCACTGATAGTATGTAAATTTGATAGTTTAAACATAACACAGCACCGCTGTCTTGCCACTGATAGTATGCAAATTTGATAGTTTAAACATAACACAGCACCGCTGTCTTGCCACTGATAGTATGTAAATTTGATAGTTTAAACATAACACAGCACCGCTGTCTTGCCACTGATAGTATGTAAATTTGATGGGTCAGACACATAACACAGCACCGCTGTCTTGCCACTGATAGTATGTAAATTTGATAGTTTAAACATAACACAGCACCGCTGTCTTGTCACTGATAGTATGTAAATTTGATAGTTCAAACATAACACAGCACCGCTGTCTTGCCAGTGTTACTATGTAAATTTGATAGTTTAAACATAACACAGCACCGCTGTCTTGCCACTGATAGTATGTAAATTTGATAGTTTAAACATAACACAGCACCGCTGTCTTGTCACTGATAGTATGTAAATTTCATAGTTTAAACATAACACACCACCGCTGTCTTGCCACTGATAGCATGTAAATTTGATGGGTCAGACACATAACACAGCACCGTTGTCTTGCCACTGATAGTATGTAAATTTGATAGTTTAAACATAACACAGCACCGCTGTCTTGCCACTGATAGTATGTAAATTTGATAGTTTAAACATAACACAGCACCGCTGTCTTGCCACTAATAGTATGCAAATTTGATAGTTTAAACATAACACAACACCGCTGTCTTGCCAGTGTTAGTATGTAAATTTGATAGTTTAAACATAACACAACACCGCTGTCTTGTCTCTGATGGTATGAAAATTTGAAAGTTTAAACATAACACAGCACCTATGTCTTGCCACTGATAGTATGTAAATTTGATGGGTCAGACACATAACACAACACCGCTGTCTTGCCACTGATAGTATGTAAATTTGATAGTTTAAACATAACACAGCATCGCTGTCTTGCCACTGATAGTATGCAAATTTGATAGTTTAAACATAACACAGCACCGTTGTCTTGCCATTGTTGGTATGTAAATTTGATAGTTTAAACATAATAAAACACCGCTGTCTTGACACTGATAGTATGTAAATTTGACAGTTTAAACATAACACAACACCGCTGTCTTGCCACTGATAGTATGTAAATTTGATAGTTTAAACATAACACAGCACCGCTGTCTTGTCACTGATAGTATGTAAATTTGTTAGTTTAAACATAACACAGCACCGATGTCTTGCCACTGATAGTATGTAAATTTGATGGGTCAGACACATGACACAGCACCGCTGTCTTGACACTGATAGTATGTAAATTTGATAGTTTAAACATAACACAGCACCGCTGTCTTATCACTGATAGTATGTAAATTTGATAGTTTAAACATAACACTGCACCGCTGTCTTGCCAGTGATAGCATGTAAATTTGATGGGTCAGACACATAACACACCACCGTTGTCTTGCCACTGATAGTATGCAAATTTGGTAGTTTAAACATAACACAGCACCGCTGTCTTGCCACTGATAGTATGTAAATTTGATAGTTTAAACATAACACAACACCGCTGTCTTGCCACTGATAGTATGTAAATTTGATAGTTTAAACATAACACAGCACCGATGTCTTGCCACTGATACTATGTAAATTTGATGGGTCAGACACATAACACAGCACCGCTGTCTTGCCACTGATAGTATGTAAATTTGATAGTTTAAACATAACACAGCACCGCTGTCTTGTCACTGATAGTATGTAAATTTGACAGTTTAAACATAACACAACACCGCTGGCTTGCCACTGATAGTATGTAAATTTGATAGTTTAAACATAACACAACACCGCTGTCTTGACACTGATAGTATGTAAATTTGACAGTTTAAACATAACACAACACCGCTGGCTTGCCACTGATAGTATGTAAATTTGATAGTTTAAACATAACACAGCACCGCTGTCTTGTCACTGATAGTTTGTGAATTTGATAGTTTAAACATAACACAGCACCGCTGTCTTGCCACTGATAGTATGTAAATTTGATAGTTTAAACATAACACAGCACCGATGTCTTGCCACTGATAGTATGTAAATTTGATGGGTCAGACACATAACACAGCACCGCTGTGTTGCCACTGATAGTATGTAAATTTGATAGTTTAAACATAACACAGCACCGCTGTCTTGTCACTGATAGTATGTAAATTTGATAGTTTAAACATAACACAGCACCGCTGTCTTGCCAGTGTTAGTATGTAAATTTGATAGTTTAAACATAACACAGCACCGCTGTCTTGCCACTGATAGTATGTAAATTTGATAGTTTAAACATAACACAGCACCGCTGTCTTGTCACTGATAGTATGTAAATTTGATAGTTTAAACATAACACAGCACCGCTGTCTTGCCAGTGATAGCATGTAAATTTGATGGGTCAGACACATAACACAGCACCGTTGTCTTGCCACTGATAGTATGTAAATTTGATAGTTTAAACATAACACAGCACCGCTGTCTTGCCACTGATAGTATGTAAATTTGATAGTTTAAACATAACGCAACACCGCTGTCTTGTCACTGATAGTATGTAAATTTGATGGGTCAGACACATAACACAGCACCGCTGTCTTGCCACTGATAGTATGCAAATTTGATAGTTTAAACATAACACAACACGCTGTCTTGCCAGTGTTAGTATGTAAATTTGATAGTTTAAACATAACACAGCACCGATGTCTTGCCACTGATAGTATGTAAATTTGATGGGTCAGACACATAACACAACACCGCTGTCTTGCCACTGATAGTATGTAAATTTGATAGTTTAAACATAACACAGCACCGCTGTCTTGCCACTGGTAGTATGTAAATTTGATGGGTCAGACACATAACACAGCACCGCTGTCTTGCCACTGATAGTATGTAAATTTGATAGTTTAAACATAACACAGCACCGATGTCTTGCCACTGATAGTATGTAAATTTGATAGGTCAGACACATAACAGAACACCGCTGTCTTGCCACTGATAGTATGTAAATTTGATAGTTTAAACATAACACAGCACCGCTGTCTTGTCACTGATAGTATGTAAATTTGATAGTTTAAACATAACACAACACCGCTGTCTTGTCACTGATAGTATGCAAATGTGATAGTTTAAACATAACACAACACCGCTGTCTTGCCAGTGTTAGTATGTAAATTTGATAGTTTAAACATAACACAGCACCGATGACTTGCCACTGATAGTATGTAAATTTGATGGGTCAGACACATAACACAACACCGCTGTCTTGCCACTGATAGAATGTAAATTTGATAGTTTAAACATAACACAGCACCGCTGTCTTGCCACTGGTAGTATGTAAATTTGATGGGTCAGACACATAACACAGCACCACTGTCTTGCCACTGATAGTGTGTAAATTTGATAGTTTAAACATAACACAGCACCGATGTCTTGCCACTGATAGTATATAAATTTGATGGGTCAGACACATAACACAGCACCGCTGTCTTGCCACTGATAGTATGTAAATTTGATAGTTTAAACATAACACAGCATCGCTGTTATGCCACTGATAGTATGCAAATTTGATGGTTTAAACATAACACAGCACCGTTGTCTTGCCACTGATTGTATGTAAGTTTGATGGGTCAGACACATAACACAACACCGCTGTCTTGCCACTGATAGTATGTAAATTTGATAGTTTAAACATAACACAGCATCGCTGTCTTGCCACTGATAGTATGCAAATTTGATAGTTTAAACATAACACAACACCGCTGTCTTGACACTGATAGTATGTAAATTTGACAGTTTAAACATAACACAACACCGCTGTCTTGCCACTGATAGTATGTAAATTTGATAGTTTAAACATAACACAGCACCGCTGTCTTGTCACTGATAGTATGTAAATTTGATAGTTTAAACATAACACAGCACCGCTGTCTTGTCACTGATAGTATGTAAATTTGATAGTTCAAACATAACACAGCACCGATGTCTTGCCACTGATGGTATGTAAATTTGATGGGTCAGACACATAACACAACACCGCTGTCTTGCCACTGATAGTATGTAAATTTGATAGTTCAAACATAACACAGCAACGCTGTCTTGCCACTGGTAGTATGTAAGTTTGATGGGTCAGACACATAACACAGCACCGCTGTCTTGCCACTGATAGTATGTAAATTTCATAGTTTAAACATAACACAGCACCGCTGTCTTGCCACTGATAGTATATAAATTTGATAGTTTAAACATAACACAGCACCGCTGTCTTGCCACTGATAGTATGTAAATTTGATAGTTTAAACATAACACAGCACCGCTGTCTTGCCACTGATAGTATGCAAATTTGATAGTTTAAACATAACACAGCACCGCTGTCTTGCCACTGATAGTATGTAAATTTGATAGTTTAAACATAACACAGCACCGCTGTCTTGCCACTGATAGTATGTAAATTTGATGGGTCAGACACATAACACAGCACCGCTGTCTTGCCACTGATAGTATGTAAATTTGATAGTTTAAACATAACACAGCACCGCTGTCTTGTCACTGATAGTATGTAAATTTGATAGTTCAAACATAACACAGCACCGCTGTCTTGCCAGTGTTACTATGTAAATTTGATAGTTTAAACATAACACAGCACCGCTGTCTTGCCACTGATAGTATGTAAATTTGATAGTTTAAACATAACACAGCACCGCTGTCTTGTCACTGATAGTATGTAAATTTCATAGTTTAAACATAACACACCACCGCTGTCTTGCCACTGATAGCATGTAAATTTGATGGGTCAGACACATAACACAGCACCGTTGTCTTGCCACTGATAGTATGTAAATTTGATAGTTTAAACATAACACAGCACCGCTGTCTTGCCACTGATAGTATGTAAATTTGATAGTTTAAACATAACACAGCACCGCTGTCTTGCCACTAATAGTATGCAAATTTGATAGTTTAAACATAACACAACACCGCTGTCTTGCCAGTGTTAGTATGTAAATTTGATAGTTTAAACATAACACAACACCGCTGTCTTGTCTCTGATGGTATGAAAATTTGAAAGTTTAAACATAACACAGCACCTATGTCTTGCCACTGATAGTATGTAAATTTGATGGGTCAGACACATAACACAACACCGCTGTCTTGCCACTGATAGTATGTAAATTTGATAGTTTAAACATAACACAGCATCGCTGTCTTGCCACTGATAGTATGCAAATTTGATAGTTTAAACATAACACAGCACCGTTGTCTTGCCATTGTTGGTATGTAAATTTGATAGTTTAAACATAATAAAACACCGCTGTCTTGACACTTATAGTATGTAAATTTGACAGTTTAAACATAACACAACACCGCTGTCTTGCCACTGATAGTATGTAAATTTGATAGTTTAAACATAACACAGCACCGCTGTCTTGTCACTGATAGTATGTAAATTTGATAGTTTAAACATAACACAGCACCGCTGTCTTGTCACTGATAGTATGTAAATTTGTTAGTTTAAACATAACACAGCACCGATGTCTTGCCACTGATAGTATGTAAATTTGATGGGTCAGACACATGACACAGCACCGCTGTCTTGACACTGATAGTATGTAAATTTGATAGTTTAAACATAACACAGCACCGCTGTCTTATCACTGATAGTATGTAAATTTGATAGTTTAAACATAACACTGCACCGCTGTCTTGCCAGTGATAGCATGTAAATTTGATGGGTCAGACACATAACACACCACCGTTGTCTTGCCACTGATAGTATGCAAATTTGGTAGTTTAAACATAACACAGCACCGCTGTCTTGCCACTGATAGTATGTAAATTTGATAGTTTAAACATAACACAACACCGCTGTCTTGCCACTGATAGTATGTAAATTTGATAGTTTAAACATAACACAGCACCGCTGTCTTGCCACTGATAGTATGCAAATTTGATAGTTTAAACATAACACAACACCGCTGTCATGCCAGTGTTAGTATGTAAATTTGATAGTTTAAACATAACACAACACCGCTGTCTTGTCACTGATAGTATGTAAATTTGATGGGTCAGACACATAACACAGCACCGCTGTCTTGCCACTGATAGTATGAAAATTTGATAGTTTAAACATAACACAACACCGCTGTCTTGACACTGATAGTATGTAAATTTGACAGTTTAAACATAACAGAACACCGCTGTCTTGCCACTGATAGTATGTAAATTTGATAGTTTAAACATAACACAGCACCGCTGTCTTGCCACTGATAGTATGTAAATTTGATAGTTTAAACATAACACAGCACCGATGTCTTGTCACTGATAGTATGTAAATTTGATAGTTGAAACATAACACAGCACCGATGTCTTGCCACTGATAGTATGTAAATTTGATGGGTCAGACACATAACACAGCACCTCTGTCTTGCCACTGATAGTATGTAAATTTCATGGGTCAGACACATAACACAGCACCGCTGTCTTGCCACTGATAGTATGTAAATTTGATAGTTCAAACATAACACAGCACCGCTGTCTTGTCACTGATAGTATGTAAATTTGATAGTTCAAACATAACACAGCACCGCTGTCTTGTCACTGATAGTATGTAAATTTGATAGTTTAAACATAACACAGCACCGCTGTCTTGCCAGTGATAGCATGTAAATTTGATGGGTCAGACACATAACACAGCACCGTTGTCTTGCCACTGATAGTATGTAAATTTGATAGTTTAAACATAACACAGCACCGCTGTCTTGCCAGTGATAGCATGTAAATTTGATGGGTCAGACACATAACACAGCACCGTTGTCTTGCCACTGATAGTATGTAAATTTGGTAGTTTAAACATAACACAGCACCGCTGTCTTGCCACTGATAGTATGTAAATTTGATAGTTTAAACATAACACAACACCGCTGTCTTGCCACTGATAGTATGTAAATTTGATAGTTTAAACATAACACAGCACCGCTGTCTTGCTACTGATAGTATGCAAATTTGATAGTTTAAACATAACACAACACCGCTGTCTTGCCAGTGTTAGTATGTGAATTTGATAGTTTAAACATAACACAACACCGCTGTCTTGTCACTGATAGTATGTAAGTTTGATGGGTCAGACACATAACACAGCACCGCTGTCTTGCCACTGATAGTATGCAAATTTGATAGTTTAAACATAACACAACACCGCTGTCTTGATAGTGTTAGTATGTAAATTTGATAGTTTAAACATAACACAGCACCGATGTCTTGCCACTGATAGTATGTAAATTTGATGGGTCAGACACATAACACAACACCGCTGTCTTGCCACTGATAGTATGTAAATTTGATAGTTTAAACATAACACAGCACCGCTGTCTTGCCACTGGTAGTATGTAAATTTGATGGGTCAGACACATAACACAGCACCGCTGTCTTGCCACTGATAGTATGTAAATTTGATAGTTTAAACATAACACAGCACCGATGTCTTGTCACTGATAGTATGTAAATTTGATAGGTCAGACACATAACAGAACACCGCTGTCTTGCCACTGATAGTATGTAAATTTGACAGTTTAAACATAACACAGCACCGCTGTCTTGTCACTGATAGTATGTAAATTTGATAGTTTAAACATAACACAACACCGCTGTCTTGTCACTGATAGTATGCAAATGTGATAGTTTAAACATAACACAACACCGCTGTCTTGCCAGTGTTAGTATGTAAATTTGATAGTTTAAACATAACACAGCACCGATGTCTTGCCAGTGATAGTATCTAAATTTGATGGGTCATACACATAACACAACACCGCTGTCTTGCCACTGATAGTATGCAAATTTGATAGTTTAAACATAAGACAGCACCGCTGTCTTGCCACTGATAGTATGTAAATTTGATGGGTCAGACACATAACACAACACCGCTGTCTTGCCACTGATAGTATGTAAATTTGATAGTTTAAACATAACACAGCATCGCTGTCTCGCCACTGATAGTATGCAAAATTGATAGTTTAACATAACACAGCACCGTTGTCTTGCCACTGATAGTATGTAAATTTGATGGGTCAGACACATAACACAACACCGCTGTCTTGCCACTGATAGTATGTAAATTTGATAGTTTAAACATAACACAGCATCGCTGTCTTGCCACTGATAGTATGCAAATTTGATAGTTTAAACATAACACAACACCGCTGTCTTGACACTGATAGTATGTAAATTTGACAGTTTAAACATAACACAACACCGCTGTTTTGCCACTGATAGTATGTAAATTTGATAGTTTAAACATAACACAGCACCGCTGTCTTGTCACTGATAGTATGTAAATTTGATAGTTTAAACATAACACAGCACCGCTGTCCTGTCACTGATAGTATGTAAATTTGATAGCTTAAACATAACACAGCACCGATGTCTTGCCACTGATACTATGTAAATTTGATGGGTCAGACACATAACACAACACCGCTGTCTTGCCACTAATAGTTTGTAAATTTGATAGTTTAAACATAACACAGCACCGCTGTCTTGCCTCTGGTAGTATGTAAGTTTGATGGGTCAGACACATAACACAGCACCGCTGTCTTGCCACTGATAGTATGTAAATTTGATAGTTTAAACATAACACAGCACCGCTGTCTTGCCACTGATAGTATATAAATTTGATAGTTTAAACATAACACAGCACCGCTGTCTTGCCAATGATAGTATGTAAATTTGATAGTTTAAACATAACACAGCACCGCTGTCTTGCCACTGATAGTATGCAAATTTGATAGTTTAAACATAACACAGCACCGCTGTCTTGCCACTGATAGTATGTAAATTTGATAGTTTAAACATAACACAGCACCGCTGTCTTGCCACTGATAGTATGTAAATTTGATGGGTCAGACACATATCACAGCACCGCTGTCTTGCCACTGATAGTATGTAAATTTGATAGTTTAAACATAACACAGCACCGCTGTCTTGTCACTGATAGTATGTAAATTTGATAGTTTAAACATAACACAGCACCTCTGTCTTGCCAGTGTTAGTATGTAAATTTGATAGTTTAAACATAACACAGCACCGCTGTCTTGCCACTGATAGTATGTAAATTTGATAGTTTAAACATAACACACCACCGCTGTCTTGTCACTGATAGTATGTAAATTTGATAGTTTAAACATAACACAGCACCGCTGTCTTGCCAGTGATAGCATGTAAATTTGATGGGTCAGACACATAACACAGCACCGTTGTCTTGCCACTGATAGTATGTAAATTTGATAGTTTAAAGATAACACAGCACCGCTGTCTTGCCACTGATAGTATGTAAATTTGATAGTTTAAACATAACACAACACCGCTGTCTTGCCACTGATAGTATGTAAATTTGATAGTTTAAACATAACACAACACCGCTGTCTTGCCACTGATAGTATGCAAATTTGATTGTTTAAACATAACACAACACCGCTGTCTTGCCAGTGTTAGTATGTAAATTTGATAGTTTAAACATAACACAACACCGCTGTCTTGTCTCTGATAGTATGTAAATTTGATAGTTTAAACATAACACAGGAACGATGTCTTGCCACTGATAGTATGTAAATTTGATGGGTCAGACACATAACACAACACCGCTGTCTTGCCACTGATAGTATGTAAATTTGATAGTTTAAACATAATACAGCACCGCTGTCTTGCCACTGGTAGTATGTAAATTTGATGGGTCAGACACATAACACAGCACCGCTGTCTTGCCACTGATAGTATGTAAATTTGATAGTTGAAACATAACACAGGACCGCTGTCTTGTCACTGATAGTATGTAAATTTGATAGTTTAAACATAACACATCACCGCTGTCTTGCCAGTGTTAGTATGTAAATTTGATAGTTTAAACATAACACAGCACCGCTGTCTTGCCAGTGTTAGTATGTAAATTTGATAGTTTAAACATAACACAGCACCGCTGTCTTGTCACTGATAGTATGTAAATTTGATAGTTTAAACATAACACAGCACCGCTGTCTTGCCAGTGATAGCATGTAAATTTGATGGGTCAGACACATAACACAGCACCGTTGTCTTGCCACTGATAGTATGTAAATTTGATAGTTTAAACATAACACAGCACCGCTGTCTTGCCACTGATAGTATGTAAATTTGATAGTTTAAACATAACACAACACCGCTGTCTTGCCACTGATAGTATGTAAATTTGATAGTTTAAACATAACACAGCACCGCTGTCTTGCCACTGATAGTATGCAAATTTGATAGTTTAAACATAACACAACACCGCTGTCTTGCCAGTGTTAGTATGTAAATATGATAGTTTAAACATAACACAACACCTCTGTCTTGTCTCTGATAGTATGTAAATTTGATAGTTTAAACATAACACAGCACCGATGTCTTGCCACTGATAGTATGTAAATTTGATGGGTCAGACACATAACACAACACCGCTGTCTTGCCACTGATAGTATGTAAATTTGATAGTTTAAACATAATACAGCACCGCTGTCTTGCCACTGGTAGTATGTAAATTTGATGGGTCAGACACATAACACAGCACCGCTGTCTTGTCACTGATAGTATGGAAATTTGATAGTTTAAACATAACACATCTCCGCTGTCTTGCCACTGATAGTATGCAAATTTGATAGTTTAAACATAACACAACACCGCTGTCTTGTCACTGATAGTATGTAAATTTGATAGTTTAAACATAACACAGCACCGCTGTCTTGCCAGTGTTAGTATGTAAATTTGATAGTTTAAACATAACACAACACCGCTGTCTTGTCTCTGATAGTATGTAAATTTGATAGTTTAAACATAACACAGCACCGCTGTCTTGCCACTGGTAGTATGTAAATTTGATGGGTCAGACACATAACACAGCACCGCTGTCTTGCCACTGATAGTATGTAAATTTGATTCTTTAAACATAACACAGCATCGCTGTCTTGCCACTGATAGTATCCAAATTTGATAGTTTAAACATAACACAACACCGCTGTCTTGACACTGATAGGATGTAAATTTGACAGTTTAAACATAACACAACACCGCTGTCTTGCCTCTGATAGTATGTAAATTTGATAGTTTAAACATAACACAGCACCGCTGTCTTGTCACTGATAGTATGTAAATTTGATAGTTTAAACATAACACAGCACCGATGTCTTGCCACTGATACTATGTAAATTTGATGGGTCAGACACATAACACAACACCGCTGTCTTGCCACTGATAGTATGTAAATTTGATAGTTTAAACATAACACAGCACCGCTGTCTTGCCACTGGTAGTATGTAAGTTTGATGGGTCAGACACATAACACAGCACCGCTGTCTTGCCACTGATAGTATGTAAATTTGATAGTTTAGACATAACACAGCACCGATGTCTTGCCACTCATAGTATGCAAATTTGATAGTCTAAACATAACACAGCACCGCTGTCTTGCCACTGATAGTATGTAAATTTGATAGTTTAAACATAACACAGCACCGCTGTATTGCCACTGATAGTATGTAAATTTGATAGTTTAAACATAACACAGCACCGCTGTCTTGCCACTGATAGTATATAAATTTGATAGTTTAAACATAACACAGCACCGCTGTCTTGCCACTGATAGTATGTAAATTTTATTTTTTAAACATAACACAGCACCGCTGTCTTGCCACTGATAGTATGCAAATTTGATAGTCTAAACATAACACAGCACCGCTGTCTTGCCACTGATAGTATGTAAATTTGATAGTTTAAACATAACACAGCACCGCTGTATTGCCACTGATAGTATGTAAATTTGATGGGTCAGACACATAACACAGCACCGCTGTCTTGCCACTGATAGTATGTAAATTTGATAGTTTAAACATAACACAGCACCGCTGTCTTGTCACTGATAGTATGTAAATTTGATAGTTTAAACATAACACAGCACCTCTGTCTTGCCAGTGTTAGTATGTAAATTTGATATTTTAAACATCACACAGCACCGCTGTCTTGCCACTGATAGTATGTAAATTTGATAGTTTAAACATAACACAGCACCGCTGTCTTGTCACTGATAGTATGTAAATTTGATAGTTTAAACATAACACAGCACCGCTGTCTTGCCAGTGATAGCATGTAAATTTGATGGGTCAGACACATAACACAGCACCGTTGTCTTGCCACTGATAGTATGTAAATTTGATAGTTTAAACATAACACAGCACCGCTGTCTTGCCACTGATAGTATGTAAATTTGATAGTTTAAACATAACACAACACCGCTGTCTTGCCACTGATAGTATGTAAATTTGATAGTTTAAACATAACACAGCACCGCTGTCTTGCCACTGATAGTATGCAAATTTGATAGTTTAAACATAACACAACACCGCTGTCTTGCCAGTGTTCGTATGTAAATTTGATAGTTCAAACATAACACAACACCGCTGTCTTGTCTCTGATAGTATGTTAATTTGATAGTTTAAACATAACACAGCACCGATGTCTTGCCACTGATAGTATGTAAATTTGATGGGTCAGACACATAACACAACACCGCTGTCTTGCCACTGATAGTATGTAAATTTGATAGTTTAAACATAATACAGCACCGCTGTCTTGCCACTGGTAGTATGTAAATTTGATGGGTCAGACACATAACACAGCACCGCTGTCTTGCCACTGATAGTATGTAAATTTGATAGTTTAAACATAACACAGCACCGCTGCCTTGTCACTGATAGTATGTAAATTTGATAGTTTAAACATAACACAGCACCGCTGTCTTGCCAGTGTTAGTATGTAAATTTGATAGTTTAAACATAACACAGCACCGCTGTCTTGCCACTGATAGTATGTAAATTTGATAGTTTAAACATAACACAGCACCGCTGTCTTGTCACTGATAGTATGTAAATTTGATAGTTTAAACATAACACAGCACCGCTGTCTTGCCAGTGATAGCATGTAAATTTGATGGGTCAGACACATAACACAGCACCGTTGTCTTGCCACTGATAGTATGTAAATTTGATAGTTTAAACATAACAAAGCACCGCTGTCTTGCCACTGATAGTATGTAAATTTGATAGTTTAAACATAACACAACACCGCTGTCTTGCCACTGATAGTATGTAAATTTGATAGTTTAAACATAACACAGCACCGCTGTCTTGCCACTGATAGTATGCAAATTTGATAGTTTAAACATAACACAACACCGCTGTCTTGCCAGTGTTAGTATGTATATTTGATAGTTTAAACATAACACAACACCGCTGTCTTGTCTCTGATAGTATGTAAATTTGATAGTTTAAACATAACACAGCACCGATGTCTTGCCACTGATTGTATGTAAATTTGATGGGTCAGACACATAACACAACACCGCTGTCTTGCCACTGATAGTATGTAAATTTGATAGTTTAAACATAATACAGCACCGCTGTCTTGCCACTGGTAGTATGTAAATTTGATGGGTCAGACACATAACACAGCACCGCTCTCTTGCCACTGATAGTATGTAAATTTGATAGTTTAAACATAACACAGCACCGCTGTCTTGCCACTGATAGTATGCAAATTTGATGGTTTAAACATAACACAACACCGCTGTCTTGTCACTGATAGTATGTAAATTTGATAGTTTAAACATAACACTGCACCGCTGTCTTGACACTGGTAGTATGTAAATTTGATAGTTTAAACATAACACAGCATCGCTGTCTTGCCACTGATAGTATGCAAATTTGATAGTTTAAACATAACACAACACCGCTGTCTTGACACTGATAGTATGTAAATTTGACAGTTTAAACATAACACAACACCGCTGTCTTGCCACTGATAGTATGTAAATTTGATAGTTTAAACATAACACAGCACCGCTGTCTTGTCACTGATAGTATGTAAATTTGATAGTTTAAACATAACACAGCATCGCTGTCTTGTCACTGATAGTATGTAAATTTGATAGTTTAAACATAACACAGCACCGATGTCTTGCCACTGATACTATGTAAATTTGATGGGTCAGACACATAACACAACACCGCTGTCTTGCCACTGATAGTATGTAAATTTGATAGTTTAAACATAACACAGCACCGCTGTCTTGCCACTGGTAGTATGTAAGTTTGATGGGTCAGACACATAACACAGCACCGCTGTCTTGCCACTGATAGTATGTAAATTTGATAGTTTAAACATAACACAGCACCGCTGTCTTGCCACTGATAGTATATAAATTTGATAGTTTAAACATAACACAGCACCGCTGTCTTGCCACTGATAGTATGTAAATTTGATAGTTTAAACATAACACAGCACCGCTGTCTTGCCACTGATAGTATGCAAATTTGATGGTTTAAACATAACACAGCACCTCTGTCTTGCCACTGATAGTATGTAAATTTGATAGTTTAAACATAACACAGCACCGCTATCTTGCCACTGATAGTATGTAAATTTGATGGGTCAGACACATAACACAGCACCGCTGTCTTGCCACTGATAGTATGTAAATTTGATAGTTTAAACATAACACAGCACCGCTGTCTTGTCACTGATAGTATGTAAATTTGATAGTTTAAACATAACACAGCACCGCTGTCTTGCCACTAATAGTATGGAAATTTGATAGTTTAAACATAACACAGCACCGCTGTCTTGCCACTGATAGTATGTAAATTTGATAGTTTAAACATAACACAGCACCGCTGTCTTGTCACTGATAGTATGTAAATTTGATAGTTTAAACATAACACAGCACCGCTGTCTTGCCAGTGATAGCATGTAAATTTGATGGGTCAGACACATGACACAGCACCGTTGTCTTGCCACTGATAGTATGTAAATTTGATAGTTTAAACATAACACAGCACCGCTGTCTTGCCACTGATAGTATGTAAATTTGATAGTTTAAACATAACACAACACCGCTGTCTTGCCACTGATAGTATGTAAATTTGATAGTTTAAACATAACACAGCACCGCTGTCTTGCCACTGATAGTATGCAAATTTGATAGTTTAAACATAACACAACACCGCTGTCTTGCCAGTGTAAGTATGTAAATTTGATAGTTTAAACATAACACAACACCGCTGTCTTGTCTCTGATAGTATGTAAATTTGATAGTTTAAACATAACACAGCACCGATGTCTTGCCACTGATAGTATGTAAATTTGATGGGTCAGACACATAACACAACACCGCTGTCTTGCCACTGATAGTATGTATATTTGATAGTTTAAACATAATACAGCACCGCTGTCTTGCCACTGGTAGTATGTAAATTTGATGGGTCAGACACATAACACAGCACCGCTGTCTTGCCACTGATAGTATGTAAATTTGATAGTTTAAACATAACACAGCACCGCTGTCTTGTCACTGATAGTATGTAAATTTGATAGTTTAAACATAACACAGCACCGCTGTCTTGCCAGTGTTAGTATGTAAATTTGATAGTTTAAACATAACACAGCACCGCTGTCTTGCCACTGATAGTATGTAAATTTGATAGTTTAAACATAACACAGCACCGCTGTCTTGCCACTGATAGTATGTAAATTTGATAGTTTAAACATAACACAGCACCGCTGTCTTGTCACTGATAGTATGTAAATTTGATAGTTTAAACATAACACAGCACCGCTGTCTTGCCAGTGATAGCATGTAAATTTGATGGGTCAGACACATAACACAGCACCGTTGTCTTGCCACTGATAGTATGTAAATTTGATAGTTTAAACATAACACAGCACCGCTGTCTTGCCACTGATAGTATGTAAATTTGATCGTTTAAAGATAACACAACACCGCTGTCTTGCCACTGATAGTATGTAAATTTGATAGTTTAAACATAACACCGCACCGCTGTCTTGCCACTGATAGTATGCAAATTTGATAGTTTAAACATAACACAACTCGGCTGTCATGCCAGTGTTAGTATGTAAATTTGATAGTTTAAACATAACACAACACCGCTGTCTTGTCTCTGATAGTATGTAAATTTGATAGTTTAAACATAACACAGCACCGATGTCTTGCCACTGATAGTATGTAAATTTGATGGGTCAGACACATAACACAACACCGCTGTCTTGCCACTGATAGTATGTAAATTTGATAGTTTAAACATAATACAGCACCGCTGTCTTGCCACTGGTAGTATGTAAATTTGATGTTCAGACACATAACACAGCACCGCTGTCTTGCCACTGATAGTACGTAAATTTGATAGTTTAAACATAACACAGCACCGCTGTCTTGCCACTGATAGTATGCAAATTTGATAGTTTAAACATAACACAACACCGCTGTCTTGTCACTGATAGTATGTAAATTTGATAGTTTAAACATAACACAGCACCGCTGTCTTGCCAGTGTTAGTATGTAAATTTGATAGTTTAAACATAACACAGCACCGCTATCTTGCCACTGATAGTATGTAAATTTGATACTTTAAACATAACACAGCACCGCTGTCTTGCCACTGATAGTATGCAAATTTGATAGTTTAAACATAACACAGCACCGCTGTCTTTCCACTGATAGTATGTAAATTTGATAGTTTAAACATAACACAGCACCGCTGTCTTGCCACTGATAGTATGTAAATTTGATAGTTTAAACATAGCACAACACCGCTGTCTTGTCACTGATAGCATGTAAATTTGATACTTTAAAGATAACACAGCACCGCTGTCTTGCCACTGATAGTATGCAAATTTGATAGTTTAAACATAACACAGCACCGCTGTCTTGCTAGTGTTAGTATGTAAATTTGATAGTTTAAACATAACACAGCACCGCTGTCTTTCCACTGATAGTATGTAAATTTGATAGTTTAAACATAACACAGCACCGCTGTCTTGCCACTGATAGTATGTAAATTTGATAGTTTAAACATAACACAGCACCGCTGTCTTGATACTGGTAGTATGTAAATTTGATGGGTCAGACACATAACACAGCACCGCTGTCTTGCCGCTGATAGTATGCAAATTTGACGGGTCGGACACATAACAACAGCAACGACATCTTCGTTTTCTTGCCATTGATAGTATGCAATGGCCTCCTCTTTTGATACTATTCTTACATATAGTTGATTTAATTTATATTTGATTTAATTTGTGTTTGATATCATTTGATTGTTTGTTGGTTTTGGAGTCTTTGTATTTTCTTTACATGTCTATATAATGTAATTTTGTTTACTAGGAATTTATATTTTCTTGAAAATTCAGTTTGACCTGAAATTTAACTTAGATACCTAATAATAGAAACATTTGTTTCTATTTTTGGCTTAGTTCCTGGCCTTGATTGAGGGTCAAGTAAACAACTTTTTCTAGGAGTAAAATGATTGGTTCTTATCACGGACATACAGGAGCTCTGTGACTTTTACATGTAAACATGGTCACGTCATCCTCTATTTTGCAATATATTTCGAAATTAGGCATTTCCGAAATTGCGAAATACTTAGTATTAATGGTGATGTTTAAAGAGAGAGAGATCTCAGAGTCCAGGGCTTTTAAACACTTGATGTGAGGTTGTTTTCTTCTGTTGTAACCAGAAATTAACTTTGGACTCTCAAAGATTAATTAGGTTCTCTGGAAATATTATTGTATTCATAAAGAATTCCTGAACAAGGACATTTATTGAAATTTCTGTTTGAATTTCCAAGAGCGGAGGATAAATTATTGTGTTTGTACAAGGAACTGTAGACGTCAACACAATACAGGCTACAGGATACGTCATTGCCTTCCATCTTGGATTCTTCGTCGGGACTCGAACTTGGAATCATTAGAACATTTCAATATTAGAACTTCAAAAGTTTTATTCGTGGATTATTCTGGTATTATTTTTGGGTTTGATTCTGGAAAACGTAAGTTCCCATATTTTTTTCATTTTTAAAGTATTTTTCTAGGGAAATAAATTATTTGTTATATTTTTCAAAGCTTGTCGTTTTCATTGTTTCTTGTGTTACTGTTTACTCGAGTCTAAACACATAACACTACTATCAGTGAAATGAAATGTCATATTAGTAAACCTATTTTAAATTGCTTATAAAATCATGTATAGATTAATTAAAAAATATCAAGTTGAGCATACATTTGAAATGCATATAAAACTAAACCTCATTTATACGTTAACAGAATGCTTATTCTGCATTTGACATTTCATGGTACATTCGATTGACTTTCACTAAGCTGTTTTATCAAGAACAATAATGTTCTGACAGGTGAATATTAAATACTTAAATGATATCATTTTGGACCCAAGGGTAGATATATTCCTAGTATTTGAAACATAATTCAGGTGAAAACACATTTAGTTATATTTCAATTACGAATATTCAAAAGGAAACCCATCTACTTAACATTCCAAAGCAGCGCTGGATTTATTATTATTATTATTATTATTGTCGCCATTATTTTTAGTATTATTGTATATACTTTATAGCACATTCGCTCTTGATTATAACGATATCTTCAAATGTTTAATTAATGTCTACTGTAAACTGTTAGCTTAAGCTTCACAACGGTATATAGTCATAACTCACAAACCGTACGCATGAAAACTCCAGTTTACTAACTGGTGTTGGCTTCTTAGCCCCAATACCCTGTACATACAGTTTCTTACAGCTTCTTGAATAATTATTGATAAAGTTTAGATCACTTCATAAATGTAGAAACCATGTAGGATAAAGTATAACACGTCTATCAACTGATTAATGAGCGAAGATTGGGAAATTGAAAAACGATTAATCGAGTTGTACTTGGTTGACGTTACGCATTCGTCACAAAAGGAGAAGCAAATGTTAACGAATACACCTATCAATCTCTACGAAGAGCAACAGGTGATATAAATATATATATTCATATATATATATATATATATATATATATATATATATATATATATATATATATATATATATATATATATATATATAACACTGTTTCACTGTTTCGTTACAGCAATTATCTCATTGTTTGAAGCCAATATCCTCAGCAAATTGCGATCTTTCACAAGTCAATATTACGACTGATGAGTCCATTTCGAAGTCCTAAGAAGTATCAAAAATGTGGATCGTTAAAAATTCGTTTATTTAGTCTAAATATAAGATTTGATCAAATATACATTTTACACTTCAAACAAGTAATTATGTAGTATAAAAGCTGACACATGTGCATATGATATATTGCCGACATTTGTTTTACATCTTTGATCTGTTAGAAATTGTTTATTTATAGACATGATGCAAACCTAATCATATTAGTCAATATTGGAAGGCATGGTGTTGGTCATAATTTTAACAGACAATACTGAAATGATGTAGCAGATACGTTTTCTTACCTTTTCTAATCTAGAATCTGCTTCTGTATTAAAGAAAGACTTATTTGATGGTGATAATGATTACTTGGATGACCTCGAATTAGCGTTTTCACGCGGTAAGAGTAATTCTCGTTTGCTTTATTTTGTTTTTATGAGCACTTGAAATGTACAAGAGACATCGCATAGAAACTTGAGGAATCGACAAAATGAAAAATGTATCATTAAATTCCAGTGACTAACATTCTTGTAAGGCCTTATTTTATTTGCTACACCTGTAGATAAGAGGGATCGATTATTTCATAGATTAAAATTAAGCAACACTTTTGCCAAGTACAACATTCCGGACTCTGAATAATCATCACATTCTAAATTACATTTTCAAAAGGATGAAACTTTCAAAAATCTAATTTTAATCGATCATACTAAGGGAATTTTCCGTGAAGGGTACAGAATTATCACATGCATTGGAGTCTGTTGTTGATCGACCACTTTTACATATATCTGACTCAAGGCAGATTATCGGATGACTTATCTAACTATAAATCTTACTATTTTCTTCCAGTCTCGATAATTAGGTCATTTCTCGTCTGCATGATTCGTCAGTTTTTGCAAAGGTAAAAAACTTAGCACGTCATAGTGTCACAAATTAAAAACGTTGATTGCCTACTGCGCACGGTATCTAATACAGTACAGATGAATCAAGCCGATCTAGGGTCAGATCACAATAAAATGTTTCCAGCTGGGTATGGAGCCAAGAAGTGCTTTCTAGATTTAGAGGTGCTGTTTGCCTGTTAATTTTACTTTGAAATTTTCAAGACAGGAACTGAGTTTTACTATGGAATGACGGGAAACGACTCATTCTTTATTTTGAAATACCCTTGTTTTTGGTTGCGAAAGCATGATGAGAAAAGAATAAGCACAATATATGAGCTCTTTCTTAGGGAGGCATACATACAAACGGCAAAAGGCAAAACTTTCCCACTTGTACCCATCTTAATGTGTCAGGTAACTGCACTCATTGTCATGCTATTTGTAAGTTGAGGATTATTTAACAAATGTCAAGACCTTACTGGCATTAACCTCGGGCGGTTTTGAAAGATGAGGGCAGAACGGAATCTGATCCATCTGCTTTGAAAGCGGCGATACGCGGTTACTTACCTCCACGTTTATGACTCAGTCGCCCATTTCACTGCCGTGTCACGCTGTGGTTATTTTAGATAATTGCTACGTCACATGACAAGACAATTTAAAATTCATCAGGTAACTGATTCTGAAGACGTATATCGCTAGTCCCTATGTTACAGAAGCTGATACATTCTTGAAGTCATATACATCTTTATTTCCAAAGAAAAAAGTAAATGTTTGAAGAGAATCTTCTGTGTACACTTTAAAGTTGCAACTGTATCACACACGATGCGTTTCGAATGTCAAAAGTGATCCAGACAAACACGTTTAGATTTGGACAAAGGAATGTCCAAGTCGTTAGATTCATCCGTAAATGATAAAATTTGATAGTTTACCCCCGGCCATTATCGCTCTGATGAGCCCTAAACTTTGGCCCTAGGGTAAACATCAATTTCATATGACCATTTGTAAAAAGGTACAAAAGATTAAAAAAAAACCACAAATAGCAAGTCCAGTTCTTCGGATAGGATTAGAGAGTTGTATCATAAGGGCAGTAAATGAACTTAGAATCTACTACATCAAAAACTTTCACAAAAAATATCTTAGAAATTAGCACCACTCTAACCAACTCTCTTGATCATCTGAATAAACTTTCCACATTTGTTTTCTTTATTGTCGTTTTTAACTTTACCTTTGCTATACGTTTAGAAACAATGCATTTCAGATAGATCTTTCAAATAAAATCCAATTAGACTCTATATTTACTATATGCTCAATCCCCACCCACCGGTTAACTCTACATTGTCAGAATCGTGCAATATTACCCGATCCTGAACCCGCACACCAATACACATATAGCATTCGCGTGCGTAAAGGAACTACTTTCTATTGTAAACAAACAATGGACGCAGACGCCAGCACTTTTGATTTGTAAACAAATCATGTACACTTGCGTAAGAGGCGCTTTAAGTTGTGGTTGTTTACATTTGTTTCAGAATGAACTAAAACTGATGTTTCGTGGGCTGCCACAAACCAGCTGCTTTGGCACATTCCGCGTTGATACAGTGTTTCGGATTTAGGCTAGCTATAGTATACAACAGACGCAAAAAATGGTCCTTACAAATAACATACAAGTGACAAGTCATATACTGTCTTCTTTAGCTGGTGATAAGAATGGCAAAAAAATATACTTACAGTTTTACATCCCGAATTTCCTCAAAATGTGCTTTCTTAGTTCTGCAAACCGAATTATATGAACCATGTCATAGGTTCTCAATATTTATTAAAAATTTCGAAATTGTACTGTAACTTCGATGATAAGTGCATTTACATCCTCCTTACTGCGCTCAAAATGAAATAAGCATTAAATTTCATAGCGTCATTTTGATAATTGCATTTGAAAGAAATAATATTTTCCCCATATTATGATTTCAAGCATTCAATGACAGAAACAGAAACACATTTGCAGATGTCAACACGCTTCTCCATAGCTTCTTCGATCCCACGTATTTCATGTGGAATTGTCACATACAAATCCAGTCCAGAGTCACGAAATTTCGTAGAATCGTAAAAAGTACCAAAATCTATTCAGTCCATATAAAATGGAAAAGTTGTTGCAATGCACATTCATTAACAATCTGACTCCAAATTTCAATTTTAACTAGACACGCCATTTTCTTTCGAAAGTTCAAATTTATATGGGCGGAGTTATGTGCGCAGTAATAATGTGGTTGTTGTGTGATGATGAATATGCTTGTGTCTTTAGTTTGGAATGTGGCATACATTCGGTTACTTTGTTTCGTGTAGTGTATTTTGTTAATATAATTAAGCATTAGGTAGAATTAAAAACAAATAGCATATCATAAAAAGGTTACTGCATTTGTATGGGAAATATGAACTCGTTTTGTTGTTTGAATATACTGCACTCCCAAGGTCATGCAGTATTTCCATTCGAAAAACTCGTTCATATTTTCCCGTACAAATGTAGCAACCAATAAATCCATGTATGTCTGTTTGTCTGATATATATATATATATATATATATATATATATATATATATATATATATATATATATATATATATATATATATATGTCTTCAAAAGAAATTGTTCACAATAGCAGATGTATATTGAAACTCTTTATACGACCAATTGATTCGTCGAAATATATTCGTCTAATGTAAATGTAAACCATTCGCGATGATGAAGAATGAACTATGGAACATACGCTAGAAAACAATCGACAACCCAATTGTTTGATATTTTTTTTATATCTAATGTACATTTCTCGCTTTCTGACTGTCTCTTCCATGACAGTCTTCCAAGACAGGTTGAAAATGCTAAACATCAGACCCCAATAAGGGGAGGTTGTTTTTCGGACAACTTCAGAAGGTCAGAGGTTATAAAATTAATCTTTTGAGGGTAACCATTTTCCAAACACTTGAAACACATATTGAAATACATAAATGCAACTTGATCTGCTATAAAATGGCTGATATCTGGGTATTCTTGCTCATAAGCTGTTTAAATCTTTTCTCAACATACGGATTGGGTATAAATATCCGTTACCGTGCACATTCATCAAAGGTCCATAGAAAAGAAAGCATTTGTGTCCACATCTAAGGTACAAAATGTATTGCCTGGTAGATATAAAATCACTTCAAACAGACTCAATGTTTTGTCAATCTCTAGAATGATAAATTGTTTGACAGAAGTGGACACTTTGTCTTGTAGCTTACTTTCTATACTTTTGCTACAGTTCAAGAAATTTGAAACCTTACTTAGACCTTGAAACGAAAAGAAGCAAGTACAAAAATATATGTAAATTCCAAGGTACGATTTAAAATTTATACATTTAACTAAAGATATGAATTAAAAAAAACTATCATGTAACTAAATACAATTCGTACGGATAAAAAAGTAAATTTGTCGTATGCAAAGTATAAATGTTCATATGTGCAAAATTATATTGTGAAAGAGATCCGCTTTACAGTTGTCATCAAATTAAAGCCACGATGACGCTGTTTATCATAGATTTCACCATTCTTCCAATCTAACGAAAGTTTGGAAGG
Source organism: Sinohyriopsis cumingii (assembly GCA_028554795.2). Lineage (NCBI taxonomy): Eukaryota > Metazoa > Mollusca > Bivalvia > Unionida > Unionidae > Sinohyriopsis > Sinohyriopsis cumingii. Next base: position 119,482,426 of record CM068829.1, read on the forward strand.
ATGGGAATGATTTTTTAAAAAGCTATCTGGCCTGAGCCATTCTCTAAAATAATCAAGTTGTTAGGCTTAAACGACGTCCAAATATTCAGTTTTGAATTAAGAGGTGCCACCCCTTAACTAAATCAGCTCATCATTCCGATCTATATCTTTTTCGGAATGCCCCCAAAATAGAGATGTGATATATTCGACAAAGTCTGTTAGTTACCAACCGACCAACAACAACATTCGCATGTGAAGCACAAATTGATTCGAGAGTGAATGAAGATACGCATTTGTTTTCTCAAGCTGATCTGAAAAGAAGAAGCGTGCACTACATACAAAAAAGACTCCGGTAAATATTGGTGGTCAGCTGGGTCGCTACAGGACACAAGGTATTAATGATACGGAAAAATGGGAACCAGCCTGGAAATTGGTGAACATAAAATAGAGTACATATGGGTTTGGCTGACAAGGATTTGTTACTAATTTAAGTTATGTTTTAGGAAAGATAATCTTTTGATAGCTTATTCTAGTTGTACATGAAAAAATAGAGTCTTTGTTTTTTTTGGACGGAATTTCAGTCCTTATAAGTGTCTTGAATTTGGAGCACTCATTACTAAACTTAGCACCTGGCTCTTTGGTGCGGTATTGAAAACACATGTTTCAAACACATGTAGGTCCAGAAAATGCCGTGGCTCATATCCTTTACTCAACACAGAAGCTGACATCCAGGTTTCATCTATACTGATAAATATAGATTTCATCATGAGACTGAAACATTTTACGTTATTGAATTTTTAATATCATGGTGTTTGCATAGGTTTACTACGGGAGCTGAATTAGTACCGTGAGTCCTATAGGACACACGGTACTAATTATACGGAAGAACTGTGAACCAGTCTAGAAATGGGTTAACAAATAACAGAGTATTTACGGGTTTGGTGATCCATAATTGGTTGATAATGAAAATTAAAATTGTAGTAAAAATATCTTTTGAGAGCTTATCCTATCTGTAATTTTAAAAAAATATAGACAAAATTATATTGATGCAATGTTACTATTTTTAAAGGCTTGACGTAGCAGTACTCAATAATGAAAGTAGCATCTGATTCATTTGGTACAGAATCAATAACATGTGTTTCATGCACATGTAGATAACAAAATGCCGTGGTTCATATGGTGTTCTCCACACATAAGCTTGCACCAAGGTTAGATGTGCATGGAGAATTATAGGTCTCATCATCAGCACCCAGAAATTTTAAGTTATTGAATTCTGAATATGATGTTTTTCCATATGCTTACTATTGAAGTTGAATTAGTACCGTTGAGTCCTATAGACAACCACAGCAATACACAGTGTCTCCACATATGCAAATGCAATTTAATTTACTATAATTGCACTCACATGGTTCTATTTGTGGATAACAAGCAAAATGTTACTTTTTCTAAACCACATATTGATTTTCAGTGGGATATTAAACACATATTCAGGTATTATCAACTGCTGCCAAGAAGGTTGGAGGGGGAACAGTGCGTAGATTTGACTATATTAGGTGGAGTGTTTTGCACTTTGGTTTATATCTAAGCAATACGTATCTAAAATTTATACAATTTACCGTCTATAGAATAATTACAGTAAGCAATATGATATTTCCTAGTTGTGTTTTGAAACATAATGCTTCAGATATACCACTTAGGTCTTTAATACCATGTTTAATGGTGACGACCTCTCATGACTTTGCATCCCACTAATTTCTTTCAGTAAATTTTTTGAAAGTTCGTATTCTGCATTTTAATAGACTTGTGTCTACCTTACTTTAGTTTTAATTTAAATGTCTTCTGGGTGCAATTTTATGTATTTTTTGTCATTTAAATTTCTTTTTCTGTAATAATACATATAGATGGTCACCTTGACCTTTTACTCATTACTTACATATTATGACAAGGCTGGTTATATATTTCAGCATTAAACTGAATAGCGATAAATGAGGATATTAAAAAGGATGATTGTTATTCGACAGCTTTTTAAATATAAAGACCTCCATATAAAAACTTCTTAACCACACCACAACTTTCAATCGACCACACATCGTTTGAACTAGTCCAAACCACACTCACACTGCCACTGGAGCAAATGTCAGTCCATTTTTTCTGCCTATACCGCCCTCCTCCTAGTAGAAAAAACAATCTGACTGAATATCTCTCTTTAGAACAGTTTCCGAATCTCCTGGAGTAAGGAAATTTGATAGGTGGCAACCTGATTATTCTTGGAGATTTCCACTTTCACTTTGACTGGCCCGGAAACCCAAACACATAAAAACTCATAGATTCCATTAATGTTTCAAACTCAAACAGTCAGTTAACCAACCAACTCATAAACATGGTCACATTTCAGACTGGATTCTTCATAGTCCTGATGATAACATTCTACGGTCCTCCCTGGTATCCCATGAACTGCATCAGATCACCTCTGCATTGTATGTCATCTTGACGTATCAGTCCCTAACCCTCCACCTTTATCTGCTACTACGAGAAACCTCCGTATGATAAAGAGAACCAAACTAATGCATGGCATCCAAGCAAACCTAACAACTTTGTTTACCTCCTACAGCAGAACAACTCGATAACTGCCTGTGTTCATTGCTCGACTAACATGCCCCAGCTACCAAGTGCAGAGTATCATTCAAAAGTGTTATCCATGGCATAGCAATGTTAGGGACCAGCTTCGCACTGCTAAAAGAGACCGCCGTAAAGCTGAAAGGCTTTGGCATTCCACCAGACTCACTATTCATAAGCAAATCTATGAAGCCGCTAAGAAGAATGTCACAGATATAGTCCATGCAGCGAAATCAGCAATCTACACTACAAAGATCATGGAAAGTTCCAGCTGCAAAGAGCTCTTCGAGATTACTAACAAGCTAATGTCAAGGAACAAATCTACACCACTTCCAACTACCTTCTCTCCAGCCGACCTTCCGGACATGTTTGCAAATTTCTTCCATGACAAAGTACAAACCATTAGAGATAAGCTTGACACCACAATTTCAATTGACCCGTCGTCACCACAGAGTTGGGATACAGAATTTGAGCGGCACCATTAGCAGCATTTGAACCTGACTCTATGGATTTCGCACGTACAATTCTGATGAAGAGTGCACCAAAGTCATGTGAACTTGATCCAGTTCCAACATCACTGCTGCTTGAGTGCTTAGATCCAGTATTGCCTTCACTAACTGATGTTATTAATACCTCTCTCTCTCATCCAGGGAATTCCCATCATTTTTCAAAACTGCCATTCTAAAGCCTCTGCTGAAGAAACCAACACTAGACAATAACGATTTAAAGAACTACCGCCCAGTTTCTAATCTCCCATTCATATAAAAAATCTTAGAAAAGGTTGTTCTATCCCAGCTTGTATCGCATCTTAAGTCAAACAGTCTTTTTAGCAATGTACAATCTGCCTATTTCCCTTGCCACAGTTCTGAAACTACTCTTCTAAAAGTAGTTAAAGCCCTTCCCTCTGCTTTGGATAGCGGAAAGAAAGATTACAATCCTCACCCTCCTTGATTTGTTTGCAGCATTTGACACACCATGATGTATTTCTTCACCGTTTCCAACATGTATTTGGCATTCATGATATAGCCTTACTGTGGTTCAAGTCCTACTTGATCAACAGGACACAAATTGTGTCTGCAAATGGAATACACTCCAGCCCAGTTGATCTATGTTGTGGTGTTCCACAGGGGTATGTTGTTGGACCTGTTCTCTTCATTCTGTACACTCAGTCACTCTCAAGTGTCATAGATCATCATCCAGTGTCTCACCAATTGTACGCTGATGACACCCAAATATACAAATCTAGCCACGAAGCTGAAGTTGATGCTACCATTCAAGGTGTAGAGAGGTGCATTTCTGATGTGAAATCATGGATGACATGTAACAAGCTGCAGATGAATGATGATAAAACTGAGGCCATTCTGATCGCAACACAAAGACTTTCTCATTCACATCCTTTACCTTAAAAATAAATATCACCAACATCAAATTCACACAATCAGTATGAAACCTAGGTGTTACTCTGGACAGTACTCTCACATTGCACCAACATGTCATGTACATATGCAAGGCTGCATATCTTGAGCTGAGATGCATCAGCTCCATTCGCAAATATCTTTCAGTTGATGCCACTAAAACATTTGTGTGTTCATCAATACTTTCAAGACTGGATTTTTGTAACTCAGTTTTGTCTGGTTCATCTCAATATCTGCTCCAGAAACTTCAGAAAGTTCAAAACACAGCTGCTCGGATCATACTTAGAATACCACGATCAGGGCACACCTCCCCGCTGCTCGGTACACTACACTGGCTATCCATTCGATCCAGAATCAAACACATAATTTGTTCTCTGTGCTACGTTTCACTGTCGGACTCCAGTGCAACATACCTATCCGACCTCACCCATGTGTACACACCAGCAAGATACTTACGCTCCACTTCTGACAATCGTATGCTCATTATTCCCACTATGAAAACGAAGTCATATGGACAGCGTTCTTTTGCATACCAGGGCCCAGCAACGTGGAATGAATTGCGCATCGAACTTAGACACAAAGACACAGGGGGCTCTCAAAATTCACTTATTTCGACTGCAAGAACAAACTTAAAGACCTAATAATGTTTCCTACCTTAAATATTCTCAGCATGTTTTTTTTATGTTTTCTAATTTCGTGGTGTTTGTTTTTGTAATCATATCATTATATGTTTTTTATCTTATAGGTGTTGTGTAATGTTGTAAATCGCTTAGAGCTTCTAAAGATTAGGCGCTATACAAAGTCCTCATTATTATTATTATTATTATTATTAATATCAAGGTGTTTGCATTGGTTTACTATGGGAACTGAATTAGTACGCGAGTCCTATAAAATACACTGTATGGCGAATCGAGCCAGAAGACAATCCGTTAAAGCGTGGTGTTAGCTACTCATGTTTACAACGGCGACGTCATCAAATCTTGTGTACCAGCTTTTAACTGCAATCGGTTCACCCACGGATGTTGCCAATCAACATCGGATCATTTCAAACACATGTGAAGAATGGCAGGATTCTCAGTTTGAGGGAGAAATTACATGGTTCATAAAGTGATATAACGTCGATTTTATCTAGTTTTAATGTAACCCAATGATGTTTAGGACCAATATCTTTTAATATTCAATATTATTCCGATGGTTTGGCATATACGACGTTTTGCATCTAGTGGAGGATTTGGGGCTTTACGCCATGTTAAATTACTTTATCACCTTCCACTGGACGAATTGGAGAGAAGCTTCGTAAGGTACTCCGGATACTAGTAAACGGTTCTAAATATCAGTCGATTTAATTGGAATATGACATACAGTCGTTTTCATGATTAATATAATGGATATGGAAGATAGATTGCTCAAGTATTTTGACTGTGCTTCTTCATCCATTACCTCCATCCCAACCCTACACACACACTGACTCAAATTTAGTTTTTAATTTTTTCCATTATCAAACATTAATATTCGATAGGGAAGACAATAACAACTCCTATCTTGTGCTTGTTGAATACACTGGTACTGCTGAATTTACTAGAAAACAACTGAAAGGTTTGACATGGTATATAAACTAAAGATTGGTCATGCATGCATATAATCTCATTTTAAGCCGGAAAAAATCATTTACATGCAACTTGTAGGTCAAATAGTTTTAAATGTTCCTATGCAAATGTCACTACTTCTAATAAGTGTAAATGACAATAAAATTTAAGAATATAACCCACAATTATATATGAGTGGCATATTTCTGGTAGAAAGATCGAATTTAATCTAACCTCCGTTTCTGTTTTGATAGGTCGGTTTATTCCTTCTTGCGTTTGTTATTATTGCTGCAACAAAAGATGTCATATTCAGTTCACTGAGTCCATCCTAGCCCCTCAGGTAACTGTGGTTAGGATGAAATATAAACATATTATAAATGTCTTATTTCTCAATAATGACAAATACATAGCATGCTGTTTACAAAATAAAAGATTTCTTTTCTTTCTTCAAGAAGAGGGAATCTTAATCAAGAAACCACACAGTTTTACAAATCGTGATCCAAACAAGATTTAAGTTCTTCAAAACTAAATACTTGTAAACTTAGAATGTTTCCTTATTTGAAACGCTCTATCTTGCAGCTAACCTTTGCCACAGAGTATGATGCACGCGAGTCTGAAAGTGATCTATCCGCTGTCAAAGTTCTGATTTGGGTAACCTGATCTGAAGGTGGTGGTGTCCCAGTCTACCCTCCCACGGCTTTGGTCTTTGTTGATTATTGCTACATTAAAGGATCAGATAGCTATCAAGGATTCAAAGGAAATAAAATGCCAGGTCAGCAAATCTTATTACTCTTTATTGTTAAGTCTTTCTTAAAATAAATTAAAATAACATTTTTCACAAGGGAATTGAAAACTAATTCAGACGACGCTGATTGCTTTGTAAACTAGTAACACATAGACAAAGCCAGCACGTAATCTTTGCAAAAATGATGTATCCTCAGATTTTGGTAAATAATGCGTCAATCGTTATTTTCCAGGGAATTCGTTAAATATCAGCTATGGCCCAATGAACGCTCATAACTATTAAGAGATGTAATTTTGTAATATAAAGAATCTGGAAAATTAATCCTAATCATTACAACAGCGAGAAACAAATACGGATGTGAAATATCCCAATAAAATATAAACAATATCACCATCATCAAGAGAATCCTATATATATATATATATATATATATATATATATATATATATATATATATATATATATATATATATATATATATATATATATATATATATATATATATATATATATTCAAATTTACACCCACCGCCACCACCACAGTAGCCCTCGCGTCACATGAATCCACTTCAGGTCGAAATTAGGCTTTAAGACTCTTTGAAATAAAACAAATTCCAGATGTAAAAAGGCGTACTTCCTACTGAATCTGTGACAAAATTTCATATTATTTGAAAGGAAGAAATGAAGACAGAGAACGCTGTGGTGCATAAGGCACACTATTTGCTGTAACTTGTTAATATTTGATTAATATTCAATGAGCTATCGAGAGAGAGAGAGAGATTCCTTCCCCTGCCCCCTCCCTGTTTATTTTACCCTGCTCCAATTCGGTCTGCCCTGGCTGTGCGTCGGTTTCAGTAACAAACGGATATCACCCATAACATAAAGCTTCGAGGTTCTTATTAACACATGACATATTTTTGTAAAATAGGGGACAGGAAATCCTACTCATTCAATGCCGTACGGCAAGGGACAGGAAATCCTACTCATTCAATGCTGCACTACAGGGGACAGGAAATCCTACTCATTCAATGCTGTAATACAGGGGACAGTGAGTCATATTCATTTCATGCTGTACTACAAGGGACAGGGCATCCTACTCATTCAGTGCTGTAATACAAGGGACAGTGAGTCATATTCATTTAATGCTGTACTACAGGGGACAGGGAATCCTACTCATTCAATGCTGTAATACAGGGGACAGTGAGTCATATTAATTTAATGCTGTACTACAGGGGACAGGGAATCCTACTCATTTAATGCTGTAATACTGGGGACAGAGAATCCTATTAATATAATGATGTACTACAGAGGACTGGGAATCCCATTCATTTAATGCTGTACTACAATGGACTGGGAATCCCATTCATTTAATGCTGTACTACAGGGGACAGGAAATCCTACTTATTCAATGCTGTACTACAAGGGAATCCTATTCATTATTAATGCTGTACTACAGGGGACTGGGAATCCTATTCATTTTTAATGCTGTACTACAGGGGACTGGGAATCCTATTCATTATTAATGCTGTACTACAGGGGACTGGGAATCCTATTCATTTTTAATGCTGTACTACAGGGGACAGGAAATTATACCCATTTAACGCTGTACTCCAGGGGAGTGGAACTCATACTCATTCGATGCTATCCTACAGGGAACCGGAAGTCCTATTCATTTAATGCTGTATTACAGGGGACGGAAACATACAATGGATTATAACAGGCCTTTATAATTTGGGCATGGACAGATTAAGTGACACCTAATATGAACAATGAAACATTGCAGTGATCAGCAAAGTTCAACTCAGCTTCTGTAACTTTCAGAATTCACCAGCAATTCGATGTAATATAGGTAGTCACGTGAAATATGTGTTATGCATTCTTTGTAATTATAACGTATTAACAACGAATCAATTGATTCAATAATAAAATTATTACGTATTACAAAGTGATTTTTGTTTATATGTATTATTGATAAAATCGATACATCCCTATTCAGGGATTTTGTTTTATTCTATGTGCCTTTATTTGTTTATTTGTTTTCTTCAATTAAACAATTCACGTCATATACCGAGATAGGTTAAATCATTGGTAAGGTACATTTGGGGAATTAATCCTTTAACTATTGTATTCAAGCCATTTAATTGATATCATAATCATGAAAGAAATATACAATATTTGCTATGAAAGGATGGTAATAGTACACATCTATTCAAATTGTCGAGATTTAATTGTTGGATGGAAATCGATCTGATTGAATGATTAACATTGGTTTGAATTTACAGGGAAAGGTAAGATATTTAAAATAGATGTTGAAATGGTCTTGCTATAAATTATCCAAATTATCTGGTTGAAATCAACATAAAATTTGGGTTTTAATTAAGTGAATAAAACATAATATCCTATATTGACATTTTGGCATTTGCTAGTAAAATTAGCCTTAATGCAAGTGTAAAATTAACTTGAAACATCTTTAAGTACAGTGATAAGTTATTGTAAAACCTGTACCTAACCTTGAATTAAAGTTCCTTTCTTTTACAAACCTATTTTGCTTATGATACGAATAGGGTGCCACGACATCAGCCTTACACATAATGACTGGCATAAAATAGCATAGGGTGCCACGACATCAGTCTTACGCATAATGACTGGCATAAAATAGCTTAGGGTGCTACGATATCAATGTTATAAATAATGACTGGCATAAAATAACATAGAAACTACGATATCAGTGTTACACATAATGACTGGCATAAAAAAGCATCTTACTCTAACTGGTTAAAGATCTTTTTTTTATCTTTTGTGATATTAAACAAATGAATTTTGTCAAATGTATGCTTCAAAATTACAAAGAATGTTTAGGTCACAGATTTTTAATAAAAAAACTATTTGAAAGAATAATTTCCCAGAAAATGGGGGATATTTTGAAGCATTGCGATTCAAAGACCTATTAAAATTATAACAGTCTGAGCAATGTGCTCTAGACAGACAAATCTTAAAGATGGTCTATACAGTCTGAGCAATGTGCTCTAGACAGACAAATCTTAAAGATGGTCTATACAGTCTGAGTACTTAGCTCTAGACAGACAAGTCCAAAAGGTGATCCATACTGACGTGTTTGAAATTTACAAAATTGGATTATATTTTCCATAATACGTGAAATCTCAGCGTATCATCATTAAATTCCCGCTGAGAAGGTAGGAAAAACACAATTGACATTACACCGCATTTGTGTAATAAAGTAGATGGAACAAGCTCAAGTAACATACGCTCCATTATCACTGTACCTTGTTTGCGCAATGAAACAATATTGATGCTGTTAGAAATGACTGAAAAACACGAAATAACAAACGTATGGCGACAATTTAACAGCCTGGTTGGATTTTGTTGAAATACCTTTGGGTGTTTTATTTGATACATGTCTATTGAGACTGACAACCCTTGACTCGATGTGGTGACATTAGTTCGGTTAAACTGAACACCATAGTGGGATATCCGTGGGAAAGACGGATGGACTTCTGATCAACATTTCGGTCGGATTTCAGATTCTACATGAAACAAAATTGGAATCGCAAAGACTCGATTCAACAAAAATAAAGGAATGCTTTGACGCAGTTACAAATTTTTAAAAAACGGAACGATAAAGACTCGGTGAAGCTCGTAATATAAATAGCAAAGATTTAGTTCAGCATAAAATAGAATGGTAAAATCTCAGTTCAACATAAAAAGTTGAACGGTTAAGACTGGAGATAGGTAACACTGTAAAATACTTTTGAATAAAATATCATATATACTTACTTCGAAATAGTCATTTGAATGGTTAGAAATACTGAAAGAGCGCCATTTAATAATATGTACCGTAGCATTAGCTTTAAGTCCTTCACTATCAAAATGTAAAAACATATATGGATGTTTCAATAATATCGGAAGATAGCCAATCAATTCTACTCTGTCTTTATTATGAAAATATCCAAGAATATATGGATAGATAGACAGACAGACGGTAGACAGACAGATAGATAGATAGATAGATAGATGGATAAATTTCAACACAATCATCTACCTAAATACACACATACGCACTTTTGTTAATGGATAGATACGTTTTTTAATCATACGCTAAATGTCGGATGGATGAAGAAATTATATTCGTTATTTCTTCCAATCTCTGGATAAAGGACTGGTTTAACGGATACTAGAATGGAGAACATTGTGAATTGATTAAAGAATGGATTTGCAAAAGTTAAGCGTGATTGAAGAGTATGTTACGGATTAAATTGATGAAAAAATATTTAATAATAAATGAGGGAACACATCAAAGAATAAATTTATTCAAGTTTTTAAATTATTTTTTTCCAACCTCAACATAACGTTTAATGTATTTGAGAACGGATAGGTCTTTTTCTCTTTTATAAAAGTCTTTTAAAATTATTTCATCAAGAATATATTCGAGGTGTATAAAATCACACACATATTCTTGAAATGTATCAAAAATTCACATATATTCTTAAAGTGTATCAAATCACACATGCTTGAAACGTAACAAATCACACACATGTTGTTGAAATGTACCACATCACACACAAATGCTTGAAGTGTATCAAATCACAGACAAATGCTTGAAGCGTATCAGATCACACGCATGTTATTGAAGTGTATCACATCATATAGATATGCTTTACGTGTATCAAATCACACACACATATGAAGTGTATCAATCACACATATATGCTTGAAGTATATCAAATCACATACACATTCCTAAAGCGTATCAAATCACACACATGTTATTGAAGTGTATCAAATCATATACATATGTTTTACATATATCAAATCACACACACATATAAAGTGTATCAATCACACATATATGCTTGAAGTATATCAAATCACACACAAATGCTTGAAGTGTATACAATCACACACATATGTTTGAAGTGTATCAAACCACACACAAATGCTTGAAGTGTATCAAACCACACACACATGTTTGAAGTGTATCGAACCACACAAAAATGCTTGAAGTGTATCGAACCACATACAAATGGTTGAAGTGTATCAAATCACACAAATGCTTGAAGTGTATCAAACCACACACACATGCTTGAAGTGTATCGAACCACACACAAATGCTTGAAGTGTATCGAACCACACACAAATGCTTGAAGTGTATCAAATCACACAAATGCTTGAAGTGTATCGAACCACATACAAATGCTTGAAGTGTATCGAACCACACACAAATGCTTGAAGTGTATCGAACCACACACAAATGCTTGAAGTGTATCGAACCACACACAAATGCTTGAAGTGTATCAAATCACACACAAATGTTTGAAGAGTATCAAATCACACATATATGCTTGAAGTAAATCAAATCACACACATATACGTGAACTGTATCAAATAGCACACACACACATGCTTCAAGTGCATCAAATCATATACCATTGCTTCAAGTGTATCAAATCACACACACACACACACACACACACACACACAAGTATATCAAATCAAACACACATATGCTTTCAGGTGTGTGAAATTTAATACACACACATGCTTGAAGTGTATCTAACTACTCAAGATCGTAAAATAAGTAACAAAAAGAAACTGAAACCACCAATTTGGGTAAAATCAACGTGTTAATTTTCTTATAAGTTACAAAGTGACAATTTTAGAAACACTTACAGTATTGTTAGTTAAATCCCAAATAATCATAATTGTCCTATCACAGGCCCAAAAGTATCTATCTATCTATCTATCTATCTATCTATCTATCTATCTATCCATTCGTCTATCTATCTCAATGATTTACGGGCCGAACTATCCAAGTGAAGCCAGACAAGTGACATTGAAACTAGAGGAAAAAGTGGTCCCAGCCTCGTTTGAGAGTATCCTGATACAGAATAAGAAAGCGGCAGTATTCATTTCCCACATCTAGGAAATGACGGTAACATTCTGGCGCTTTCTTGGGTACAAATTTTCACAGTAAGTTACCTAGTATTTGCAAAAATAAATTTTGTCCGAAAATGTATATAAATGTACATGTCTGTATATTTACATTGAACTACGTCATATTAATGACTGTCGTCATTCCCTGTGACTCATTCAAATAATACATTAAGAAATTTCTAAAGTACACAAAACCCTTGTCACGAATGAAAAAGCTGATTTATAGACCGAACGAATACTAATATTATCCAAAATATTAGTTTTTAAAATATAGAGAGAGATAAAAATAAATAAAAAGTATCCTAATTGAAAAGATCTCCTCCCAGAAAATTGCATTGTCTGTCCCATAGCATTTGATAGGGAACTCTATATTTGGCTGTATAAATAGAGCCCCAAGGATACGAGAATGCTAAACTATAATGATTGTGATGTAGAGAGAAAAAAAAAAAAAACAACGCTTCCTCAACAGTATTCGCCGCTTTTAATAGATTATTATCTGCTTGGCCAAAATATCAGGTGGGTAAGATCTCTGATTACCTATCTCATAGACCACAGCAGTACTTCTCATGACCCAAGGCTAATTCAAAATATTTTCCCTAACCGTAACAATATCTGCTTGCCCTAGTTGAATCTATTGTAAAGTACTTGAGGAAAATGTAATGGAGGGACACGAACTGAGTTTCAAATGTACGCAAGTTTGACCCGCAAAGATGGGGCAGCATTCTGTGTTTTGTTTCTTAAAGAAAGACTGTGGGTAATGATAGATCATATATTTTGTTGAAAACAGTGGGGAAGACATAGAGAGATCGAAAGCTAGAATATCCACGTAATTGAGAGGTCCTAAATAAAAACGTCTGACAAATATCGTAAGTGCGTCCGTGCGTCCGTGCTATATGCTGTCCACTTAGCTTTACAGGTATACACTTCAACACATTGTCTCGATAAGCAAAATTGGACTGAGCCTTCCGTTACACTCCAATTTATCAATTTTACACATTGTCATGAGTTGTTAGTGTGCTTGATAATTGCTAATATGGACGATTTTTTTAAAAAGGAAAGTATGCTTCAGTAAATGAGTGATGAAAACTTTCTTACTGCTATAAACTGTGAAAGCAAATAGACATACACGATTTATTTTGTTTACAAGGATTGGTTGCATAACTCATACGTCTTCATTCATTGGATGAAGATGCCATGCTTGAAACATTTATTCTGTTTGGACTAAAATGGAAAATTATTATTTTCCAGAACTTGTAACTGGTTTCGTTGCTGTATTAAAGTGGATCATTTTGGCCCTCACGCCTCTCCTGGATTTACGCGCAGGGCCCCCGGTGAGCATGTCATTTGGAAATAAATTGTAAACAAGTTTTATATGATATCGAGCTTAACATTTTCTTCCATCGGTTTAAAATTACTTTCTCTCTTTAGATATATTTTTAAAAATTACTAACGCGCGGGGCCCCTGTGAGCGCTGGGAACGGGTGGGCTAAATAGGCCCATTCGGACTAAGGCAGGCATTTAACGTATAATTTCCAGATTATGGGAGCTTTCTATGTAAAACAAGGAAGGCATAATACCAGGAATTATCAGTATGCAATTTTAAAAAAAGGAAATATTCGATGAAACAGGGGATAGTATTTAAAGTTATAATTAGTTATGCTACTTCACCTCATATAGATGCCAAAGCTGATTTTAAAAGCACATTTATCAATTAGAGTTAAAATTTACAGATAATGAAACGCCTTAATTGAAGTTGACAAATATTGCTAAGAACATGAAATAATTACTTTTAGTGCTTCATTTCTTCTATCTTCCCCTTCGGGATATCAGAAACAAAGATTTTGACTGTCAGCATTGGGCCCATTGACAATCTGCCACATTCTACTAATGTCCCTTACATAGTATTTCTCTTTATCACGGGTGAACAGCCCCCGGCCCGCGGGCCGGATCCGACGTGTTCTGTCAGGCTCTCAGGGCAAATTAAAACAACACAGAAAACTGACCCGTGAACAGTAATTATATTAAAGAAATTAGTGTTTGCGGCCCTCGATTGGTCTTAAGAAAATGCAATCTGGCCCTTGGCCGAAAAAAGTTGTGCACTACTGCTTTGTATTATTATTCTCAACCTGTTTTTAAGCTGACCTATCCAGTGTTTAGATAAAATCGCGATATAGAAATCTGTCTGAAACTGACAAAGTCAGTTTACTTTATTTGGTAATTAGACATGCCATCAATCAGATGTCTGGATAATATAAGCAATGCAAACTCTACGAGATATTTTATCGCTTTTAATATAGGTTCACAATGCAACCGTTTGGCAGAAACGTTACAAAATATGTTACTTAAAGTCTAAATTATCAGAAATGATCGTTACGTTTGTCTGCAAACAGGCATTTCAAGGACAGATATAAAGATAATTTCATTGGTTTATTTAAATCACCAACCTTAGTCGCTTTTAATTAACATCAGGTGTTTCCTTCTATATCTGACTATCTCTGCCTCACCAGTAGTCTTCCTGTCTGTCTGTCTGTCTGTCTTTCTCTGACGATACTGACTCATAGTTTACCGGAGCATATACAGATGTTTTCTGTGTGTTGATTTCATTAACCTTGACGCTTCCTCTGGTCGAAAATATGCGACGATGATCTTGCATGACTGTCAAGCTAAACCTGAATATGAATACCGCGGGTTATAGCTGTTTTGTGTGGCTTCTGATAACAGTTTTTCATGGGTGATTACTCCATTTCATCACGAATTAGCCTCATTAAATGAGGAGCTCACAATGAATCCACGTTTTCAATTTCAAGCCCAGCCCATAAAAAATGGACTCGTTGTAAACAAACTCGTAGGGAATGGGTACAATGTTTATTCAAGCTTTAGAAGAAAAAAATGATAAATTGAGTGTCAATAGTCGTTTATTAGGTAAATTGTTCATGTATGATTAGTACTGAAATATATTATTGCTGTAGTTGGTAACAAGGGCGGCCCTAGAATAGTTGCTAGCAATCGCCCCCCCCCCCCAACATGTGGCGCTATCGCCTTGCTCGCCTAAGTGAACCGGCCGCCCTTGGGTGGTAAAGATATGGTAAATAGATTCAAAAATAGTTTTCGAATTGACTCGTTCGTCTTCATTCATAAAGATGATGGTATATCGTGACGATGCGATCTCATAAACTACTTTTGACGAAAACGAGAGGGGGGCTTTGGTGTGGTCATTCATTTTACAATGTATTTATTAATTACATAACGATGACATTATATGTATCTGAGATAAATCACAAATTCAAACAAAGAGATGCATTGCATGAACTGGCGATTACACGGTCACTTGAAAGAAACAAACTTACTGATCTGTTTTAAGACTATTCTTTCAAATATTTAACTAACGTTGCTGAGGAATGATATAGGTCTGTAACTGGAACGGATATATTTGTCCAAATTTTTGGAACTGGTATCGCGTTAGAAAGCTTCCATTATTTTAAAAATTTATTTGAGTGTAACGACACGTTGAAGAAAATCTTACTACTGTGCACACGGATCGTCAGAATCTATTAATACTTGCTACAGAAATCGTCCAGAAGCTTTCTTACATTAATACTCAAATCGTCCAGAAGCTTTTTTACATTAATACTCAAATCGTCCAGTTTCTTACTTTAAGTGATGATCTCACTGTCTCGAAGTTTAAGGTCATCAACTTTCAGGGGATTGATATTCTCGATTTCTGTTTTTGTTCTTTTCTTTTCTATTAGAGTCATCTAAGGAAGGGATTTTAAGGAAATAATAATTAAGTATATTTGCTTCTTGATACTTGAAAATGCTACTTTATATTTTGCCTTTTTAAACGTAGAAAATATGGATGAACTATTAAATTCTGTAGCACATTGTTTTGTCCTTCACATTTCTGTCACATGTCAATTGTAACTTGTATTTTATTTCCATCAAATTCCTGTCAAATATCCCTTGCAACTTTCAGATAAGCAAAAATCTAAATTATTTAAGAGGCTATCTTAGCAACCATTTCTAAATTATTAACCTTGTTTCTCTTTTGTTTGTACTTTTGTACATGATTGTAAATATTGGATTTAACTGCTGTTCCTGCAATCAATCTCTGATTCTAACTACATGTGTCAGAACTGTTTCAGACCAAATTTTGTCACTGACTTTGCTCTGACTGTAATGTTTTGAACGGAAAAGAAATGAGGAAAACGTTGCAAATTGCGCTAATAAACACGTTTCACCATCTTGAACACGCGAATAAAAGCATTTGTCTTAGTAATAAGAATTTATAAGTTGATTGAGCAGGTCAAAATTAAAACAAGATTGTCCTTGAAAATTAATATATAAAATCATACCAGAAAGTTATGTCAAGGACTTCGCTTGGTAAGGTGGCTTGGAGCATACTTCAGTGGCGTGTACCATGTGATACAACGTTTGTTTCAAAACCCCTCCTCAACATCCAAGTCTGTCGGATAATTTTGAAACATTCTAAGTGCTGAATTCAAACAGTAAATATAATAAACAATATCTGGTATATGTCTTCAACCATATCAGCGTCATTAAAAGTCGGCAGAGAATGTCATTGGCCCCGGGTGGCCATGCGATTTACGGTGCATGTCTCTGCAGATAACTAACATATCTCACCTCTGTTCACATGAATTTGAGTTTCTACCTGATGAACGCGGCCATGTGAGAAAGTATGCCAGTTGTTGTTCCATGTTGATAGGTTCTTAACCAACCAAATATACTGGCCAACACGTGTAGCCAATTATTTGCTTTGAAAAGGCGTTATACGTCCTTAAAACCAAAGCAAAAGAGAACGCCATGAAACGTACTGATAGATGGCTGTCTTCTCGCCATGCAAATGCGAGACGACACCTACTGTGCCGCTGGTAGCGAAGACAGTGTAATAGCAACGATATCAGAAGGCTAGACATATTTCAGACAGAGCTTAGTGTATCGTCCCATAGCTCGTAATGATTTATTGTTTTCTTTGAATTGAATACTGAAAAATGTTAAGATTATCAGTTCGAAATGTTATATAAAGCTTTTTGTTCCCTCAATGTACCCATTTATTTCTATTTAATACTGTGTAAGCCTGATTACGCTTAATTATAACCTGAAAAAAGGAATTCATAATTAATCACATTGAAGAGCTTTTAACAATTATTACTTGTATTTGAGGCATGTGAAATTGTGCCAAAAATTCACCATTGCAAAGTCAGCGATGAAGATTCAAACAAAAAACAATGTTGTACACACCTTTGGATCATAGGGTCCATTTTACGTTATGCTTTTAATTTGGGGATTCATAATGGCATTTTACTGTGTATGAATTGGGTGTGTCTCGATACCTTTGCCGATATTGTTATTTTAGCCCCAGGCTTTTTCAGTAGCTTAGAAAGTCGTTGACATTTTCATCGCTGTAAAACCGTTACATGTCAATCTGGCTTTGTCTTGAAGTAATCTGCTTTGTCTTGAAATAATCTGACTCTGTCTTGAATTAATCTGGCTTTGTCTTGAAGTAATCTGGCTTTGTCTTGAAATAATCTGACTTTGTCTTGAAGTAATCTGACTCTGTCTTGAAATAATCTGGCTTTGTCTTGAAGTACTGCTGTTTCAGATAATTGTTCAGAATGTTTGGATGATCGTCAGAACCAATGACAGCTTCTCTGAACCATTTGAGTTAATGCAGGAATCAGAAAGATCCGAACAGTACTAGACTCTCACAACAAATATGAGAATTGCTCTGAACAGAAAATGTTAGGGAACGACGGTAGCTTACTGGGTGAAGTACATCGATCTAGTACAGTTGTATCTTCTTTTCGTTAGTGCTCGTCACACAAATGACTTAGATTTGTTAATTTATTTTCTGCGGGATGATGCCTTGTTCTTTGCCTCAAATAGTATTTGTTTTGATCGATGGTTCAACAATGATTACATCTAAAGAGAGGTACGAAATATGCATAGAAATGAGACCCACTCGATACGACGGATGTCAAAATCTTTTTCTCGAAGCTATGATGACATATACCTACATTACTATTATATGGTCTTAAATAAAGTAACAGAAAGAAGCAAAATCAGCAAGTTTTCTAAAACGTAACAAATAATTTAATTCTCAAGTTATGATATGATGTTTTGACAATGCATAGTCCACTTTTTCTTCTTTGACACACATTTCCCAACTGGAGGCACCAAGCAGAAGTAGCAATTGCTGATATAATATGTTGGCTCTCTCAAAATCATGGGCACTGCAAAAGGCATAGATTTCCGTGTCATGTTCAACCACTGGAAAAAAAAATTTCACAAGTGTTGCAGCATATGTGTGAGGCCCACCCGTTGTCCTAATATTCAATTTTGCAGCCAAAATAAAGGGGATAGGCTTTTTTTACCATAGTGGGTATGCTGCGCTTTTGTGATGCAAAAGTCACTTCACCACAAACAGCAGAAATTATCTGTATTTTCACGCAAGTACGAGATATCTCTGCTCACTTTGGCGAAACAGAAATGTGTCCCTTTGCAATATCAAACACTGATGAATAAGAGAGCACGACACTGTATGATTTCTAGAGCTGATATATGGATATTTGTTAAGCAGAGTGACGTAAGCTTAGTTATGATTGCATCATCCATGATTTCGAGGAATGACATGGTGCAATGCATATCATGTACGAAGCAATACCAGCTTCAGATTGCATCATTCATTGTTTTGCCTAACAAGCAGGTACTGTCCAAACCGAGTCATACGTTATACATAGGTCCAGTCAAAGATGTATTTTTGTAATTTCTGATTTAAACTGTGATCCCTTATTGTTATATCTCACATTTTCTCCGCCATTCTCAAGTCAAGGTTCATATATGCTGACGCTATATCATATCTAAAAACTAGAGCCAATTAACAATTTTAAGTATTATCATTATCAGTGACCCAGAATTAGTAAAGTTTGGCTCCATTTATTTCGGAAGCATTTTGGCTGAAGACCAGTGTAAAATGCAATAAGAATTTCCATGTCTTTAAATCGAAAATAAAACTCGAGATTATCGCTAACTTGTGTTGTCACCACTATAAAGGTGACACACGAATCATACAGAACATTCGGCATAATTCCAAGATAGTCAATTATCGTTGTTCAATACAGGGATACATATGCCCTTGTTACCGTTTCGAGAGTTGCTATTTATGGAAATGGGGCTTGAAGGTATAGATTTTAATTGTAAATTCGAAGACGTAAACCAAACTCTGACTCACCTGTCTATATGTTTCCTGTTCTGGAGTAGCGCCCTGTATACAATGTTTACAACATGCGCGTTTTCATTTATGTTTTCTTGTAAATATAATGTGATAAAGAAGAAGAATGTTTAGCGAATGCATGCAATGACGGATACAAGCATCAAAGAACCATTCTTTGCTGGAAAATACAAAAATATCAACGAGATACAATGCTGCTTTTTTCTTCTAACAGGCTGTTTTAGTAAGCCAAACTCTTACTGTAAGAAATACAACGCTGAAGTCATTTTATGACAATGACATTCAAAATCTACAAAGGTCGCTAAAATCAAATGAGAGATGTTTGCATTCTCATAAGAAAGTTTATGTTTTTCTTTTTGTTAAATACTGCACCCAGTCTTTGTCTTCTTACGACTGAACCCTGCCGACCAGCATTAAAGGAGTGCAAAGACAGTTTTATAAGGTATGGTTTCTTCCAGGTGAAACCAACAACTATTTCAAACCAACTCAAGTATTTCTCTGATTTATCGAGGAACGAAGCCTTATGAGTAAAACATTCTTTGTATGATGTTCACACTGAAATCTTCTCGAAATTATAATAACAAGAAATTGCATGCTATCGAGTTATCAACCCATATAACGAGAGAAGTATCAATCTCTAAATGTATACGGACTGTGGTTTTGAAGACAGGTGTGGGTCGTCTCTATTTCAATGTAAAGAGCTATCATCCGAACATCCTGTTATCATCAATACTCCTAATAAAATACAATTCAAATTCTTTGATACAGAACTCTTGAACCGGTGTACTGATATCGCGTATATGGTTGAATAAACGGAAATTGCAGGCTCCAAATGCGCACAGTTACTTTGAACGACCATACATTATACCGAAATGTAATTAGACATTATACAGACATGTAACTAGACATTATACAGACATGTATTATGTAATGAGACATTTTACAGACATACAATTGGAAATTATTTACATGAAATTAGATAGTATACATTAATTATACATTATACAGACATATAATTAGACATTATACAGACATGTAATTAGATATTATGCAGACATGTAATTAGACATTATACAGGCATGAAATTAGACATCATACAGACATGTAATTAGACGGTTAACAGGGTGGTGGAGTTTCTACAACATCTATGTTGATGCCCTATTTTCTGACTCAGGTGTCTAACTTCTAGTCATTTTTAAAAGCGGAATTAAAAAAACGCTGATAGAATTTGAATATTTAAAGATTTATTTGTTTTTGCTCAGATCCGCTAAAATGAGTGACATTTAGCTTTGCAGCAAAATTACGAAACATTATTTCGATTCTGCTTGTATTTTTTTCACTGTGTACACCATCTTACGAATATCCTGTTCAGCCATTTTTAAGCCGCAACGTTAAGTCAGAATGAACTTTGCTCTTGGTGTTACCCAGTGCAAAAGAGGATTATTATAGACCACGTGATATTGTTTGCAGGCTTGTCGCAGAATTTTCATATGTGCAAACATTCTGAAAAAACTCTGTTTCTCCATAATGTTTATCAAACGTATGTCCCAAATGAACAATCTAAGGACTCCTCTTCACTAATTCATTAACTAATATTTTCATTGGTGAAAGAGCAAGACGGAATAAAGATGGGATAAAGTACGATTATATTCCTGTTTTCCTCACACACACACACACACACAGATATATATATATATATATATATATATATATATATATATATATATATATATATATATATATATATATATATATATATATATAAATCATACGGCGAATAACAGTTCTTTCAAGTGCACTGGATCCAGCAAGGGATCACGTTTGTCAGGGACTGATTAAGATAAATGTAATAAACTGACTACGAACAGTGCAAAACTAGTATCTAGCTAGCCTAAGCGCTTTCGACTCTTAATGAGTCTTTTTCAAAGGCAAATATAAAACATATACAAGACAAAAAAATAAAACAGACAAACCGTTGTCTTTGTAAAACTTTACATGACTCTGACTAGTTGCGGATGGTGAAAGATATTTTATCGATATCGGAAAAGTTTGTCATTCTTAGCAACTTCAACGCTAGAGTGGAGACTGATCATCAGGGAAGGAATTGTCGGAATGCATTACGTCAGCAAGTTCAATAGCAACGGGCTCTTGCGGCCCAAGATGTACGCCTCATACAATCTCGCCATCACCAACACTTTGTTTCGCCTACCTATCCGTAATGAGAATTCATGGATGCACCCCCGCTCAAACCATTGTCATCTCATCGACTGCATCAACATCTGGATGAAGGACAGAAAGGATGTACGAGTGACGAAGACAATAGGAAATGCTGATAGTTGGACGGACCACAGGCTCATTGTGTTAAAGTTCATATTTCACATCCAGCCCAAGATGCGTCCACAAGGGACAAAGACAGTGCAAAGACTAAATTTCTCGAAGCTGAAAAATAGCTAAATCGCCGAAAGCCTCTCTTGGATAGCAAACTTCTAGAAACTTAAGAATAATTTCGGACTCATTCAGTATATAAAACATTTCATAACACAGAAAGGATAGCAAGAGAGAATGAAATTTTACATTTTGACATACCACGACAACAGAAGATTACTTCCGCAAAGATACAGCTTTCTGACAAAGCTCATCTGCAGTGTGACAGTGCAGAGGAATCTAACACTTTAAATGTTACAGGCATGGACAAATCCAGGGCAAAACACTCGAGCACTGTTGCAAGAAATGATAAGTGGATATACTAAAATATTGGATATCCCCTTGTGAGGGGAATAGTAAGATTTGTTAACTTTTTTGATGGGCGATTCTTGTCCGATAGTTGTTTATTTCGGGTTGTTTATTCTGACTGTTCACATCACAAACCTAAAATATTTTGCCTTAGTGAATACTTCGAAAGCCAATCTCATCCCATGTGATAAATGGACATTCGTTTTGTTACATAACCATGATCTGCTTAGCCCCTTTCACTTAGCAACTTTATTTCATTTTATATCTTGAAATATACATGTATGCCTTGTGAGGGTGGTCAGAGCAATGCAAAATGTATATCACAGTTCATGTCTTCGTGCCAATGGCTTTAGTGCCGTGAACTTTATAACAAAAGCTATTTCGCTTAGAAGTTGAGTTAGTCTTAAAAAATGGAGTGAGACAGTTATTTATCAATCTATAGATCATTCCTGACAAAGTTTCTAATGTATGCAGACAATCGAAACTGTGGGATGTATAGGGTCGCCGTCGTGACAGTTAGGTGTCAAATGAAACACCGCTATAGGTGTCCACACAAAGAGGGCACGTCGTCAGATTGTCGATGTAAATGTGTTAATGAACATTTTAAGATAACTAAGACCATTGTAAATGTTGTATAGATTCATTTGTTTGTAAACTGAGTTGAGTGCACTCAGTTTATTATTGCAATAAGAGAAATGGTGTTATCTGAAACATTAGCTTGAGATAGTAACTTATATAGATTTGATGTATTATTAAATGAAACTTCAATTTTGTGTGTTACAAGGGGTTGAAAATTTGTATCAGTTTACAGTTCATTGTGAAGATTTTCCTTGACACTTTAACCAATTATTTTCACTTATATATGTGTATTCCAGTGAATATGAGTAGTTGTTATGCTCAGGTTACATTGATAATATGAATGTAGTTCGCACCTGACCAAACATTGTTTTATAACTGCCTGACACTGCTGAATTTTGTTTTCTTTCTTGATATTAATAATTTAAAGGAATAATAAGAAATTTGAATGTCGTAAATTTAATATTCACCTACGTTTCGTTAGCGATCATGATCATCTGTGGTATGAATCGAAGTGTTCTCACCTTGGCTCGCTCTTCGCGAACATATATATAATTTGTAACAGAAACGAATGAAACCAATAATTTAAGTTAAATCAACAGTCAATTTATTTCTCACAAATCCAAAAATATAGAATTGTCCAAATTATTCCAATAGTTTTAAATGCCCTAATATAACATAATGATGATGATGTGTCTGCCATTATAATAGGGTTCCGCGCGTTTATCGACATAGACACAGTATGGTCGTGTCGGACAAATCGATGCATTTTCTCGGTTATCACACATTACAGTTTTATCTAGGTTGTCGTCCAAAGGGTTTACTCATATTACAGTATAGTTTGGGATTCGGAGATTTTTATGTATGGTACATTAGTAACCACTAAAGTGCTTTCAGTGACACTCGCATGTTTTGTTGTTTTGTTTTACCTGATGTATATTCGGCTGCCATTTTGGGAAGACGATCACCGTATTGTTAATAGTATTCGTAAAATACAATGGTTTCCACGGTCAGTACCAAACAATAACGAGAATACCGTCCAATAATATCATGGGTTTATTTAAATAAATCAGATTAAGAGAAAAGCGATGTGTTAACGTGATGACATATCAAAAATATTAGGTCGCAAACACTGCATGTAAAGTATATATATATATATATATATATATATATATATATATATATATATATATATATATATATATATATATATATATATATATATATATATTCTCAGTATGTTTTTTAATTTTTTCTAATTTCATGGTGTTTGGTTTTGTAATCATATCATTATATGTTTTTTTTAATCTTATAGGTGTTGTCTAATACTGTAAAGCGCTTAGAGCTTCTAAAGATTAGGCGCTATACAAAGTCCTCATTTGTATTATTATTATTATTATTATATATATATATATATATATATATATATATATTGTTACATAGGAAATTGTCATATATCAATTGAAATATGATCAGGTTTTTGCATTTTAAATACTTTATATTGTTTTGCAAACCTATTCATATAATACTAGAAGAACATCTGTCTTGTAGCAATTCGAATTTATTGCACTCCACTATTGTTAATTAAGTATTAACTTTTATACATTATAATGAATTTCTCAACTTACTTAGACGAACGTCATGTTGTAAAAGTCATTACTGTCATCAAACTTATTTGGGTTTAAATTAAGGTACGTCTTTGAAAGTAGGCAAAATAACAGAGCTCCATAACTATCATTGGCAAGTACGTTGTACGTCATGATGAAAGGCATGTTGATTTCCATAGTACATGTAAGGGACCAATAATTCTCCACATGAAATCTCTTCCTTACATTCATCCTATGACTGTTTTGCATGCTCCATGCTACTAAATGTGATATGTTCATTTCAAATTTCAAAACAGTTTGAGTGAACCCGACTGTTACGCCACAGTCCACCGTATGTCTGCCTTTTTAAAATTTAGTCAACGCTGAGAACAGATTTACTTACATCAACGTATTTTGGCAGATGAAGAACGCTTGGTCTGGATAATTGAAAGCACACTGCTGATGCTCGTAATAGACAAGATTCCCTGTTCAGTCATATGTTTGTAAATAAAGTAAAAGAGAAAAAAGAATACATAGGCTCTCTCAAGAGTTGATTAAATTTTCAAACTATTATGCGGTAAACAGATATGTCCAATCTTGGATTCAATTTAGATTGCGCGAAACATTACATTAATTTGTGAATCATAAAATCTGAGAGGAAATTTAGTCAGCATATGTCAACTCTACGTAGATGGACCATTCATTTTACATGAGTTTTATCTGCTGTATTGGATGTCATTAAAAACGTGTCCTTCTATTTGACCTTGACCATGAATTTATTTTGTTACAGTTGTCATAAACATAGCTTTCTTATATAGTTGGATTATTTTACATGCAGTGTTTGCGACCTAATATTGTTTTATATATCGTCACGTTAACATATCGCTTTTCTCTTAATCTGATTTATTTAAATAAACCCACGATATTATTGGACGGTATTCTTGTTATTGTTTGGTAGCGACCGAGGAAACCATAGCTCTTTACGACTATTATTAACAGTAGGGTGATCGTCTTTCCAATATGGTAGCCGAATATACATCAGGAAAAACAAAACAACAAAACATGCGAGTGTCACTGAAAGCACTTTAGTGGTTACTAATGTACCATACATAAAAATCTCCGAATCCCAAACTATACTGTAATATGAGTAAACCCTTTGGACGACAACCTAGATAAAACTGTAGTGTGTGATAACCGAGAAAATGCATCGATTTGTCCGACACGACCAAACTGTGTCTATGTCGATAAACGCGCGGCATCCTATTATAATGGCAGACACGTCATTATCATTATGTTATATTAGGGTATTTAAAACTATTGGAATCATTTGGACCATTCTATATTTTTCGATTTGTGAGAGAACAGTTATAATTATTTGGATCTTAATTCATAATACACTTACTTTGTACTGTAGAGAATTCGCTCTTTTTTGTTACAAATTATATATATATATATATATATATATATATATATATATATATATATATATATATATATATATATATATATATATATATATATATATCTTACGCAAAGTAGTCTAGGTTCTACCGATGTTCATTATTCTGAAGTTTATAGAGAGAGGCAATTTTACGGTCATAGCGTTTGCTGTGCAAGGGATCTGTTCTCGAAGAGTGACCCAAGGTGAGCACACATCGATACATACCACCGATGATCATGATCGCTAAAGAAACTTTGGTAAATGTGAAATTTACGACATCCAAATTTCTTACTATTCCTTTGAAATAAAAAATATCGGGAAAGAAAACAAAACTTCAGCAGTGTCAGGCAGTTATAAAACAATGTTTGGTCAGGTGCGAACTACATTCATATTATCAATGTAACCTGAGCATAACAACTACTCATATTCACTGGAATACACATATATAAGTGAAAATAATTGGTTAAAGTGTCAAGGAAAATCTTCACAATGAACTGTAAACTGATACAAATTTTCAACCCCTTGTAACACACAAAATTGAAGTTTCATTTAATAATACATCAAATCTATATAAGTTACTATCTCAAGCTAATGTTTCAGATAACACCATTTCTCTTATTGCAATAATAAACTGAGTGCACTCAACTCAATTTACAAACAAATGAATCTATACAATATTTACAATGGTCTTAGTTATCTTAAAATGTTCATTAACACATTTACATCGACAATCTGACGACGTGCCCTCTTTGTGTGGACACCTATAGCGGTGTTTCATTTGACACCTACCTGTCACGACGGCGACCCTAAACATCCCACAGTTTCGATTGTCTGCATACGATAGAAACTTTGTCAGGAATGATCTATAGATTGATAAATAACTGTCTCACTCCATTTTTAAGACTAACTCAACTTCTAAGCGAAATAGCTTTTGTTATAAAGTTCACGACACTGAAGCCATTGACACGAAGACATGAACTGTGATATACATTTTGTATTGCTCTGACCACCCTCAGATGGCATAAATGTATATTTCAAGATATAAAATGAAATAAAGCTGCGAAATGAAAGAAGCTAAGCAGATCATGGTTATGTAACGAAAAGAGTGTTTTGTTATTAAACAGATTTGCTCCTTGAGATTGACTTTTGAAGTATTCACCAAGGCAAAATATTTTAGTTTCGTGATATGAACAGTGAGATTAAACAACCCGAAAGAAAGAACTATCGGATGAGAATCGCCCATCAAAAAGTTTAACAAATCTTAATATTCACCTCACAAGAGGATATCCAACGGTTTATTATATTCACTTATCATTTCTTGCAACAGTGCTCGAGTGTTTTGCCCTGGATTTGTCCATGTTTGTAGCATTTAAAGTGTTAGATTCCTCTACATTGTCACATTGCAGATGAGCTTTGTCAGTAAGATGTATCTTTGCGGAAGTAATCTTCAGCTGTTGGGGTATGTCAAAATGTAAAACTTCATTCTCTCTTGCTATCCTTTCTGTGTTATAAAATTATTTTATATACTGAATGTGTCCGAAATTATTCTTAAGTTTCTAGAAGTTTGCTATCCAGAATCATTGCGGCGTACATCTTGAGTAGCAAGAGCCCGTTGCTGCTGCACTTGCCGACGTAATGCATTCCGACAATTCCTTCTCAGGTCTGGTGATCAGTCCCCATTCTCGCGTTGAATTCACTAAGAATGACAAGCTTTTCCAATATCGGGGTTACTGAAAAGAGAGAATCCAGTTGTTGGTCATTGCTGTAGTCTAGGCACCGAAGAACGTGGCACTCTTCTTGTTTTGAAGTGGAAATTGTATATTAGGCGATCGTTGATGTCCACGGGAAGGGCGGTAAGCTTGCGAATTAGGTTAGACTTGAACGCGAATACGAATCTGCCTCACAACGTCCTTCACTGCCACGGCCACTCCAGATGCCCTAACTCACAGAGGGTTTAGAGCCTATCGGCTACCCTCACCTGGTTTACTCGCGTGTAAATATATATATATATATATATATATATATATATATATATATATATATATATATATATCACATACATTAAAAGTAACATGGCTTCTTTTATAGTTTTGGTATAAAGCAATGTGATCTCAAAACAATATTGGTATATCAAATTTTGATCAGCCCATTGGTTAAACCACTATCGATTCTATAGATTAATAATGAATTTCCACTGATTAATCATTAGCTACGTAAGAAAGTAGTAATAAAAGATATTAATAATCACCGTTTTTTCTACCATCTTCCTGCAGAAGGGATAAGATGCTCAGTAATCTGGAGTGAGAGAGAAGATGATGTTGGTCCTGATGAAACCATTACAACTAAGTTTACACCAAGTAAACTACAAGAGCCTGGTTCATTGCAACTGTATGTGAACACTTTCCTTGTGATTTATCTACAGTGTTCATAATATCAATGACACAATGTTACAATATCCAATCAACACTATATGGTAAATTTGCTTGGATACAGCAGTCTATTTAATACTTGTGCTTTGTGGGTTTTTCTACTTAAACTTATAACACAGTTTTAAAAACAAATTATTTTTAGCTATGAAAATGTCCGAGCCTCCCGCCCACCCCACATTCGCTCACTGTGTTAGATGGTTAGACGGCAGATTAATGGACAAACAGAGAAACATAGGGAGTCAATAAGGGAAAATGCCCTGATGTTATTTCTCCCTTAACCCCCTCTCTTTCTTTCTCTCTCTCTCTCTCGTCCATTTTTTCAAGACTTTTTTTGCCTGCGTCATGCGACGCTATGGTCTATGAATAATGGTAAAGGTTACGCTATGGCCAATGAATAATGGTAAACGTTACGCTATGGCTTATGAATATTGGTAAAATTTACAATCAAACTGACCAACGGAAACAGGAAAGAGATATAGAGATGTAGAATGAAACAATTTTGTGGTCGGTAGTATTGTTATATAAAGCAGATCAATGACAGGTCAGATGTAAATACATTAAAATATTTGAATTACTTCTTGTTGGTTCGTGTTTTTGCTCAAGTTATTAATATTCCACATTCATTTCTTGCATAAGCCGGCACGTGAATAGCTGAGTGTCCAGTGTTCAAGAGGTTCACCATGTGCTTTTAATTGTCTACCTTCTGTAAAACCAGCCTTTACGGTTGAATCGTATGTGAGCCTTATATTTATCTAATCGATAGCAGTAGAAGCTCAAACAACAAAACAAGAACATTATTAATTTGCAAAGGGGATTTTGAATAACCAAAAATTCATATTACTATATTTTGTAGCGGACACACTGGGTTGTGAAGAGTTCATTTGCTGAGTCAATAGACAGTTGCCTGCAGTCAATCTTAAGTCCGTATAAAGTCAAATGTGCATTTGTACGTAATTTGTGATTTGTTGCTTGTGATTTTGCGATTTATAGAGACGCAGGCATGGACAATCATTTTGCCGTTGCACAATTAAAAGTATTAAGAACAAGCTACTGTCAATAATTGATTCACTGTACCTAATCATCTTTGCAATAAGAAGCTTCGATGTACCTAGTCATCTTTGCAATAAGAAGCTTCAATGTACCTAGTCATCTTTGCAGTAAGAAGCTTCGATGTACCTAGTCATCTTTGCAATAAGAAGCTTCGATGTACCTAGTCATCTTTGCAATAAGAAGTTTCGATTTTGTGATTTGTTTCTTGTTCCTTCAGCCACATTTGGAATGAATTGCCTTTTATTGTATTGTACAGGAGTACTTCGCAAGTGATTTCCTTTTGGTGAAGTCCTTGTCCGCCGTTATATCATCACCCGGATTTGGTAGATCAAGGATTACTGAACTTTTTGTAATTTCATTATCTGACGTACATCAAGTACAAAGTGTAATTTCAATCTCTAACGTAGATCAAGTGAACAAAGTGTAATTTCAATATCTGACGTGCATCGAATGTACAGAGTGCAATTTCAATATCTGACGCACTTGAAGTGTACAAAGTGTAATTTGAATCTGACGCACATCGATTGTATAAAGTGTAAGTTCAATATATGACGTCACTTCAGTGTACTAAATTTGAGCAAGCTGTATGGCCTAATGAGGTACAGTTCGTAAAATGGAAAGGCAATATTTCACTTGTGATCTGTAAATATTTGTATTGTCACTCGTGACATGGCCATTCGCGACAATATGGTGTTTCCTATTTCACTTGTGAAATGTTTCCATATATTTGCTAAACAAAACGTAGATGTTCTCCATGAATTGATTACTTGGTGTAAGTCATCTAGTGAGACGATTGCCTTGGTGTAAAAGTCATCTAGTGAGATGATTGCGCTTGTGCAATATCAACACCTTGCTTTTTTATCCATGTAGATGTAAATTATCTAAAAGAAATGCAACTTTGATAAACTTTGTTCCAGCTTTATCCAGGACTTATTTAACCGCAATAGCTCTTTGGTGCCGTAACATCCCCAAACATAAACTTGGACCCAATCGTTATTCAGGTTTCATAAATGCGATATATCATCCACGTATATGAAAGGGTATGCCATTTCGATGAAACCTTTGTACTCATGAGCAAGGCTGTATCACAAAATCAGGACTGATTTACTTGCAAACTGAGGACTGGCCAAAGTCAGTTATATGATTGTGTTAATGTCAGATATGTAAGAGGTACACACTATAATACATAAAATAGTCCAACAAATACTAACAGGCACAACCATTCTAGTTCATGAGAAAATAAAAATATAAAGATGTCTCTTCAACTTTTGTCCTTGTTTTGTTAAACCAATATCACTATGTCTGTGTATCTTTATTGGATGGGGTTGTGTTGATTTAAATACGCGTGATAATTGTAAATGTGCTCTCAGATATCGTCTGAATAACGGTGTAAACTTTATTTCCCTACTCACTTTCTTTTCCTTGACTTGTACTGTTTATGCTAACGATATATAATTATATGCTAGTGCAATAACTATTCCAAAATTATAAAGTAATTAAGCTATTGTGACAACTACTCGACAATGATAAAGTAATTAAGCTACTGTGATAACTACTCCAAAATGACAAAGTAAGTGAGCTAGTGTGATAACTACTCTACAATGATAAAGTAAGTAAACTACTGTGATAACTACTCCACAGTGATAAAGTAAATAAGCTTCTGTGATAAATATTCCACAATGATGAAGAAATTCAGTTACTGTGATAACTACTCCACAATGATGAAGAAATTCAGTTACTGTGATAACTACTCCACAATGATGAAGTACTTTCAAGAGTGTTTGTTATTATTTGATCATAACATTGTCTTTAAATTATGTAAATAAGTTCTTTACATGGATCCGATGTTCGGGGCTATTTGAGTATTGTAAAATAACAAAATGACCAAAATAAAATGTCTGAGGAAGAAAAAAGTCTGGTACACTAAAATAAATATTGTGCAATTTTGGATGCTCTGAACATGGCTAAACAAGGATATTTTCAAAGATAACGTTATGGAGCAGGGTGGAGTCATAGGATTTTAAAAAAAATGGAATTAAAATGTCCCTGAGTCTATTGGTATCAACGCGATAGCTTGTATGCCAGACATATTTACAGACTCCAGTTAAATAATACCAAACAAAAATCACATTTCGAAATTAGAAGTCTAGGAGTGCTCTGTAGTTTTCCCTCTCGAGCTCCTGCTTGGTTCAAATTCTTCCATGCCTTTCATTGTAATCTTCTCAAGATTGAATGTGTTGTTGGGGGAGGGGGAGGGGGAGGGCAGAGATGTTATGGATGACAAATTACA
The DNA here is from genome assembly GCA_028554795.2 of Sinohyriopsis cumingii. NCBI lineage: Eukaryota > Metazoa > Mollusca > Bivalvia > Unionida > Unionidae > Sinohyriopsis > Sinohyriopsis cumingii. The sequence goes on from CM068829.1 coordinate 119,514,073, forward strand.
GATCTAATATACAAAAGACTACAGTAGTGCTGACGTCAAGACTCGTTTCCCACTGCAACTACCCTTTGGAAGCAAACCCTTAAAATGCGTCAAACAAATATATCCTATATGTGACATGTCACCATAAGGACACTTAGATATATGTTACATTACTATGAAATATATATATATATATATATATATATATATATATATATATATATATATATATATATATATATATATATATATATATATATTACATTTCCTATGAAATGTATATAGCATAGATATATATTACATCCCTTTTGAAATTTATAAAATGCTTTGTAAGGTATAGTCTAAGAAATCCAAAACAGACTTATTTCCTTTCAAAGTGGCAAAATAACGATTAAACTAAGCAATGAATGTGTAATCTGTATATTACACGTCGTGATTACAATAAACTGTACAAAAGATGTAAATAAATATCTAATAAAAAAGGGTGAGAAACACAGCTTTGTAAAATTAAACAAATAATTTATTTCCCAAGAAAAGAAAGTGAAAATGTAAACATAAGGAACTTAAGGTATTAAGAATTAAATCCAAAATAACAATATAATTAGACGGAATACTTAATGATTAAAGTTTTGCATAAACTGTAATGGAAATCCCAATTAAATTCATTGCTGAAAGTTTTGATGTTCCTGTGGTGACCCGTTCAGTGGTGATGTGCCAAGAGTCTTTTATTTGATTACAATAATACGATCAAAGAGTATATGCTTATTTGAAATATCAGTATAAATTCAAGTGTCTATTCTTGAAGAGCACTTTGTATTTTCAGTGAATAAATAATTTGAACTACTTAATACAAGAATAATGCAACTGATTCTGTCTCAAGATCTCATAGCACAAATAAAACATTTCCGGAATAACAAGATTGTATAGTCCTCTACTTTACCTTAGCTTGCAATTAACATTTTCTAAACAAAAAGCTTTTGCCTAATGGGAAATAACTTGCTAGACGGATTATGTTTACTAGATAAAATAATACTAATAAAAAAATGGTAAACACAATTAAGAATAACTCATGCAAAATTAATAATCTCAATTGTTAGGAAAGAGACAAATGTACGCAATAGAGCTTTCATTTATCTATTACTCAAAATAACCGTGACACAAAGTATACACTGAGAAATATAATATTTCTGAAAATACATATGCAGTTAGATTGCATTTTTTCTTGCTGTTCCTGGTGTCCATATTGTATTCCTGCAACCTAAAGCTCTACCTAATAATTTCTTTTTTTTGTATTTCCATATTGTCAAAGAAAGTAAGATGGTTGTGATCACTCAATACAGTAATCGGAGAAGTAGATCAGCTAATATACACTTCAAAGTGTTGCAATGCTAATATCAAAGCTAAACATTCCTTCTCATTATGGAATAATTTCTTATTTAATTTCTTATAATAAAAGACAGTACACTTTATGATTTACACTGTTGTTGTGTTTTTGAGCTAATACTGCATCAATCTCAACATCACTTGCATCGGCTGACATTTTAAATGGTCGACTGAAATTTGCAGTTGAAAGAACTGGTACACTCGTAAGTGTGACCTTTAACTTATCAAACTTCTCATGACATTTTTCAGTTCAATGGAACTTGGTTTTCTTACTAATCAATTTATCATGGTTTAGCAATTATGGGAAAAGTTTAACTAAATTTCCGATAGTATCCAGCCATAGTCGAAACTCGCATCGGTTGCTTTATGCTAATAGGTTTGTTGTAATTCAGAGATGCCTTGATCTTAGCATCTATAGGTTTAACTCGTGGAAGTCCTACGATAAGTACTTGAAATGTAACACAAACACGAAAAATCTCTCTTTAGGATATATTAATTGTCAATTGTCTGCCAAAGAATTTTCAAATTGTGTCTAAGTGGTCTTTCCGGGTGTTGTTGCATCACAATTATCTAGACCAGATATAATTATGTTCATTAAACGTCGAAAAGTACCAGACAAACGTTCATCCCAATCAGCATCACTTTGTACTGATAAATTCCATCTGGTGTCACAAATGCCGAAATTTCCTTTGCCCTTTCCGTCAGTGGAATTTGCCAAAATCCTTTCAAAATGTCAAATTTGGTGATAAATTTGGTATTTCCAATTTTACCGATGTGGTTATCTAGTCTTGGCAAGGGAAATAAATCTGTTTTTGTCACGCTATTCACCTTTTTATAGTCAATGACATGCAGAAAGTATTATCTGGTTTCGGTACAAAAATTACATGATGAACTCCATTCACTTTTACTCGGTTCTGTGAAATCATTATCCAATAGATAACGAATTCCCTTTTTTCCCCAAAAATCTTGTTTCTGAGGGTTCATCCTGTACGGATGCTTTTTCACATGTGTGGGATCTACAATGTCAACGACATGGTATATTTTATTTGTTCATATAATAACATTTGCAAACAAGTGCTCAATTTCAAGTAACAGCTCTTTTTGTTTATTATTTTCTTCTTTTATTTATCGCTTAAATCCTCACTGTGTGGGAAAGATACAACTAAATTGATTGAATGATTGACCTGGATATCTCTATCAACATACACCTTTCACATATTTATATGGCAAATGTTTTGTTTTCGTCTCAAAGGAGCTTTTTTCGGACCAGAAGACTGCTGAGTGGAAAACTTACTGACAAAAGAAACCTTATGAACTGATGAATACTTGACAGCTGTAAGAGAGGTATTTCCTAAAGATTTGACACGATGTTCATCAAGGTAAGTATTAACGTCACTATGGACTTAATCTTGAACTCTTAACTAGTATGAGCTGCCTGAGGATTTCGTAATCTTAATCAACTTGACCAACACAAAAACTTGAATTAGTGTTAAGTAGGTGAGTGCATTTCACTTGCCAGCTGTAATTCCTTTGATCTAAATATTACATTTCTTCCTTTTTTCTTTCCCTCTGCAACTGCATTTCTCTTTCTTCGTTTTCCCATTTCTCTGTAACTGATTATTTCTCTCTCGCGCCTCCAAGACCTTCGCCACATAAAGATCGTATTTTGTGGCAAGCTGGAACAATTCATTCTTTCTGACTGAGGCTAACCGTTCCTAGGTAGGATTTTAAGTAAGGTTCTCCACTTTACATGACATCGTAAATCGCAAAAAGCTTGTTTGTTTTGTTTGTTTCGCTATAGGTTTTTAAAACGTTAAATAATACCTGGTGTTATATATATATATATATATATATATATATATATATATATATATATATATATATATATATATATATATATAATTTGCATTTTTGTTAGTTAAGTTAGTTTCTTTTAATTTTATTTTATTTCATTAAATGCTATTGTGATGTATCAATGTATGTTAGACTTAACCTTGTCCAAAGTTAACTTTATTTTCCACTTGACCTGAATTTTTGGAGATTGTTATAATGTATTCTGTACGCAAATAATACTTAGTTAAATATTCTTTAAATGTATGGGTTTAATATCAGGATCATTATTAATCGAAGTAAATATGTGTATTTGTTTCTGTTCCTAGATTATTGGATATTCCGACAATTTGACGGGGATACCTGACATAGTCCAGTTTGTATATTATAATTTTAGACTTTCTAACAATAATTAACATTTCATTCTGTAAACATTAAAAACTTTCTAGAAGGTTATTTTCCACTGAATAATATATATTGTTTAGAAAATGTTAATTGTGACCTGATATCAAGTGGGAGACTAAATAATCTTGTTACTGGAAAGAGTATTCATCTGTGCCTTAAGATCTAGCAACCGACAGTTGGTCCAACAATACGAGCCACATCAATACTTCAGCGTTGAACTTAATTTGGATTTCCGCTAAGGTTTCTTCAGTAGAGGATAGACTTATAACACCTGGGAACATTCCAAAACAAGGTAATTTAAATTTCACAAAGTTTCTAAAATATTTTAGAGAAATTCGTATCCCGGACGAGCCCCCAGATTTCTATTACAACCCTCTGGTATTAAAATAAGTAATATAAAGAGTGTGAATCATCCAGCTTTTTAAAATTCAGCAAGTTTATTTATTTCACTCAAAACACAATGTGTAAATATAAAAATAAGAAACTTGCGGTTTTGAGTATTCAATTCCTAATAATCATCGGATTAAATAACAGACACAAGTCCTAATAATTAAAGTTTGAATGAACTTTAGAGGAAATCCAAATTAAATCCAATGTTTGAAAGTGGTGATATGCCTGTGGTGACCTGTGTAGTTACGATATGCAAAAGTCTTTTGTTTATTGATAATAATACAATTCAAGAATATATCCTTGCTTGAAATCTCAGGAAAAAATTCCAGTCTTTATTTCCAAAATTGTTATTTGTAAAGAGCACTTTTAATTTTCAATGAACAAATTATCTGAATAATAAAAATCCAGCTCAAATGAACTACTGAACACAACAATAATATAACTGATTTTGCCTCAAGATCGTATAGCACGAATGAATAAGTTCTAGAATAACATGATTATCTAGTCCACTTCTCGACCTCAGGTCAAAATTAGCATTTTCTAAAAGAAATATTGCCTAGAAAATAACCTTTTAAAAAGATCCTGATTTAGATAAAATAATTATAATAAAGAACAAGGTAAACACAAAGTAAATGACTCAGGCAAAACTAATAATCCTAATCGTTTTCCCATACCCTTAAGGAATATTGAAGTATGTATTAGTTGTTTACAGAAATAAAAATAAAAAATCACGATTCATATCAAGTAGAAAATGAAAACAATTTCGGACAAGGTCCAGTCCAACATACAATGCTATATTATCAATAGCATAAAATAAAATTTAAAAATTAAAAGACCCCCACCCCACAATAAACACCTTTTGATCCTAGATATCTTATTTTTTAAAAAAATAATATAATGGATATAATGTAATATTAATTTTCTAAATATCAGAGCAAGATATTTGATTACGGTTATTAACAGAAGGATTTTTTTTTAAAAGTGCCAACCCCCTAACTCAGAACATGAAATGGTTGGTGCGTTGAGAAATGTTAAATATCGCGGTATACCATGGTACGTAACACGGTAAGTAGAGAAATACCGCGGTATGCAGTGGTACTAACACGGTAAGCTGAAAAAGACCGTGGTATACCGTGTTACGTAACACGGTATATTAAGAAATACCATGGTACCATTTTTATTTTATTTTACCCAGCTCTAACAATTATTATAAATAATATAATGAATCTGCAAAATAAGTTTTCACATTGTAAAACCTATTTTCTTGTAAAGTTGCCATGAACAGCTGCAATAAATAGAGCATAATGATAGTGTTAAGAAAGTACATGTAGGTCTACGATGGACAAACCTACTCTTATGATATTCGTTCGCAACGGTCTTTTTTCTATAATAATCTAAAAAATGTATCATGTGTGAGAATACAGAGACCATGGCTAAAAGTAACAATAAACACACCATTTGATTGCTTTTCAATTTATCAAGAAAGCATAATCCGTATACACACGGACGTAAGACGTAATTAGATGAAAAAATTGCGTAATGATGACATCAAAAAAATAAAGGCACATATAATTATGCTGATGGTAAGTTGACAAAATACATGCGTTTATCTTCAAAATAACAATAACGCATTTTGTAACTTAGCTTTAAATAGACTAATTCTGAGAAGATATACACACACTTTACATACAGAAATTATTCTGTTTACTGAATTCTGCCATCAATCCTACATATGCTACACCATCGACTAATCTGAAATTTAGACACATACACACCCTGTGCATCTTAAAGTTACACTGGGTTTGTAAGCTTTCAAAAAGACTCAGTTCATTCATCTGGTTTTGTAAGTTTTCAAAAAAAGCTCTCATCACAGTTATAAGGGCTTTAATAGTAAACTTTATAAGCAGTAAACTGTCCATATTTACCAATTATGTAAAGGTTACATTCTCAGAGAGGAATGAATATGTAGTTTTCATTGTGCTAAAAGCGTTTTCATAAGTAAAGAGAGAAATCAATGGTGCAATAAAAGTCGATAAGATATTGAAGCTATATAATCTGGCCACCATATTCCGTATGGACACTAACATATGACACCAGGTGAGCTCTTTACGCATTCTGGATACTCAGATCATTTGTAAGACCCAGTATGAACGTGTACGAGAAGGAAAAAAAAACACGATGGAGTTTTATACATAGTTTTAGAACTTTTATGACGATCTTTGGTATAAAACCCGAATCAAAGTCCGGATTAATACACAAATATGAAGAACGTACAATTCTATCAATCAATGTATACCATTAATGTTTTCAACCTCAAACAGTCAGTTAACCAACCCACCCATAAACATGATCACATTTTAGACTGGATTATCAATTCTCAATTCTGTCTGGTTCTTCTCAATATCCACTCCAGAAACTTCAAAAAGTTCGAAACACAGCTGCTCGGACCATACTTAGAGTACCACGATCAGAGCACACCTCCCCGCTGCTCTGTACCCTACACTGGGTATCCACTCGATCCAGAATCAAACACAAAATTTGTTCTCTGTGCTACGTTTCACTGTCAGACTCTAGTCCAACATACCTATCTGACCTCACCCACGTGTACACACCAGCAAGATACGTACGCTCTGACAATCGTATACTCATTATTCCCACTATGAAAACAAAGTAATCTGGACAGCGTTCTTTTGCATACCAGGGCCCAGCAACGTGGAATGAATTGCCCACTGAACTTAGACACAAAGACACAGTGATCACATTCAAGAGGGCTCTCAAAACTCGCTTATTTCGACTGCAAGAACAAACCTAAAGACCTAATAATGTGTCCTATCTGAAATATTCTCAGCATGTTTTTTTTATTTTTTAATGTTTTTCTAATTTCATGTTGTTTGTTTTTGTAATAATATTATTATGTTTTTTTTTATTATCTTATAGGTGTTGTGTAATGTTGTAAAGCGCTTAGAGCTTCTAAAGATTAGGGGCTATACAAAGTCCTCATTATTATTATTATTATTATTATTATTATTAATCAACGAATACGAACAATGTATGACTCTAAAACCAAGGGTGATCAATGTATAACATTAATCAACAAATATGAAGAATGTATGACTCTAACACGAAGGATGACCAATGCATAGGGTTAATACACAAATATGAACAATGTGTGAGTCTCACACCAAGGATGATCAATGTATAGGATTAATACACAAATATGGACAACGTATGACTCTAACACAAAGGGTTATCAATATATAACATGGATACACAAATACGAACAACGTATGACTCTAACACAAAGGGTGATCAACATATAACATGGATACACAAATATGAACAACGTATGACTCTAACACAAAGGGTGATCAATGTTTAGATTATATACAAAATTATTAATTAGGCAGGTTTCTTCCACGAGTAAGATGTTTGTATAAATGATTTTCATTCAAAGCGATATATCGAAATATATTTTCACCCACATCGTGAAATGGAATAATATTGATTAATAGATCATATGTATTTTTTGATGTTATGGCTCGTGTCGAATGGCCAAGTAGCTACGACGCATAGCCCGCCAGTAGTTAAGTGGGATACTTTAGCGACAATGGGAATTAGCATTAAAAACCACCCTGGGACACTTTGGCGACAATGGGAAATTTAACATTACGAAAACCCCTGGGACACTTTGGCGACAAGGGAAATTAACATGGGGAATATATTTTGGGTCTGTTGAGCGACAAGGGAAATTAACATGGGGAATAAATCTTGGGTCTGTTGAGCGACAAAAATAAAAAAATAAAAAAATGGGGTAGGCAATTGAAAGTCTATCTCTTTTCGAGAAATGTGGGTGGCCCTGAAAAGGGCCTTTGGGTTTATGTTAATATGCCCTTAACATAAAGGGCATCTGCAACATCTTCTTCGTCTTAGGCTTCGTCTAATGGTAGGTCCATAGACTAACACTCCTTTCAGGCATCCTTGCCTCTCCACGTAAATCCTACGTGTCCACAGACTGGTGTCTGTCCTATGGATACATGTCCATTTGGACCGGACATACATGGGTATGTCCGTCCTGAACATCATCGAAGACACAAGCGTAGAAGATTGAACGTCGGTCCACATGTTGAGGCGCCGAGAACAGGTGAATCAATGCAGTGAACTGCGCTTATTTATAGGCAGAGGAAGGATTGAAACGGATTGAGTTCATTGACCAATCCAAACACGCGTTACAAAATTCAGTCAGCTTGCATCCAATCCGAAGAGAACAGTCTGTGACGTCACGTGGTCTATATAGATTCGCTAGTGCCTGTGCGCTGTCAATCCATGCGACAGTGATTCAACATGACGGAAACTCAGAAAACGATCCATTCGGGTGCACCAGCAGTGGAGACCACCCAAGGGAACCCGGACTTACTTTCAGAAGAGGTGAGTTGGGATTTTGTGGATTTTCTTACCTCGCAAGAATTTGTTCCGGAACCTTCGTCATCTTCATTACCACACGTGGAGAATTTTAGACAGAGACAGAAATAAGAATTGGAGAAATTTAAACAACGACAAAAGGAAGCGGAACAAGCTTTTCTTTTACAGCAACAACATCAAGAAGAGGTAAGAAAAAAACAACAACAACAACAAGAAGCAGCAGAGCAAAGAAACAAGAGGGTGAAAATCAAACGGTCACGGTACTGTTAGACATTTTAGCGGAGTTAAGAAGTCTGAAACAAATGTATCAGACTTCTTTATCACGACCGAAGAGAATACGACCTTCCCGAGCTAAACACGCCAACCCTGTGACTAAGCCTACCGTACCACCCTTAGTGATTTCAACCCAATCATCATCATCAGAAGTAGGCCTCGGCCGTGGCAAAGGCTTAAGGCAGTTAAAGTTGATTGCTTAAACTCACCCCTACACCAAAAACCAAAGGCCCTTTTCAGGGCCACCCACTTCTCTTGAAAAGAGATAGACTTTCAATTGCCAATAACTCAACAAAAAAAAACATTTTACCCCTATAGTACGTCTATATGAGTGCGTGAGTGTAACTTCTTATTTAAAATCAAAACTCAAAGACACTTACCTTTTATACCTAATTTATTCTTTTATCAATAGTTACAATCCAATTCACAATTTACAACAGAGCACTTTAAAAAGTTCATAGACTTCTGTTTCTTTGTTTACTCTCTCTGTTTTTTCAATTTCTTCACCGTCACAGTATTTTCCTCCTCTTCCTCCTCACTTTCTTCCCTTCTTTTCTTCTCCTGTTTCTTTTTCTTTGCCTCTTGTAAATAGAATTGTCTACTTTCTTCCTCCTCTTCTTCCTCTCCAGAATCCCTCTCTTCTTGCTCCTCTTGTTTCTTAGGGCAATCTGGAGACCAATGTCCTTTTTCTTGACAATAATAACAGGTATCTTGACTTTTGTCTTTTCTAACCCCTTTTTCCTATTTTGACGGTCTGGACACTCTGAAGACCAATGCCCTTTCTTCTGACAGATATAGCAAGTATCTTGACTTTTATCTCGAAAGGAAGGAGAGTAGTCCGTCGGCTGGTCTGAAGAGAATTTTCTAATGACCCCTCGCAAAGCTCTGATGAAACGTTCCATCTGGGTAGTCTCTTCCATCGTTGTGCTCGGTTAGAGAGTGAAATGAATAGTGAAGGACAAGACACACACCCTTTTATATACGCTGGTCTGCCATGACTATAAATTAGTCCATGCTGTTTAAACTTGAGTCATTTGACGTTTTGCACTCAAGATGAAACGATCCAATTCATTTGAGAAGAAAGACGAAGAAAGTAAGAGGCAGAAACGTGATCTATCGCCTCGTACCAGGGCTGAAGTCTTGGCACAAATTCATTCCAGTGATTTTGAAGAGGACATGAGTGAACCAGAATCCGAACCCTCTAAACAAAGTTCACCACCCTCAGTCAACCCTGAAAAGTACTATTCCATTCGAGAGGCGGAAAAGCGCTCCTCTAGAAAATTTAGAACCACGGCTTACAAATACACGGTGAAGTTTAAAGATGTCAAGGCTGAAGTACCGTTAGAGAAAGCAGAAGGGTTTGTCACCGGGGTGTGGGATTCTTTGCTCACCACACTCAAACGACATGGTCAACCCAAAGAAGACGATCGCTTGAGACTTTCCATACAACACGACGGTTTGAAATCCCCTGTTTGGATCGAGTTTAGCAGCCCTGCAGAATTGACTGCTTCCAAAGTCATGGACAAGATTCAACACGTACAACAATCCAATGACCAGTTTGACATCACCGATGGAAAAGCCACACTGGACATGACCCACGTCTCTCCTCCTCAAGGGACTGGCCGCAAAAAAGTCTTATTGGTGAACGACTTTCGCAGCACCAAAAAGAGTCTCGTTCGAATTCACAACCCTCAAGACCAGATGTGTTTAGCCAGGGCCATCATGGTGGGACGAACCTATGCTAACAAGAATGACACGGTAGAATGGAAAAGAGCCTGGAAAACTATTCAACGATCCGACCGAGCCAAACAACGAAGTGAAGCAGAACTCCTGTTGCAACAAGCCGGCCTGTCCACAGACACACCCTGTGGCATTCCTGAAATGCAAACATTGCAAGATGTCCTAGCTGCACGCTACACCTTGAAAGTGCACCCTCAAGAAGTGCGCGGGCCTCTGTTGTTTCGAGGGAAAGATTTTAAGGATGGAAAATACATTCATGTCTATTATCACGTAACCATTTCGATACCATTACCAGTATCACTGCATTCCTGGGATACGGTTATTACTGTGAGAAATGTGACTATGGTTATAACAATCGAGAGCAACACAAGCATTGTGGCTTGAAATGCTCAGGATGTTTGGCCTCTCCACCCTGTCTGAGCGAAGGACCAGTGCATTGTTCAACTTGTCTGCGCACGTTTGTCAGCCCTACCTGTTACCAACAACATTTGAAGACGCAAGGTTCACAGCAGAAATGTGCTTGTCAACTGCTGAGATTGTGCCCTACGTGTGGACAAGGCATACGTACCAATAATGCCAAGGCACACGTACGTTCAGGAAAGAAAAAATGTCACATTTGTCACCACATCGTGGACTTGGAACACCAATGCTACGTGCAAAAATACCAACCCCCACCAGAGAAAGAGGACGGTCACAAGAAGAAAGGCAATTTCATCTTTTTCGATTTCGAATGCATGAAAGAGACTGGCATTCACGTTCCTAATTTCTGCGTGGCTCATCGAGCGTGCGAGAAGTGCATTCAGGAACCTATCTTCAGTCATTGCCCTCACTGCAGCAAGATTCCTGGAGGACGTGAAAAAATCTTTCGGGGACCGAACACGCTAGCCGATTTTGCCCAAAGGGTCTTAGACCCCATCGACAAGACGTGGAGCCAAGAGGACATCGAACGTTATGGAGATTGTCATGCCACAGTGATGGCTCACAATTTCTCGGGATACGATGGACAGTTTCTTCTCAGATACTATACGGAACAAGGCACCGAACGTCCTAAAGTGACTTTGAACGGAGCCAAAATCATTTTCATGCAAGTGGGACAAGTGCAGTTTAAAGATTCGATGAGTTACTTAGCCATGCATTTGAGTCGAATGCCTAAAACATTTGGAATGACAGAAATGGCTAAAGGGCACTTTCCACACTTTTTCAATACGGAAGCCAATCAACACGCCGTTCTACCCCATTTGCCTGAGGCTCACTATTACGACCCTGACAACATGCGTACCGAACAACGAGAAGCTTTCTACGCTTGGTACCAGGCTCACGCCTCCGACCCTTTCGACTTTCAGGAAGAAATGTTAAAGTATTGTCGTTCCGACGTGGACATTTTACGACGTTGCTGTAGAAAATTTCGAGAATTGTTCATGGAACACGGAGGGGTCGATCCTTTGAAAGAAGCTTGCACCATTGCCAAAGCGTGTTCCTTAGTGTACCGGCAACGATTCATGCCTGAAAACACCGTAGCTGTCATCAGTCTTCAAACGACCCACTATGTCAAACGTCAATACTCGGTCAAAGCCCTACGCTGGTTACATTACTTGTGCGACAAGGAAGACAAGTGGATTCAGCATGCCCGCAATGGAGGGGGCGAAAAGACCATCGTAACACATTCGGTCGATGGCTGGGACTTAGAAAACCCCAAGATCGTGTACGAGTTTAACGGTTGCTTATTTCACGGATGTCCTGTCTGTTACCCTGACCGTGACACTAAAAATCAGTTTTTACAACGAACCATGGAAGACTTGTACCAGGCCACTTGTCAGCGACGCCTAAAGTTAGAACAGGAAGGATACCAAGTGGTGGAAATGTGGGAACACGAGTACGATCACCGTTTGAAAACCGAACCCGAGTTTAAACGCCTCGTGGAAAGTTACCAGTTCATGGACCCGCTGAACCCGAGGAATAGTTTGTACGGAGGAAGGACCAATGCCACCTGTTTGCTGTACAAAGCCGACGAAGAGAAAGGAGAAGAAATCAAATACTTGGACGTGTGTTCGCTGTATCCCTACGTGTGCAAATATTGTCGCTTTCCTGCAGGGCACCCACAATTGTTCACAGAACACATCGACCTGAAAAACATTCGACAATACGAAGGCTTGATCAAGTGTAAAGTTTTGCCTCCCAAGGCCTTGTACCATCCCGTGTTACCTCACCATTGCCAAGGCAAACTGATGTTTCCTTTCTGCCGTACTTGTGCCGAAACGTGCAACCAAGACCAACCTTGTCAGCAAACCCAGGAAGAACGGGCCTTGACGTGAACCTGGGTCAGCGTAGAATTGTTCAAAGCTCTGGACATGGGATATCAACTGTTAGAAGTGTAAGAAATTTGTCACTTTCCCAAGACACAACAATACCACAAGGGTGAACCCACGCAGAAAGGCATTTTCGCCGACTACGTGGATGTCTTTTTGAAACTGAAACAAGAAGCCAGTGGCTATCCTTCCTGGTGTCACACTCCCGAAGACCAAATAAAATTCAAAGAAAAATACCGGGCACAAGAAGGCATCTCTTTAGATCACATCGAGAAAAACGAAGGCAGGCGATCGTTTGCCAAAGTGATGTTAAATTGCTTGTGGGGTAAAATGGCACAACGTCCGTGTTTACCCCAGACGGAGTATTTGACAGAACCTTCCCGCTACTTCCAGATGATTCACGACAAAACCAAATTCATGAAACACGTGGACGTCGTTCGCGAGAATTTGATCTTAGTCAATTACGAAGAAGATCTGGACTTTGTACAAGACGACCCTTTTGGAAATGTCATCATTGCGGCTTATGTGACAGCTCATGCTCGCTTAAAATTGTACGAAGCTTTAGAACTGTTAGGGGAACGCGTCCTGTACTTTGACACGGACAGTTGCATTTACATCCATCACCCGAGTCAACAGCACCCTGACATCGAAGGAGACCGTTTAGGAGCCTGAACAGACGAGCATCCCGACGACAAGATTCTAAGTTTCGTCAGTGGCGGGCTACGAATACCGGGACCCACAAGGAGAAGTGCACACGAAGTGTAAAGTGAAAGGATTGACTCTGAATTATCGTACCAGTCGTGTGGTGAACTTTGGGGTATTGAAAGAAGCCTTGCACTCTGGAGAGGATGAACACTTTAAAGTCACCACCTATCAACCCAACAAGACTGTACGTTTACCCACTCACCACATCGTCAGTCGACCCTTGGAAAAAGTCTATCAAATCGTGTACCAGAAGCGAGTGCGACTTCCCAATCATTTCACCTTACCGTATGGACACGTCGGTATTGGTCTGTTTATAAAAAGGAACCCTAGGCAAGATCGATAGTTCATTGTGACTACCAAGACCAAGCGAACAAGATGAATACTTTCAGAGAAACACACAACAAGTTCAGACAGGCACAATTCAAGTTTGGGGGCTCTGAAGTGGAATGCGATTGTGAGCCTTGCGATGGGACCGACGCTGTACGCTGTGACCTTAGCGATTCCGTAAAGCATCATGGGAACTTTGTTCTCACTGCCCCTATCATGGAAAGTGACGCTGTGCGTGTCAAACCCTGAGTGATGCGAAAGCGATGCCACTCGTCCTCTTGGACACTTTACTGGGTTTCGTTTTAAAGGTGAATGTCTACCTTCACGTCTACCTCCCTACGGATGTCATCGAGCCCTGACCAAACTCCTATCCATGTCACTCAACCCTCATCGAAACGAACCTGTGAAAGACGAATATTCGTTCCCTGTGCGTTTGTCGGAATACTGCGACTTTGAAAATCGTCTTCAATCGTTCAAAGGAAAATGGCCTAAGTATCTGGGAGGACCGACCCCCGAAGAATTAGCCAGAGCCGGATTTTACTACATGGGTGAAGGGGATAAAGTCAAGTGCTTCAGTTGCGGTGTGTCACTTCACCACTGGGAACATCAAGATTCGGCCTACCTACAACATGCTCGATGGTCACCGAATTGTCATTACTTACCCTTAGTGGGACCGAGACATTGAAGTAACTTACCATGTCGTTGAAGAAGAAACCAGACTGGCTAGGAGTGAAATGTTGGACATCACCGAGAACGAAGATCTCTGGCTAGAAAGTACGTGTACTGTTTCCGAAACAAAGAGACTATAAAAACAGGCTGAAATGCCACGACTTATGTCACATGTAATTGAACAGATTTCGTGGAAGGAACTCAATGACCATATTCAAACCTTGGATCATTACCATCGATTATTACAAGAACTGTATCCATTCAATTTGGGTCGACAAGTGGTGTGTGTCTTAATGACTTGTTTTCTGGGATTTCGTTTACCAGCCGATTCCTTGTGGACTCTTTACGATCAGTACTTACCACCTCAATGGCTTAAATGGTCACGAAAGACTCCTTTTGCTCAAAGCCTTGCGTTTTCATCTGGATACTTCTCGACCTCAACGGAAAAAAGATTCGTCAACTTTTAGCTACCGAAGACGTGTATGACGATGTGTGTGTAGCTTGTGACTTACACCCCCACTGGACAGATGTTCGTGACTGGAAAAAGGGGGTTTTGAGGCTTGGACCCAAGAAGTGGCCCAGTATGCACGAGAATTGTTCAAGGAAAAAAGCTACTTTTCAACCTGTGTTAGTGACAGTGCAAGAAGAACCCGTCACCGAGAACAACCACTCGCTTCAGGACAGGACTGTCATGGACATTCCTGAAAGGTCATTCCGGGAGGACACTTGTGTGACAATGCCTCATGTAGAGACTGTAAGAGCATTACACACTGTCCCTAGGACATTTTGGTTACCCAAAACATGTTGTACAGAGACTTGTTTATATTCCACTTTGATTGTTTTGATGTGTTTTTTATTCCTGTACATAACTATTTGGTTTTTATGTATTTTTGTCTTTCGTGTTGTTCATATTTGAAACATTCAATAAACGTGTCCTGAAAAAAGTATATAAACTCTCGTCTTGTTTGTTTTCGTGTCACAAGTGACATTCCTAACACTATGGCTACCTCTGCTGTCTGTGCTCCCTCTTCTTCTACTGTCAAAGTCATCGACGAACACTTAGATCGTGCCAGTAGGGAGGCTTTGTATCTTCGCCATCCCTTTAACATGCTCATTGCTGGACCCAGCGGTTCAGGCAAAACCGAATTCGTCAAACGTTTGATCGAACATAAACATTATTTGATCGATCGACCACCTCAACGCATCGTGTGGTGTTACAAAGAGTGGCATTTGGCGTACAGCTTCTTGCGAGAAAGTCAAGGCGATTCCATCGTGTTTGTGGAAGGCATTCCTAAAGAAGACGACGGCATCGTCTCTGACTCCCGTCAAACTCATTTGGTCATTTTGACGACATGTTAGGAGAAGACGAAGAAGAAATTAAACTGTGGTTCACGCGCAAAGGGCATCATCGTAATGCCAGTGTCGTTTACATCACTCAAAATTTGTTTCAACAAAGTAAAGCCCATCGCACCATCAGTCTCAATGCGCATTACGTGGTCTTGTTTAAAAGCCTTCGAGATAAATCGCAAGTGCAAGCCTTAGCCAAACAGTTAGGAACGCCTTGGCTGACTCAGGCGTACGACGATGCCACTCAAACTCCACACGCTTATTTACTTGTCGATTTGAAACCTACGACCCCCGATGATTTGCGATTTCGTACCCACCTGTTTCACCACTGGGGCCAAGACGGAGGGCCCGTCTCCGTCCTCGACTTAACTTCATTCCACAAAAAAAAATCTATAAAAACCTCAGACCCTTTTCGTCTGTCTCACACAACGTCAACATGACGTCCCTTCAGTCGCATCTTCCCGTCAAATTGATTCGTGCCTTGTATGGCATCAGTCGAGAAAAAAATCCACAAACACGAGCTCGTGTCTTAGAAGCTAGTCTCAAAGAAGTCTTACGATGGTTCACGGTGACTGCACGTCAATTACTCCAAGGGATCATTCAGATTCCTCATCAAACCAAACGCTCTTTTGATCGAAACAAAGTCGCTTTGACCCAACTGGCCGATCCCCGCATCGACACCCAAACCAAAAAACAAATCATTTTGAAACCTGGAGGGAGCGGTACTCTAGGAGGGGTCATCATTCGCTCTCTCTTAAGATGGGATCCTAATGCCCCCAAAGTTCTCCCAAGAAAAAAGTCAAACGAAGCTCCAAGAAGAAGAAAAAGACCAGGTCCCCAAGGAGAACTTCTCCAGTGGCGGGACCCTCCTCTTACCAGACACCATCCCGGAAAAAGAAAAGAAGCCCCCAGAAAAAGAAACAGAGAAAAAGTCCCCAGAAAAAGTAAAGTCCACAGAAGAAAACTAGTCGCAAGAGAGGCACTTCGGCCAGGACGCAACCTTACACTCGCAAACCACGACCTGCCACGACGGTGATTGCGTCTCCGGCAGCCTCAAGTTCATCCACTTCTCCCTTGATAACACCAAGAACTGAAGAGTACTTGGAGACGTTGATCACACCAAGAACTTCTCCGTTGATGACCCCAAGAACTTCCCCAGTGGCAGGACCCTCCAATTTAGTGGCAGTGGCTGCTGCTCACAAAGTACCTTCTCCCAAAATCAAAGTCCAAGAAAGATCGGGCATGTTACAAAGTTTACTGGATTTTTCCAAGCAAGAACTGGCTCGATTTAGTCCGTTACGTACCCCTGCACGACGTGTCATGCCTGTCCTGAAGTTGATACGACGTAAAGACAATCAGTGGCGACGCGTTCCAGTATAAAAAAAGGTGTGTGACCAAGTTGGATATCAGTGTTTTGGTGCTCCTGAAGATGTCACCCTCCAGAAAACATCCCTCTTCTAAACAACCCCAAGGAAAGAAAAGGAAAGGACTGCCACCACGTATAGTCAAAGATGGGGACATGTTATCTGTCCTGTCCAAAGCTTCTCCACCCCTACGAAAAAAACTCATTCAATCAACCTCCAAAGAGGTCATCGATACCGTGTGCGAATGTTGTTTGAACGTCTTGAAAGGTGCGACCCTTTGTCCAAACACCAGAAACAATGCTTAGGCAAACATCGTCACGTTCTTCGCCAAATGGTTCAAAAGAAAATCCCCCTTCGTCAAAAGAAGATGATGTTGGTCCAACGTGGAGGCATTTTACCCCTCTTGTTAGGCCCATTGCTGAAAGGAGTCTTGGGAACCATGTTGGGAGGACTAATGGGAGCAGGATAAAAAGGCCCTCTGAAGTCCCAAGATCTCAGAATCGACCGTTGACAACCCCATGGAAGGACGAAAACTAGCTTTAGTGCCTTACAAACGATGGATGGAATACCATCGTTGGCAAGAACAACGCACCCCGCATTTACCTCCTAATCCCCATTTGAGCGAAATGTCCCAGTTACAACACGAACTGCAGTCCTTGATGGGTCGCCAAGATTTGTCCGAAACAGAAAAATCGCAAAAGTACGGTCAACTCTTGCAACGACTACAACTCTTTCACCAGAAAGCTTTAGACGATACAGCTCTACCCACTCTGAAAGATTTTAAGACCTTGATGAAAAGTCCAGCACCATCACCAGTACCACCACCACCACTACCAGTGACCAAGACAGAAAAAGGAGAAGAAGAAGACGGGTTTCAAACTCCACCAGAAAAAGTACGCAAGTTAACAACACCACCTACCTCCAGAATTGGATGGATTAAAAAGATGATGACCAGTCCTTCTTCATCACAAGATAAAAAGAAAGTGAAGACAGAAGTGAAGACAGAAGTGAAACAAGAACCGATATCCCCTGTTCCGACATCGTCCGCTGAGACACCTATTGCTGGTCGCACGCGCAAAGCATTGCAATCCAAGAAAGTACCCCAAGAGAAAAAGAGCAGCATCTTCCAAGAGTGGGTGCCTTATTAACACACAAACACAAAATGGAAAAAGTGTTAGCCAGCATTTACTACGATCCCTCGTATCCTGCAGGTTACGCAGGAGTTCAAAAATTGTATCGTGCTGCCAAAACTCGACTGAAAAGTCTCCGTTTACCTCAAGTGTAACGATGGTTACAAGAACAAGCTACCTATACTTTACACAAACCCATTCGACGCAAGTTTTCCAGAAGTCGCACCCGAGTGGAAGGCATCGATCATCAATGGGAAGCCGATTTAGCCGATGTCTCTCATTTGGCCAGCTACAATCGCGGCTACAAATATTTGTTTTGTGTCATCGACGTCTTTTCCAAATTTGCCTGGGTCGTACCCTTGACTTCCAAATCGAGCAGCGAGTTAGTGCGAGCCCTGAGTGTTGAAACAAAGCCGTCGTCACCCTCTTCGATGGCAAACGGACAAAGGCACCGAATTTCTGAACCAAGCGTTCCAAAAAGAATTAAAGAAACGTGACATTCATTTATTTACCACCGAGAATCCTGAAACAAAAGCCAGCATCGTGGAACGTTTTCAACGCACTTTGAAAGAACGCATGTGGAAATATTTTACGCATCACCACACTCTGAAGTACATCGACATCTTACCGCACCTGGTGCAAGCGTACAACCAATCTTACCATCGAAGCATCGGACGTACCCCGCAAGAAGTGACTCCCGAAAACGAAGTGCTGGTGTTTGAGCGCCTGTTTGGTACGTCCCCGACTAGGGCTGCCCCCAAGAAAAGTGGAGTGTTGACCGTAGGAGATTGGGTACGCATTGGCAAAACCAAACGCACTTTCGACAAAGGTTACTTACCTAACTGGACGACGGAATTGTTTCGTGTCACTGGACGAGTGCATGGCTTTCATCCTGCCGTCTATAAATTGGAAGACATGAACGGAGAAGTGCTCAAAGGAACGTTTTACTTACCCGAGTTACAACGTGTCACCAAAAAGAAGACGACGTGTACGACATCGAAAGCATTCTCGAACGCAGAACCCGTAAAGTGGGCAAACGACGTGTCAAAGAAGTCAAAGTACGTTGGAAAGGATATCCACCCAGTTTTGATTCTTGGATCGACGCTTCGCAAGTCATCGACTATAAAAAGAAGTGACCATCATGTCCTTTCACACAGACGCAGCTACGTCGACCACTCCTTCACCTAGTTCTTCTCTGCAAGATTTACAAAAACAAAACTTGTGGGTGTGGTGTGGAGAACGTGTGCCTAAAACGCAAATCGTCTTTTTCTGCCAAATCTTCGTGGTGTATTGTGTCATCGGGGCAGCCATCGCCAATTTAAGTTTGCAACAAGGAGACAAACAATTGTGGACCATTTTATTGAGCAGTTGCATCGGTTACCTGCTTCCCAATCCCTCCCTGAAATTCTCCTCGAAGGGGAACCACGGGAACTTTGTGTCCAGTGCCAGTGCCAGTCAGCACTCCAACAACAACAATAACCCCATTTTGAGCGGAGACACGCCTCTGACGTCCAGTAACCCCTCGGACAGCCACAGAACTCTGGAATTATGAGTCACCAAAACCAATTTTACTTAACCTTACCCAGTGACAGTTCCATGGAGGTATTTCCCAAGAACACGTTGTGCTGTTACACGGCCAAATTACCTCAGACCATCCCATTAGATCACGAAGCCCATTGGGAAGTGGCTTTAGTAGAAATCATTCACCCGACTCAAGTCCTCAATGTCCTTCCCAATCAAAACTTTTTTGATGTGGAAGTTCATGACGAACAATTGCAACAGTACTTGGATACCTATGGCAAATATGACAAGAGAACCCCTGGCACAAAAAATCAAAAGTACACCACCTATCACTTGTTCGTTCCCCCAGGCTATTATTTTAGTGGTCAACATTTGGTCAGCACCATTACCTCCAGATTTAATGTCGTGTTTCTGAAAGCTTTGGAAAGTGTCAAAAAAAGTGTCACCATGGAATACCACAAAGCAGCTCGTCGCTTTTTGATGAAATTTGACGGGAGCAAAATCGTGTCCATTTTATTTTGTCGTGAATTGTTTGACATGTTGGGCGAAGACATGGACATGAGAATGGCCATGCCAAGAAAAATGAATTACCAATCATTTACGACAACGAGTCTTTTAGCAAGTTATTTCGTGCCCCGGTAGAACTGAACCAAGGACTGAATTTGATGTTTGTGTACTCCGATGTTTTGGAGTACAACGTGGTGGGACACACCTCTGTGCCGTTACTGCGTGTCATTCCTTTCAAAGTGGATTCTGCCACGGTCACTGACGAGGAAGGTGGAAACACTTACCACGTTCACCGCGAATTTGTACATCTTCACTATTTGCCTGTCAGCAAGTCGTATTTGGACACGGTCAACATTGCTATAAAAGGAGATCTGGGACAAAATATTCCATTCACCAAAGGAAAAGTCACGGTGAAACTCCATTTTCGAAAACGGTTCTCTCACGATTCGTAAGTCATGTATCCAGTGTACCGAGGGGTTGCTCGACAGCGAGGACACGGTTTAGGAGATATGTTAAAATCGGCCTTTCGTTCGGTGGCCCCGGTGTTGAAACCGATGGTGACACGCGGATTGCACGCCTTGAAAGATGCGGCACTGACACAAGGTAAAGAATTTCTCCAAAATGTCATCATCGACAAACAAAATCCTAAAGAAGCCTTCATGAGGGCAGGCAAAAATGTCTTGCTGCAAACGGGCAAAGACCTTTTGGGCCGACGAGACACACTTATAAATGCCCTGCACGCTACCGAGTCAAGCATTCAGCAAGGACAAGGCAGAAAGAGACGACGAAGAAAACACCCTTTCACTAGACTTCACACGTATAAAGCTAGAAAGGCAAAGAAAAGAAGAACCGTTCGAGACTTAGACGTTTTCGATTATTGAGAAAGAGAAAAAAATGATGCACCGAGAGTCTTGCGCCTGTTCCAAGTCGGAACTGGATCTGTTTGACATGCCCCCCACCATGATGACCATGCAAGAATCCCAGTGGGTGGAATTTCATCCCGTCTCCTCTTTGACGGATTCCGCTCCCATCGAGTTTGAAATCAAAGGACAACCCGAAGATTACATCGATCTGAATAGCAGTTACCTGTATTTGAAAGTGAAAGTGATCAAAACGGACAACACCAATCCAGGAGGCGATGCTAGAGTAGCTCCTGTCAACAATTTCATGCATTCCTTGTTCAGCGAAGTGGACTTGTACTAGAATAACAAACTGGTCAGCAGCAACATGGATACTTATCCATATCGTGCCTACCTGGAAAATCTCTTGACGTACGGAAAAGAAGCCAAGAATACTCATCTGGATGCTTGCGTGGTATGGAAACCTGACACGGCAGGTGTAGGCACGTTTAGCGACACAGTCCTGACAGAAGATGACAATCCTCACAATGTGGGGTTTAACGACCGTCGTAAGAAAATTCTGCAAGGGCGAAGTTTAGAACTGATGGATCGTTTGCATTTGGACATGTGGTTACAAGAAAAGTATTTGCTGAACGGGGTGGATATCCGCCTGAGACTGAATCGTAGCAGTGCCGCTTTCCATTTGATGGCCCATGCCAATGAATACAAAACTATCATTCAAGAAGCCCGACTTTACGTGCGTCGTGTGGAAGTGTTACCTAAAGTGGGAAACGACGTCAGTCAGACGTTGAGCAGAACGACCGCCAAGTATTCGGTACGACGCGTAGAAGTGAAAACGTTCACCATTCCCGCTGGACAGCGATCTATGATCGAAGATCATCTGTTCCAAGGACAGTTACCCAAATGTTTGATTGTTGGTATCGTCAGGAATTCAGCCTTCAACGGAACCCACGATCAAAATCCTTTTGAGTTTCAACATTACAATGTGTCCAAGATCGAAGTGAGTAGCGACGGCAAGACCTTTGTACCCGACCCTTTGAGCCCAACTTTGGTGTCGCGAAGAATTATTTGAGATCGTACTTGTCCCTGTACGAAGCCACCGGACAGTTAGGAACCAACACCAGTCACGGTATTTCGTACGACGATTATGCAGGAGGCTACGCTTTGTGGGGTTTTGATTTCACTCCAGACCAAGGCAGCGACGAGGGACATTTCCACCCTATAAAATCGGGCCAGATTCGTGTGGAACTTCAGTTTGCAAATCCACCTCCAGATCACACAGTGAACGTCATCCTGTATGCAGAATTTGACAATGCCATAGAAATCAACAGTTTGAGAGAAGTCATTCTAGACTATTAGAAGCCATGGAAGACTGTTATCCCTCTTTGCCTAGTGGAGAAACTTTGAAGATGGAATGTGATGAGACCGGGGAAGAAGAATCTCAAGACAAAGACGAAGAAGTTATCATGATGAAGTCAAGATGACCAGAACAAGAATCCCATTTAGTCTCCTGTTTTGCCAAACAATTGGTCGAAAAAAAGACGGAATTGATCAAGAAAGATTGCTATGGATGTCAAAACGATCATCCCAGTCAAATTCAACACGATAAATGCCTAATGCTGAGTCAAGAAGAAAAATTGAACGAGTATCTGGACGAAGCTTGGAGTCTCGTCTCGGACGAAGTCGTGTTGCATCAGTGGTATAAAGACTTGCGTGAACATTCTTGTCCACCATTAACCACTCCAGAGATCCATCGAATCGAAGCTCTCCTGAATCAGAGTGGGGAGACGAAGCGAAGAAACGGTTATTTGTCAGACATTTTCAAGCAAAAGGTCAGGATCGAATTGATGACTTATTATTACCTGTGAAGAAGAAAAAAAACCACACAAAACATGGATACCTGGGAACTTTATTACCTTTTGAACCACAGTTCGTACACGGCTTCTTGTTAGTGTTACGTGATTTTGAATAAAAAATGTTGTGTTTTGAAAAAAAATGCCTTTGCAAATTCACGTAGGCTTCGTTTAGCTTAGCTAGTTTGGAGCACATCTTCGTAGGAGGATGAGTCGACAATGGATAGTTAGACTGGAGGCTACCCCGGCTTTAAAGTCAAAGCGCGGACGTGAAGGAAAACATCCCTCCACGGTTTTCGAGCCGGAACGTTCAATGAGTGCCATGAGAGGGATAGTAAGAAGTCAAAGAGCATGAATCAAGATTTCTATAGTCAAACAAACCACAAAGGCATTTTTTTTCAAAACACATTTTTTATTCAAAATCACTTAACACTAACAAACAACTCTAACATTTTTAACAATAATCCAACAATATAACATCAAACATTTTGTTTCAAATGACAAACATTTTTTTTCCAACTCACACATTATTTTGGACAAGGCTGACAACGTTGTGAATGAAATTGTGATTTCCACTGTTGGAAGTCATTAGACCATTGATGGACACTACGTTTCCTAGCTTGAGACAAAAGATAATAATGGTCACAAAACCATTGATCTACTTTCACATCGTTTCTAGAAGAAGAACGAGGATCAAAATGAGTCACTAAATGTTCTAAGGAATATCCCAGACTGCGATGATGCAGAAAATACACACAGTACTGTCCACACACCAAGGAATCTGTGCCTTGTAATTTCACATTATTGAATCGGGTGGTCTGAGCATTTCTTCTCATAAAGTCAATGATATCGTCTTCCAAAGGGGGCAATCCATACGAATCAAAATATTCCACACATCCTTCTT
This sequence comes from Sinohyriopsis cumingii, assembly GCA_028554795.2. NCBI lineage: Eukaryota > Metazoa > Mollusca > Bivalvia > Unionida > Unionidae > Sinohyriopsis > Sinohyriopsis cumingii. The sequence continues at coordinate 119,537,985 of CM068829.1, forward strand.
GAGGAAAGTAGACGGCTACCCAATGGGTTCCTGGGAGATGACTGTCGTCCGTGTTGATCACATAAGCTAGATGGTCTTGAGGTTTGCGATGAGGGAGTTCATCTTTAGCACATACGACAGGATTCCAAGAAGCCGTGTACGAGCTGTGGTTCAAAAGGTAATAGGTCCGCGCGTTTGTTTGGTTATGATCTAGGTAAGATCAATTTTGTTTTAGGGGGATGTTTTCCATCACGTTCGCGCTTTCAGTATAAATTAAAAATTGTTCGGCAGTCTAGCTACCCTTGTTGATTGATCAACACCACCAGAATGAACACCAGACTAGCTAAACTGCTTGAACTTCATGTACACCTGGAATATGCCAGGCGTATAGTGAATGAGCTGGTTGCAGAGGCCATCGTAGAAGAGGGAAGGATGAAAGAGGAGGAGAGAAGAAACAAAGAAGAGGAGAGAAGAAACAAAGAAGAGGAGGAGAGAAGAAACAAAGAAGAGGAAGAAAAGGAGAGAGGAAATTTCAGAATCCCAGAGACAGAAGATTGGGGTTCTGAAGCCACTTATCCCGCCTCTGCTCTCCCCCAAAAAAGAGTGAAAAGAGACTGGGGAAGAAGATGTGTGTGTGGTGCTAGGCCTGGAAGGTACCATCATTAACCAGGTGTCACTGGAGTTCAAAAACAAACAGCCCTTTTCAGGGCTAACCAATACTCTAGAAAAGAAATAGTAATCGATTTGCCAATGTGTGTATGTAGAGTAGTATGAATATAAACACTGACTCTTTTTATTTGTGTGAGTGTGTGTTTGTGTGTGTGTGTGTGTGTGTGTGTGTGTGTGTGTGTGTGTGTGTGTGTGTTTGTAAGCGCTCACGTACGTTTGTGTGGATAGCAGATTATTGGGTTATGTAAGAGCTTAAGTTGGTTCGTGTGAATAGTAGATTAGGGTTTCATTTTAATGCTTTGCGTGTGTGGATAGTAGATCATATGAAATGAGAAAAGTAGGGGATGTTTTCCTTCACGTCCGCGCGTTGTTTGGTTATGATCTAGGTAAGATAAATTTTGTTTTAGGGGGATGTTTTCCATCACGTCCGCGCTTTCGCTATAAGAACCCACAGTATTAGTCGTTCGTACCATTCTAAGGAATACACAAAGAAGATGGAGGTGACAAAATTATTTAACGATTTGAGACATAGCTATTTTTGGATCATGGATGGGACTTATGTAGCAGAAAGATTGAATAAGGAAGGAAGATTTGAAGGTAGCCTGAACAATGTGAAGAGTCTTGGAGTAGCAAAAGATCAAATAGGGGGAATGATTGAGGAAGAAGTAGAAAGAATCAGAGGATTCATTGACCCACTTTACGTAAGAGTAGGTACTTTAAAGAAAGCCTTGGATCATATCATAGAAGTCAGGAGCTTCCTAGAAAATAGCTTTCATTGGACTGACTGGTGGTACGTAAAGTGGGGTTGTAACCAGTTGATAAAAGCAGAAGAACTAATTAGAGAGGTAATGAAAGTAGAAGTGATGAAGATAAAAGAAAAATGGAGCAAAGAGAGAAAGGAAGAAGAGAATAAGAAGAAGAAATTAGAGTTTGAAAGATTAAATAACAACTGGATGAAGATCCAACAGAAATTGAGAGAGATGGGCCATCCTGACTGGATAACAGAGGAGGAGAAGAAGAGGAAGAAGAAAGGAATTTTGGGAAAGATAAGGGGATGGTGGAAGAAATGGAGGAGTTAGAAGAAGAAGAAAACCAAAGGCCCTTTTCAGGGCCACTCCAATCTCTCGAAAAGAAATAGAATTTCAATTGCCTACCCCATTTTTTTATTTTTTATTTATAAAAAAAAAAAAAAAAAAAAAATAGAGAACCATCAGGTCGGGACCTTATTAAAATAGGGTCCCGACCCTGTTCCATTTTCCCTTGTCGCTCAACAGACCCAAGATTTATTCCCCATGTTAATTTCCCTTGTCGCTCAACAGACCTAAAATATATTCCCCATGTTAATTTCCTTTGTCGCTCAACAGACCCAAAATATATTCCCCATGTTAATTTCCCTTGTCGCTCAACAGACCCAAAATATATTCCCCATGTTAATTTCCCTTGTCGCTCAACAGACCCAAAATATATTCCCCATGTTAATTTCCCTTGTCGCCAAAGTGTCCCAGGGGTTTTCGTAATGTTAAATTTCCCATTGTCGCCAAAGTGTCCCAGGGTGGTTTTTAATGCTAATTCCCATTGTCGCTAAAGTATCCCACTTAACTACTCCCGCCCCTCTCGGTCTGCGGAAAGGATCCTTTAAGTGCTTCCTTTTTCATTGCACACCTAATAGTCCCAAGGTTTTGGCCTCTTGTTAGGAGTAAGCCAATACCGTCCTCTGAGTCATGGTCACCATCGACTCCAGTAGTGTCTATGATGTGCAAACTAAAGTTCTCAAAACGCGTGAACAGTTTTAACGTCAAACATTCTGTGTACAATTTCTTCTCTCATGGTTTTGGCTTGATTCTCGTAAGAAAACCACTTTCGTTAGAAAAAAGAGACTCCATAAATGGGCCTTAGTGGAAGACCACATGGAAAATGTATAACAGAATAGCACAGTTAAGATCTCATTAAATACCATACACATACATGTATGTCATATCGGTTTATCAATCTTTTACCATACATCGGTTTATCACATTTTCCCTACAACTGGTTTATCAAATCTTTAACCATACTATCGGTTTATTAATGTTACGGGACCCCGAGTGGCCGAGTGGTCTAAAGCGCTCTTCGTTACGGATCACTGCCATCTCACCTCTGTCTGCGTGGGTTCGAGTCTCGGATTCGGCTAATGTGGATATGTGAGAAAGCTTGCCAGTAGCTTCTCGTGGGTCGGTGGTTCTTTCTGGGGTTTTCCCGGGTTCTTCCTCCACCATTAATACTGGCCGCCATGTATAGCCTATCGTGTGCTGAAAAATGGCGTTAAGCCCTACAACAACAACAACAACAACATTAATGTTACGTTACAAATCGGTTTATCAGTCTTTAAACTAGAAATCGTTTAATGATGCAAATGAGATGGTTGATAAAGATACATTTAGTTTACACAAAAATATTGTTCCATTACAATAGTTTAGAAAAATAACTTTTATTTTATCGCAAAGATACATTATTTTTCACTCATGTTAACTGCTGTTTTTCTAAATCAAGCCTGTTTCAACTGTTTTACTGACTGCGCCCTTATACAAATGATTCTCTTTTTCCCCCTCTCAATAATGATTATATTCACCACAGTGAATATAAATATATATCAAATAACAAATCCAAGGTGAAAAGAAGACATGAGATCTGCCATCCGAGGGTCGAAGGTCAGCGTATCTACTCTTTGACGATAGTTTTTTTTCCCTCTCAGACTGGCTTTACAAATAGATTCTTCAAGCTTCTAAAATCTTTATTCGGAAAACAAAACTGGTATCGATAACCATTTTGGCCCTTTATCAACATTTTTTTTTAAAGGTCAAGTTGAAATGGCTTATCTATAATCAGACAGCTCCTCTTTCAGTTTCCAATTTATCAACGTCATTAAAATTAAATTCATACTTTTCGGACAAATGTATTGCGAAGTTGATAGATAAGAGTCGGCCCATAACAAGCTGATATTGTGTCCCTATCTGAATTGATGGATCGTTTCCATTAATACCGACAACCGTTTGTTGCTTCACTTTCGATAATTTGGCTCCAAACATGAGACCGGAAACCTTTCTAACCTCGGAAACAAAGAAGGGGACACATCTGTGGTGTGTTAGATGTCAAATTGATTAACTGATCATTAAAACCAGATCACATTTGCTACTTTTTTAATACGAGCTAGAGTATGTACCGTTTTATTAAATATGACCTCAAAAAGGCCAATCTATGTCATCCGCATATAGAAAACCCTTCTGTCGAAATACAAATGCCTAGCTTATGTGATTAATTTAGTTTACTCCAACCTATCAACCCATCCAGGACGTTCTCTCACACCCGTACAAATGGCTGTCTTGTTCAGGATCAACCGATGATCTGTACACCACGAACACTGAATTTGTATCAAGACCCTTACATGCTTAGATTAGTTCTCTTTTGTCTCACCTGGGCGTTATGATGAATAGAACAACATTGTATTGTTACCCTAGTAGATATTAGAGGCTGTTTTTGCATTTTAGTCGACAGGAAATCGGAAATGACGCCACTAAGGCGTGTTCGATGGAGAAGACAAGGGTTTGTCTCATTTATATTGGAAAAGATTTTACATTTCTAATGGTAATGCAGTAGTATATTTCCTGCAACAGCCGCATTGGAAGGAATATATTTCAAGTTGTATAGCGTTACTTGATATACGTTTAGCTTGTGTCGGTGATATACTAAATTGTTATCAAAGCACATTAAGCAGATCTCAAATGGTTAAATACCATGCCATACGCTTTGAGTCATATTCAATACTTGGGATATTATAAAGTTAGCTGCGTGTTTTGCAACAGTATATGTCTTTATAAAGGCATGATGCACTATTAATTACATGTCAACCCTACTCACTTATTTCAAAAAGCAGTTTTTCTCACCTATTTATGAATGAAATAAGTTATCTAAGTACCGAAGAGGTATCAAGCATTAATATTCATGAATGAATTATTAACTTTTCTTGCAACATCACTCATTGACTAGCTGTGTCCAAAGGCATCATGTATCAATTCACCAAACCGCTGAGCTGATCAAAGTCATTTGTATTGTTTTCTATAGGCAAGGCTGTTCCATTATGCAACTTAAAATATTAATAACTCTACTCTCAAAGCAACAATTTCATACTCGTGGGCATACTTGTATAGATAACGCGGCGTCCTGGAACATAAAATTCTCTATAAAATTTGGATATATTTCCTTTTTGTTAAAGACTTGTTTTCTTAATATAAGTTGGAAAAATATCTTTCAAAAATTTTAATGCATAATAAAACGTGTACGAATCACTGGGAAGATCAATGTGCGGAAATATTCCAAAATATAGATTAAAGTGAACTTATTTTCACGCTTTCAATTTGATTTACCCTCGGATCCAGGTGTTAATACTCACAAAATCTGGGACAAAAAAGTCACTGATTGTCAGCTATTTAAGCAAAGATTGTACTCGTCATAATCTTAATACCAAAAGTTTTCCTTAATACCCCAACTTTTCCTTAATACCCCGAGTTTTCCTATTCGTTTGACCGCCACATATATAATAAAATACTGTAAGACACTGTATTTAGCACAGTTCCGGTGGCCTAGATTTTACAGCGTCCGCCTCAGATGCGGAAGGTCGTGGGTTCGATCCCCAGCTGAGTCGTACCAAAGACTTACAAAATGGTACTAACAGCTGCCTCGCTTGGCGCTCAGCATTAAGAGGTTAGTGTTAGGACTGGTCGGCCTGGTGTCAAGATAATGTAACTGGATGGGACATGTCAATGAAAGTCTGCACTTGATCATGAAGAAACCGCCATCATAATCAAAGAATGAGAACTAGTTACGTAAATGCGTATGCCATCAATACAGAATCAAATTTAGGGCTGTTCTGAGATCGGTATGGTAACATTTAACTCATGGGACAACAGATTGTCTCGATATTGGGATAAAAATATGCAGCAGTACATGCTTCCTTTACAGCAGTTTCTGTTGCTGATATTCTTATTGTGTGCTGTTAAAACTAAGATTATCCCGTGATGTTGAAATATTGCTGCTGGAGAAATATATAATAAATTTTATATCATAAATTTAAATGTGGTTAAATTGGCTTGCTTAACTTTCCAATATTTCCAAGCTTTTTCCGTACATACGTTATCAGATAATTGCAGCGTGAGGGTTCGAGGCGCCCGGGGGGGGGGGGGGCAATTATTTTAAAGGCGCTCCTACTTTTTTCAGCTAACAGTTTTTATGTCAGTTGCCAACCTCCCCCATCCTGAATGTAAGTTTTCTGAAGAATTGCTCCAGTTAACTGAGGCAAAGGTGACTATGTCAATTTTATCTGCAGAAAAAAAAGCCTGGCGCCCAAGACATTTGTTCCACCCCGTCCCCACGCTCACAGCCACTGTTATATCTAGCAAAGGTTTTAAAAGAGACCAAATCACTAAGCAAGCGACATAAATGTTATTAAACTAAAATACAGGGACAGTTCTGAAAGACTTTTGGTTTTACAGCACGAAAATGAACCGGTACATATACTATCGGAATGAAAGAGGGACAAGGGCTCTTAAACCAATTGTGCAACAGACTGAGATGCACTTGAACACTATGAAATTGGGACCCATTCCGGTGTATCATGTCCCTTGGCTACATTGTTAAGAGAAGAGCATCCTAGGTAAGTGACAGCCGATGTTCATGACAGGTAAAGAATCTGAGGAAATAGTGGCAAGGAAAAGTTGTTTGATATTAAGCAGAAATAAGATCAGACAAAACATTTCACATTTCCATCAATAAATAAAATGTCTTAAGAATTAAAAAAACAAGTTAAAAAATTGCAACATCTGAAAAACATTGATCTGGTACTGTTACCTATAAATGTGTCAACATAAGATTTATACATGTATGAGAAAGATGTTGATCCATTGGTGTAGTTATTGCATAGTTCATTTACCTCTGTCACGACGTCGCTTTCCTACACCGATGTAGCTTGACATAGTCCTTAAAAACCATATATTCTTGTACTTTTAGATCACTATATTTGCCGTTTTCATCTTCTTCCGATTGAATTCAACCGTGGAGGTCCTTGGCGGTTGATGTAAGTCAGTGACGCATCGTTTATTTTATGGATACCCCTCGTATGTCATAGCCCAGGACGCCAATTTGAGAAATTGAAATAGTCACGGCTGAATGACGAATGCCATTTGAAATGAATTCGTGTAACAAACATAATTGCTTCAACAAATCAAATATTTAGAATTTATTGAATAGCATATAACTTAATTCTGAGAAGGACGGGAAGGTTTCTGCTGACTTTTATCGATGAAAATCCATGATTTCGTCAATTCTATTGAGTTCCAAATATTGTATTATTATATACTCTTTATATTAAAATTTGTTTCTAACATAAAGATACTTATGTAAGTGCTTCTACAAAGAAAAGAATGTAATTAAAAAAGGGTTTCTATGACAATGTAAACTATCATATCAGATCAAACTGGTGAAATTCTCTCTCTCGCTCAGGCAGACGTTGAATTACGGATATTAAAGAATGATAAATTGGCCATCAGTAACAAGAATCGGTTTCAAGGGGATTTCGATTTAC